>CP136057.1:109326026-109968853 GCA_032464435.1 Aegilops umbellulata | reverse complement strand
AAACTTTAGGACCGACCGGACCGGGCCGGCCCAGTTCGCCAGGCCGCAGCCCAGCCGGCCAGCGCCCCGCCACCGAGCTCGGGACAGGAGTCCCGAGCAGCACCGCCTCGCCGCCGTGTCCAGATCGGACACCACTGCCGCCGCCCTTGCTGCCCCCTCCCGCAAGCCCTGCTGCCCTCCTCCCCTCCTATAAATCCGGAGCCCCGGGCCACTCTCTCTCTTTTCTCGTGCCGTCTCTCCTCCTCTCGCTCGCACCGCCGCCACCGCGCATCACGTCGCCGCTGCCGCCTGTCGCCCGCTGCCGCGCACCCCGCGCCGCTGCCCTCGCCCCGCGCTGCCCTCGCCTCTCGTCGTGAAACCGCGCCGCGCCGGAGCTCACTGTCGCCGCTGTCCCGCCTCGCCGGAGTTCAACCTTGCCGTCGCTGGTTTTCTCTCGAAAACCGCCAAACCACTGCGAACCGGTATAACCGCCGTCCAATCCGGTTTCACTTTAAGTTCGGTTTAAAAAAAAACCCTAGACTAGATCTGTTTTTTTAGGTTTTATTAAACAGCGAACGTCCAATGTTTAGATCTTATAAACAAGCTTTCGTTATTTATTCCTTTCGTTTTCTGTTTATTTACGCCAGGGACCTAGTTGTAGTTGTTTTATTTTACAGTTTAGCCCCTGTACTTCAAACACTCATAACTTTTACTTGTTAGTCCAAATCCAACGAAACCAACGCCCACTTCTTCGTTATGATCCCCTCTATCCAGTAATCCAAATCAAACATGTTTTTGAAAATTTAAAATTTGAATTAGACCAGATTTGAATTCAAACTTCGTTTGATCATAACTTGAGTTTTATAACTCCGATTTAGTTGATTCTTTTTGCAAATTGAAGCTCTTGAACTAAACTTTCTGATAAGGCCAAATTCACATAATTTTGGTACTCTTAGAAATTGTTTTATGTTGCAAGAGTTATTTGATTGGTTTTGATGGTTTCCAAGTTGCCTCTTCGATCTCTCTGATCTTTTGAGTGATTGCTTATGTGTGGTTACTATTGCTTGCCTACGATAGATTGACCGGAGGGTGACGAGTAGAATTATCAAGAGTTTTGAGTGCGAATCATCT
Organism: Aegilops umbellulata; assembly: GCA_032464435.1. Lineage (NCBI taxonomy): Eukaryota > Viridiplantae > Streptophyta > Magnoliopsida > Poales > Poaceae > Aegilops > Aegilops umbellulata. The sequence continues at coordinate 109,967,743 of CP136057.1, read as the reverse complement.
TCATCAACATTGCAGGCAAGTTCACACTTTGATCATATCCCTTTTCATACCCAGTTTTTATGCATTAGTTTCACCCTCAAACATTGCATGAGTAGGATTGATAACATGTGGGTATTGGGAAGTAGTTGAGGTAGTACCTATTACCTGTTTATTATCAAACCCTTGGGACTTACTATTACGTTATGCTTATATTCCCATGCTATGCTCGTAGACGTGGATTGGGTTTTGGGAGTATTCATGACAGATGTGAGATTGTAAATCAATGGTTTACTTAAGGTGGCAACTTAAATACACATCTGGGTGGATTGCTAGGGGCACCCTGGGGATAGACCAGTGGACTTGCCCGGACACCTGGGGATATACCAGTGTTGTCCTAGGAGATCCCGGGGATATACCGTGTGATCGTCGTATGGTCTGCCACCTAGGCTCAAAGGGATAATGAGATTATTCATACTAGAAACTTCCGTGTGCAGCCACAAGCCATTATGGGCTCTGTCATAGTTGATTAAGTCATGCGAATTCTTATAGGGTAGACTAGCAAATGTAGGGGAAAGTAGGTGTACCGATCTATCCAACATAAGGTGCTAGCGCTTCTGAAAGACTATGTCTCGGTCATCCGTTTCTCAAAGACCATGTAGTGCGAGAAATCCAACGGAGGCGATCGAGTCTTGTGGGGAAAAGTGCGCAAACCTCTGCAGACTGTACAAACTAATCATGGTTAGCCGTGTCCCCGGTTATGGACATCTTGAGTATCTAGTTCTTGGATTATCCTGTTGATCTCATCACGTTACTTTAATTAATTTTGTTGGGTTCTAATGATGACACTTAATTGGGATTGAGAATGCTGTCAACCATTCTCAGTGTTTAACAACCACCATGGTAGTTAAATAGAATTTATTCCTTTGCAGTAGGGAAAAATTGGCTTTTCGCAAAAACATTATAACCATAGAGCTTTTCCACCAGCCATATATGCATGTAGTGATAGCCATTGTTCATCATTTTCTCTATGGTGTGAATTTGCCAGTACATTCAATGTACTGACCCGTTTTCGGGCTGCAACGTCTCATGTTGCAGGTTTCTTACGACAAGCAAGTGATACATTAGGGTTACGATTTCTACACTCAACTTTGCCGTTGGTGTTGATGGGAATCCACAACCTCCTTGCTTCCGCTATATGGATTGAGGTAATAGTATTTACGTTACTTTATACATGTGATTTACCTCTCTTATAAATCCTTCGAGTACTGTGTGTGTCAGCATACCGATCCAGGGATGACACTTAAGCACAGAGACTTGATCCATTCGGGTCAGGTCGCTACAAGATGGTATCAGAGCACATGTTGACTGTAGGACGTGACCCTAGAAACTGGCAAGCCCATAGGAAAGATTTTCTCTACAACTTCTTTTTCAAAAGGATCTTTTACCTCTCTTCTCTTCTGAGCTTATTCAAATATTCCCTTTTAGTGAGACCATACCCCTTTCCCCTTTTGACCACTCAAAGATTCGACTGATGAGACCACTTCAAGAAGTACAAGACATCGGACAACTAAGAACATTTGGAATGAAAGAGATTTTACCGTGCATCTGAATAAGGGAAACTACAACAGTTGAAGACTCTGAAGACTAGGAGAATTTGAAGGCTCTGAAGAATTCCCAGATTTTTATGAAGGCTACCTTATGGAACTTGGCAGACTAAGGAAGCTGTCAATACCCGAGATCAAGGTGTGTTGGAGAAAGACCGGAGCATGGAGAGTTAAAAACTCAAGGTTCTGTCAAGGAAAACCCTAAGGCAGGAGATATCAACTATGGAGAGATAGCTCATGGAAATGACAAGAGCGGAAACACGACTACTCATGATGTTATCACCCGCTTATGCTATTGTCACCGTGCTGAGTTAAGCATGCATATGCATGGAAGGATTGGATGGTAGAATGCTGATGGAGCACCTATCAGCAAGATGAAGTTTTAACCTTAGCCGGTGTATCACCAGGATCTGTAGTATTACATCAAGAAATTAAAATGGACCTACAAGAAGCAGTATTTTGACAAGGGAGCATTTCGTGAAGAACTCAGGATCCAGAAGCTGAAAGTAGCCAAGCTGGAGGAGCAAAACTTTGAGATACAGGAGATTCGTCAGGAACTGAAGGACAGTAGGGTCATGGTTCATGTCAAGGATGTTGAAACCCAGAAGTTTGGAACACAACTCCAGAATATTAAAGGACGCCATGAGACCTCGCGTCAATAGAGACGATCTGTCAAAAGAATTCAAGAAGGACAAGCATGATCGGAAGAAGCCATCGGAGACATGAGCAAGACTGGAAGAGTTTGATGACTTTGAAGATTTATTAACCTTTAGAAGACCAAACCCCTGTTCTATACCTGCGTTAGATGCGACGATTGTGAGCTGTCATTTGTTTGATGTTTTTCTGACAGCCACAACAAAATCTGTCTTTTAAAAACCTTTGTTTGTATTGTGTGCATCCCTCTCGATCTCTCTTATCTCACCCCATAACCCATGGACCCAATAGATGATGAATGGAGATGAGCTTGTATTTTCGGGACCGATGAGTCAATTGGAGATAGACCGATGGATTCAGAACATGGAGGATCATATGGAGAACAACCCTATAGTCGGAAAGGATATGGCCCAGCATGCTCTTCAATGCTTTGAAAGAGGTGCTGCTACTTGGTGGAGGATGTACCAAACCATCAATGGATGGCAAGGAGTAACCACTTGGAAAGAATTTAAGTTGACTTTGCCAAAGTCTAGGTTTGTGTCCCAGAAATTGGAGCCTTATGGAGATGATACGAAGAAACCTTGTGCATGCAAGCTCTGCGGAGAAATAGGACACACCCATAAAGAGCACAAGGATGAATGCCAAAATAGTGAAGGAAGTCATCCAGCTGAAGAATGCCCAACTAGGCAGATCACTTGTTTCTTGTGTGAAGGGACTACCCACTACCCTTCTCAGTGTCACATTTACCCCATGGTACAAAGAACCGTCCAGCAGAAAAAAGAAGCAATGAAAGGAGCCCTAATGGGAATTTTAAAAGAACCTGCAATGAAGGAAGAGGTGGAGGACACACCCAAAGAAGAACCAATTAAACCCTGCACCAAGTCTTGCTATTCATGTGGAGAAGAAGGACATATCTCCCAGAATTGTATGAATGGGGATCTAGTAGAATTCCCGACGGAGGAAGTAGAGTATGACCCACAGGAAATAGAAGCCTTGATTGGAAAGGAAAAGTCCAGGAAGAGAAGTAGATTGGATTCCAGGAAGGATCTGAGTCATATCACCTGTTATAGGTGCAAGGAGTCAGGGCACTACCTCAGCAATTGCCCAAAAAGGAAGCCAAGGACCCAAGTAGGCTATATAATCACAAGGAAACCTCGAAACTTGCCAGAAGTAATATGTTTCCATTGTAATGAAGCAGGGCACTTTGCCAGAGATTGTCCGAAGAAGAAGGAGACTTGTGATAAACAGTTGAGTTTGTAACAGAAGAAAAATAGTAGTAGTAGTGAGAACATTTTCCTTTATATTGAGGTGTTGAGTTGAGGCATGTAATGGAAAAACAGGAGATTGTAATAATTTGAGAATCAATAAAGTTAGCAGTGTTGGTACTGATGTGGATTTTATGAGTTACTCTATGAGGAAAGATGTTGACCATTTTGAGGATATGAGAAATATGGTCTATGAAATATTGGAGCATTTTAAGGGTGGTAGTACCCTGTAAGAACCGTTGACCCCTGGAAAAGATAAGGATACTCCACTGAGTGGATTTCGGACAAAATGAATACTAGTTTTGTCTCGATATGTGTGATACCCCAAGAGTGTGTGGGATGAAGTTGGAGACCGTCAGTTGTTTGGACCAAATGTGATGAAGGAGTCAGAAGAGAATGTTAAGTTGATACGAGATAGACTGAAGGTAGCTCAGTCCAGGCAGAAGAGTTATGCAGACTCAAAAACGCTAGGAGGTAGTCTATGAAATTGGAGACAGAGCATGTCTTCGTGTGTCCCCTCTGCAAGGAGTTAAACGAATTGGATTTAAGGGAAAGTTAGCCCCGAGATTTGTAGGACCATACCAAGTTTTGGAGCGTATGGGAGAAGTGGCCAACAAGTTGGAGTCACCCGAAGGACTGTGAGGAGTTCATGATGTGTTTCATGTTTCCCAGTTGAAGAAGTGCCATGCAGAGATGGCCAATATTCCCCTGTAAAGACTCTTGACCCTGGAAAGGATAATGATGTTCTATGAAGTGGAGTATGGACTTCATAAGTATAAGTTTTTATCTTGGTAGGTGGGATATCCCACGAGGATGAAGAGATAAATTACTATTTGATATAAAGGAGGAATGATGTTGGAAATATGGATCAATGGAAATTCCATGATGAGTTTGAGTAATCATGTCCTAGTTTGGTGCCAATAGAAGGAAGAAGGACAGTACAATTGGATGGATTTAAGTATGCTATGAAGTTGGATGTTGGATTAAGGATCAGTTGCCCCGATGATGAGTTCAAGGTTTGCAAGTGATGAGATGGGCCATAACCAACAGGCCCCAGGACCTGCCAAGACGCAATCACATTCTTGCTGAAGGAAAAACCCTGGAAGAAGTTACGATTTTATCGATAGACGATCTTAAAGGAGTAACGCAAAACCTGAGGGTTGGGAAGTAATGATAGATGTTTGTTTGGCTAGCAGAATCAATGGATTTATCCGAACCTGGTTCGTTGACAAAAGAAACTCTGCAATGCTTGTGAGGATGACCGAGTATTAGAATGCGAGATTCGCTAAACCGTATACAAGGTAATGATTTGGGTGCGGGGTGGATTGATCACCATACCGACTTACTCTTATTATTCGCCTTGCTGTATGGGATGGTAAATCTGAGTGACTTACCTATAGTAGAGAGACGACGATCAAAAACTTGTTTAAAACCTTAGAATGGTATAAGAATTTTCCCCTTGTACAAGGCAGTTTTGCCAACCGTAGGTTATACGGTGAGGATCAACCAGATCCATTTCCTGCAGGAGAAACCATAAATTGTTGACCACCATGAGATATCGATAGTTCTTTAGTTTTGGCGCCAGACCCGTCAGCTAGAGAAGACCCAATCTCGGAATAACCTTACCAAGAGGAAAGGATAGAAGAATTGAGGAAAAGGTTATGCCACTACCGGCAGAGCCCAGAGAAGGAATTTGCCGAGAATCTGAGAAGACCGACCCCATCAAGAATAAGGATGGAGTATATGAGTATTGATGGGACCGTAACAATGTTTCTAAGGGTGGTAGCACCTGAGACTCCCTGAGATGAACGATGGATTTTGAGAAGACCCCAAACCTAACCTATTTCTTTCTAGCCTCTCCGAATCTCGAGGACGAGATTCATTTTAAGGGTGGTAGGTTTGTAACATCCCAAAATTCTAAATTTTGAAAAGTTATAATAAATACATAGATTTGACTGATTGCTTGATTATTGTGTGATTGATTGAGTGAAATTCGAAACTTTTTGAAAGTTAAATGAGAGGGAATAAAAGGACTTCCCCAAATTTTCACTTTTGCTTTTATGCTCTCCGTGAATTCAAATACTTTTCATCACAAAACCCTGGAGAGAAGATGACATGACTTCTTCCATTTATTTAAATGACAAGGGGTGTTGCAAATATTTGAATTTCATTTGAGAATATTTTCAAATTCTGAAACTTTATGCAACTCAATGATTTTCACGAGAGAAGATAAAATGACTTCTTCAAAACATATTAAATATGAGTTGGGAGTTTCAAAGAATTAAATTCAAAGTCCTTTTGAAATTATTTTCAATTTGGAATTATTTGAGTTTTATTCAAATTATTTTTCTCCAAAAATAAAATATACGGAAATTAGGGTAACATGATTCCGTACAACAGAAAATTGGAGAAAAATAAATTTGAATTAATTTTTGTATTTCAAAAATTGTTTTTAATTGGATTTTAATAGGGCAGTATCACTGTTTGAATTATCTGAATTTGTGCGTATTTTATTTGACTTTAGAAAAATGTTCAGGTCGTGGAAAATCCTTTTTTGAAAATTTTGATATATTATATGCCTATAATATATATATATATATATATATATATATATATATATATATATATATATATATATAGTTTTATTTGTCTGAGAAATTGTTTAAAAAAACTTTAGGACCGACCGGACCGGGCCGGCCCAGTTCGCCAGGCCGCGGCCCAGCCGGCCAGCGCCCCGCCACCGAGCTCGGGACAGGAGTCCCGAGCAGCGCCGCCTCACCGCCGTGTCCAGATCGGACACCGCCGCCGCCGCCCTTGCCGCCCCCTCCCGCAAGCCGCGCTGCCCTCCTCCCCTCCTATAAATCCGGAGCCCCGGGCCCCTCTCTCTCTTTTGTCGCGCCACCTCTCCTCCTCTCGCTCGCGCCGCCGCCACCGCGCATCACATTGCCGCCGCCGCCTGTCGCCCGCTGCCGCGCACCCCGCGCCGCTCCCCTCGCTGCCCTCGCCCCGCGCTGCCCTCGCCTCTCGTCGCGAAACCACGCCGCGTCGGAGCTCACCGTCGCCGCTGTCCCGCCTCGCCGGAGTTCAACCTGGCCGCCGCTGGTTTTCTCTCGAAAACCGCCAAACCACTGCGAACCGGTATAACCGCCGTCCAATCCGGTTTTACTTTAAGTTCGTTTTTTTTAAAAAACCCTAGACTAGATCTGTTTTTTTAGGTTTTATTAAACAGCGAACGTCCACTGTTTAAATCTTATAAACGAGCGTTCATTATTTATTCCTTTCGTTTTCTATTTATTTACACCAGGGACCTAGTTGTAGTTGTTTTATTTTACAGTTTAGCCCCTGTACTTCAAACACTCATAACTTTTTACTCGTTAGTCCAAATCCAACGAAACCAATGCCCACTTCTTCGTTATGATCCTCTCTATCCAGTAATCCAAATCAAACATGTTTTTGAAAATTTAAAATTTGAATTAGACCAGATTTGAATTCAAACTTCATTTGATCATAACTTGAGTTTTATAACTCCGATTTAGTTGATTCTTTTTGCAAATTGAAGCTCTTGAACTAAACTTTCTGATAAGGCCAAATTCACATAATTTTGGTACTCCTTGAAATTGTTTTATGTTGCAAGAGTTATTTGATTGGTTTTGATGGTTTCCAAATTGCCTCTTCGATCTCTCTGATCTTTTGAGTGATTGCTTATGTGTGGTTACTATTGCTTGCCTACGATAGATTGACCGGAGGGTGACGAGTAGAATTATCAAGAGTTTTGAGTGCAAATCATCTTCATCAACATTGCAGGCAAGTTCACACTTTGATCATATCCCTTTTCATACCCAGTTTTTATGCATTAGTTTCACCCTCAAACATTGCATGAGTAGGATTGATAACATGTGGGTATTGGGAAGTAGTTGAGGTAGTACCTATTACCTGTTTATTATCAAACCCTTGGGAGTTACTATTACGTTATGCTTATATTGCCATGCTATGCTCGTAGACATGGATTGGGTTTTGAGAGTATTCATAACAGATGTGAGATTCTAAATTAATGGTTCACTTAAGGTGGCAACTTAAATACACATCTGGGTGGATTGCTAGGGGCACCCTGGGGATAGACCAGTGGACTTGCCCAGACACCTGGGGATATACCAGTGTTGTCCTAGGAGATCCCGGGGATATACCGTGTGATCATCCTACGGTCCGCCACCCAGGCTCAAAGGGATCATGAGATTATTCATACTAGAAACTTCCGTGTGCAGCCACAAGCCATTATGGGCTCTGTCATAGTTGATTAAGTCGTGCGAATTCTTACAGGGTAGACTAGCAGATGTAGGGGAAAGTAGGTGTACCGGTCTATCCAACGTAAGGTGCTAGCGCTTCTGAAAGACTATGTCTCGGTCATCCGTTTCTCAAACACCATGTAGTGCGAGAAATCCAACGGAGGCGATCGAGTCTTGTGGGGAAAAGTGCGCAAACCTCTGCAGACTGTACAAACTAATCATGGTTAGCCGTGTCCCCGGTTATGGACATCTTGAGTATCTAGTTCTTGGATTATCCTGTTGATCTCATCACGTTACTTTAATTAATTTTGTTGGGTTCTAATGATGACACTTAATTGGGATTGAGAATGCTGTCAACCATTCTCAATGTTTAACAACCACCATGGTAGTTAAATAGAATTTATTCCTTTGCAGTAGGGAAAAATTGGCTTTTCGCAAAAACATTATAACCATAGAGCTTTTCCACCAGCCATATATGCATGTAGTGATAGCCATTGTTCATCATTTTCTCTATGGTGTGAATTTGCCAGTACATTCAATGTACTGACCCATTTTCGGGCTGCAATGTCTCATGTTGCAGGTTTCTTACGACGAGTAAGTGATACGTTAGGGTTACGATTTCTACACTCAACTTTGCCGTTGGTGTTGATGGGAATCCACAACCTTGTTGCTTCCGCTATATGGATTGAGGCAATAGGATTTACGTTACTTGTCGGAGTAATGGGCCACGGGTAGGCAAACCCGAGGCCCAGAACCTTTCAAGACATCGGGGCCGGCTTCGCCCCTCGAAGGATCCTAAGACAAAGGGCCGACTCTGAGAGTCGGCTATAGCATCGCCGACTACCCACTCACGGCCGAATCTCGAAGACGGCTACGACATAAGCCGACTCCCAGTTGGCGACTCCAGGAATGCCGACTATGGGGAGTCGGCCCACGACTTCGCCACCTTCAGCCTTCTAGAAGAAGGACAGGACTGGGGATGGCCGGAGTACGACCCTCCCCTACCCTGATTACCAAGGGCGGGTATGGCTACAGTGCGACGTACCGGAGGAGATCTTCGGTACGACGCGACACTGTGGCCATACCGGCCCTGACGTCTGCCCCAGCGGCGGAACCCTGTTCCCACGTTGGCCCGCCAGTATGGCCTGGAGACGGCGGGCCCCGCCAGTCAGCGGGGGAGATAGAAGACGGCGAGAGCGCCCAAAGACGGACCCCATGGGAGTCGGCCTCCAGGAGTCGGCCCATTCCTCCCATGGGCCCCGCACGCCATTAACCAGATAAGACGGGGAGTGGCCATAGTGATCGCCCGCCGGACGGCGGCACTGTTGCCACGACCCCGTGACCAAGACGACGTCATCAGAAGCGCGGCTATAGTGACCAGGTCAGCCGGCGGGGCCCATCAGCGGCGGGCCCCAGGAGTCGGCGGAGAAGACGGCCACTTGAGAGACAGGCAGCTGGGACCCGCGCCCAGTCGGATTACCATTGTACCCCCGGGGGGTAGGCCTATATAAACCCCCCGGAACACCCATGCAAAGGGTTGGATCCTTTGACCACTAGACAGAAGCACAGAAGGGAGAGAGCTAGCCTTGTCCTCTCCTACCTCTAGAACACAGCTCGAGGAGCAACTTTGTACACATATCACCATAGTGACCATGCGGAGACCCCGTAGAGCAGCAGTAGGGGTATTATCTCCTCGGAGAGCCCCGAAGCTGGGTAAGATCCGCCGGCGTGCATGTCTACGCCTCATCCCGCTTCCAGGCACCGGCGACGTTCTACTCGCCCCCACCATGATAAGTCATCCGTTGGCATATGTCGTACCCAACCCCCGACATTTGGCGCCCACCGTGGGGGCAAGGTGCACCGTCGTCCGGAGATCTGTTCTGGACGGGAACCCTTTTTCTCCCCGGCGAGTGTAGCCAGCCCGGCACGCCAGAGGGAATCAGCGCCGACGCGCTGCGCGATGTTGAGACCATTTGCGCGGCCAGCTGCCTCGCCGATCTTGTCGGCGAGGTTAGCCTCTCCGACGAGCCTGCATCCGACGCAGGCACCGGCGGCCCCGCGAACCTTCTCGCGGGCCTCCTCGATGACCTCCACGTTGCTGGCGAGCTTGCCACTGACCTGGAGTCCGTAGGCTCCACCGACCCGATGCTGGTCGATTCCGACTCCGCGTCGGTCGACGCCTTTCCCACCGATGTGGTGATCTACGACGAACCGCTCCCTCGCACGGAGAGCGGCGGAAGCACCGTCACTGAGGTGCTCGTCATCGACCATGGCGAGCACTCCGACGGGAGAGCTCGCGACCCGCTTGACGCGGCACTGCAAGACCTGGATGCGCCCATTCCAGAGGACGCTGACGCCGAGACACTGGAGGCGCGCCGCCTCCAGCTCGTCGAAGGCGCGAAGAAGCTGGCGAGCATGAGACGCTTGTCAGAGGCCTACCAGCGCGAGATGGATCGCACCGTGGGCGGCTCGCCGGCCCCGGTGGGGCCAAGCCACCTGGGCGCGGTCCGCCAGCGCGGCGACGACATCGCCAGCATGTTCGGGGACCGCCCCGTATACGCCACGCCCGCAGAAAACATTCGAGCCGCCCAAGCGGCGGCAGACGAGCTGGATAACCTTGAAGGCGAAGAGCGCCGACTGATGACGGAGCGAGTCCAGCGACTCCTCGACGCGGCCGGCGCGTAGAACGCGGCCGGCTGCCGCACCGAAGGACCGCAGCAGCAGAAAGATGACTTGCCACCCCGCCGAGATGAAGGCGCAACATCTCGGGCGCCGACTGGCGGCGTCCGCGGAAGAAAAGACAAGGAGCCGGCTGCAAGCCGCAGTCAGACTCATATCACCATCGAGCGCGACCAGGACGGCCGCCCGAAAGCGGTAGAGCGGCGGGACGACTATGTGCCTCCGCCACCCCGCAGAGAAAGGCGAGTCTCTCCACCGCCCGTTGAACATCCGACTCTCGGAGGTCGCCTAGGCCGCCGAGAGGGAGTCGGAGAGAACGATGCCCGCCTCCGGATCGACCGACTCCATCGATCTTTGGTGCTGGAAGAAGAAGATGAGCTGGGGCCGCCGTGTTTTGGTCCCCGCATCCGAGATGAGCCCTTCCCCAAAGGGTTCACTCTCCCCAGAGATACCCCCAAGTACACCGGCTCCGTGAAGCCGGAGGATTGGCTAGTCGACTACGCCACCGCCGTCGACATAGCAAGCGGCAACAAGCGCGTCGCCGTCAAGTACGTTCCGCTCATGCTCCAGGGCACGGCCCAGACATGGCTGAACAGCCTAAAGCCCCGCAGCATCAACAGTTGGGTCGACTTCACCGAGGCTTTCGTCCACAACTTCACGAGCACGTACAAGCGACCTCCCAAGCCTCGCCAGCTCTCCTTGTGCGTGCAAGGCCCCGACGAATCCACTCGCGACTACCTCACGCGTTGGGTCGAGCTCCGAAACTCCTGCGAGGGCGTGCACGAGGTGCAGGCCATCGAGTACTTCACCGCCGGGTGCAAAGAAGGCACCCTCCTCAAGCACAAGCTTCTCTACGACGAGCCAGAGACCCTGGATGAGCTGCTGATCATAGCAGACAAATACGCCACGGCCGACTCTTCTATGAAGACGGAGATCCAAGTCGGCACGACAGGCAAAGTCGCCCCTTAGGCTCCCAGAACCCCGGCTGGAGACGCCAGCCGGCGGCAGCAGCAGAACGATCACAAGCGCAAGGCCCCGCAGCCGGCTTCCAATAGCCGGCAGGTCGCAACGGTCGACGATCAGCAACCAGAAGAGCAGCCTCCACACAAGCGGCAGAAGGGCGGCAAGCCCAATTGGCTGCCGGCTTTCTCCTACGAGCAGGATTTGGATGGCCCCTGCAAGTTTCACAGTGGCACGAAGCCATCAAACCACACCACCAGAAAGTGCCACTGGCTGACTAGGATTGCCAAGGGAGACGGCTTGGTGCCTCCTCCACCTGCTGGACAGCCGCCTCCGCCTCCACCCCCGCAGCCGGCTGCCAGGCCAGTCGGCGCAGTACAAGATGAGTACCCCGAAGAGCACGGGGCCTACGTGGTGTTCACCAGTGTGGCAGATGACAAGCGCAGCAAGCGGCTGCTGCGGCAAGAAGTGAACGCGGTGGCGTCGGACGCCCCGGAGTTCATGCACTGGTCCGAGAAACCTATCAGTTGGAGCAGAGCAGATCACCCAGAGGTGATGCCAAATCCAGGTTCCTACGCCTTGGTTCTGGAGGCCACATTTGCCACTGATAAGCGGGCAGCTCGCTTCTCGCGAGTTTTGATAGATGGAGGCAGCAGTATCAACATCCTGTACAAGGATACTATGGAGAAGTTAGGAATCAAGCAAAGACAACTCTAGAACAGCCGGACTGTATTCCATGGGATCGTCCCTGGCCTTTCCTGCTCCCCAATCGGCAAGATTTTGATAGATGTCCTTTTTGGAGATAAGGATCACTTCCGCCGAGAGCCAGTCTGGTTTGAAGTGGTGGACCTCCGGAGCCCATACCATGCACTACTTGGCCGACCTGCCTTGGCCAAGTTCATGGCGGTCCCCCACTACGCCTACCTCAAGATGAAGATGCCGAGTTCCAAGGGAATCCTGACTGTAGTCGGCGACTACAGGAAGTCGTCCGCTTATGCGGCCGAGAGCAGTCGGCTGGCCGAGTCCCTGGTTATTGCAGCGGAGAAGCGGCTTCTTAACCGGGTTGTGGCGATGGCCGGCAAGCAGCCTGAGTTGTCGCCCAACCCCAAGGAGTCGGAAGCTGAAGGCTCGTTCAAGACGGTGAAGGAAACGAAGAAGATACCTTTGGACCCAGAGCACCCGGAGAGGTACGCTGTCGTAGGTGCGACCCTCGACAGCAAATAGGAAGGCGAGCTCGTCGATTTCCTCCGTGAGAATCGGGACATCTTTGCATGGTCCCCCAAAGACATGCCAGGTGTACCGACGGAATTCGCCGAGCACAAGTTACATGTCCGGTCTGATGCGAAGCCCGTCAGGCAGCCCTTGCGCCGCCTGTCAGAAGAGAAAAGAAGAGTTGTTGGTGAAGAGATAGCCCGGCTCCTTGCAGCCGGCTTTATCATGGAAGTATTTTTCCCAGAATGGTTAGCGAACCCAGTTTTAGTGCTGAAGAAGAACAAGCAGTGGCGAATGTGTATCGACTACACAAGCCTGAACAAAGCCTGCCCCAAGGACCCGTTTGCTCTGCCGAGGATCGATCAGGTGATAGACTCCACGGCCGGATGCGAGCTGTTGAGCTTCTTAGATGCCTATTCAGGATATCACCAGATCAAGCTGAACCCGGCAGACAGACTGAAGACCGCCTTCATCACGCCGTTCGGAGCCTTCTGCTACCTGACCATGACGTTCGGCTTAAGGAACGCCGGCGCCACCTTTCAGCGTTGCATGCAGAAGTGCCTCCTCAAGCAACTCGGCAGAAATGCCCACGTCTACGTGGATGATGTCGTGGTGAAAACGGAGAAGCGCGGAACCTTACTGGAAGACCTCAAAGAGACCTTTGAGAACCTGCGCCGATTCCAAATCAAGCTTAACCCCGAGAAGTGCGTTTTCGGAGTACCAGCCGGCCAGCTACTCGGCTTCCTGGTCTCTGAACGCGGCATAGAGTGCACCCCGTGAAGATCAAGGCCATCGAGAGGATGGAGGTGCCTAGCCGACTGTTGGACGTGCAGAAATTCACTGGCTGTTTGGCATCCATCAGCCGCTTTATCAGTCGGCTAGGCGAGAAAGCTCTCCCCTTGTACCAACTCATGAAGAAGACCAATTTTTTCGAGTGGAACCACAAGGCGGACGAGGCCTTTCTGCAACCGAAGAGGATGTTGGTTACTCCCCCTGTGTTGGCGGCTCCGACTCCCAAAGAGCCCATGCTCCTGTACATCACCGCCACCAGCCGAGTAGTCAGCACGGTTATCGTAGTTGAGCGCAAGGAGGAAGGCAAGGCACTGCCGGTCCAGAGACCCGTCTATTATCTGAGTGAAGTACTGTCAACCTCCAAGCAAAACTACCCCAACTATCAAAAAATGTGCTACGTCGTGCACTTTGCCGCCAAGAAGCTGAAGCCCTACTTCCAAGAGCACCCAGTCACCGTGGTCTGCATGGCCCCATTAGCCGAGATCATTGGAAGCAGAGACGCGTCAGGCCGAGTGGCAAAATGGGCCATAGAGCTGGCGCCCTACACGATCTACTATCAACCTCGCACCGCCATCAAGTCGCAAGCACTGGCCGACTTCCTCGTCGACTGGGCCGAGACCCAGTACCTGCCACCGGCGCCCGACTCCACCCATTGGCGGATGCATTTCGATGGCTCCAAGATGCGCACCGGCTTGGGAGCCGGCGTCGTCCTCACTTCTCCCAAGGGCGACATGCTCAAGTACGCACTGCAGATTCACTTCGCCGCCTCCAACAACGTCGCCGAGTACGAGGCGCTCGTTCACGGGCTCCGGCTTGCCAAAGAGCTTGGCATCCGCCGAATCCTGTGTTACGGCGACTCCGACTTGGTGGTACAGCAGTCGTCAGGCGACTGGGACGCCAAGGATGCAAACATGGCAAGCTACCGTTTTCTCGTGCAGCAACTCAGTGGGTATTTCGAGGGGTGCGAGTTCCTCCACGTGCCGAGGAACGACAATAACCAAGCAGATACTTTGGCACGAATCGGCTCCACCCGCCAAGCAATACCTTCAGGCGTCGCCCTCCAGCGCCTCCTCAAGCCGTCCATCAAGCCCTCACCAGAGTCAGATTCAATTTTTGTGCCGACTCCCCCTGAAGAAGCCGGATCCGGCCCGAGAGCCCAAGCAAACAGCACAAGACCCGTTGCAGATGATCTCAAGAGTGCCGCAGTTGCAGCCAGCCTGGGGACTTCGGAACTCGGCCCGGGGACTGCGGCAGCCAGAGAGAAGACTCCAGAACTCGGACCGGGGACTGCTCCAGTCGGCCCGGGGACTTCGTTAATCCAGCAAGCGGCTGCGGACTCAAGCCCGCCGACTCCCAGCCCAGCCGCTCGCGTCCAAGTCGCAGCTTTGACAGTAGAAGAGATAGCATCACCCTCATGGGCCCAACCCATCCTCCAATTCCTGGTGAACAAGGAGCTGCCGCCTGACGAAACCTTAGCTCGGCAAATACAACACCGAGCAGCAGCATACACCATAATCAACAGAGAGCTAGTTAGGCGTAGCGTCACCGGTGTTCATCAACGCTGCGTTGAGTCGGATCAAGGCCAAGCAATTCTCAAAGATATCCACCAGGGCGAGTGCGGCCACCATGCGGCCTCGAGGGCACTCGTCGCCAAAGCTTTCAGACACGGTTTTTTCTGGCCGACTGCCCTGGAAGAGGCCAAAGAGTTGGTCCAGAAATGCAAGGGGTGCCAGAAGTTCCGCTCCAAGCCGCTCCAGCCGGCTTCAACACTCAAGACTATCCCCATCGCATGGCCCTTTGCAGTATGGGGCCTGGATATGGTGGGACCCTTCAAAACGGCACGAGGCGGCCTGACTCATCTACTTGTCGCGGTGGACAAGTTCACCACGTGGATAGAGGTGAAGCCCATCAAGAAGTTGAATGGTCCGACTGCCGTGAATTTCATCTCAGACATCACAATTCGGTATGGCATACCACACAGCATCATCACCGACAATGGCACCAACTTTGCCAAAGGCGCCTTGGCCCGTTTCCGCGCGACACAGGGCATCCGACTGGACCTAGCGTCCGTTGCCCACCCGCAGTCAAACGGCTAGGTGGAGCGAGCGAATGGCCTCATCCTGTCCGGCATCAAGCCTCGGTTGGTCGAACCGTTGGAATGTTCGGCCGGCTGTTGGCTTGACGAGTTGCCGGTCGTCCTCTGGAGTCTGCGTACGACTCCAAACAAGTCAACCGGCTTCACGCCCTTCATCCTCGTTTACGGTGCTGAAGCCGTCATCCCAACGGACATAGAGTTCGACTCCCCACGAGTCACGATGTACACCGCGGAGGAAGCAGAAGAAGCACGACAAGACGGCATCGATCTGCTGGAAGAGGGCCGGCTGTTGGCACTCAGCCGGTCCAGCATCTACCAGCAGAGCCTACGTCGCTACTACAACAGGAAGGTCAGGCCGAGATCCTTCCAAGAGGGCGATCTTGTGCTCCGGCTGATCCAGCGAACAGCCGGCCAGCACAAGTTGTCGGCTCTGTGGGAAGGCCCCTTCATCATCAGCAAGGTGCTGGGCAACGACTCCTACTACCTGATCGACGCTCAGAAGCCCCGAGCACGCAAGAGGGACGACTCCGGCAAAGAGACGGAGCGACCATGGAACGCGAATCTTCTTCAAAGATTTTACAGCTGATGCAGTATGTATCACGCCCCCTTTTGTATTTTAAGTACCAAGACTCTGGGGCCCTCGAGACTGACTCGGGGACTGCCCCTTTTGTTATCTGTATGATAAGAATTATGCTTCCGAGTACGACACTCTTTATGCCGCTTGACCCCGGGCTCGACCAGTTGGCCCGGGGACTTGCCGTCTCGCGCTATGAAAACGCTTCCTGCGGTCAGACAAGTAGTGCGCGGCGCCTAAGCCGACTCCCGCCAAAGCCACAGCTCGCAGAGAGACTGACTGGTGGGCCGGAGTAAGGTAGAATAGGCGCCCGCACAAAAAAAGGCTAAGGATTCAAAGCGTAAAAACATAGCCCGAGCCGGCTTTTCAGCTGATCCTCGCAAAACTGACTCCGAGTAGTCGGCTTGCCGTCTTTCTATCCGACTTGCTACAAAAACTCTCGAACGGTTAAGTACTTGCCTTCCCAAGGCGGCCAGGTATTTGGTCCAGCGGCAGTCCGCGGAGCGGCTGTCCGACTGGCAAAGACGGCACCCAAGGGAAGGCGGCAAAAGGAAAAAAGCCTAAAGAGCAACAAGCAAGAAACGATAGAATCTAGACAAATATTTACACCACAAAGGCCATTGGCCGAATCCATGAACAGATGTTCAAAATACACCCAGTGGGTGGAAATGTGCGAATTAACAAAGTCTTCGAGAAACTACTAAGCAGATAAGTAAAGCAAGACGGCGGCTTATGAAGCGGCAGACGGGTTTGGGGGCTCGGCGGAGATGGCGGTGTCGGACGTCGGGGCAGCCGGTTGGGCAGACTCGGCTTGATCACCTCCAGCAGCAGTTGGCGTAGTTGGGCGCGGCTCGTTGTTGGAGGCTCGGTCGAGCTGAGGCTGGTCGCCCGCTCCGGCTTCTGGCGCCTCCGTCTCGCCACCGGCTTCCACCTCGTCTTCTTCCTCGACGCTGGAGCCAATCACCTCCGCCAAGTCCTCGCCGTAGTTCGGGTTCATCCCAAACCACTCCGGCGGCGCCTCCTCGCCGTTGTCAGCACGCTCAGGAACGAAGACGCTGGTGTCGACGTACTCGGCGATTGCCGCGGCACGCTTGACGAAGTCATCCTCCATGGCTGCCAGTTCCGGCTGGGCCTCAGCTCGGAGCGTGGCCAGCTGGTCCAGACTCAGGTCTGGATACCACGCCTTGACGAACTCCAAGGCACAACGTGCCCCGGCACGTGCCGAGGAGCCCTTCCAAGCCTCCAGACGGCCTGCTGCGACCTCCAGCCAGTCGGCAGTCCGACTGGGAGTGCGCAGAACCGGCATCTCCGGCCACAAGGCAGCAATCGCCTGGGCGCCGACTCGTTGAAGCCGGCGCAGCATCCGGTGAGCCGGTCGTAGACGAGCCTCGATGCTCAGAAGCTGTTCGTCAAGAGTACGGGGGGCGTTGACAGCAACCTCTTCGCCGGCCGCCCTCCGCGCCTCACGGTCAGCCTCGATGGCTTGAACGGCAGTTTGTGCGTAACCCGAGAAGAAGTCTGCCAAAGACGAAAAAAGAAGCAAGTCAGAAAAAGCAAGAGTCGGCCCGACCCATAGTCGGCCGCTCAAAGAAAGCGAGCAAAGAAAACTTACCATCGACAATATCTTCAATCTCGTGGAAGCCGGAATTCAGCATCGCCTCCTTATCAGTCCAGGAGGAGCGTTCGACCTCGAACTCGGCCTGGAGCTCAGCCTCCTTGTCCTTCGCCCCCTCCTGCACCTTCTTGAGCAGCTCCTTCTGCTCCGCCAGCTGCGCGGCCAGCAGGTCGCGCTCTGTGACAAGCTTGGTGCAGTCCGCCTCTTTGGCACGCAAGGCGGTGTTAGCAGCGCCCAGCTGCTCCTGAAGGACGGCGTTGGTCTCTGAAGAAAAAAGAAAAAGGACACAAGTCATCAGAAAAGGTCGCCAAGAAGATCCGGCCCGACTGCGCAGCAGTCGGCCCGAATCTCGGGGACTACAGCCCGCGGGTGCACCAGCGCGCCCCCGCGATGAAGCAAACTTACTCCGGCTCTCCGACAAGTCGGTAGTCCGCTTGCCCAGCTCTTCAACATTTCGGTTGAAGACGGTGGCTCGGAGGTTGTGGTAGTCCTACAGTGAGCATTTCAAAAAGAATAAGCGTTTGGAATTCGCCATTAGAGTTCCAACCCGCCTGCTCAGCAGCCGACCTGGAACTCGGGGACTACACCCAATGGGTGCGCTGGCGCACCCCCACAGAGAAGAACAAGAAAAAACAAGTCAGAAGGAACATACCCGGACGGCCGCTCGTGTCGCTAGGTGCGCCTTTGTGCAGTGCTGGATGGCGTCGCTTTCAGCTCGCAGCTTCGCCTGGACGTCCAGGAGCGCCTGGTTCAGCGGGCCCGTGCCGCCTCCTCGCGCCCACCCGACGGGCGCGGAGCTCATCACCTCAACCTCCGACGTGGCTGAGCTGGCCGCTCCGGTCTCCAGAGGGCGTGGCGTCGAAGTCGCCTTCTCCAGCCGGCGGCGAGTTGGCAGGGCGACTTGAAGAAGCAAGTTCGTCGTGGCTTCGTCTGTAGTTGGCGGTACCCGTGGTTCCGCCGACTGTTTATCCTTTGCGCCCCCCCAATGACGGCGGGGGCGGTGGTGGCGGCACCACCGGGTCTCGCCTGGGGATCTTGCCGCCCTCCCTCTCCGCAATGGCGTACTCCCCGTCGGCTTCTCCAGACCGCTCCGTATAAACCAGAGGCGGCGCCGAGCTCAACGGAACGACGAGCAGCGCCGATTGGCGGCGCACGGCTTCTTCGGCCCGCTCTTGGGCCGCGGCGGCGGCTCCGGCTCCCTCGAGACCCTGCTGGGCCGGGGCGGCCGTCTTCTCGGCCTCCGCCTTCTTCCTACGGGCCGCTTCATCCTCGTCGCGTTTCTCCTGCGCGTTCCGCTCCATCGCCTCCCGGAGGTCGGCGGCTGGGTTGATGCGCCGAGTCGTGGCGGACAACTCCACCGACCCCCTGATGGAGGCGGCGGCGACCCTCCCTAGGGTGAGAGGAGCTCTGAAGCGAGGAGCACATGTAAAAACTCAGACTAAACCCACGAGAAGACAAAAACAAGACAGAGAAGTAGGGGCACTCACGCAGAGGACAGCGGCGGCTTCTTCACTTCCTTACGGAAGCGCTGGGCCTTCGCGGCCGCCTCTTCCCATTTGGTCGCGGCGGCTGCCCCCTTAAACTTCTTCTCCCAGCCTCCGAGGGAACTCGGCCCGGCCCGGCGCTTCCTCGCGCCGTCTTGCCTCGGCTGGTGGTGCGGGGCGACTTCCCCTTCTTCGCCGACGGGCCAGTCGGCGAAGGTGGCCAAGGGCCTCAGGCCGCCTTCTTCTCCTTCGCCGCCTCCTTCGGCGTCGGCCTCCAATGCCGCCGCCCCCAAGTCGGGGTCGTCGACATCGCTCTCTGCTCGATCAGAGGCAAACTGGCGAGGCGGCCCCGTGGCGCCAGATGAGGGCTGGAGAAGAGAGTTCTGGTTCAAAGGTTAAGAGAAATAAAGAGCAGAAGCCGGATTCGGCTGAAAAAGAGAAAGAGAAGAAAAGAGCAACTTACCACCGGCGAGGGGTTGGCGCGCGAGTATGGCTCCATGCCAAACTGCCAGTCCCCCGAGAGGCCGCAGTTCGCGATGAAGTTCACCGTGTCCGCAACCTTCGCGTGAGGAAGATCTTTGGTGCACGTCCGACTGGGGTCCCGGTGGCCGCTCATCTGACAGATCAGATGAGGCCGGCTTTGGAGCGGCAGAACTCGGCGCGCCACGAAGGCGGCCAGCAAGTCGGCCCCAGTCAGGCCGGCTGACTGCGTCAACACCCGAAGTCGCTGCACGGCGGCGGCTCCAGCCGGAGTCAGCGTCTTGGCACGGTAGGACCAGCTGGGCTGCCTCCCAGCCGGCGCGCCGGCTTCGAAGGCCGGCAGGTTGACCCAGTCGCCGTCTGCGGCGACGTTCTTTACATAGAAGTAAGAACGCTGCCACATCTTCACCGACTTGATCAGCTGGATGGCGGGGAATGGGTTGTCGGCAGCCGACCTCCGTAGCGCGATGAAGGCGCCGCATTGGGCTGGCACGCCGGCGACGTGCGTACCGAGCTTAGAATGGAAGAACTCCCCCCACAGCTCGATGGTGGGGAGAAAACCGAGGAATCCCTCGCAGGGCAAGGTGAAGGCCGCCAACATCACCACCGTGTTTGGAGTAAGGTGGTGCGGTTGGAGGCCGTGAAACTCCAGGAACGAGCGGAAGAATCCGCTCGCCGGCAGCCCCAGGCCGCGCGTCAGGTGGGAGCAGAACACGACGCGCTCACCCTACGCAGGCGCCGGCGACACCTCCTCCGGCGGCGGGGCGCGGGCCTGCACGAGGTTCGCGCTGGGGATGCGGCGCGTCCTGCGAAGAAACTCGATGGTGTCGTCGTCAACTTCACAGCCGTCCCACACGCCGGAGCGGACGGCGGCGGGCGCGGCGGCGGAAGAAGAGCTCATCGCCGGGAGCAGGGCGTGGTCCGGCGCGGCAGTAGTGAGAAGAAGAAGGAAGAAGAAGGAACGGGAGGAAGCAGAGGAGAGCGGGCGCGCGTGCTTCGCCGCCCCGCTCCCTCTGCCTACTTATAGGCTTATGGGTTGAGGAGCCGAGGGGGCGTCGTGGGATTAACTGCGCCCACGACCCCCATGATTTACCACGCGGAGTTACCGCGCGCATTTACTGCGCCACAAGCCCAACCGCCCGCGCGGCCGCAGCGGATCCACTCGAGGGCCGAGGCGCGGTAGTGGCGGGGCCCGCCCGCGGGCCGGTCCCGTCGCGCGCGTGGGCTGGAAGGCTTGCCCGGCCACGTAGCGCCCATGGAATGGTCCGCGGCGGGCGGCGGCCGTGTAGCTTCTCAAGCACGCCGTTTGCGTCCCGCCACGATCTTCAAACTACCTAAAGAAGAGCAAGGTGACTTGAAGGCAAGTCCGACCTCTGAGAGACGGCTCGACGAAGACGGACGGAGCAGAATCGCCTCCTGATAATCGGCACGAAGGGAGACGGCAGGCGAGCTACGACACCAACTCCGCGAAGGAAGAAACTGTTGAGGCCCCTCGGCGCATCCCTCGGCGCCTCACCAGCTTCGGGGACTACTGTCGGAGTAATGGGCCACGGGTAGGCAAACCCGAGGCCCAGAACCTTTCAAGACATCGGGGCCGGCTTCGCCCCTCGAAGGATCCTAAGACAAAGGGCCGACTCTGAGAGTCGGCTATAGCATCGCCGACTACCCACTCACGGCCGAATCTCGAAGACGGCTACGACATAAGCCGACTCCCAGTTGGCGACTCCAGGAATGCCGACTATGGGGAGTCGGCCCACGACTTCGCCACCTTCAGCCTTCTAGAAGAAGGACAGGACTGGGGATGGCCGGAGTACGGCCCCCCCTACCCTGATTACCAAGGGCGGGTATGGCTACAGTGCGACGTACCGGAGGAGGTCTTCGGTACAGCGCAGCACTGTGGCCATACCAGCCCTGACGTCCGCCCCAGCGGCGGAACCCTGTTCCCACGTTGGCCCGCCAGTACGGCCTGGAGACGGCGGGCCCCGCCAGTCAGCGTGGGAGATAGAAGACGGCGAGAGCGCCCAAAGACGGACCCCGTGGGAGTCAGCCTCCAGGAGTCGGCCCGTTCCTCCCATGGGCCCCGCACGCCATTAACCAGATAAGACGGGGAGTGGCCACAGTGATCGCTCGCCGGACGGCGGCACTGTTGCCACGACCCCATGACCAAGACGACGTCATCAGAAGCGCGGCTACAGTGACCAGGTCAGCCGGCGGGGCCCACCAGCGGCGGGACCCAGGAGTCGGCGGAGAAGACGGCCACTTGAGAGACAGGCAGCTGGGACCCGCGCCCAGTCGGATTACCTTTGTACCCCCGGGGGGTAGGCCTATATAATCCCCCCGGAACACCCATGCAAAGGGTTGGATCCTTTGACCACTAGACAGAAGCACAAAAGGGAGAGAGCTAGCCTTGCCCTCTCCTACCTCTAGAACACAGCTCGAGGAGCAACTTTGTACACATATCACCATAGTGACCATGCGGAGACCCCGCAGAGCAGCAGTAGGGGTATTATCTCCTCGGAGAGCCCTGAAGCTGGGTAAGATCCGCCGGCGTGCATGTCTACGCCTCATCCCGCTTCCAGGCACCGGCGACGTTCTACTCGCCCCCACCATGATAAGCCATCCGTTGGCATATGTCGTACCCAACCCCCGACATTACTTTATACATGTGATTTACCTCTGTTATAAATCCTTCGAGTACTGTGTGTGTCAGCATACCGATCCAGGGATGACACTTAAGCACAGATACTTGATCCATTCGGGTCAGGTCGCTACAATTGATCTTTCTTGCAATGGGAGAAGTGCTTAGCTTTGGGTTCAATCTTGCGGTGTCCTTTCCTAGTGACAGTAGGGGCAGCAAGGCACATATTGTATTGTTGCCATCGAGGATAACAAGATGGGGTTTTTATCATATTGCATGAATCTATCCCTCTACATCATGTCATCTTGCTTAAGGCGTTACTCTGTTTTCTTGAACTTAATACTCTAGATGCATGTTGGATAGCGGTCGATGACTGGAGTAATAGTAGTAGATGCAGGCAGGAGTCGGTCAACTTGTCTCGGACATGATGCCTATATACATGATCATACCTAGATACTCTCATAACTATGCTCAGTTCTGTCAATTGCTCAACAGTAATTCGTTCACCCAACGTAAAATACTTATGCCCTTTAGAGAAGCCACTAGTGAAATCTATGGCCCCTGGGTCTATCTTCATCATATCAATCTCCCTACACTTTATTATTTCTTTTGCTTTTTTACTTTGCTTTTATTTTACTTTGCATCTTTATCACAAAAATACCAAGTACCCATCACAATCCCTTATCTCCCGCATTACATTATTTGCCATTTGCCTCTCGTTTTCCTCTCCTCCACTTCACCCTTGCCGTTTTATTTGCCCTCTCTTTTCCGTTTGCCTTTTTTCTCGCTCGCTTTTTGTTTGCTCGTGTGTTGGATTGCTTGTTTGTCGCGATGGATCAAGATAAGACCAAGTTATGTGACTTTACCTATACCAACAATAATTATTTCCTTAGCACTCCGATTGCTCCTCTTACCAACACCGAATCTTGTGAAATCAATACTGCTTTGTTGAATCTTGTTATGAAATATCAATTTGCCGGCCTTCCTAGTGAAGATGCCGCTACTCATCTAAATAGCTTTGTTGATTTGTGTGATATGCAAAATAAAAAGGATGTTGATAATGATATTGTTAAATTGAAGCTATTTCCTTTTTCGCTTAGAGATCGTGCTAAAGCTTGGTTTTCATTTTTGCCTAAAAATAGTATTGATTCTTGGAACAAGTGCAAAGATGCTTTTATAAGTATTTTCCTCCCGCTAAGATCATCTCTCTTAGAAACGATATTATGAATTTTAAGCAACTTGATCATGAACATGTTGCACAAGCTTGGGAGAGAATGAAAGTAATGATACGTAATTGCCCTACTCATGGTTTAAATTTGTGGATGATTATACTAAACTTTTATGCCGGATTGAATTTTGCTTCTAGAAATCTTTTGGATTCGGCCGGGGGAGGCACTTTTATGGAAATCACTTTAGGAGAAGCTACTAAACTCCTAGATAATATTATGGTTAATTATTCTCAATGGTACATTGAAAGATCTACTAATAAATAAGTGCATGCGATAGAAGAAATTAATGTTTTGAGTGGAAAGATGGATGACCTTATGAAATTATTTGCTACTAAGAGTGTTTATTCTGATCCTAATGATATGCCTTTGCCTACTTTGATTGAGAATAATAATGAATCTATGGATGTGAATTTTGTTGGTAGGAATAATTTTGGTAACAACGCGTATAGAGGGAACTTTAATCCTAGGCCTTATCCTAGTAATCCTTCTAATAATTATGGAAATTCCTACAACAACTCTTATGGAAATTTTAATAAGATGCCCTCTGAATTTGTGACTAGTGTTAAATAATTTATGAATTCGCAAAAGAATTTTAATGCTTTGCTTGAAGAGAAATTGCTTAAAGTTGATGAATTGGCTAGGAACGTTGATAGAATTTCTCTTGATGTTGATTCTTTAAAGCTTAGATCTATTCCTCCTAAGCATGATATCAATAAGTCTCTCAAATCGATGAGAATTTCCATTGATGAGTGCAAGGAAAGAACCGCTAGGATGCGTGCTACGAAACATGCCTTTATTAAAGCGTGTTCTTCCAATTTCTATGAAAATAAAGATGAAGATCTAAAAGTTATTGATGTGTCCCTTATTAAATCTTTGTTTTGCAATATGAATCTTGATAATGATGGGATTGAATATGACCCACCTTTACCTAGAAGGCGTTCCAAAAATTCGGAGTTTTTAGATCTTGATACTAAAATTGATAAAAGTGGGATTGAAGAAATCAAAAACCTAGACGTTGCTAATGTTGGAGAACGTTGCAGAAAATTAAAATTTTTCCTACGGTTTCACCAAGATCCATCTATGAGTTCATCTAGCAACGAGTATTCAGATTAGATAGCATCTACATACCACTTTGTAGATCGCAACGGAAGCGTTCAAGTGAACGTGGATGAGGTAGTCGAACTCGCCGTGATCCAATTCACCGATGATCTAGTGCCGAACGGACAGCACCTCCGCGTTCAACACACGTACGGAAAGCGTGACGTCTCCTCCTTCTTGATCCAGCAAGGCAAAGGAGAGGTTGGGGAAGAAGACTCCAGCAGCAGCACGACGGCGTGGTGATGGTGGAACTGCAGTACTCCGGCAGGGCTTCGCCGTGCACTTACGGAGGAGGAGGAGGTGTTGGAGAGGGAGAGGGAGGCGCCAGGGCATAGGGTGCGCAACCCCCTCCCCTGCCCTCCTTTATATAGGCCTCTTGGGGGGGCACCGGCCCTGGGAGATCTGCTCTCCCAAGGGGGCGGCGGCCAGGGAGGTTTCCCTCCCCCCCAAGCCATCTAGGAGGTGCCTTCCACCACTAGGACTCCTCCTAGATGGAACCCTAGGCGCATGGGCCCTTTGGGGCTGGTTCCCCTTGGCCCAAGCAGGCCAAGGCGCACCCCCTAAGGCCCATGTGGCCCACCAAGGCAGGTGGCCCCACCTGGTGGACCCCCGGGACCCCTCCGGTGGTCCCGGTACAATACCGATAACCCCGAAACTTGTCCCGATGGCCGAAACAGCACTTCCTATATATAATTATTTACTCCGTACCATTACGGAACTCCTCGTGACGTCCGGGATCTCATCCGGGACTCCGAACAACATTCGGGTTACTGCACATACATATCCCTACAACCCTAGCGTCACCGAACCTTAAGTGTGTAGACCCTACGGGTTCGGGAGACATGCAGACATGACCGAGACGGCTCTCGGGCAATAACCAACAGCGGGATCTAGATACCCATGTTGGCTCCCACATGCTCCACGATGATCTCATCGGATGAACCACGATGTCAAGGATTCAATTAATCCCGTATACGATTCCCTTTGTCAATCGGTATTTTACTTGCCCGAGATTCGATCGTCGGTATCACAATACCTCATTCAATCTCGTTATCGGCAAGTCACTTTTCTCGTACCGTAATGCATGATCCCGTGATCAAACACTTTGATCACCTTGAGCTCATTATGATGATGCATTAGCAAGAGGGCCCGGTGATACCTCTCCGTCAAGCGGAGTGACAAATCCCAGTCTTGATCCATGTCAACCCAATAGACACTTTCAGAGATACCCGTAGTATACCTTTATAGTCACCCAGTTACGTTGTGACGTTTGGCACACCCAAAGCACTCCTACGGTATCCGGGAGTTACACGATCTCATGGTCTAAGGAAAGGATACTTGACATTGGAAAACTCTAGCAAACGAACTATGCGATCTTATGCTATGTTTAGGATTGGGTCTTGTCCATCACATCATTCTCCTAATGATGTGATCCCATTATCGATGACATCCAATGTCCATAGTCAGGAAACCATGACTATCTGTCGATCAACGAGCTAGTCAACTAGAGGCTCACTAGGGACATATTGTTGTCTGTTATTCACACATGTATTACGATTTCCGGATAACACAATTATAGCACGAATAAAGACAATTATCATGAATAAGGAAATATAATAATAATGCTTTTATTATTGCCTCTAGGGCATATTTCCAACAGTCTCCCACTTGCACTAGAGTCAATAATCTAGTTACATTGTGATGAATCGAACACCCATAGAGTTCTGGTGCTGATCATGTTTTGCCTTAGGGAGAGGTTTAGTCAACGGATCTGCGACATTCAGATCCGTGTGCACTTTACAAATTTCTATGTCTCCATCTTGAACATTTTCACGAATGGAGTTGAAGCGACGCTTGATGTGCCTGGTCTTCTTGTGAAACCTGGGCTCCTTTGCAAGTGCAATAGCTCCAGTGTTGTCACAGAAGAGCTTGATTGGCCCCGATGCATTGGGTATGACTCCGAGGTCGGTGATGAACTCCTTCACCGAAATTGCTTCATGTGCTGCCTCCGAGGCTGCCATGTACTCCGCTTCACATGTAGATCCCGCCACGACGCTTTGCTTGCAACTGCACCAGCTTACTGCCCCACCATTCAAAATATACACGTATCCGGTTTGTGACTTAGAGTCATCAAGATCTGTGTCGAAGCTAGCGTCGACGTAACCCTTTACGACGAGCTCTTCGTCACCTCCATAAACGAGAAACATTTCCTTAGTCCTTTTCAGGTACTTCAGGATATTCTTGACCGCTGTCCAGTGTTCCTTGCCGGGATTACTTTGGTACCTACCTACCAAACTTACGGCAAGGTTTACATCAGGTCTGGTACACAGCATGGCATACATAATAGAACCTATGGCTGAGGCATAGGGGATGACACTCATCTCTTCTATATCTTCTGCCATGGTCGGACATTGAGCTGAGCTCAATTTCACACCTTGTAACACAGGTAAGAACCCTTTCTTAGATTGATCCATATTGAACTTCTTCAATATTTTATCAAGGTATGTGCTTTGTGAAAGACCTATGAGGCGTCTCGATCTATCTCTATAGATCTTGATGCCTAATATATAAGCAGCTTCTCCAAGGTCCTTCATTGAAAAACTTTTATTCAAGTAGGCCTTAATGCTGTCCAAGAGTTCTATATCATTTCCCATCAAAAGTATGTAGTCTACATATAATATGAGAAATGCTACAGAGCTCCCACTCACTTTCTTGTAAACACAGGCTTCTCCATAAGTCTGTGTAAACCCAAACACTTTGATCATCTCATCAAAGCGAATGTTCCAACTCCGAGATGCTTGCACCAGCCCATAAATCGAGCGTTGGAGCTTGCACACCTTGTCAGCATTCTTAGGATCGACAAAACCTTCCGGCTGCATCATATACAATTATTCCTTAAGGAAACCATTAAGGAATGCCGTTTTGACGTCCATTTGCCATATCTCATAATCATAGTATGCGGCAATTGCTAACATGATTCGGACGGACTTCAGCTTCGCTACCGGTGAGAAAGTCTCATCGTAGTCAATTCCTTGAACTTGTCGATAACCCTTAGCGGCAAGCCGAGCTTTATAGATGGTCACATTACCATCCGCGTCTGTCTTCTTCTTAAAGATCCATTTATTTTCTATGGCTCGCCGTTCAACGGGCAAGTCAGTCAAAGTCCATACTTCGTTTTCATACATGGATCCTATCTCGGATTTCATGGCTTCCAGCCATTTGTCGGAATCCGGGCCCGCCATTGCTTCCTCATAGTTCGAAGGTTCACTGTTGTCTAACAACATGATTTCCAAGACAGGGTTGCCGTACCACTCTGGTGCGGAACGTGACCTTGTGGACCTTCGAATTTCAGTAGGAGCTTGATTAGAAGTATCTTGATCATCATCATTAATTTCCTCTCTAGTCGGTGTAGGCACCTCAGAAACGTTTTCTTGAGTTTCGCCCTTTTCCGGTTCAAGAGGTAACACTTCATCAAGTTCTACTTTCCTCCCACTTACTTCTTTCGAGAGAAACTCTTTCTCCAGAAAGGATCCATTCTTGGCAATAAAGATCTTGCCTTCGGATCTGAGGTAGAAGGTATACCCAACAGTTTCTTTCGGGTATCCTATGAAGACACATTTTTCCGACTTGGGTTCGATCTTCTCAGGTTGAAGTTTCTTGACATAAGCATCGCATCCCCAAACTTTTAGAAACGACAGCTTAGGTTTCTTCCCAAACCATAATTCATACGATGTCGTCTCAACGGATTTCAACGGAGCCCTATTTAAAGTGAATGCGGCAGTCTCTAAAGCATAGCCCCAAAAAGATAGCGGTAAATCGGTAAGACACATCATAGATCGCACCATATCTAATAGAGTGCGATTACGACGTTCGGACACACCATTACGCTGAGGTGTTCCAGGCGGCGTGAGTTGTGAAACTATTCCACATTTTCTTAAGTGTGTGCCAAATTCGTGACTCAAGTATTCTCCTCCACGATCTGATCGTAGAAACTTGATCTTTCTCTCACGTTGATTTTCAACCTCACTCTGAAATTCCTTGAACTTTTCAAAGGTCTCAGACTTGTGTTTCATTAAGTAGACATACCCATATCTACTCAAGTCATCAGTGAGGGTGAGAACATAACGATAGCCACCGCGAGCCTCAACACTCATTGGACCGCACACATCGGTATGTATGATTTCCAATAAGTTGGTTGCTCGCTCCATTGTTCCTGAGAACGGAGTCTTGGTCATTTTACCCATGAGGCATGGTTCGCACGTGTCAAATGATTCATAATCAAGAGACTCTAAAAGTCCATCTGCATGGAGCTTCTTCATGCGTTTGACACCTATGTGACCAAGGCGGCAGTGCCACAAATATGTGGGACTATTGTTATCAACTTTAACTCTTTTGGTATTCACACTATGAATATGTGTATCATCACGTACGAGATTCATTAAGAATAAACCATTAACCATCGGAGCATGACCATAAAACATATCTCTCATATAAATAGAACAACCATTATTCTCGGATTTAAATGAGTAGCCATCTCAAATTAAGCGAGACCCAGATACAATGTTCATGCTCAAACTTGGCACTAAATAACAATTATTGAGGTTTAAAATTAACCCCGTAGGTAAATGTAGAGGCAGCGTGCCGACGGCGATCACATCGACCTTGGAACCATTCCCGACGCGCATCGTCACCTCGTCCTTCGCCAGTCTCCGT
This sequence comes from Aegilops umbellulata, assembly GCA_032464435.1. Taxonomy (NCBI): domain Eukaryota; kingdom Viridiplantae; phylum Streptophyta; class Magnoliopsida; order Poales; family Poaceae; genus Aegilops; species Aegilops umbellulata. The sequence continues at coordinate 109,938,389 of CP136057.1, read as the reverse complement.
TTATTCCGCAGCTCCTGCTTTGAGTTACAAATGTGAGCAATTGCACCGGTATCAAATACCCAAGAGCTACTACGAGTACTGTTAAGGTACACATCAATTACATGTATATCACGTATACCTTTGGTTTTGCCGGCCTTCTTGTCCGCTAAGTATTTGGGGCAGTTTCACTTCCAGTGACCACTTCCCTTGCAATAAAAGCACTCAGTCTCGGGCTTGGGTCCATTCTTTGGCTTCTTCCCGGCAACTTGCTTACCGGGCGCGGCAACTTCCTTGCCATCCTTCTTGAAGTTCTTTTTACCCTTGCCCTTCTTGAATTTAGTGGTTTTATTCACCATCAACACTTGATGCTCCTTCTTGATTTCTACCTCTGCTGATTTCAGCATAGCATATACTTCAGGAATGGTCTTTACCATCCCCTGCATATTGTAGTTCATCACAAAGCTCTTGTAGCTAGGTGGAAGCGACTGGAGGATTCTGTCAATGACCGCTTCATCCGGGAGATTAACTTCCAGTTGAGTCAAGCGGTTGTGCAACCCAGACATTTTGAGTATGTGCTCACTGACAGAGCCATTTTCCTCCATCTTACAGCTAAAGAATTTATCGGAGACTTCATATCTCTCGACCCGGGCATGAGCTTGGAAAACCATTTTCAGCTCTTCGAACATCTCATATGCTCCATGTCTCTCAAAACGCTTTTGGAGTCCCGGCTCTAAGCTGTAAAGCATGCTGCACTGAACGAGGGAGTAATCATCGCAGCGTGACTGCCAAGCGTTCATAACGTCTTGTTCTGCAGGGAGAATAGGTGCGTCACCCAGCGGTGCTCTTAGGACATAATCTTTCTTGGCAGCTATGAGGATAATCCTCAGGTTTCGGACCCAGTCCGTATAGTTGCTACCATCGTCTTTCAGCTTGGTTTTCTCTAGGAACGCGTTGAAGTTGAGGACTACGTTGGCCATTTGATCTACAAGACATATTGTAAATATTTAGACTAAGTTCATGATAATAAAGTTCATTTAATCAAATTATTTAATGAACTCCCACTTAGATAGACATCCCTCTTCTAGTCATATAAGTATTACATGATCCGAGCCAACTAGGCCGTGTCCGATCATCACGTGAGACGGACTAGTCAACATCGGTGAACATCTTCATGTTGATCGTATCTTCTATACGACTCATGCTCGACCTTTCGGTCTTCTGTGTTCCGAGGCCATGTCTGTACATCCTAGGCTCGTCAAGTCAACCTAAGTGTTTTGCGTGTGTAAATGTGTCTTACACCCGTTGTATGTGAACGTTAGAATCTATCACACCCGATCATCATGTGGTGCTTCGAAACAACGAACTGTCGCAACGGTGCACAGTTAGTGTTGGGGATGTTGCTATCTGGGGTAAACCGGCCTGCAGGGCCCGGGTTACCTCCGTCAATAGACCCGAGATGTTTAAGCCCAAGGAGGAATAGAAGGGCCCAAGGCCTGTAATCGGTTTAAAGGTTTATGGTGTAAACCGGCCTGGGGTAAACTTGTATTGTAAGTTAAGAATAGAGAGACCGACCCGGGCACGTTTATAAGCCGGAGGTCGGGACTTTGCAGACCGACGGGCGTCACCCGTGTATATAAGGGGACGACCCGACGGCGGTTTGGGGACAGAGAACAAGAACTCGAGGTTTAGGCGAAGCTTATCGCTCCCTAAGCCCTCGAAACCTATCAATCCCATCACAACTAGACGTAGGCTTTTACCTTCATCGAAGGGGCCGAACTAGTATAAAAACCGTGTCCTTGTGTCCACTTTTAACCCCTTCAAGTTAACCCGTTGCGATGGCTCCACGACTAAGTCCTCTCACTAGGACATCTGCCGTGACAAATCCACGACAGTTGGCGCCCACCGTGGGGCTATCGCGAGATGGTTTCAAGTTTTTGGAGGGCCGCTTTGAAGGACTCGAGGGTTACGCTGTGGGACGGATGACCAAGAGCCGCCGCGGAAAACTCTACATCGACAGCACAGGCTGGGGCCCCGACGCCGGCTCGATCGAGTACGGGTACCGGGTCCCCTTTGGCGGCATCCATGTTTTCATCGGCAAGATCGGAGAACCGGGCCCCGAGTTAGGCGTCTGCGCCGACCTCGTCGAGACAGCTCAGTGCACGAGATCGACCCTGGCTAAACCGATCAGAAAGCACACCTTCGTGGGAGTCATCCACGGAGGAAGCTACGAGGAAGGATCTGGTGACGAAACCGCCATCTACTCCGGCGATGAAACGTCGACCGGGGAGACCGAATCTCTTTACCAGCTACAAGATGATCGGATTGGGGGCGGCTCTGATGGCAACAGTATTCCGGACCCCTCTGATCTGCCCTATCGGGTTGGGATCTTCATGGCTGGGACACAGGCGGCGCCACGATCATCAACTGCAGCAGCAGCGATCTCCAGATCGGCAGCAGCAACGGCTGCGCGGGCAGGAGGCCCTACGGGTTCACCAGCCCAAGTTTTGTCAGACCTGTTTGACGCACTAGCAGCGCTCATGGCGGAAGCCAACCCGGTGGATCAGGAGGTTCACGATGCTGAGATTGCCAAAGTGAGAGAGCAGATCACTCGGGCTAAAGCGGAGCTGGCAGCAGAAGAGATCAGGATGACAGCGGAGCGCGCCGCTTTAGATGCACAGGCTTACAGGCTCATGATGGATCAGAAGGCGTCTCAGGAAGTCTTGAAGAGAAAATCCCGATCTCGGTTGCCCGCCGCCCTCGACGCTCGAAATCTCTTCAACACCCCGGGGGTAAACCGTGCGGAGGCAACAGTTGGCGCCCCGGTTCAGCACCGGGTAATAAGTCTGCCTCGTCACAACACTGGTACACCACCGGCCGTGCCAACACCGTCAGGTCATTATTCCAACCCGATGGATAACCTCGTCGCGGCGGCAGCTCGGCTGGAAGCCATTCCGATCGAAGGAGATTCACCGCAGGACGTAGAGACGCGTCGGGTCAAGGAGCTCCTTAGGACCGCGTTGGCCCAGCAAGAAGCATATTCGCAAAGCCGTGATCGGATTCACTCCACCCCTCGCCCCAGCGGGAGCTATAGTAGGCGCGTGGAGGAGCCGGCCGTTTCAAGTAACGCCAGGCGTGAAGCGCTCCGCGGCAACAATCCGGCGGGCGTCGACAATGCTCACGAGAATGTGGATCGCACCCGTGCACGGGAGGCCGGATTAGCAGCGCAGCATCAGGCTCGTCAGCTTACACCTATCTTCCCAGCAGCTACGGTTGAACCGGGGGTGGTCTCCAGTTCTTTGGGAGTACCGTGCCTTGTTCCCGCTTTACGCAACGTACGCCTGCCCAAAGACTTCAAAGGCCCCCGCAAGGTGCCAAACTACACGGCAGATCAGCCTCCGGAGACATGGGTGGAGAGCTATGAAATGGCTATGGAGATGCTGGATGTGGATGACACGGCGTGTGCCAAGTATTTTACTATGATGTTAGAAGGAACGGCCCGGACTTGGCTAAAGAGCTTACCGCCTAATTCAATTAATTCATGGGCCCAATTGCGCGCCCGGTTCATCAAGAATTTCAAGGACACGTGCAAACAGCCAATGTCGATAGTTGACCTAGCAGCCTGCGTTCAGCAAGAAGGGGAATCAACTACCCATTGGGTACGGCGGGTGTCAGAAGTTTTGCATTCGTCAGATCGCATCAACGCAGACACCGCCGTAGTGCTGTTGGAAGGCAACTGTCGGTTTGGCCCTTTGAAGCTAAAGCTGGGCCGGATGAAGCGTGATTGTACAGATATAGGAACGCTCATGACCGCTTTAGTGAAGTATGCGGATTCTGACAGTACCAAGGATCCTGACTCTGGTGATGACAAAGCGGGGAAGTGAAAGAAGAACAGCAAAGGCCAGCAACATCGACCGACAGGTAATGGAGGCGGAGGTAAGCGTAAACCGGACGGGAGCATGGACTTGGTGGCCAGCACAAGTGCACAGGATAAAGATCAGCGGCGTAAGGGGAAACAGCCAAGTTTCCGCGCACATCCCGGTCCTAATCCGGAGCGTTTGAACTTTTTCTTAAACCATCCCTGTCCGAAGCACGGAACAAAGGAGGAACCAGCAGCCCATCTTTGGAAGGATTGTTATATCATGAAGGAATTCAAAACCTCAAACACTTTCCAATATGATCACAGCTCCGGCGGCGGTTCAGGTTCCGGATCAGGATACGGTGGCGGAAATTCCGGTCCAGGGTTCCAGGGTAATCCGGGCGGACAGGTCAGCCAAAATAATCAAAGTAATCAGAGTGGTTTCGGACAACAGCAAACAGGTTATCAGAGCAACCCGAAACAGTTGAGTGGTGGACAGTATCACGTCTTTACTACAAGCTTGGATAAACGGGATACAAAGCTTCAGAGGCGGGCAGTCAGTGCTATCGAACCGGCCACGCCTCACTATCTGCGCTGGTCAGAACAGCCTATCATATGGAGCCGAGAGGATCACCCTCCCAGGGTTTATAATCCGGGTCAGTTAGCGTTGGTGGTGGCGCCTCAGGTGGGAGGTTATAAGCTCACCAAGGTGCTCATGGACGGAGGGAGCAGCATTAACATCTTGTATTACGAGACCTTCCGTCGTATGGGACTGGTAGATAAGGATCTCAAACCGACCAATATAGTGTTCCACGGGGTGGTGCCTGGCAAGTCTGCATATCCGGTTGGTAAGATAGCCCTTGAAGTGGTATTTGGCGATAGTCACGATTCCAGATCAGAGACGCTGACGTTCGAAGTGGTTAAAATCCAAAGTCCGTACCACGCTTTGTTCGGACGGCCAGCTTATGCAAAATTTATGGCACGGCCCTGCTACGTGTATCTGCAACTTAAGATGCCAGGTTACAAGGGCACTATAACGGTTCATGGGAGCCGTCGAATCGCTTTGGAATGCGAGGAAGGAGATGCGACTTATGCAGAATCGGTTTGTGCTACGGAGGAGCTAAAGCAGTACAAAGACAGTGTTGACCCGGAGGACATGACTTCGTTAAAGAAGCCAACCACGGACCACGATCCGGCCTTGAAGTTCAAATCGGCTGCCGAAACTAAGCTTGTTGACTTTGTACCCGGCGATCCATCCAAGCAGTTCAGTATGAGCGCAAACCTGGATCCAAAATAGGAAAGCACGCTCATCGAGTTCATCCGTGAGAATCGGGACATCTTTGCATGGAAGCCGTCTGACATGCCTGGTGTACCGAGGCGATTCGCTGAGCACACCCTTAATGTGGATCCTAGGTATAAACCGGTAAAGCAGTTTTTACGCCGGTTTAACGAAGAAAGGCGTAAAGCGATTGGTGAGGAAGTGGCCAGGCTCCTGGCAGCTGGGTTTATCATTGAGGTTTTTCATCCCGAATGGCTTGCTAATCCGGTGCTAGTTCTTAAGAAAAACGGCACCTGGCGCATGTGTGTGGACTACACAGACTTGAATAAAGCTTGCCCAGCGGATCCTTTTGCTCTCCCCCGGATTGATCAGATCATTGATGCTACGGCAGGTTGCGAGCGTTTAAGTTTTTTGGATGCCTATTCGGGTTATCATCAGATCAAGATGGCAGTTAAGGACCAGGAGAAGACAGTGTTCATTACTCCCTTTGGAGCCTTCTGCTATGTGTCTATGCCCTTCGGGCTTAAGAGTGCGCAGGCTACTTATCAACGATGTGTGCAAAATTGCCTCCACGAGCAGATTGGTCGTAATGTGCACGCTTATGTGGATGATATTGTGGTCAAGTCACGAAAGAAGGAGACCCTGGTTGACGATTTGAAGGAGACTTTCGATAACTTGAGAGTGTACCAAATGATGCTCAACCCGGCTAAATGTGTTTTTGGTGTACCTGCAGGCAAGTTGTTGGGATTTTTAGTGTCCCATAGAGGAATTGAGGCCAATCCAGAAAAGATCACAGCCATCACCTCCCTGGCCAAACCGAAATGCATCAATGATGTTCAGCGCATGGCCGGGCGGATTGCAGCGTTAAGCCGGTTTATCAGTCGCCTTGGTGAAAAGGCGATCCCCTTGTATCAAATGCTCAAGAAGACGGATCAATTTGTCTGGAGTCCGGAGGCTGATAAAGCGTTTGAGGACTTGAAGCGACAGCTAGTCAATCCGCCAGTTTTGGCAGCCCCTGTAGATAAAGAGCCACTCCTATTATATGTTGCTGCGAATGCCAGAGCGGTTAGTGTGGCGATGGTGGTAGAACGAAAGGAGACTGGAAAGGAACACCCGGTTCAACGACCGGTTTACTATATCAGTGAAGTACTTATCGAGTCCAAACAAAGGTATCCGCATTGGCAGAAGCTGGTATATGGTGTTTTTATGGCAAGCCGGAAGCTGAGGCAATATTTTCAAGGACACCCCATCACGGTGGTCAGTTCTGCTCCTTTGGGTGACATTATACAGAACCGGGAGGCGACCGGTCGGATTGCCAAGTGGGCTATCGAGCTCGGGCCGCACGATTTAAGGTACGTACCCCGGACGGCCATAAAATCACAGGCACTTGTCGATTTCATAAACGATTGGACAGAGTTACAAGCGCCTGAGGAGAAGCCAGATAACACCTATTGGACCGTTCATTTTGACAGGTCAAAGCAATTGGAAGGCTCGGGGGCTGGAGTCGTTTTAACTTCCCCACGAGGAGATAAGTTTTGTTATGTCCTCCATTTAATGTTCCCCTGTACAAATAATGCGGCTGAGTATGAAGCTTTGCTTCATGGTCTTCGGATGGCTAAAGAGATGAATCTGAGCAGAGTTAGGTGCTTTGGTGATTCGGATCTGGTGGCTCAACAGGTATCTGGCACCTGGGATTCTAAGGACCCGCTCATGGCTGCGTACCGACGTGAAGTAGATATGGTGGCCGGGCATTTCAAAGGCTATCAAGTGGACCATGTGGACCGCAGAAAGAATGAGGCAGCGGACGCTTTAAGCCGCTTGGGCTCTCAGCGTAAACCGGTCCCACCCAATGTTTTCTTGGACGTATTGTATCACCCATCGGTACAGCTGCCCGGTGAGCTGGAGTTGGCTGTTCCTGATCCGGAGGCTCAATTGGTGGCGGCTCTTCACATCACCCCGGATTGGACGCTCCCTTATCTGGCATATATGAACCGGGGTGAGTTGCCAGAAGATGAAAGCTTGGCTCGACAGATAGTACGACGGTCCAAGTCTATGACCATTTTCAAAGGAGAGTTACATCATCGCAGCGTGTCAGGAGCGCTGCAACGGTGCGTATCCCCTAAGGAGGGGTGCGAGATATTACGAGAAATACATGAAGGGGATTGCAGCCACCACGCCGGTTCAAAATCATTGGTGGCTAAAGCGTTCCGCCACGGTTTCTACTGGTTAACTGCTCATGCTGATGCAGAAGACCTGGTCAGGTTATGTGATGGGTGCCAGAAATTTTCCAGACGAGCACACATACCGGCTCAAGAATTGAGGATGATTCCAATCACTTGGCCGTTTGCGACTTGGGGGCTTGATATGGTTGGGCCTTTTAAGCGTTCCAAAGATAAGAAGACCCACCTACTGGTGGCGGCTGACAAATTTACAAAGTGGGTGGAGGCAGAACCTGTCAGTAAGTGTGATGCTGCCACGGCGGTTCAGTTTATAAAGAAGGTGATCTTCCGGTTTGGCTTTCCACACAGCATCATCACAGATAATGGTACCAATCTATCTAAGGGGGCCATGAAAGAGTTCTGTGCAAGGGAGCATATACGGCTTGATGTTTCTTCGGTAGCGCACCCACAGTCTAATGGTCAGGCAGAACGAGCGAACCAAGAGATCTTGAGAGGTATCAAACCCCGGCTTCTGGTCCCTTTGCAAAGGAGGTCGGGTTGTTGGGTGGAGGAGCTACCGTCTGTGTTATGGAGCATCAACACCACGCCTAATAGATCCACGGGGTTTACGCCGTTTTTTATGGTCTATGGAGCAGAGGCGGTTCTCCCAAGTGATATACGACATGACTCACCTCGCGTGGCAGCATATGTTGAAGCGGACAATGAGCAGGCACGGCAGGACGCTCTTGACTTGTTGGATGAGGAGCGTGACTTGGCAGCTGCCCGTTCAGCGATTTACCAGCAAGATCTTCGCCGTTACCACAGCCGTCGGGTTAGGACCAGAACCTTTCAGGAGGGGGATTTGGTGCTTCGGCTCATCCAGGATCAGTCTGATCAGCATAAATTATCCCCGCCTTGGGAAGGACCTTTTGTGGTCAGCAAGAATCTGAATAATGGGTCATATTACCTGATTGATATTCGAGAGCGCAAGGATTCACGCACATCAGAGGAGGAGACCAGCAGGCCGTGGAACATAGCTCATCTTCGACCTTATTATACATGAGCCTTGGGCTCTGTTTATGTACATATCATGACTATGTATATATTATGATTAATACAATAAACCGGAGCCTCGAGTAAAGCGGGGTCTCTGCTGTTCTTCACATCATGTGTGTTTACCCCTGGAGGTCGCTTCACAGAAGTTCAAATTATAAATTCCGGTTTAAAAGCCGGTTCAAGGGAAGATGTCTCCTACAAGGCTGTGAAGCTCTTAATATCCGGTTCAATATCCCGGTTCAAGCATGAGGCTTCCTGTTCAAACATAGGTCGTATTCGAACCAAAGAGAACACAGCTATTCAAGCATGAGGCTTCCTGTTCAAACATAGGTCGTATTCGAACCAAAGAGAACATAGCTATTCAAACACGGGGCTTCCTGTTCAAACATAGGTCGTATTCGAACCAAAGAGAACATAGCTATTCAAACACGGGGCTTCCTGTTCAAACATAGGTCGTATTCGAACCAAAGAGAACATAGCTATCCCTATAAAGTCAGTTGGGGACCTAGTCGGCCTGAACCGTAGCTACACCTCCGGGGGGCTTGGTCATGTCTTGACGACGGTAATGCCTTCTGGCTGGCACATTTGCCACTGAATCAGTTGGGGACCTAATCGACTTGAACCGTAGATTACGCCTTATGGGAACTCGGTCATGTCTTGATGATGGTAATGCCTTCTGGTCGGCTTTTTAGCCAATGAATCACTTGGGGGCTTGGTCGTGTCCGAACCAACGCAATGCCACTTGATCGGCCCTTGGCCATTGAGTCACTTGGGGGCTTGGTTGACGAACCAATGCAATGCCATTTGGCCGGCATATTTGCCATGATTCAGTTAGGAACCTAGTCGACCTAAACCGTAGCTACACCTCTTGGGGGCTCGGTTTTGTCTTGACGATGGTCACGCCTTCTGAACGGTTCATAGTAACCACTATTTGCATGCGTTTTGCTATCGCGTTGCCTTTCATATTTGGTTTTGTTTTCTGCCTTTATTGTGGTGTTTTTTGTTCTTCGGAACGCCAAGTATTCTTAAACCGATTTAGCTGACATAGCCTAGTCCGTTTTTAACCCGGAGGCAAATTGCCCGGTTTGGCAAAGGCGCAGCACGGTTCAGGTGGTCGAAAAATCACATTGTGTACTCAGTAAAGACAGGAAACATGAGTTGGAAAAGTCATTGGAAAGGGCATCAGTACCCGTGCGCGAAGGCACATTCAAACGCAGAGGTATTAAACTATCTTATTACAAGGCAGCGTAGTGCCTGAATATATTGTTCGTTGACGGATTAAAACGTCACCAATTAAGGTGAACCGGAGCGTTGATTACGCCTGTTCGCCGCCTCGGTTCGAAGGCTGGGGATCATCTTGCACCGCATCCTCTTGGCTACCCATTGGCTGGAAATCAGCAGTGGTCCAGTCGATTCCCATTAGCGCTTGAAAGACAGCTTCTTCGTGAATCAGCAAAGACGGTTCAATGTCAGGGGCATAGGTATGCTTACGGATTGGAGGAATAAGATTCTCGGTTGCAGGGACCGGGGCAGCTACTCGCTTATTCTGGTTATCATACTGGGCTTGGTAATGCGACAGATCTGCTTCCTCAGCCAATTGACAAGCCAGGGGGCGCACCGCCCGGTTTATCGCCCTCAAATCGTCTTCACCAAAGTCTGAACCGTCTTCCTTCAAGCTGGGATATCCTTGGGCCGCTTCGACAGGATCGAAATCTGGTACCCACGCTTTGGCCCGGATCAAGGCAGTGATGGCTCCAGTTCGAGCAGCTGATCTTTTCAACTCTTCAATCCGGGCTGGAAGCATGGACAGCCTCTTTAACGTGTCTTGAATCAGAGACGGCGCAGGGTTGTTATGCGATGCAGTGGTGATAGCTCTTTGTGCTCCGGTGTACAACTGTTCAATCAGAGTATAAGCAGCTTTGAGTTTCATCCGCACATCAGAACCCAAGTGTCCAATACGTGAGCCTGCAGTGTTTCAAGATGGATTACAAACCGGACATAGGATGTAGCAGACAAGGTACAAATTGGAAGAAGGGCATTGAAAAGTTTACCAAAGACGACAGAGGTCATGGAGTGTATTTGTCGCTTCACGGTGGATAATTCATCGACCACCGGTTTAAGAGCAGCTTCGGCATTTTCAGCCCTCTTCGTCAAAAGAGCTCTCTCAGTAGCCCAATCAGCTTGTTCTTTTTTGCGGCTTTCTTTCAGCTGTTCCATAACGGTTAAGGCATTAGCCAATTCATCCTTCGCTTTTTCAGTTTCAGCCTGTTGGGTTTTTAAGATCTCCTGAAGGTCCGAGATTTGTTTCGCTTTGGTCTCCAGATCCCCCTGCAGCAGGTCGTCAACAGTGTTCAGAAAATATTGCACGGTTTGGAAGTATCAACCACACAAGCAAGTTATGTGCTCGATACTTGGGGGCTAATGCATACTTGATTTTAACGCAAGTTTTCCATTACAAAAAGTCCCAAGATTAATACAAATATTTAAACTTGGCACTTGGGGGCTAATAGTTATCTGATGATGTTTTCTGGTTATGACCTATGTTGAAGCCTTGGGTTTTCTAAACCGGACCATTAATTGTCAAAGCAGCCTGATCCGGTTTACCATCTCGGTTTGGAAATATTGATAAGCTAAGTTACAATGGAATGAAATACAAGGGAGTTACCTCAAGTTTCTCCTTCATCATCTTGATCATGCCAGCTTCATAATCCCGACTGGTGTACAGTCGGTTCAGGTACCCAGAATAAAGATCCGGGGCGCTTAAAGCGGCGTACGTAGAGGAGTCAAGGTCCCATTTGCCTTTTATGGCCGAGATTTCGTCCTTGGCAGTATGCTTGGCCAAAGTAGCAGTGTTCCCCGGTTCAGAGCGGCCAATGCCGGTAATCACAACATCATCATCCTTGGAATCGCTGCTCTGCAGTGGCCCTGTCGGTTTATCAATAGTTCCAGAAGGGGGGATGGATTCCTCAACCCGAACAGGACTGGCAGGCGGATCAGTACGGCTGGCAGGTTCGATAACCCTTTCTTCAGCGCAGGTGTCATTTTGCGGAGATAGATAATTCTGAGTATCTTCACGACCCAGAGCGTCAGCACCAGGAGTTTTCTCCGGTTCAGGAGCGGCAGTTCCTTCAGCCGGGTTATCCAGACGAGCCTTCTTGCTCGGTCTAGGTTTAGCCCTGGAAAAAACCCAAAGATTGAAAAAACGGTATAAGATGGATTAAGAGACCCGTACAGAGATATGTGGTGATCGGTCCAACTTACCCGATAACTGTCTTCAACGGTGGCAGTTGAGTGGCTGAAGATTCACCGGAAGAGGAATGGGAAGTGACCTGATAATCGGAGTCAGATGGATTTAGAGGCTGACGAGTTAAACCTGCTTTAGGAGGAAAGCTAGCGCATAAATCGGAGACCTCTGAGCGGCGTTTCCGAACCGGGCTGTTCGGTAAACCGGCGGAGGTAACTACCTGGCCGCTATGTCGGGTGGTGCGTCGGGCTTCATGTTGCTGGGTCTTCACAAGAAATTTGGGATCCAAGTAAGCAAGAGGGTGAGAAAATTTAATTTTCCGGTTTGCTTGGCGAGGTTTTTTCAAAGGCAAAGGAACGGCGTCAGAAGAAAGAATAGTTACCTCTGGGCCTTCAGCATGGCTCGCTTCAGCGTCGTCCTGACAAATATCATCATCAATAAGACGTATAAAAAGTAAGCCAACTGAATCGAGGTCTACCCCAAGGTCCGGGTTACCCACATCATCCTCCTCTAAATCGGGGGTAGAGGAAGCAGTGTTCCTTTTCTTCGTAGCGGGCTTCTTCGCCCTTGTCTTGGGTCTGATTATCTTTTCGGTTGGCTCCTGAAGCTTCTTGCTCCAAAACGGATCATCTCCCTGTTTCGGAAAGGACTGGAAGTTAACAATATATATAAAGGGATCAAAATTTTTATAACAAACAGAGAGGAGTTACTTACAGCAGGTGGTTTGTTTGTGGCGCAAAATGGAAGCAGGCCGGTTCGGGCGCAAACATGTTCCGGTTCATTCAGCATCTTTTTCACAGCCTCAGCGACTTCGTCCTCCGTCAGCTGAATGTTGCAGTGCCTCAAAGGATCATCAATCCGACCCGTGTATTGGCACATTAAACCGGAGCGGATGCTAAGGGGCAGGATGCTCCATGAAATCCAGCAACGGGCAAGATCTACCCCTGTTAAACCGTTAGCCATGAAGGCTCTGAGCTTGGACAGCTGAGGGGCATACTTACTCCTCTCTTTGGCGGTTAGCCGTGGGGGGAAGGGGTGTGTATTGCTAAGTCTCTCCGGACGGAAGCCGGGCAGTGGATTTTCTTCAGCAGGGGAAGTATCCTTGCAATAGAACCAAGTGCAATTCCATTCTTGAGGATGACTATGCAACTTGGCGTGAGGATAAGTCACCTCTTTCCTCTTTTGAATCGCCATACCACCCAGTTCCATATTGGGGCCGTCAGTAAATTCAGTACGTCGGTTCAAATGGAAAAAGTCCCGGAACAGCTCTACAGTAGGTTCCTCTTGGAAGTACACCTCGCAAAGCACTTGAAAATGGCAGATATTCGTGACTGAATTTGGACCAACATCTTGTGGGCGCAACCTAAAATTAGCCAGGACGTCCCGATAAAATTTTGAACCGGGTGGATTAAAACCCCGGGCCAGGTGATCCGCAAACACCACCACTTCTCCCTCCTGCGGGGTAGGAGGACATTCGTTTCCTGGAACCCTCCAATGGATGGTATTTTTGCTACTCAAAGCACCAGTCAGAACTAAGTTGTTTAGTTGGGTCTCAGTGATGCAAGAGGGAACCCAGTTGCATTCGTACACCTGTTTTGCCATAAGGAAATCTACAAGACAAAGATATTCCGGTTTGAGAACAAGTGTGATTGTAAACCGAAGATGCTCTTATATAGAGTCAGGTTATCCACAATAATATCAACCGGCGGTTCATCAAGGGGACTAATGGATGTGTGGATCGGTTTTGTTCGCTTTGCTAAGAGTTAAACCGACCAGATCTAACAGTTGTGAGTATGAAAGCAGAAACAGATCCCGTACGGATTCTTTCAAAGCAATGGATCTACAGCTAGGGCGAAAAAGAAATAAAAATATGAAGTTTGGCTCACAGCAGAACAACATAAGTTCGACAAGCAGGAAAAAGAGTGAGATCTAAGGAGATGAGTACAGATTTATGGTGACTGCTGAGAGGGACTACAAACCGCGATACAGGTATCATCATCTGTTCGCAAAGCTGCTATGGGGATGAACAAGAAACAGTAACAGGATGATGAACCCTAGAACAGATCTAAAAGCGGAAGAACAGAGGCTTTACCGGGATCCAAACAGATGTGGGAAGTCGCCGCGGTGCTCTGGTCCGATCAGGTTGATGCAGCGGCCGGAGTTGATGCAGCAGCTGACGGCGGCGGCGGAGCTCTGAGGTCTGGGTCGCGAGGAAGACGAAGAAGGGGACGAAAGGGAGGAAAGGAAGATGGCCTTCAAGCCCTATTTATAAGGCGCGACGCGTGTGTCAGGCGCGCGAATCCAGGGGCCGGAGATTTCGGGAGCCCAGCCGTCGCCCTGATTCTTGCGGATTAGCAAAAGGAGACGATAAATTTCGCACTGACGTCATATCGGTTCACCGCAGTAAAGGAGACGAAGAAGACGGCGGTTCAACAGTTACTGGAAGACATTTGAAAGACAGAAATTTCTTATTAAGGATTGACATGAACCTGTTCAAATCAATCTGGGGCCTAATGTTGGGGATGTTGCTATCTGGGGTAAACCGGCCTGCAGGGCCCGGGTTACCTCCGTCAATAGACCCGAGATGTTTAAGCCCAAGGAGGAATAGAAGGGCCCAAGGCCTGTAATCGGTTTAAAGGTTTATGGTGTAAACCGGCCTGGGGTAAACTTGTATTGTAAGTTAAGAATAGAGAGACCGACCCGGGCACGTTTATAAGCCGGAGGTCGGGACTTTGCAGACCGACGGGCGTCACCCGTGTATATAAGGGGACGACCCGACGGCGGTTTGGGGACAGAGAACAAGAACTCGAGGTTTAGGCGAAGCTTATCGCTCCCTAAGCCCTCGAAACCTATCAATCCCATCACAACTAGACGTAGGCTTTTACCTTCATCGAAGGGGCCGAACTAGTATAAAAACCGTGTCCTTGTGTCCACTTTTAACCCCTTCAAGTTAACCCGTTGCGATGGCTCCACGACTAAGTCCTCTCACTAGGACATCTGCCGTGACAAATCCACGACAGTTAGGGTGAACACTTTCTTGAAATTATTATGAGGGATCATCTTATTTACTACCGTCGTTCTAAGTGAACAAGATGCAAAACATGATAAACATCACATGCAATCAAATAATAAACGTGACATGATATGGCCAATATCACATAGCTCCTTTGATCTCCATCTTGGGGCTCCATGATCATCTTGTCACCGGCTTGACACCATGATCTTCATCATCATGATCTTCATCATCGTGTCTCCATGAAGTTGCTCGCCAACTATTACTTCTACTACTATGGCTAACGCATTTAGCAATAAAGTAAAGTAACTTACATGGCGATTCTCAATGACACGCAGGTCATACAAAAAATAAAGACAACTCCTATGGCTCCTGCCGGTTGTCATACTCATCGACATGCAAGTCGTGATTCCTATTACAATAGCATGAACATCTCATACATCACATATAGATCATTCATCATTCATCACAACTTTGGCCATATCATATCACAAAGCACTTGCTGCAAAAACAAGTTAGACGTCCTCTAATTGTTGTTGCAAGTTTTACGTGGCTGAATTAGGGTTCTAGCAAGAACGTTTTCTTACCTACGTAAAAGCCACAACGTGATTTGTCAACTTATATTTACCCTTCATAAGGACCCTTTTCATCGAATCCGCTCCAACTAAAGTAGGAGAGACAGACACCCGCCAGCCACCTTATGCAACTAGTGCATGTTAGTCGGTGGAACCGGTCTCACGTAAGCGTACGTGTAAGGTTGGTCCGGGCCGCTTCATCCCACAATACCGCTGAAGCAAGATAAGACTAGTAGCGGCAAGAAAATTTGACAACATCTACGCCCACAACAAATTGTGTTCTACTCGCGCAAGAAGAACTACACATAGACCTAGCTCATGATGCCACTGTTGGTGAACGTTGCAGAAAATTAAAATTTTTCCTACGGTTTCACCAAGATCCATCTATGAGTTCATCTAGCAACGAGTATTCAGATTAGATAGCATCTACATACCACTTTGTAGATCGCAACGGAAGCGTTCAAGTGAACGTGGATGAGGTAGTCATACTCGCCGTGATCCAATTCACCGATGATCTAGTGCCGAACGGACAGCACCTCCGCGTTCAACACACGTACGGAAAGCGTGACGTCTCCTCCTTCTTGATCCAGCAAGGCAAAGGAGAGGTTGGGGAAGAAGACTCCAGCAGCAGCACGACGGCGTGGTGATGGTGGAACTGCAGTACTCCGGCAGGGCTTCGCCGTGCACTTACGGAGGAGGAGGAGGTGTTGGAGAGGGAGAGGGAGGCGCCAGGGCATAGGGTGCGCAGCCCCCCTCCCCTGACCTCCTTTATATAGGCCTCTTGGGGGCGGCACCGGCCCTGGGAGATCTGATCTCCCAAGGGGGCGGCGGCCAGGGAGGTTTCCCTCCCCCCCAAGCCATCTAGGAGGTGCCTTCCACCACTAGGACTCCTCCTAGATGGAACCCTAGGCGCATGGGCCCTTTGGGGCTGGTTCCCCTTGGCCCAAGCAGGCCAAGGCGCACCCCCTAAGGCCCATGTGGCCCACCAAGGCAGGTGGCCCCACCTGGTGGACCCCCGGGACCCCTCCGGTGGTCCCGGTACAATACTGATAACCCCGAAACTTGTCCCGATGGCCGAAACAGCACTTCCTATATATAATTCTTTACCTCCGGACCATTCCGGAACTCCTCGTGACGTCCGGGATCTCATCCGGGACTCCGAACAACATTCGGGTTACTGCACATACATATCCCTACAACCCTAGCGTCACCGAACCTTAAGTGTGTAGACCCTACGGGTTCGGGAGACATGCAGACATGACCGAGACGGCTCTCGGGCAATAACCAACAACGGGATCTGGATACCCATGTTGGCTCCCACATGCTCCACGATGATCTCATCGGATGAACCACGATGTCAAGGATTCAATTAATCCCGTATACGATTCCATTTGTCAATCGGTATTTTACTTGCCCGAGATTCGATCGTCGGTATCACAATACCTTGTTCAATCTCGTTATCGGCAAGTCACTTTTCTCGTACCGTAATGCATGATCCCGTGATCAAACACTTTGATCACCTTGAGCTCATTATGATGATGCATTACCGAGAGGGCCCGGTGATACCTCTCCGTCAAGCGGAGTGACAAATCCCAGTCTCGATCCATGTCAACCCAACAGACACTTTCAGAGATACCCGTAGTATACCTTTATAGTCACCCAGTTACGTTGTGACGTTTGGCACACCCAAAGCACTCCTACGGTATCCGGGAGTTACACGATCTCATGGTCTAAGGAAAGGATACTTGACATTGGAAAACTCTAGCAAACGAACTATGCGATCTTATGCTATGTTTAGGATTGGGTCTTGTCCATCACATCATTCTCCTAATGATGTGATCCCATTATCGATGACATCCAATGTCCATAGTCAGGAAACCATGACTATCTGTCGATCAACGAGCTAGTCAACTAGAGGCTCACTAGGGACATATTGTTGTCTGTTATTCACACATGTATTACGATTTCCGGATAACACAATTATAGCACGAATAAAGACAATTATCATGAATAAGGAAATATAATAATAATGCTTTTATTATTGCCTCTAGGGCATATTTCCAACAGCTAAACCGACTATTTTGGATTTCAAGGAATTTAATTATGAAAGTTGCTCTTTAATTGATTGTATTTCCTTGTTGCAATCCGTGCTAAATTCTCCTCATGCATATAGTCAAAATAAAGCCTTTACTAAACATATCGTTGATGCTTTGATGCAATCTTATGAAGAAAAACTTGAGTTGGAAGTTTCTATCCCTAGAAAACTTTATGATGAGTGGGAACCTACTATTAAAATTAAAATTAAAGATCATGAGTTTTATGCTTTGTGTGATTTGGGTGCTAGTGTTCCCACTATTACCAAAACTTTGTGCGATTTGCTAGATTTCCGTGATTTTGATGATTGCTCTCTAAACTTGCACCTTGCGGATTCCACTATTAAGAAACTTATGGGAAGAATTAATGATGTTCTTTGATACATCTCCGTCGTATCTACTTTTCCAAACACTTTTGCCCTTGTTTTGGACTCTAACTTGTATGATTTGAATGGAACTAACCCGGACTGACGCTGTTTTCAGCAGAACTGCCATGATGTTGTTTTATGTGCAAAAATCAAAAGTTCTCAGAATGACCTGAAACTCCACGGGATGTCTTATAAAAAATAGTAAAAAATCCTCGCCAAAGATGAAGACCAGGGGGCCCACACCCTGTCCACGAGGGTGGGGGCGCGCCCCCCTACCTCGTGGGCCCCCTGGAGACCCTCCGATGCCAACTCCAACTCTATATATTTGCTTTCGGAGAGAAAAAAATCAGGGAGAAGAAATCATCGCGTTTTACGTACGGAGCCGTCGCCAAGCCCTAAAACCTCTCGGGAGGGCTGATCTGGAGTCCGTTCGGGGCTTCGGAGAGGGGGATTCGTCGCCGTCGTCATCATCAACCATCCTCCATCACCAATTTCATGATGCTCACCGCCGTGCGTGAGTAATATCCCTTAGTTTCCAATAGGACCCCGCTGCCACGGGAGGGTAGGACAAAAGATGTCATGCAAATTCTTTTCCATAAGCACGTATGACTATATTTGGAATACATGCCTACATTACATTGATGAATTGGAGCTAGTTCTGTGTCACCCTTTGTTACGAGTGTTACATGATGAACCACATCCGGCATAATTATCCATCACTGATCCGGTGCCTACGAGCTTTCCATATACTAGTTTACGCTTATTTACTTTTCCGTTGTTGCTGTTACAATCACTACAAAACACCAAAAATAATACTTTTGCTCCCTTTACTTTTGTTGCCGTTACCACCACTATCATATTACTTTGCTACTAAAAACTTTGCTGCAGATACTAAGTTTCAAGGTGTGGTTGAATTGACAACTCAGCTGCTAATACTTGAGAATATTCTTTGGCTCCCCTTGTGTCGAATTAATTAATTTGGGTTGAATACTCTACCCTCGAAAGGTGTTGCGATCCCCTATACTTGTGGGTTATCAAGACCTTTTTCTGGCGCCGTTGCCGGGGAGCATAGCTCTATTCTTTGAGTCACTTGGGATTTATATCTGCTGGACACTATGAAGAACTTGAAAGACGCTAAGACAACAATTTATCCCTCAACTACGAGGGGAGGTAAGGAACTGCCATCTAGCTCTGCACTTGATTCACCTTCTGTTATGAGTAAGCTTGCGACACCTAAACCTGCTTCTGCTATTTGTTTCGATATGTCGCATGTTATTGATGATGCCACTTCTGCTATGCATGATACTTATGATGAAACTGCTTCTATGCCTGATACTACTGCGCCCTTAGGTGAATTTCTTGATGAACAAATTGCTAGGGCTAGAGAGAAAGAAATTACTGAATCTGATTATATTGATGAAAGTGATGATGAAGATATGCCTGTTATTCCCGAGGGTTATGTTTTTGATATGGAATCTTCTGCCGCCATTTTAGCTTGGATAGATATGAGCTCAAGAGGTTATTAGCTAAATGGAACAAAGAATCACTTAGAGATAAAATGAAACCTGACCCTGCTTTTGCCACTTCACCTATCTGTGTTCCTGATAAGGATTATGAATTCTCTGTTGATCCTGATATAATTACCTTGGTTGAATCTGATTCTTTCCATGGTTATGAATCTGAAACTGCTGTGGCACATCTTACTAAATTAAATGATATAGCTACCCTATTTACTAATGATGAGAGATCTCGCTACTTTTATATCCTCAAAGTATTTCCGTTCTCATTAAAGAGTGATGCTAAGATATGGTTTAATTCTCTTGATCCTGGTTGTGTGGGTAGTCCCCAGGATATGATTTATTACTTCTCTGCTAAAATATTTCCCTGCTCATAAGAAACAAGCTACTTTAAAGGAAATATACAACTTTGTGCAAATTAAAGAAGAGAGTATCCCAAAAGCTTGGGGAGGCTTCTCAAGTTAATGCTTTGCCTGACCATCCTCTTAAGAAACCTGAAATACTTGATATCTTTTATAATGGACTAACCGATGCTTCCAGAGATTACCTGGATAGTTGTGCTGGTTCTCTTTTCAGGGAAAGAACACCGGATGAAGTTGAAATTCTATTGAATAATATGTTGATAAATGAAAATAATTGGGCACCTCCTGAGCCAGCTCCTGCTCCAATTAATGATCTTGTGTGTCATGGTTTTGTCACGGCAGATGTCCTTATGAAAGGACTTAGTCGTGGAGCCATCGCTACGGGTTAGCTTGAAGGGGTTAAAGCGGACACAGGGACGCAAGGGAGTTTTATACTAGTTCGGCCCCTTCGATGAAGGTAAAATCCTACATCTAGTTGTGATGGAATTGACGGGGTTTCGATGACTAGGGAGCAAACAAGCTTCGCCTAAGTCTCGAGTTGTTGTCTGTTGTCTTTGAGCCGTCGCCGGGTCGTCCCCTTATATACATGGGTGACGCCCGTCGGTTTACAGAGTCCCAACACCGGCTCATAGACGTGTCCGGTTTGGTCTCTACTTATTCCTAACTTACAATACAAGTTACATACCGTCGCCGGTTTACGGCTACAGGCCTTAAAATGATTACGGGTCTTGAGCCCTCATCTACCTTCATGGGCTTTAACATACTTAACTACTGATGAAGTTAACCCAGCCCAGATAGGCCGGTTTACGCCCAGTAGTAATATCCCCAACATTAGGCCCCAGATTGATTTGAACAGGTTCATGTCAATCCTTAGCAAAAACTTCATCTTCAACATCTTCTTGTAGCTTGGTGAACCGCCGTGATGTCATCTTCTCTGATTGCTGTAAACCGGAGTGACGTCATCTATCATAAAGAAACTATCCATGATACCTTCTTGTTTAATAGATCTGCGATAATCGAGGCGACAACTCTGTTTCCAAACTCGCGGCCCCTTGATTCACGCGCCTGACACATGTCCGTTGCTTTATAAATAGGACCGAAGGGTCATTTCTTTTTCCCCTTCGTGCCCTTCTGCTTCGTCTTCCTTGCGTCGCCTAGCTTCGGAGCTCCACCGCCGCCGTCAACTTCTGCACCAACCTTGGCCGCTGCATCACCCTAAGCGTACCAGAGCGCCGCGGCGATCTTCCGCGTCTTCCTCAGCTCCGGCAAGTCTTCTATCCTTTTCATTATAGATCTGTTCTAGGGTTTCCATGTTCTCTAGTGTTCATCGTCTGCTTCTTGTTCATATGCTAGATCTTTAGACAAGTCTGTAAATCTTTGCTCTTGTGTAGCAGTAGTTTTTATCCTCCATTTTCTCTTTCGCATGTTAAGACTATAGATCTTATCCATACCTTCACTCATTGATTCAGCATTGTTCCTTTTGGGCCTTGAATATTTATCCCTTTTATTAACATGCTCCAGATCCAAAGCTGTAGTATAATCTTGGAAATATGTTTTTGTGCACTTACTCATCTGCAATCTTGACTGTTCAATGTTTAGACCGGGCGGTTTAACTTTGTAGAAAAATTGACAAACCGGTATATACCATTAGTCCCCTTGTTGAACCGCCAGAATTCCTTAACCAGGCATTGCCGCTTTGTAAAACTCCAGTTTATAAATAACTTCCTTCGATGTAGTAATATATGCATCTAGGTATACCTTTTCAACATGTTCTTGAACCGGTAATGACTACCTTGCAGACTGTGCTATGGCCAAACAAGTGTACGAGTGCAAGTGGGTTCCTTCTCGCGTGATCGAGACTCAACTGAATAATTTAGTCAAAACTGGCGCTTTAAGCAAACAAGATGTTATTCATTGGAGGGTCCCTGGCACAGAATGTCCTCCCAAGCCTCAAGAGGGAGAAGTTGTTGTTTTTGCTGATCATCTAGCCCGGGGCTTCAATCCTCCCGGTTCAAAATTTTACCGGGACGTCCTAGCCAATTTCCAGCTCCGTCCACAAGATACTGGCCCAAACTCCGTAACCAACATCTGTCACTTTCAATTGCTCTGTGAGGTGTTCTTTCAAGAGGAGCCCACAGTTGAATTATTCAGAGATTGCTTCCATCTAAACCGTCACACTGAATTTACTGACGGTCCAATACAGAGTTAGGTGGTATGGCGATTCAAAAGAGGAAAGAGGTCACTTACCCTCACGCCAAACTGCACAGCCATCCCAAAGAGTGGAATCAAACATGGTTTTACTGCAAAGATACCTCTCCTTCTGATGAAAATCCTTTGTCGGGTTACCGTCCGGAGCGGCTAAGCAACACGCATCCTTTCCCACAGAGGCTGACTGCTAAGGAGAGAAGCAAATACGCTCCTCAACTATCCAAGCTCAGGGCCTTCATGGCTAATGGATTGACAGGAGTCGACCTTGCTCACTGCTGGATATCTTAAAGCATATTGCCCTTAAGCCAGTGCTCCGGTTTGATGTGCGAATACACAGGAAGTGTCAAGGACCCTCTACGACACATTGATATCCAACTCACAGATGATGAAGTTAAGGAGGCCGTGAAGAAGATATTGAATGAACCAGAAGCTGCCTGTGCTCAAACCGGCCTGCCTCCCTTTTGTTCCATTAACAAAACGCCTGCTGTAAGGCTCATTCCTTATACTTTTATGGAATCTGACTATGTCCAAAGCACCCTCTGCTGACATTTACATCTTTCCCACAGGGCGATGATCCGTTTTGGAGCAAGAAGCCTCCACAAGATAAACCGGAGAAGCCAGAGAGACCAACCCGGCCAAAGACCAGAGTTGTCAAGAAACCGGCTAATAGGAAGAAAACCACTACATCCTCTGATCCACCAGCTGATGATGATGCGGGTAATCTGGACCTTGAGGTAGAGCTTGACTCACTTGGTTTATTTTTCACACGCCTTATCGATAATGATCATTGTCAGGACGACGCTGAAGTCAGTCATGCTGATGCTGTAGAGGTAATCACTCTCTCCTCTGATTCAAACCCTTTGCCTTCACTAAAAATCCATCGGGCAAACCGGAAAGTTAAATTTTCTCATCCTCTTACTTATTTGGATCCAAACTTTCTTGTGAAGACACAATAGCATGAAGCCCGCCGCACAACCTGGCACAACGGCCAGGTGGTTACCTCCGCCGGTTTACCAAACAGTCCGGTTCGGAAACGCCGTTCAGAGGTCTCTAACTCTCTTGTAAATGCTTGTCCTCAAGCGGGTTGTTTTCATCAACCTCTTAATCCATCTAACTCCGATTATCAGGGCACTTCTCATTCGTCTTCTGGCGAGTCATCAGCCACCCAGCTTCCACCACTCAAAACGGTTCTTGGGTGAGCCATATTTCTTATAATATTTCTGATGTATTACTTTTTAACATATACTGTACTGGTCCTTCTTATTCCTTTCAGGGCCAAGCCTAGGACAAGCAAGAAGGCTCGTCTGGACAAAGCGGCAGAAGAAAATATCGTTCCTGAACTAGACAGAATACCAGATCCTGAAACAGCTATTCGTGAGGATGTGCCGAACGACCCACCACCGCAAGACCATGACTTCGTCGCTGAAGAAGCACATATTGATTCCACAGGCCCTATTGATCAGCCCACAAGCCCTGTCTGGATTGACAGAACAACTAACCCGTCGAAGCAAACTGACAAACCGACGACTCTAGTACAAACCGGCGAAGCAAAAGATGATGATGTTGTTATCACTGGCATTGGTCGTACGGAGCCAAGCAACCCGGTCGCTTTATCCAAACACACTGCCAAAGATGAATTTGCTGCAATTGGTAATGGCAAGTGGAATGCCGATTTGGCAACCTATGCCGCTCTGAACGCCCAGGATCTCCATTTCGGCTATCTGAACTGGTTATACACCAGCCATGACTATGAAGCCGGTCTGGTTAATATGATGAAGGACAAATATGAGGTAATTTACATATGCTTCTCTGCTTGTATACTTCAATTTGTCAACTCCAATAGCCCCCAAGTGACGGTTTAAGATATCAACTTAAACCGAGACTTTCCAATGTGAACTTCAATGTATCTGAATTTTGCTGATGTAGCCCCCAAGGGCAGGTTCAACTTAATGTAGTTAAACCGGGACTTTAGGTAATAAAGATATCAGTAATTATTGAGAAAATAGCCATTAGCCCCCAAGTGCCAAGTTGAATACTTGTATTGAGCTTGGGACTTTGTAAAAAATTGTAGGATGAAGAGCAAATAGGCATTAGCCCCCAAGTACCGAGGGCATAACTTGTTATGTGGTTGGTACTTCACTTCTGTACCGTCATCTGAATCATATTATTGTCTGTATGTAGGCTGAGCTGAGCAAAAGAGAAAACCAAATCGCCGATCTACAAGAAAATCTGAAGTCCCAACAAGCTGAAACCTCAAAAGCAAAAGAGGAATTTACCAGCGCTTTAAGCGCCATGGAAAAGCTTAAGGAGGGCTACAACAAAGAGCGGGCGGATTGGGCCACTGAAAAATCTGCTTTAACTCAACGAGCAGAGAATGCCGAGGCTGCACTCAAAACGGTAGTGGATAAATTAGCCAGTGTAAAGCGGCAGGTGCATGCCATGACCGCTGCTGTATTTGGTAAGCCTTCTTGATTTCTGAAGTAACGAGGCCTTCTCATGTAATTGTCGGTTTATTAATCCTTTGAATGATACAAGGACACGCATCGGTCACTTGGGATCAGATGTGCGGAAGAAATTGAAAGCCACCTATACATTGATAGAGCAATTGTATACTGGTGCGCAGCGGATCATCTGTACTTCTTCCCACAACAACCCGACGCCCACCTTGATCCAGGACACTATTAAAAGGCTGTCTATGCTTCCTGCCCGGGTTGAAGAGCTGAACAAATCTGCTGCTCGAACCGGTGCTATCAACGCCTTAATCCGGGCAAAAGCGTGGGTGCCGGATTTTGATCCTGTTGAAGCGGCCCAGGGCTACCCCAGTCTGAAGGAAGACGGGATAGAGTTCAGTGAAGAGGATCTTCAAGCAATAAACCGGGAGGTGCGCCCTCTGGCTTGTCAATTGGTTGAAGAGGCAGATTTGTCTCACTATCAAGCCCAATATAATGACCAAAACAAATGAGTGGCTGCACCAATTCCTGAAGCGGAGAACCTTATACGCCCAATCCGTAAGCATACTTACGCTCCTGACATTGAGCCGTCGTTGCTGATCAATGATGAAGCTGTCTTTCAAGCATTAACTGGAATCGACTGGACAACTGTTGATTTCCAGCCGCTGGGTAGAGAAGCAGAGGTTGAAGCGGCGCGGGATGACCCGCAACCATCAGGCCAAGCGGGTGACCAAGCATAGTCCAGAAACCGGTTTAAATTACTGCTCCTTCGTGTTCTGCAGAAAAACAATGATCTTATCTGGGCACCGTGTTGCCTTGTAATAGGCTAGTTGATATACTTGGTTTTGATATGCCTTCGTGCATAGTTATTTACAACTTATGCTTCCTTTGAATTATCAATCTCCAAACTGTTTTCTGCAGCCAAAAAAACTTAAAGCGCCGCCACGGTTGTATCGCCAGGCGGGTCATGATATCTATGGATATGAAATCAAAGATAATATCTTAGACTTAAGCATATGATCAAATATTGTGATACATAATACCTGCCATCATGGGGCATGAAGCTGGCTGAGCCAATCTTGAAACAGAGTTTTTTTTAAATCCACACTGTTGAAGGAGAAAACAGCTCCTGTGCATATAATGCCGGTTTACCAGGTAAACCGTTCCGGGTTATGATAGACACCGGTGTTACTCCATAATAGGATGTTAACAAAAAATATTAAACCGGGCAAATAGTCTCCGGATTAAGAATTGACCATGTTCCGTCCACTGATAGTCGAACCGGTTTAAGAATTGTCGGTTTAAAACGCAACAAAAGAAATATTTATCAAAAGAGAGAACAAAATTCAAGCAAAGGCAAAAACAAATTCAGTTGTAAAAAAGAGGCTTTTTAGCCGATCAAGTGGCATTACCATGGTTGGACACGACCAAGCCCCCGATAGGCGTAGCTATGGTTCGAGTCAGCCAGGTCCCTAAATGATGCATTGGCATTACGCTGATCAAGAGGTGTAGCGATGGTTCGGGTTCGACCAAATCCCCCAAGTGATTCTGTGGCCCTAGGCCGATCAAGAGGCGTGACTGGTTTAGATGTGACCAAGTCCCCAAGTGATGTTGTGGCTTTCGCCTATCAAAAGGTGTTGCATTGGTTCGGACACGACCAAGCCCCCAAGTGATATGATATAAAGCTTTGAGAAGCTAACTCAAGGGATAAACCGGAGGCCGCTTTAAGACAGAAAACTCCGTGTAATCACTCATGATGTAAAAAAGAACAAAGACCCCGCTTTAGCTGAGGCTCCGGTTTATTGCATTGATCATAATATATACATTGTCATAATATGTACATAAGTAGAGCCGATGGCTCAGGTATAGTAAGGCCGAAGATGAGCTATGTTCCACGGCCTATTGGTCTCCTCCTCTAATGTACGTGAGTCTTTATGCTCTCGAACATCGATCAGGTAGTATGACCCGTTATGCAGATTATTGCTGACCACGAAAGGTCCCTCCCAAGGTGGGGATAACTTATGCATATCAGTCTGGTCTTGGATGAGCCGAAGTACCAAATCTCCTTCTTGAAAAGTTCTGGTTCTAACTCGGCGGCTGTGATAGCGGCGGAGATCTTGCTGATAAATCACCGAACGGGCGGCCGCTATATCTCGCTCCTCGTCCAACAGGTCCAAAGCATCTTGCCGTGCTACCTTGTTGTCCGCTTCAACATAAGCCGCTACACGAGGTGAGTCATGACGGATGTCACTCGGGAGAACCGCCTCCGCTCCGTAGACCATGAAGAACGGCGTGTATCATGTCGATCTGTTGGGGGTGGTGTTGATGCTCCATAATACAGATGGTAACTCTTCAACCCAACAACCCGGCGTCTGCTGCAAAGGAACCATAAGCCGGGGCTTGATGCCTCGCAAGATCTCCTGATTAGCCCTGTCTGCTTGGCCATTGGACTGTGGGTGAGCCACTGATGAGACGTCAAGCCGGATGTGCTCACGTTGACATAACTCCTTCATAGCGTCCTTGGATAGGTTGGTACCATTATCTGTGATGATGCTGTGTGGAAAGCCAAACCGGAAGATCACCTTTTTGATGAATTGAACCGCCGTAGCTGCATCACACTTGCTAACGGGCTATGCCTCTACCCACTTTGTGAACTTGTCAACCGCCACTAAAAGATGGGTTTTCTTGTCCTTAGACCTTTTGAAAGGCCCAGCCATATCCAGCCCCCAAGTTGCAAACGGCCAAGTAATTGGAATCATCCTCAATTCTTGAGCCGACACATGAGCGCGTCTTGAGAACTTTTGATAGCCATCACATCGTCGGACCAGGTCTTCCGCATCAGCATGAGCAATCAACCAATAGAAGTTATGGCGGAATGCCTTAGCCACCAAAGACTTTGAACCGGCATAGTGACCACAATATCCTTTGTGGATCTCACGCAAGATTTCACAGGCTTCCTCAGGAGACACACAGCGTTGAAACGCCCCTGACACATTGCAATGATGCAACTCACCATTGATAATAGTCATGGACTTGGATCGCCGGATTATCTGCCGGGCCAGAGTCTCATCCTCTGGTAACTCGCCCCGGTTCATGTACGCAAGATAAGGAACCGTCCAATCCGGTATAACATGAAGAGCCGCCACTAATTGAGCCTCCGGATCAGGAATAGCCAAATCCGATTCACCAGGGAGCTTGACAGACGGATTATGCAGAACATCCAAGAAGACATTAGGCGGGAC
The DNA here is from genome assembly GCA_032464435.1 of Aegilops umbellulata. Lineage (NCBI taxonomy): Eukaryota > Viridiplantae > Streptophyta > Magnoliopsida > Poales > Poaceae > Aegilops > Aegilops umbellulata. The sequence goes on along the minus strand of CP136057.1, from coordinate 109,910,988 downwards.
CGGTTTACGTTGAGAGCCCAATCGGCTTAAAGTGTCCGCCGTTTCGTTCTTCCGTCGGTCCATGTGCTCCACCTGATAACCTTTGAAGTGACCTACAACAATAGCCACTTCACGACGATATGCTGCCATGAGCGGGTCCTTGGAATCCCAAGTGCCAGACACTTGTTGAGCGACCAGGTCCGAGTCACCGAAGCACTTAACTCGGCTTAGATTCATCTCCTTGGCCATCCGGAGACCATGGAGTACAGCTTTGTACTCAGCTGCATTGTTAGTACAAGGGAACATTAAGCAGAGAACGTAACAGAACTTATCACCTCCTGGGAAAGTTAATACGACTCCAGCCCCCGAGCCCTCCAATTGCCTGGACCCATCAAAATGAATAGTCCAATAGGTATGATCCGGCTTCTCTTTAGGTGCTTGCAGTTCTGTCCAATCATTGATGAAATCCGCGAGTGCTTGAGACTTGACCGCCATCCGAGGTACATATTTCAACCCGTGAGGTCCAAGTTCTATAGCCCACTTAGCAATCTGGCCAGTTGCTTCCCTGTTCTGGATTATATCTCCCAAGGGAGCAGAGCTGACCACTGTGATGGGATGACCTTGGAAGTATTGCTTAAGCTTCCGGCTTGCCATGAAAATTCCGTATACTAGCTTCTGCTAATGTGGGTACCTTTGCTTGGACTCAATAAGCACCTCGCTGATATAGTAAACCGGACACTGAATTGGATATTCCTTGCCCGCCTCTTTTTGCTCTACCACGATGGCTACGCTGACTGCGCAAGCATTAGCTGCCACATATAATAGCAGCGGTTCTTTGTCAATTGGAGCAGCGAGAACAGGCGGATTGGCTAACTGCCGCTTTAAATCCTCAAACGCTTTATCAGCAGTAGAACTCCAGACGAATTGATCCGTCTTCTTCAGCATCTGATATAAAGGAATCGCCTTCTCACCGAGGCGGCTGATAAACCGGCTCAACGCGGCAATCCGTCCTGCCAAGCATTGAACATCATTGATACACTTCGGTTTAGCCAAAGAGGTGATAGCTGTGATCTTCTTCGGATTAGCCTCAATTCCCCTGTTGGACACCAGAAAACCCAATAATTTGCCCGCCGGTACACCAAAGACGCACTTATCCGGGTTGAGCATCATCTTGTATGTCCGTAGGTTATCAAAGGTTTCCTTCAAATCATCAACCAGAGTTTCCTTCTTCCTTGACTTAACCACAATATCATCCACATAGGCATGCACATTACGGCCAATCTGCTTATGAAGGCAATTCTGTACACACCGTTGATAAGTTGCCTGGGCACTCTTGAGCCGAAAGGGCATAGACACATAGCAGAAGGCTCCAAAGGGAGTTATGAACACCGTCTTCTCCTGGTCCTTAACTGCCATCTTGATCTGATGATAACCAGAATATGCATCCAGAAAACACAAACGCTCACAACCCGCCGTAGCATCGATAATTTGATCAATACGGGGTAGGGCGAAAGGATCTGCTGGACAAGCCTTGTTAAGGTCTGTGTAGTCCACACACATGCGCCAGGTGCCATTTTTCTTAAGGACCAGCACCAGATTAGCCAACCATTCAGGATAGAACACTTCAACGATAAAGCCAGCCGCTAAGAGCCTGGCCACCTCCTCTCCAATAGCTTTGTGTCTTTCTTCATTGAACCGGCGGAGAAACTGTTCAACCGGTTTGTACCTAGGATCAACATTAAGAGTGTGCTGAGCGAGTTCCCTCGGTACACCTGGCATGTCAAAAGGCTTCCATGCAAAGATGTCCCGGTTCTCACGGATGAACTCGATGAGCGCGCTTTCCTATTTTGAATCCAAGTTTGCACTGAGACTGAACTGCTTGGACGAATCACCAGGTACGAAGTCAACAAGCTTAGTCTCAGCAGCCGATTTGAACTTCAGGGCCGGATCGTGCTCCGTAGTTGGCTTCTTCAACGGAGACATGACTGCCGGATCAACATTATCTTTGTAAAACTTCAACTCCTCCGTGGCACAAACCGACTCAGCATAGGCCGCATCACCTTCTTCACACTCCAAAGCAATCTTGCAGCTTCCATGAATAGTTATTGTTCCTTTGTGACCCGACATTTTGAGCTATAAATAGACATAGCAAGGTCGTGCCATGAACTTAGCATAAGCCGGCCGTCCAAACAGGGCATGATATGGACTCTGAATTTTCACCACTTCAAAGGTCAATATTTCTGATATGTAGTCATAATCATCTCCAAAGGCCACCTCCAGAGTAGGATACGCCGATTTACCAGGTACTACGCCGTGGAACACCGTATTAGACGGTTTAAGATTTTTATCTGTTAACCCCATACGACGGAAGGTCTCATAATATAGGATATTAATACTGCTCCCTCCATCCATGAGTACCTTGGTGAACTTATAACCTCCCACTTGAGGCGCCACCACCAATGCCAACTGACCCGGATTGTCAACCCGGGGAGGATGATCCTCTCTGCTCCACACAATTGGCTGCTCAGACCAGCGTAAGTATCAGGGCACCGCCGGTTGAACGGAGTTTACTGCCCGCCTTTGAACTTTCCGGTCACGCTTGTCCAAACTAGTGGTGAAAACGTGATATTGCCCACCATTTAACTGCTTCGGGTGGCTCTGATAACCCGACTGCTGCTGGTTGTTTTGATTACCTTGGTTGTTTTGTCCGCCCTGATTGCCATTGAATCCTGAACCGGAATTTCCTCCGCTGTTGCCCAGCCCATGAGATCCGGATGCTGAACCGCCACCTGATCCGTGATCATACCGAAAAGTATTAGAATTCCTGAACTCTTGTATGATGTAACAATCCTTCCAAAGGTGGTTGGCCGGCATCTCCTTCGTCCCATGTTTTGGACAGGGCTGAATTAACAGGTAATTCAGGCGGTCCGGGTTAGGATTGGGCGCCCTGCTGCGATTCGGCCGTTTACCCTTTCGTCGCTGGCCTTTGTCTTGCGCATTGGTATTAGCCACAAAGTCCATGCTGCTATCTGCTTTACGCTTGCCTCCGTTTCCGTGACCTGCCGTGCTATGTTGCTGCCCTTTGGAGTTGTTGCTCTTCTCTTCCCTGTCCTGTCATCGTCAGACTCGGGATCCTTGGTACTATCAGAATCAGCATACTTCACTAGTGCAGCCATAAGGGTCCCCATATCGTTGCAATGGCGCTTTAGTCGTCCTAATTTCAACTTCAGGGGTTCAAACCGGCAGTTGCCTTCCATAGTTATAACTGCTATATCGGCATTGATACGGTCTGACGAATGCAAAATTTTCGAGACCCGGCGCACCCAACGGTTCGTCGATTCTCCTTCCTCCTGGACACAGGCGGCCAAGTCCACTATCGACATAGGTTGCTTACGTGTATCCTTGAAGTTCTGGATAAACCGAGCTCTCAACTCAGCCCATGAACTGATAGAGTTGGCCGGTAAGCTTTTCAACCAAGTACGGGCCGTCCCTTCGAGCATCATGGTGAAATACTTTGCACACGCCGCCTCATCGACATCAAGCATCTCCATGGCCATCTCATAGCTCTCCACCCATGTTTCTAGAGACAAATCGGCACTGTAACTTGGTACTTTGCGCGGGCCCTTGAAATCCTTTGGCAGGCGCACGTTGTGTAAAGCGGGGACAAGGCACGCACCCCTAAAGGACTAGAGGTCACCCCTGGCTCGACCGAGGTGGTTGGACGAACCGGCGTAAGCTGACGAGCCTCATACTGTGCTGCTAACTCGGCCTCCCTACACGCTCGGGCCCGGTCTACCACTTCCCGAGCATCACCAATATCACCTGCCGGGTTGATGCCGCGGGGCGCTTCACGGTTTCGTGCATTGCTTGACACGGCCGGTTCATCCATACACCTGCTGTAGATCCGGCTTGGGCGAGGGGTAGAGTGAATCCGGTCGCGGCTGTATGAATATGCTTCCTATTGAATCAAAGCTGTTCTAAGAAGCTCCTTAACCCGGCGCGTCTCCACCGCCTGTGGAGAATCACCTTCGATCGGGATGGCCTCCAGTCGTGAAGCGGCATCAACGAGGTTGTCCATCGGATTGGAATAATGACCCGGAGGCGTCGGGACAGGCTGAGGTACAATAGTGTTCTGACGAGGCGGATCCATCAGGCAAGGCTGAGCCGGCGCTCCCGTCCCAGGTGCTTCCGCCCGGTTTGCCACCGGCGGGTTACTGGTTCCCGCTCCTGGGGTATTGAAGAGATCTTTGGCTTCAGAAATCGGAGGCAAGCGAGACCGGTGCTTCCTCTTCAGGACTTCATGCGACGCGTTCTGATCCAGCATAAGCCGGTAAGCCTGCGCATCCAAAGCGGCCCGCTCTGCAGTCATCCTGGTATTCTCAGCTGCTAGGTCGGCCTTGGCTTGAGTAATCTGATCCCTCACCTTTGCAATCTCCGCATTATGGGCGTCCTGATCCGCTGGATTAGCTTCTGCCATAAGCGCAGCCAACGCATCAAACAGATCAGACAAGACTTGTGCCGGCGGGCGTCACCCATGAACCGTTGTCCTTGAACAAACATCATAAGTCTCGAGTTGTTGTCTGTTGTCCTTGAACCGTCGCCGGGTCATCCCCTTATATGCATGGGTGACGCCCGTCGGTTTACAGTGTCCCAACACCGGCTCATACACGTGTCCGGTTTGGTCTCTACTTATTCCTAACTTATAATACAAGTTACATACCGTCGCCGGTTTACGGCTACAGGCCTTAAACTGATTATGGGTCTTGAGCCCTCATCTACCTTCATGGGCTTTAACATACTTAACTACTGATGAAGTTAACCCGGCCCAGATAAGCCGGTTTACGCCCAGTAGTAATATCCCCAACATTGTGCCTAAACCAACTCCAAAGAAGAGAGGTGTTGTATTTCTCAGTCCCAAAGATATGCAAGAGGCAAACAAATCTGTGAAAGAAAAAGGTATTAAAGCTAAAGACGTTAAGAATTTACCTCCTATTGAAGAAATACATGGTCTTAATTTACCGCCTGTTGAAGAAACATATGATCTTAATCCCTTATTTATTGAAGAACCTCCTGATCCCAATAACCCGACACAGGTAGTAAAGGTAAATTCTCTCTATAGATATGATAAAGCTAAAGTCCCTCCTACTAAAATTGCTAGTCAGTGCTTGGATGAGTTTGATGACTTTATGTTTAAGCAAGATGACTTCGATGCTTATTTTGGTAGACAATTAAAACAAAATGCTTACATGATTAGACGCTTGGGTGATTATATGGCTAATATTAGAGGTGAACTTAAACTTGTTAGCAAACATGCTTCTATGGTTACCACTCAAGTAGAACAAGTACTTAAAGCTCAAAAAGAAGTGCTTGATGAAATGAATAGTAAGAAAAATGATTATGCTGTTAGAGTGGCTACTAGAATTGGTAGAATGACTCAGGAACCTTTGTATCCTAAAGTCCACCCTAAGAGAATTGAGCAAGATTCTAACAGAAATAATATTGATGCACCTAGTTCCTCTAAAAGGAAGAAAAAGAAAAATGATAGAACTGTGCAAACTTCTAGTGAACCTATTGCTGAACCACCTGATAATCCAAACGATATCTCTATGTCTGATGCTGAAACACAATCTGGTAATGAACATGAACCTAATGAAAATTTTAATGATGATGTTCATGATGATGCTCAACCTAGTAATGATAATGATGTAGAAATTGAACCTGCTGTTGATCTTGATAACCCACAATCAAAGAATCAACGTTATGATAAGAGAGACTTTGTTGCTAGGAAACATGGTAAAGAAAGAGAACCTTGGGTTCAGAAACCCATGCCTTTTCCTCCCAAACCATCCAAGAAAAAGGATGATGAGGATTTTGAGCGCTTTGCTGAAATGATTAGACCTATCTTTTTGCGTATGCGATTGACTGATGTGCTCAAAACGAATCCCTATGCTAAATATATGAAAGTTATCATTACTAATAAAAGAAAGATACCGGAAGCTGAAATTTCCACCATGCTTGCTAATTACACTTTGAAGGGTGGAATACCAAAGAAACTTGGAGATCTAGGAGTACCAACTATACCATGATCCATTAAAAGAAATTATGTTAAAACTGCTTTATGTGATCTTGGAGCCGGTGTTAGTGTTATGCCTCTCTCTTTATATCGTAGACTTGACTTGAATAAGTTGACACCTACTGAAGTATCTTTGCAAATGGCTGATAAATCAACTGCTATACCTGTCGGTATTTGTGAGGACGTGCCTGTTCTGGTTGCAAACGTTACTATTTAACGAACTTTGTTATTCTTGATATCCCCGAGGATGATAGTATGTCTATTATTCTTGGAAGACCTTTTCTTAATACTTCAGAGGCTGTTATTGATTGCAACAAAGGCAATGTCACTTTTCATGTTAATGGTAATGAGCATACGGTACACTTTCTAAGGAAACAACCTCAAGTCCATAGTATCAACTCTATTGGAAAAATTCCATCGATTATTATTGGAGGTTTTGAATTTCCTCTTCCTACTGTCAAAAAGAAATATGATATACTTATTATTGGGGATGTGCATATCCCCATTGAGGTAACCTAGTGTAATTCGAAATTTCTCCGGTTTCATGATTGTCGGAATGTGTTTGTTAACAAGACTTGATCAACCTTGTTAGTGGATTCCTTTTGATGAGCATGAGATGGATGAAACTAGAAGCACAACCTTCTGTACCCTCTTTATATTTTCTGTTCTTTAGTTGAAATAAAGTAAAAATAGTATTTTTCTGTCTGTTTCCTGGTTTATCCGTGCAATATAAAAATGTCCCAAAAATAAAAGTCCTCAGAATGACATGCCAATTTAATATGATTTTTCGGGAATATTTGAGGATTTATGGTGCAAAATTCACCGCGGGAGGAGCTGCCACCTGGCCACGAGGGTGGAGGGCGCGCCCTACCCCCTAGGCGCGCCCCCTACCTCGTGGGCCCACGGTGGCCCTCCTCCACTTATTCCAGCACCCATCTTCTTCCTCTGCCTCACACAAACCCGGAAAACCAACTCAAGCACGAGTTCCAGCCACTTTTGCTGTGATTTTTGATCTCCTTGCTCAAAGCACCTCTCGCGAAACTGCTTGGGGGAGATTGTTCCTTGGTATGTGACTCCTCCATTGGTCCAATTAGTTCTTGTTCTAGTGCTCTATTCTTTGAAAATTTGTGCTTCATAGGTGACCATGTTCTTGAGCTTGCATGTCAAATTTATATGGTTCCAAGTAGTTCTAATGCTTGATATAGGCTCTAGGCACTTGTAGGAGTAGTTGCTATCAGTTTTATTGAAGTTGGCTCACTTTTGTTTGAAGTTACTAAAAGTTTCAGAATTTTTTCAGAGAAAAGCAATATGCTTAGGAAGATGTTCCAAGGTGGTTCTTCTAAGAAGCAAGGACCTAGGCTTGCTATGTGTGATGCTGACGAGGAACCACCAAGAGATGCTCCAGTGCGGCCTTGTGAATGGCCGTCGGAAAATTTTATGGATCGTGCATGAATTAAAGAAGAATTTAACGCATATTTGCGTAATGCCGGTCTTGAGGATTTTGAAGATGACAAATGCCCCCAATATCATGATCTCACAAGTTCTTTTGTGAGGAGGTTTGAGTATTCATCTTCGCGTAATTCTCCTTCAGTCATGTTTGATCTTTATGATAAATCCTATACCATGGACTTAGAGGATTTCACTTTTGCTTGCAAACTTCCATCATGGGGTAGTGTTAGAGATCCCCCTAAATCTGAATTTAGAAACTTTCTAGCTAGTACAACTGTAGGGGAATCTAGAGATATAACACAAGCTACCATAGGGAGCATTCACTTTCCTGCTATACATTATTTTGCTCTCTTCATAGGTAGATGCATAAATGCTAAGGATGAAGCATGTCACATGTGTGTCCCTGACCTCAGCATTCTCAGGAGTGCCATGTTAGGAGACCAATCTTATCATATGGGAGCCATTGTAGCTCGTAGGTTGCATCATAATAGACATAATGGAGATTTCTTTGGAGGAATTTATGCAGCCCGCTTAGCTAATTTTCTTGAGATAGATATTCGTGAGGGTGATACTGAGTTGCCTCCTACTTATTTAGATTTTAATTCTATGGTTTCCCACCACTTTGTTGAGAGGACTGAGTCACCTCTCCATTATCGGTTAATTTTTAGTAAACGACATGTTGTCCGTATTACTCTCCCTGCTCCTGCCTTCTTTGATTACCAGGCAAACAGAAGATATACTATTACTAGTGAGGAGGCAGATGAGTACGAGAGGAGAGCGGAGGCAACCTGACTCCACGCTGCAGCTCGGGATGCGATAGCCGCTGCATCACAGCACAACCCCAACTATTCTTCGTCGCAGTACGACCCCAGCTACACCTACGGGTATCCGCCAGGCTATCCCTGGCCATAAACCAACTTAGGCCAAACGCCTAAGCTTGGGGGAGTACGTATTTCTCACTGACATTACATTTATGTTCACACACACACTCATTGCTAGATGTCGGTGCTCATACTCTTTCACTTTAATATCCATGCTAGTTTATTTTCTTTTTCCTGCTTTCTTCTTGTGTGCTTGTTAAACCTTAAGAATGACCAAAAAAATTAGTAGTAGTAATTAAAAAGAAAACCCAAAAATATTTCCCGTTCTTCTTTTTGCTTGTTGGGAGCTTTCCCGTGTAAATAGTTTTTATTTCCTTGGGGGCCGGTAGGAGAAGACCATGATTAGATTGTTGAAGTGGCTCTTATATGCATGATTGTTGATTTAACCAAGAGCACATATTGCCTTGTCTTCTCCTGTTTATTGAATGCTCGCAGATTCCAGCTTAGTCCGATGCACGTACACTCTTATTATTATTCACATCGTTCGGTCGTGCAAGTGAAAGGCAATTACGATGATATATGATGGACTGACTGAGATGGGAAAAGCTGGTATAAACTCGACCTCTTTTGTTTTTGTAAATATGATGAGTTCATCGTTCTTCATTTAGCTTATTATGAATAAACATGTTTGCAATGACAATTAGAGATCATAGTTGCTTGTGCCATGCTTAATTAGCTATGAGTTATAATGGTTTACCTTGCGTGCCAACATGCTATTAATATGATTATGATGTGGTATGATGGGGTGGTATCCTCCTTTGATTGATTTAAGTGACTTGACTTGGCACATATTCACGCATGTAGTTGAAACAAATCAACATAGCCTTCACGATATTTATGTTCATGGTGGATTATATCCTACTCATGCTTGCATCCAATGTTTATTAATTTTAATGCATGTACATGGCTGTTGTCGCTCTCTAGTTGGTCGCTTCCCAGTCTTTTGCTAGCCTTCACCTGTACTAAGCGGGAATATTGCTTGTGCATCCAATCCCTTAAACCCCAAAGTTATTCCTGATGAGTCCACTATACCTTCCTATATACGGTAACTACCTGCCGTTCCAAGTAAATTTGTATGTGCCAAACTCTAAACCTTCAAATAAACATTCTGTTTTGTATGCTCGAATAGCTCATGTATCAACCAAGGCTGTCCTTATCTTCCATGTTAGGCGGGTTATTCTCAAGAGGAGTGGACTCCGCTCCTCACTCACGAGAAAATGGCTGGTCACCGGGATGCCCAGTCCCATGCTTTATGCAAACTAAATCAAAATTAATTGCAAACAAAACTCCCACTGGGACCTGATGTATGTTGGAGGCACTCGTTGTTTCGAGCAAGCCATGGATTGATGCTTGTTGGTGGAGGGGGAGTATAAACTTTACCATTCTGTTTGGGAACCGCCTATAATGTGTGTGACATGGAAGATATTGCCATCTCTCAGTTGCTATGTTGACAATGAAAGTATACCGCTCAAAATGAAATTGATCAGTATTTCAAAACCGAGCTCTGGCACCTCTACAAACCCCTGCTTCCCTCTGTGAAGGGCCTATCTATTTACTTTTATGCTGAATCATCACCCTCTTATTAAAGAGCACTAGCTGGAGAGCACAGCTGTCATTTGCATTCATCACTGTTAATCTATGTTGGGTGTGACTATGATTGAATCTCTTTTACCATGAATTACAATATCTAGCCAGTCCTTGATCTTTAAACGTGCTCTGCATTTATGTTTTGCGGTCTCAGAAAGGGCTAGCGAGATACCATCTTGTTATATCATATTATGATTGTTTTGAGAAAGTGTTGTCATCCGAGGTTTATTATTATGGCTCGCTAGTTGATTATGCTATTGATATGAGTAATTGTGAGACCTGAGAATTATTGCAAATGTGGTTAGTTATGATATATGCTGAAAACTTGAATGCTGACTTGACATATTTACAACAACAAGAGCAAACAGAGTTTGTAAAAGTTTTTCTTTTTCTCTTTCAGTTTGTCAACTGAATTGCTTGAGGACAAGCAAGGGTTTAAGCTTGGGGGAGTTGATACGTCTCCGTCGTATCTACTTTTCCAAACACTTTTGCCCTTGTTTTGGACTCTAACTTGTATGATTTGAATGGAACTAACCCGGACTGACGTTGTTTTCAGCAGAACTGCCATGATGTTGTTTTATGTGCAGAAAACAAAAGTTCTCGGAATGACCTGAAACTCCACGGGATGTCTTATAAAAAATAGTAAAAAAATCCTCGCCAAAGATGAAGTCCAGGGGGCCCATGACCTGTCCAGGAGGGTGGAGGGCGCGCCCCCCTCCTAGGGCGCGCCCCCTACCTCGTGGGCCCCCTGGAGACCCTCCGATGCCAACTCCAACTCTATATATTTGCTTTCGGAGAGAAAAAAAATCAGGGAGAAGAAATCATCGCGTTTTACGATACGGAGCCACCGCCAAGCCCTAAAACCTGTCAGGAGGGCTGATCTGGAGTCCGTTCGGGGCTCCAGAGAGGGGGATTTGTCACCGTCGTCATCAGCAACCATCCTCCATCACCAATTTCATGATGCTCACCGCCGTGCGTGAGTAATTCCATCGTAGGCTTGCTGGACGGTGATGGGTTGGATGAGATTTATCATGTAATCGAGTTAGTTTTGTTAGGGTTTGATCCCTAGTATCCACTATGTTCTGAGATCTATGTTGCTATGACTTTGCTATGCTTAATGCTTGTCACTAGGGCCCGAATGCCATGATTTCAGATTTGAACCTATTATGTTTTCATGAATATATGTGAGTTCTTGATCCTATCTTGCAAGTCTATAGTCACCTATTATGTGTTATGATCCGACAACCCCGAAGTGACAATAATCGGGATACTTCTCGGTGATGACCATAGTTTGAGGAGTTCGTGTATTCACTATGTGCTAATGCTTTGTTCCGGTTCTCTATTAAAAGGAGGCCTTAGTATCCCTTAGTTTCCAATAGGACCCCGCTGCCACGGGAGGGTAGGACAAAATATGTCATGCAAGTTCTTTTCCATAAGCACGTATGACTATATTTGGAATACATGCCTACATTACATTGATGAATTGGAGTTAGTTCTGTGTCACCCTATGTTATGACTGTTACATGATGAACCACATCCGGCATAATTATCCATCACTGATCCGGTGCCTACGAGCTTTCCATATACTGGTTTACGCTTATTTACTTTTCCGTTGCTGCTGTTACAATCACTACAAAACACCAAAAATATTACTTTTGCTCCCTTTACTTTTGTTGCCGTTACCACCACTATCATATTACTTTGCTACTAAACACTTTGCTGCAGATACTAAGTTTCCAGATGTGGTTGAATTGACAACTCAGCTGCTAATACTTGAGAATATTCTTTGGCTCCCCTTGTGTCGAATCAATAAATGGGTTGAATACTCTACCCTCGTAAGCTGTTGCGATCCCCTATACTTGTGGGTTATCATTCTTATTGTTGCAAATAGGAATTATGTTCCCGTAGATTTTATCGTTCTTGATATAGATTGCAATACTTCATGCCCTATTATTCTTGGTAGACCTTTCCTTAGAACGGTTGGTGCAATTATTGATATGAAGGAAGGGAATATTAGATTCCAATTTCCATTAAAGAAAGGCATGGAACACTTCCCCAGGAAGAAAATAAAATTACCATATGAATCTATCATGAGAGCCACTTATGGATTGCCTACCAAAGATGGCAATACCTAGATCTATCCTTGCTATTATGCCTAGCTAGGGGCGTTAAATGATAGCGCTTGTTGGGAGGCAACCCAACTTTATTTTTAGTTTTTTGCTTTTTGCTTCTGTTTAGGAATAAATATTTGTTCTATCCTCTGGTTAGATGTGTTTTTATGTTTTAATTAGTGTTTGTGCCAAGTTAAACCAATAGGATCTTCTTGGATGATAGTTATTTGATCTTGCTGTAATTTGCAGAAAATTTCTGTTCACTAAAACAATTGTTAAAAATCACCAGAACGTGATAAAATACTGATTCCAATTGCTGCTGATCAATAAACAAATTTCCTAGGACGTCATATTTTGGTAGATTTTTTGGAGTTACAGAAGTTTGCGTTAGTTACACATTACTACAGACTGTTCTGTTTTTGACAGATTCTGTTTTTCGTGTGTTGTTTGCTTATTTTGGTGAATCTATGGCTAGTAAAATAGTTTATAAACCATACAGAAGTTGGAATAAAGTAGGTTTAACACCAATATAAATAAAGAATGAGTTTATTACGGTACCTTGAAGTGGTCTAGTTGATACATGAGCTATTCGAGCATACAAAACAGAATGTTTATTTGAAGGTTTAGAGTTTGGCACATACAAATTTACTTGGAACGGCAGGTAGATACCGCATATAGGAAGGAATGGTGGAATCATATGGAATAACTTTGGGGTTTATGGAAGTGGATGCATAAGCAATATTCCCGCTTAGTACAAGTGAAGGCTAGAAAAAGACCGGGAAGCGACCAGCTAGAGAGCGACAACAGTCATGAACATGCATTAAAATTAATAAAAGTTGAGTGCAAGCATGAGTAGGATATAATCCACCATGAACATAAATATCGTGGAGGCTTTGTTGATTTTGTTTCAACTACATGCATCAACATGTGCCAAGTCGATCCACTCGAATCGTTCAAAGGAGGATACCATCCTATCATACCACATCATAGCCATTTTAATAGCATGTTGGCACGCAAGGTAGACTATTATAAACTCCTAGCTAATTAAGCATAGCATGAGCAACTATAATATCTAATTGTCATTGCAAATATGTCATAATAGGCTGAATCAGGAACGATGAACTAATCATATTTACAAAAACAAGATAGGTCGAGTTCATACCAGCTTCTCTCATCTCAACCAGTTCATCATATATCGTCATTATTGCCTTTCACTTGCATGACCGAACGGTGTTGTCGGTGTACTAAAGTAGGGGTACCTTAGTACCCCGAACTTGTGCACGGGCAGTCGTAGCACTCCGCGACAAGGCTTGCCAGGTGATCGCCAAAACTCTCCATGGTCCCTTTTTGGGCCATCCAAGAACAAAGTATTTGAGCCAAGGCCCCGGCAGGAGGAGCTTGCCGGGAAGGCCACCCGAAGAGAGCAAGGCCCCGGCAAGAGGAGCTTGCCAGGACGGCCGCTCGAAGCACAAGGCCCCGGCAAGAGGAGCTTGCCGGGAAGGCCGACCAGGGCACGACAAGAGACTTGCTGCGACGCGCCACGCGTCCCGGCAAGGACTGGTGAGCAACAAGCTCCCGGGCGCGACAAGGCATCAACCGCAGCAAGGCGCTTGCCGTGGCAAGTCACCACCCCGCGCCTGCGTTCCAGCTCATCCACCAACGTGTCGCTCTGGGGCCATTCCAGGCGTACGTGGCGGAAGGCTGCGTAGCCAGGGGCATGCGGTGGTGAAGCAACGCTGACAGGATAGCCGTCGTGGCAAACGGTGGCGCCCCTGACGGTCCCTTTTCCGCACTGTTTGGGCGACCTAGACGGGCATTTAATGCCCTTGTCCCCTGCCGTCAGAGTTAGGTATGATAGCACTGTGCAAACAGCTGTACCCAACACAGCGTTTTCCAGTTTTACCCCCGCCTACGTTGCCACCTGTGGGTAACCCCTTGCGCATATAAAAGGAGGCCCCATGCGCAACGTAGAAAGGGAGGAAGGAGGAGGCCACTCACGCTCGGTCTGATTAGTTGCCTGAGTGTACTGTAGCACTCAGCGCTCCCGAACAAGAACACAATACAAACCACAAAGCAACAGTAGGGTTTTACGCATCCATGCGGCCCGAAGCTGGGTAAACCCCTTGTGTGCATCGTCCCGATCCGCTCCTCGCGCGACCTCCGCCCCCTGCCGAACCAGAAAGGGGCTCGGTCCCCATAGGTGTTCGTGGAGGCAGATTTCCCCCGACATCTTTGACGCGCCAGGTAGGGGGCGTCGAGGTTGTGTGAACCTGATCCGGCATCTGCACAGGCTAGATCTCCATCGTCTGCATCAACATGCCACCGAAGAAGAAGAAGGTGGCTGGTCCGTCCGCGTCAAACCCACCGCCCCTGGAGCAAACGGGTGGTGGGGACGTCACCGGCGGCGGAACGGGCGTCGCCGAGCCAGCTCATGGTGCCACGGCGTCTGAACATGCACCGCGCCCCTCTCAGGAGGCACGGGACCAGCAGCGTCTTGGCACTCACGGTACCATACGCTTGCTGGACCTAGATCGAGCTGGCGGATCCCAGGGTGCTCAAGGCCAGCATACACACCAACGTGCTGGCGCGAGCGTGGCGCGACTGCCTGGTCCGGGTGCTGCTCCTTCTAACATAGTTAGAAGTTCGAGCACATCCCGCTCCACGCGCCGTTCGCCACCGCTGCCCGCCACTCCAGCAGAAGCTCTAGCACGAGCTCAACTGCTCCTAGACTACCCTCCAACGTCGGACAAGCTCGACGACTGGAGGGCCACGATACAGAGTCTCATCGGCTTCGCTAACGGCGACACCCCGCGGCAGCACAGTGCGTCGCAGCCGTGGCAGGTCGGCCAGGCGAGAACCGATGGCGCCAAGACCGGTGGGGCTGCGACCACCGTGCATTCCCCGCCCCAAAGGCCAAGATCGCCGACTCGCCGGAACCATCACGACAACGACTCCACCGCGTCGTCAAATCCGCGAACTCGTCGCGATCAACGCCAAGTTCTTCACGAACGAAAGCAAGAGGACGCTCGTACTCGCATCGAGCGTCGAAGAGAAGCGCGGCGTCAATCAGACTAGCGCGCTGAGCCCTCTGTCGACATGCATGCACCGGGGGGACCAGGCGACCTGCCGTACGTGGTAGGCTGCCCTGCGTTCACCCGTGAGCTGCGGCAAGTCCAGTGGCCCAGCACGAAGAATTTCAAGCCAGACGTACCAGAGAAGTACGATGGCAAGTCGCATCCGTCAGAGTTCCTCAGCATCTACACCATTGCGGTGCAGGCTGCTGGAGGGCGAGACGACAAGATCCTTGTCAACTACTTCCCGCTGGTACTCAAATCCAACGTCAGATCCTGGCTCATGCACTTGCCGGACAACTCCATAACCTCCTGGACAGACTTGTGCCATCAGTTTGTTGGCGCCTTTACAGGTGGCCACAAACCCCATGGCCAAGCGAGCGACCTTCATCTGCTCGTCCAGAAAGAAGGGGAACCCTTGCGCAAGTTCATCCAGAGATTCAGCCGCGTACACTACAACATCCCAGACGTCCACCCTGTCGCGGTCATCAGCGCGTTCCATCAGAACGTGCGTAACCACAGGATGCGGGAGGAGATGGCGATGTGCAAGATCAAAGACGTCAGCGAGCTATATGCCCTGGACGACAAGTGTGCACGTGCTGAGGAAGGAAGGAAACTCCCCGGAGAGAACACTGGAGCAGGAGAATCTAACAGTGAGGATATCGCCCCGGCAAGGAAGAACCGGCGGCGGAGCAACAGGAAGAAGAAGAGCCAAGAAGTACTAGTTGTTGAGCAGTCCGGCGATGAAGGCGCCGCCAAGAAGGCCCAGGCTGGTAGCTCCGGCAAGGAGGTTGCCGGATGCACCAACTGCCAGGCTGTGGCGGTCGCCGACAAGCGGGACCGCACCAACAAACAGTACTGCAAGATCCACCGCACCAAGGGCCATGACCTCCAGAGCTGCAAGCAGGTCGAGCGGCTCGTCGAGCTGCAAAAGGCCGAGTACGAGCGACGTGACAAGGAGAAAGCCCGGGGAGGTGGCGGAGGATCCGGCACGAAGCGCCCCGGCCAGGGAGGACGCCGCGACAAGGACAAGCAGCGGCAAGCAGACAGACATCCCCGCGGCCGCGACAAGGACGAAGTCGACGACGAAGACGAAGACATGGATGATGTCGAGACCAGTGAGCAGGAGTTTCAGAAAGCCACGGTGGTCTTGTGCGTAGACGGCGGTGCTTCTCTGCATACTTCTCGCCGCCAGCTCAAGCAGTGGGCGCGGGAAGTCAATGCAGCGGAACCACCCGTCGAGTCACGCAAGCCTCTGAAATGGTCCAGCACGCCTATCATCTTCGATATTGAGGACCACCCTGACCGCACAACTGCGATCGGGTGCTTGCCGATGTTGGTCTCACCAACAGTCCGCAACCTCAAGGTCACTAAGATGCTAGTCGACGGCGGGGCCGGCTTGAACCTGATCTCCTCCGCTGTGCTCCAGAAACTCCAAGTCCCCGACAGCGAGCTCGAAGAGACCGGCACGTTCCAAGGAATCAACCCGGGAAGGAGCAAGCCGAAGGGGAAGATAACGTTGCCAGTGACATTTGGCAGCGAGCTGAACTTCAGGACAGAGAGGATCACTTTTGACGTTGCCGATTTTCCATTGCCCTACAATGGAATTCTCGGCCGTCCAGCGCTCGCCAAGTTCATGGCGGCCTCTCACTACGCATACAACATGCTCAAGATGCCAGGCCCGATAAGCGTCATCTCTGTCCCCGACGACAAGAAGGATGCCCTTATCTGTGCCGACAAGATCTACCGGGAAGTAGCTGCCGCAACGGATCACAAGCCACTTGCCGCTGAAGCTCTCGGAGGGAAGAAGAAGACCAAGCCCGGCAAGTGCTCTGGTGCCCACTCCGGCAAGCGCGCCTCTTCGGAGTGCTGCGCTACCATCGAGGACGCGCCATCGAGCTCCACCGGCAATAGTAAGAAGTCAATGGCAGCCCCGCCAACGACCAAGAAGGTGTCCGCCAAGGAGGACGGCACTGGTGGTACCTTCACCATCAGTGCCACTCTCGACCCCAAATAGGAAAGCGCGCTCGTTGCTTTCCTGCGGGCGAATGTCGATGTGTTTGCCTGGCAACCATCTGACATCCCCGGCGTTCCCAGGAAAGTGATTGAGCACCACCTCGCCGTCTGTCCTCATGCGCGGCCCGTGAAGCAGAAAGTCAGGAAGCAAGCGGTGGAGCGCCAAGAGTTCATCGCAGAAGAGATCAAGAAATTGGAAGCGGCAGGCCTTGTCAGAGGTGTGCTCCATCCGACGTGGTTGGCCAATCCTGTTGTTGTGCACAAAGCAAATGGGAAATGGAGGCTTTGCATCGACTTTACTGATGTTAACAAAGCTTGCCCCAAAGATCCCTTTCCCTTGCCGTGCATTGACCAGATTGTTGACTCCACGGCCGGATGTGACCTGCTTTCATTTCTTGACGCATACTCAGGATACCATCAGATCTTCATGGCTGAAGAAGATGAGGAAAAGACCACATTCATCACTCCATGTGGCACGTATTGTTTCATACGGATGCCTTTCGGTTTGAAGAATGCTGGTTCGACGTTTGCGAGGGTTGTCCATACCGCTTTTGAGTCGCAAATCCATAGAAATGTGGAAGCCTACATGGATGACATAGTGGTCAAAAGCAGGAACAGGGCAACCCTGATTCCAGATTTAGAAGAGACCTTTACGAACCTGCGCAAGACTATCCTCAAGCTCAACCCCGAGAAGTGCATGTTTGGAGTCCCTTCCTGCAAGCTTCTCGGGTTCTTCGTGTCTCAGCGAGGAATCGAAGCCAATCCAGACAAAATCAAGGCCATCGAGCAGATTGAAGCACCAACACGCGTCAAGGATGTACGAAGGCTTGCCGGCTGTGTCGCGGCTCTCAGCAGGTTTATTTCCAAGTCTGCAGAACGCGCCCTGCCATTTTTCAAAGTTTTGAAAAAGGCGGGTCCAGTGTAATGGACTCCGGAAGCGGAGGCTGCGCTACAGGACTTGAAGAAATACCTGTCCTCCGCTCCAATACTTGTCGTGCCTAAACCACAAGAGAAGTTGCTGATGTACCTGGCGGCAACCAATCAAGTGGTTAGTGCTGCGTTAGTAGCGGAGAGGGAGGCAGATGATGAGCTAGCAACCGCGGCAAGCGCGTCCAGCGACAAGCAGGAGGCTTCCCTGACAAGCTCTAGCCCCGACAAGGATGAATCTGCGCAGGAGCGAGTGGAGGTGCAGAAGAAGAGTATGGTGCGGCGCCCAGTTTACTTTGTCAGCTCCCTTCTGCAGGGGGCTAGGTCAAGGTACTCTGGTGTGCAGAAATTGCTTTTCGGCCTTCTCATGGCCTCGAGAAAGCTGCGCCATTACTTCCAAGCACATGAGATTACAGTTGTCACCCGCTTTCCGCTGAAGAGGATACTGCAGAATCCAGAAGCAACAGGCAGGATTGTCGAGTGGGCACTGGAACTGTCAAGCTTCAGTCTCAAATTCGAGAGCACTTCAACTATCCAAAGCAGAGCATTGGCGGAGTTCATAGCAGAGTGGACACCGACACCAGACGAAGAGATCCCAGAGACGAGCATCCCCGTCAAAGAAGCAAGCAAAGAGTGGATGGACGCGGCTAATCTGCACCCGAGCTCATATGCTCCTGCATGAACAGTAAAATCGAAAAAAAAATCGAAAAAAAATTCAAAAAATTCCAAATTTTTTTGAGAGAAACATTGACAAAAGTTCTAAGTGCCTGCAAAAATTCGTCATGAAATCACATCCCTAGAAGGCGTGGCAAAAAAACATAAATAGTACTCTGAAAAAGCTACATTCAAATGCATTTTGAAGCACAGAATTTGTTTTTTTTTGCCACGCCTTACAGGAATGTGATTTCATGATGATTTTTTGCAGGCACTTAGAACTTTTGTCAATGTTTCTCTCAAAAAAAATTTGGAATTTTTTGAATTTTTTTCGATTTTTTTTTGATTTTACTGTTCATGCGGGAGCATATGAGCTCGGGTGCAGAACGTACTTTTCGAGAGTGGATGATGTATTTTGATGGTGCCTTCTCGCTGCAAGGCGCCGGTGCTGGCGCGTTGCTTATCGCGCCCACCGGAGAGCATCTCAAGTACATAGTCCAGATGCACTTCCCCAAGGAGCAAGCAACCAACAATACTGCAGAGTATGAAGGTTTGCTTGCCGGTCTCAGGATCGCGGCAGAACTTGGGATCAAGAAGCTCAGTGTCAGGGGTGACTCGCAGCTTGTCGTCCGCCAAGTGAACAAAGATTACCAGAGTCCGTTGATGGAAGCGTACGTTGATGAAGTGAGGAAGCTAGAAGAGCACTTTGACGGCCTGCAAATGGAACACATTCCAAGAGCTGAGAACGACATTGTTGATGGCCTGTCAAAGTGCGCAACACTTAAGTTACCTGTGGAGCCAGGAACCTTTGTGCTCAAGCTGACTCAGCCATCCGTAACACCATCAACCGGACAGAGCAAGAAGAGAAAGTTGGTCTCCGGCGACTATCTTCCGGCAGAGCTCCCCGGAGCCGCTGCCAAGAAGGTCCCCAAGATCGACGCCAAGAGTGCTGAGGAGCAGTCTGCTCTGGCAAACCCCAGGGTTTGTTCCGTAGAAGCAGGTGCTCCCGACAAGTTTTGCTCCGGCAAGCTTGCCGGGGAACATCAAGCTCCGGCTGAGTCCCAGATCCTCGCCGTAGAAGCGGACGTTCCCGCAGCAGCAGATGTGCCTTCAGTCCTTGTTGTCGAGCCACAGGCTCCAGCATGGGCGCAGCGGACTGTCCGTTTCCTCCAGAACGGAGAACTTCCCGAAGAACAAGAAGAAGCGTAAAGAATAGCCCGGCGCTCAAGTATGTACCAGTTCGTCGACAACACACTATACAGAAGAGGGCGCAACGGTGTGAAATTGAAGTGTATTCCCCGGGAAGACGGACAAAAGCTGTTGCCAGAGATACATGGAGGCATATGTGGTCACCACATTGGCGCAAGAGCACTTGCCGGCAAAGCGTTCCGGCAAGGTTTCTTCTGGCCGACAGCCCTCCAGGATGCAACTGCACAAGTAACCAAGTGTGAAGCGTGCCAATTCCATTCCAAGCAGATGCACCAGCCAGCTCAAGCTCTCCAGACGATCCCTTTATCCTGGCCATTTTCGGTCTGGGGCCTCGACATCCTCGGCCCCTTCCCCCGAGCTGTCGGGGGCTTTGAGTACTTGTACGTCGCAATCGACAAGTTCACAAAGTGGCCGGAAGTGGAACCAGTGAGGAAGGTGACAGCACAGTCAGCAGTCAAGTTCTTCAGGTCGATTGTTTGCCGCTTCGGGATCCCCAACAGGATCATCACCGACAACGGTACGCAATTCACGAGCCGCGTCTTCATGCAATACGTCCAAGATCTCGGCGCCAAGGTCTGCTTCGCTTCTGTTGCTCATCCCAGGAGCAACGGTCAAGCGGAGAGGGCCAATGCCGAAGTGCTACGCGGGCTTAGGACCAGAACTTTCGACAGGCTGCACAAGTGCGGAAGAAACTGGATCGAGGAGCTGCCGGTGGCTCTTTGGTCGATCAGAACGACGCCAAATCGAGCCACTGGCCAGACACCATTTGCTCTAGTATATGGAGCAGAAGCAGTTACCCCCACGGAACTCGTATACGGGTCACCTGAGTGCTCGCTTATGATGAGCTTGAGCAAGAGCGGCTGCGTGAAGATGACGCGCTGCTCCTTGAGGAAGATCGTCTTCAGGCTGCTGTGCGAGCCGCTCGCTACCAGCAAGCTTTGCGTCGCTACCATAGCCGCAAAGTTAAAGCCAGAAGCTTCGAGGAAGGCGACCTTGTTCTTCAGCGCGCTCCGTCCGCCAAGAATCACAACAAGTTGACGCCAAAGTGGGAAGGCCCTTACCGGGTGAGACGAGTCACGAGGCCCGGCGCTGTCCGCCTTGAGACCGAAGATGGCACTCCAGTGAGCAACTCCTGGAATATTGAGCATCTTCGTAAGTTTTACCCGTAAGGCGCGGTTGTCGGACCCCGTCCGGCAACCACCCTTTTGTACAAGTCTTGCCGCTGTTGCATGTAATCCTTTCTACAAAGCCAGGCGCAGACCCTGAGCAGCAGTAAATGAAGCGCTGGCGCCATAAGTTTTAGCATGCATGCTGAGTCGAGTCTCGTCCTTGGTTAGGGTTGATAGTGCCTAACAGCTGCTAACCCCTAGCTTAGAGGTCGGGTCTGCGTCCTTTTTTCCTGTTCTTTCGTTTCCCTTGGTTCGCAAGGTTTTGCATATCCTGGCCAGACCGCTTAAGGACGAAGAAGAGAAGAAGGGCGGACCAGCATCTGGTCCCCGGCAAACCAGTGTTGCCGGGGGCTGCAAGTACAAAGATTCGCCCGCGGCAAGCCAAAGTTGCCGGGGGCTGCAATCCCAGATAAGTTTTTCATCCCTTGTCATGCATTCTCTTATGGACTGAGGAATGCGAAAACCTTGTTTCTTCCTAAAAAGCTACCATGCTCCCTTAACTCTGGGCCCCAGAGCGCGTTCCTGGGGCCAGTTTTGGTAGTAGCCGCGGCGGCAAAGGGACGGAATGAGGAGCCCGAACCCGCCTCATCCCTACCTCCGCCAAAGGCGTGAGGAAGGTCGAGTGGCGCGGGAAGACGGCAGTGCCTGTAGCCGGGCAAAGAAGTGTATATCTTAACGATATAAAGGATTCGCTCCTTGGCGTGGGTTTTACCCGCGGGACAAATGGCCCAGCAAACATCCCCTTTTCATTAAAAAAACATTCCGCTCAGGTACAGTTCAGAGAGAATGAAAAACATGCGAGATGGGATTACAAGCTTTAAATGCAACTAAAGCCCGAGGGCCTACGAGTTAAAAAGAGATAAGGTGCCCGTAATCCCTTTCTTGTCTCTCTCCTCAGGAGGTAGGACAAGGAGGCGAGAAGGGCAAAAGGGGTGCCTAGGCGAGCTACGGGTGGCAGAAGACACCAAGAGAACACCCCGGGGGCTGTCTGAAAGCTGGACGGTGACGGCGGCGCCGGAAGCAGGGCTCGACGAGGCGGCAGGACGTCAGCACGCTGTCGAGGGCGCCGTGCCCCCGTACTCCGAGTTGACGGCCTTGCCGCCCGCCCTCTTCCTCTTCCGCAGCCTCCCTACGCCAGCCGCCAAGGAGACGACCCCGAGAAGCTCAAGGAGCCGGCGACACGGATGATGGGGTCGCCGGTGCCACACGGAGCCGCAACAGGCGCCTAGTCGGACCCGTCATCCCGACGACCGCTACCCTCGTCGTCGCTGTCGCTTCCCTCCTCGTCGCTCTCGCTCGAGGAGGAGTCTTCGCTGTCGGAGGAGCTATCCACGCAGCACCGGGCCCGGGTCCCGTAGCACCCGAAGACCTTGACGGAGAGGAGATCGCCCTCCATCAACTTAAAATGGAGGGTGAACCCCTCCATCAAGCTGTGGATACGGGCGAACGACTTCCACCCTCGACCAAGATACATCACGCCGGGGGCTGGGGACTCAACATGGACCCGCGTGCCGCTGATCCCGCAGCCCCTCATGCGCAGTCTTAGCGTCTCGGGTTGTTCCATCTCCATCACGCTTGCGAAGGGAGCCGGGAGACGGAGGCGACGACGAGGCGCCCGGCTCAACCTGACGAAGAACTCGCAAGGGTCGTCCCCGATGTGGACCGCCGTGAGAAGAGGAGCCGCCGGCGGAGGCGAGGCCGGCGCATCGCCCCGTCCTCCTCGTCCCCGAGCGCCTCGGCCTCGTCCACGACCTCTCCCCCTCCCCCTTCCCCTTACGGTTGGCTCTGCCACCGCGGGTGCAAGGGGAGGAGGGGCGCGTTGCCTAGTGGCGACCCTCGCCGCCACCGATGAAGGACCAGGGTTCCCTTTCTCCATGGCGAATGGAGAGAGGGGATCAGAACCTGAAGGGAAGAAAAGATGAAGGAGTGTGGATTTCCGTCGCCCCCTCTTGCTCTTTATAAAGGAGCAGGGTGGGGGCTCGGCCGCCCCGCTCAGCCAATCAAGACGCAGGAAGAGCAGGCGACTGGGACCGGCCTGCTGCCTCGACCCGCGACGGCCCGGTTTCCTGCCTCAACCGTCCGCAACTCCAGGTGCATGGAAGCCGCGTGGCTGGCGTGCAGGACCAAGGCGACGGATGAGGCGACCTCCCCCCGCCCCGTGATCGTGGGGAGCGGACGCCTCGGAAACCGTGCCTCGGCCCCATCTAGCAAACGAGTCACGCCTCCACGCCTCCCTCCACTTATGGAGATGGCGCGAACCGCCCCCCCTTTTTTGCGACGTGACGCATGCCTGCGGGGCTCAGCCCCGCGCACGCCGCCCACGTCACGCACACCTCTCCCCATGATGCCGCGTTCGACGCGTGCCGTTCGGGGAGGACGTGGTGGATGCAGAAGAAGATGCAGCGTGACCCAGGCCGCGCGTGCCCGTGCACTGTTTTGGGTCTGGCCCAACAGCGCTCGGCACCGTGTATGGCCCAAGCCCGGGGGCTCTTGTCGTGTACTAAAGTAGGGGTACCTTAGTACCCCGAACTTGTGCACGGGCAGTCGTAGCACCCCGCGGCAAGGCTTGCCAGGTGATCGCCAAAACTCTCCATGGTCCCTTTTTGGGCCATCCAGGAACAAAGTATTTGAGCCAAGGCCCCGGCAGGAGGAGCTTGCCGGGAAGGCCACCCGAAGAGAGCAAGGCCCGGGCAAGAGGAGCTTGCTAGGACGGCCGCTCGAAGCACAAGGCCCCGGCAAGAGGAGCTTGCCGGGAAGGCCGACCAGGGCACGACAGGAGACTTGCTGCGAGGCGCCACGCGCCCCGGCAAGGACCGATGAGCAACAAGCTCCCGGGCGCGACAAGGCATCAACCGCAGCAAGGCGCTTGCCGCGGCAAGTCACCACCCCGCGCCTGCGTTCCAGCTCATCCACCAACGTGTCGCTCTGGGGCCATTCCAGGCGTACGTGGCGGAAGGCTGCGCAGCCAGGGGCATGCGGTGGCGAAGCAACGCTGACAGGATAGCCGTCGTGGCAAACGGTGGCGCCCCTGACGGTCCCTTTTCCGCATTGTTTGGGCGACCTAGACGGGCATTTAATGCCCTTGTCCCCTGCCGTCAGAGTTAGGTATGATAGCACTGTGCAAACAGCTGTACCCAACACAGCGTTTTCCAGTTTTACCCCCGCCTACGTTGCCACCTGTGGGTAACCCCTTGCGCATATAAAAGGAGGCCCCATGCGCAACGTAGAAAGGGAGGAAGGAGGAGGCCACTCACGCTCGGTTTGATTAGTTGCCTGAGTGTACTATAGCACTCAACGCTCCCGAACAAGAACACAGTACAAACCACAAACCAGAAGTAGGGTTTTACACATCCTTGCGGCCCGAAGCTGGGTAAACCCCTTGTGTGCATCGTCTCGATCCTCTCTTCGCGCGACCTCCGCCCCCCGCCGAACCAAAAAGGGGCTCGGTCCCCATAAGTGTTTGTGGAGGCAGATTTCCCCCGACAGGTGTGGACAATAATAATAGTGCGCGTGCAATTGGACTAAGCTAGAATCTGCAAGCATTTAATACAAAGGAGAAGACAAGGTAATATGGGCTCTTGGTTAAATCAACAATAATGCATATGAGAGCCACTCAACATTTTCATCATGGTCTCCTCTCGACCCCCAAAGAAAAGAAATAAAATAAAACTGTTTACACGGGAAAGCTCCCAACAAGCAAAAGAAGAACAAGAAATCTTTTTGGGTTTTCTTTTAGTTATTACTACTAAAAGCATGGAAAGTAAACTAGCTAAAAGCTACAACTAATTCTTTTGTTTTTCTTAAGGTTTTTCAAACACACGAGAAGAAGGCTTAGAAGAGAAAATAAACTAGCATGGATAGTACAATGAAAAAGTATGAGCATCGAAAATAAACTAGCATGTGTGTAACACGGAGTGGTCCCGATTACTGTCACTTCGGGGTTACCGGATCATAACACATAGTAGGTGACTATTGACTTGCAAGATAGGATCAAGAACTCACATATATTCATGAGAACATAATAGGTTCAGATCTGAAATCATGGCACTCGGGCCCTAGTGACAAGCATTAAGCATAGAAAGTCATAGCAACTTCAATCTCAGAACATAGTGGATACTAGGGATCAAACCCTAAAAAAACTAACTCGATTACATGATAAATCTCATCCAACCCATCACTGTCCAGCAAGCCTATGATGGAATTACGCACGCAGGGCGGTGAGCATCATGAAATTGGTGATGGAGGAAGGTTGATGATGACGACGGCGACGGATTCCCCTCTCCGGAGCCCCGAACGGACTCCAGATCAGCCCTCCCAAGAGAGATTAGGGCTTAGCGGCAGCTCCGTATCGTAAAACGCGATGAATCCTTCTCTCTGGTTTTTTCTCCTCGAACGTGAATATATATAGTTGGAGTTGAGGTCGGTGGAGCTTCAGGGGGCCCATGAGGCAGGGGGCGCGCCCCCACCCTCGTGGACAGGGTGTGGGCCCCTTGGTGTTGATTCTTTCGCCAGTATTTTTATATATTCCAAAAATATTCTCCATGAAGTTTCAGGTCATTCCGATAACTTCTATTTCTGCACAAAAAAAAACACCATGGCAATTCTGCTGAAAACAGCGTCAGTTCGGGTTAGTTCCATTCAAATCATGCAAGTTAGAGTCCAAAACAAGGGCAAAAGTGTTTGGAAAGTAGACACGATGCAGACGTATCACCCCTCCCTCCTACCAAAAGCCACATTTTGACCGTTCGTCCTTGCTTTCCAAGTTCAAACCTTCACTGCTGCTTACTAGCAGTTCAGCCTCCTCCCCGACGACCCTTCTTCTTGCAGCGCCGTGATATGTCTCCAACATATCTATAATTTTTGATTGCTCCATGCTATATTATCTACTGTTTTGGACAATATTGGGCTTTATTATCCACTTTTATACTATTTTGGGACTAACCTATTAACCGGAGGCCAAGCCCAGAATTGCTGTTTTTTGCCTATTTTAGAGTTTCGAAGAAACGGAATATCAAACAGAGTCCAAACGGAATGAAACCTTCGGGAACGTGATTTTCTCACCGAATATGATCCAGGAGACTTGGACCCTACGTCAAGAAAGAAAGGAGGGAGGCACGAGGTAGGGGGCGCGCCCCCCCAGGGCGCGCCCTCCACCCTCATGGGCCTAACGTTGCTCCACCAACGTACTCCTTCCTCCTATATATACCTACATACCCCAAATGATCAGATACGGAGCAGAAAACCTAATTCCACCGCCGCAACCTTCTGTACCCACGAGATCCCATCTTGGGGTCTATTCCGGAGCTCCGCCGGAGGAGGCATCCATCACGGAGGGCTTCTACATCATCATAGCCTCTCCGATGAAGTGTGAGTAGTTTACCTCAGACCTTTGGGTCCATAGTTAGTAGCTAGATTGCTTCTTCTCTCTTTTTGGATCTCAATACAATGTTATCCCCCTCTCTTGTGGAGATCTATTCGATGTAATCTTCTTTTTACGTTGTGTTTGTTGAGACCGATGAATTGTGGGTTTATGATCAAGATTATCTATGAACAATATTTGAATCTTCTCTGAATTATTTTATGTATGATTGGTTATCTTTGCAAGTCTCTTCGAATTATCAGTTTGATTTGGCCTACTAGACTGATCTTTCTCGCAATGGGAGAAGTGCTTAGCTTTGGGTTCAATCTTGCGGTGTCCTTTCCTAGTGACAGTAGGGGCAACAAGGCACGTATTGTATTGTTGCCATCGAGGATAACAAGATGGGTTTTTTATCATATTGCATGAATCTATCCCTCTACATCATGTCATCTTGCTTAAGGCGTTACTTTGTTTTCTTGAACTTAATACTCTAGATGCATGCTGGATAGCGGTCGATGACTGGAGTAATAGTAGTAGATGCAGGCAGGAGTCGGTCTACTTGTCTCGGACGTGATGCCTATATACATGATCATACCTAGATACTCTCATAACTATGCTCAATTCTGTCAATTGCTCAACAGTAATTCGTTCACCCACCGTAAAATACTTATGCTCTTGAGAGAAGCCACTAGTGAAATCTATGGCCCCCGGGTCTATCTTCATCATATCAATCTCCCTACACTTTATTATTGCTTTTGATTTTTTACTTTGCTTTTATTTTACTTTGCATCTTTATCACAAAAATACCAAAAAATATTATCTATCATATCTATCAGATCTCACTCTCGTAAGTGACCGTGAAGGGATTGACAACCCCTTATCGCGTTGGTTGCGAGGAGTTATTTGCTTTGTGCAGGTACGAGGGACTCGCGCGTAGCCTCCTACTGGATTGATACCTTGGTTCTCAAAAACTGAGGGAAATACTTACGCTACTTTGCTCATCATCCTTTCCTCTTCAAGGAAATCCAACGCAGTGCTCAAGAGGTAGCACGACGCCTCCTCGCCAGCTACCCTTCTTTTTGCAGCGCCGCCTCCTTGCCGGCGACCCTTCTTCTTGCAGCGCCGCCTCCTAGCCGATGAACCTTCTTCTTGCTGCGCAGCCTCCTCGCCACTGACCCTTCTTCTTGCGGCATGGCCTCGTCGATATGGTTAGGTAATCCACTCCCTACCCACACCATCCTCCTCCTTTCCCGTCCCACATGCCCCGACTGATGGAACAACACCTTCCACCGAAATCACTGCCCCTCCTCCAATTAAGCGCCGCCCACAGCCATTTTACACACAGTATAATGTGGAGCTGAGTAGCATGCGGCCGCACGCGCGAACGAGGTTGCTATGGCTGACATGCATGTGGACCGCCAGATCTTGGAGGAGCACCTCGTCTTCGAGGTCACCGTCGACACCACCGCGCGGTTGTCTACTTTAAAATATAGTTCGTGATGTTTTCTCAAGGCCACCGCTAGTGCCTTCTAGTGATTTCTCCTCTGTAATGGGCCACCTCTAGTGCCTTCTAGTGATTTGTCCTCTCTAATGTTAATATACAATCTGATGTTTAGTTAACAGTTTGGTCCTCTGAAATGTAATGTTCAGTTAACACTTTGGTCCATCAATTTCTACATTTCGTAGTATTGTTCTCAAGCATTCTTTGTTTTGTTAACTGTCTTATCTTCTAGTACATGTTTCTATTCTGCAATGTCATGCGCAGTTAACTATTTTGGTTCATTTGGTCTGTTGTCCATTTAACTGTTTGGTTCAGTTCTGCAATTTGATTTTCATTTGTTGTGGGTACAATTTTGTATTGTTATGCATGTGACACCAATCGAATTTGGCTGTACTCAATACATATTCTACTGATAGTATGGCAACTCTCAGTTAACCTGATCAAGATCTTCCATATGTGTGTTGCAGGGAAACAATGGGAGACACTGCGGTTTACCATCAAGGTTTGTTCAAGCAGGGTCCTTTGGCTAATAGCACATTATTGTGCAGTTGCAGGAATCATTCTAATATTTGGGTTTCTTACAATTTGGTCTTGCACATGTAGGTCCTGCTGTCAGAGGCTTGGACCCACTGTTCGACCCATTTTGCATATGGGGAAATGAGATGTCCATGAATATCAGTCAAGTCAAGAAACTAAGAAAGATTGTTAGGATGAAGAAACTTGCGACGAATAATAGCAAGATCTTTGTTTGCACAATGAAGAAGACATCAGTCAACTATAGGATTGTACTAACTCTTTTACCTTGTTTTTACCCCTTGCGCCATTTCAAAATTTACAACAGCGATTTATGCATAGCTTTGTTTTCAGTACTTTTCAAAGCAGTTCACCGATGATTACCTCTCAAACCACCTGCATGGTCAAGAGGCGAGGAAGGTATTCATTCAGCACCCATGGTACAATATTGAAGTCTTGCTGAAGAGGACGAAGGTTGGGCAGGTAATTATCCATAGCCACTGGCCTAAAGTTGCAAGGGCATTCAACATCATTGAAGGCTCAATATTTGCCTTCCGCTTCTGTAGTTTCCCAGATGAGATTCATTTGTCTATTTACCGTGTATGATGCTACTTTCCAAAGGTTTTTGATGCTCCATGTGAAACTTGGTGCTGTTGTGTAATGGTGTAACTAAGTGCCGAAGCTATCTGATGTAATTCGATTATGAAATCCTTGTTGCTTTTATACGGATATGAAATATCTGGCGTGTTTTATATGAAATATCAGTTTGATTAGTACATGGATTATCAATAATAGGCTAATTACCCTGCTTGTTGGGATTTTCTACTGCAAACGGTTACTCAGACAACACCGTGGGCGATGAACTCAAACAACCCGCACAGTTTATGGAAAGTAGGCATGTTCGATCAACTAACAATCACACAGGGCTTCCGGCAGCGAACTGTTTGCGTTAGGCCACCTTGCACAAATGTTTCCACACAAAGAACTGTGTGGGATGTACATACCTACAGAAATAATTGTCTAGGATTCACCGTGTGGGATGTACATACCTATGGAAATGACTTCTGGGATTCACCGTGTGGGATGTACATACCTATGGAAATGATTTCTAGGATTCACCGTGTGGGATGTACATACCTACGGAAATGATTTCTGGGATTCACCGTGTGGGATGTACATACCTACGGAAATGATTTCTGGGATTCACCGTGTGGGATGTACATACCTACGGAAATGATTGGGTTTCGATGCCTCGCCTGATCGCACACGGCCCCAGCCTGGGTCCCAGGAGGGCCTACCCCCGACGATTTCTGGGTTGTGTGGGAAGGACACCCTATCGCACACACTCACTTGGCGACGGTTCCAAATGCCATCACGGAAAGGGGTTTTAAACCATTTGTTTAGGACGTCGCTGTACCACTGCTTGGTGTATGATCCTTTGAGAGGATCAATAATCAAGAATGCATAAAGGGCCTAGAAGGAGGCCCATGTTACCACCAGAAATTGATGTGGGTTGTAGAGAACCTGAAAAATAAAAATAAGAAGAAAAAGGTGGAACAATGTGGAGGTCCGAATAGGGTCGAGCCGTGCCGTAGACCTTATGTTTAGCGTGCCTCCATCCTTGCACGTGGTACTTTTAACGCGTAGTTATGTACACGCGGTACGTATGCCGCTAGCAGGCTGGGGCATTGACGAAGGCCGAATTGCTAATCTAGCTCTGCAGGAGCCGGACTATCGTTCTGCAGGGTAGACCAGACTTGTTTAACAGTGTCCGGGGACTTGACTACCAGTGTAGTATTCGGCTTAGCGAGGCCCCCCCTGCACCTCGGCTGCGAGGGCCACGGTATGCTCTTATGTACGGAGGGAGCGCTCCATGTTTCCATTGACTATTATAACACCATGTGGTCCAAACATCTTAAGCTTTAGATAAGCGTAGTGCGGGACTGCATTGAAACGGCCGAAAGCGGTTCTTCCAAGTAGTGCCTGAGAGCCGCTACGGAACGGGACGATGTCGAAGATTAGGTCTTTGCTCCAGAAGTTATCTGGTGAGCCGAAGACGACTTCCAGCGTTATGGATCTTGTGCAACAGGCCTCTACGCCGAGTATTACCCCTTTAATGGTGGTTTCAGTGGGTTTGAATCTTGATGGATCAATGCCCATTTTGTGGACGGTGTCCTAAGAAAGCAGATTCAGACTGCTACCGTCGTCCATAAGGACTCGCATGAGGTGGAAGCCGCCAATGATTGGATCGAGGACCAATGCAGCCGAACCTCCATGATGGATACTGGTCGGATGGTCTTTGCGATCAAAGGTGATCGGACAAGCTGACCATGGTTAAATTTTGGGGCGACTGGCTCGATGGCGTAGGTGTCCCTTAACGCGCGCATGCACTCCCGCTTAGGGATATGAGTAACATAGATCGTGTTCACCGTTTTGACCTCGGGGGGAAATTTCTTCTGTCCCCTTGTGTTCGGTGTGCGAGGCTCTTCATCGTCGTCCTTGCTGGGCGGCCCTTTCCCCTTGTGTCCGGCGTTGCGCTTGCCGGCCTGTTTAAAGACCCAACAATTTTTGTTTGTATGATTGGCAGGCTTGTCGGGGGTGCCATGAATCTGGCAAGACCTATCGAGTATTCTGTCCAAACTAGATGGTCCATCTCTGTTTCCTTTGAATGGCTTCATCCGTTGACCGGATTTAGAGCCACTGAATCCGGCGTTGACCGTCGTGTCTTTGGTACTTTCGTTATTGCTATGACGCTTGTGCTTGTTGCGTCGTGGCTTGCCATTACCGTC
The DNA here is from genome assembly GCA_032464435.1 of Aegilops umbellulata. Lineage (NCBI taxonomy): Eukaryota > Viridiplantae > Streptophyta > Magnoliopsida > Poales > Poaceae > Aegilops > Aegilops umbellulata. Next base: position 109,879,700 of record CP136057.1, on the reverse strand, counting down.
CCTGGCCTTGGGGGGTGCCAGGGTCGCTGGTGCTATTGCTTCTACGAGCTAGCCAGCTATCTTCTCCCCCACAAAAGCGGGTCATAAGTGCGGTAAGGGCTGCCATGGACTTCGCCTTTTCTTGGCCGAGGTGTCGGGCAAGCCACTCTTCTAGGGCGTGTGTTTAAAGGACACGATGGCTTTGGTGTCCGGACAATCCATAATTTGGTTCTTTTTAATTAAGAACCTGGTCTAGAGTTTTCGGGCTGATTCACCGGGCTGCTGAACTATGTGAATATGGTCATCGACGTCTGGAGGCCGAACATAAGTGCCTTGGAAGTTGTCTCTAAAGGCATCCTCCAAGTCCTCCCAGGTGCCAATAGAATTTTCTGGGAGACTGTTTAACCAGTGCCGTGCTGGTCCCTTTAATTTGAGCGGGAGGTATTTGATGGCATGGAGATCAATGTCGCGGGCCATGTGAATATGGAGAAGAAAGTCTTCGATCCATACTGCGGGATCCGTCGTACCATCGTATGATTCAATGTTCACAGGTTTAAACCCTTCTGGGAACTGCTGCTCCATCACTTCATCGGTGAAGCATAGGGGGTGTGCGGAGCCTCTATATCGGGTGATATCGCGACGCAGTTCGGATGAAGTCCGTATGCGGTTTTCGGCCCGGGTGAGGTTGTGCCTATTGCGCCAGGCCTGATAGCCGTCCTCTCGCATTGGAGCACGACCCCTTGATCCATAGATTGATCTTGTCTGACCGGATCTATTATCCAGGTCCTTGCGTAGGTCGTAGGTATAGCCCGGGGCCGTTGACTCCTTGCCTCGGCGGCGGGACGGCGCGGGCTGGTGTTCGGAGTAAGTAGCTGGTCTGTCCCGTCCACGTGGTGGGCGATTGGGTTCGTCACCAGCTTTGTTCTTTGGCGGTATTGGGTCAAGGGCCTCGTCGTCGAATTGTGGTAGTAGCTTGCGCTTTGGGTAACTCTTAGTTGGGCGTTCAAGGCCATATTCCTCGGCTTCTAGGACATCAGTACATCTATCATTGAGTAAATCCTGCTCAGCTTGAAGCTACTGCTGCTTCTTTTTCAAGCTTCTTGCAGTGGCGATTAGTCGGCGCTTAAAGCACTCTTGTTCGAGGGGTTCCTCTGCATGATGAAGTCTTCGTCGCTGAGGCTCACATCCTCTTCGGATATTGGTAGGTAGTTACTATCCTCCGAGTTTTCGTTCCTGACAGGTCATCGGGGTTAACTTGCCCATCCTCCCACTCGTCATGTTCGGATGTTGGCTCGGCAGGGGCTTCGGGGTCTTAGGCATTCTTCGGAGTATTATTGTCTCCGGTGCCGGTATTGCTGTCTTTGTCGTGACATGATTTTGAGCGGCGTCGCAGACGTCGATGCTTCGGAGGTGGCTCAACAGGCTTGTCCTCAACCGGATCCTCCTGGCCGTCGTCGCCCTCTTTGGGTGTGTCCACCATGTACACGTCGTATGTGGAGGTGGCAATCCGTCATCCGGTAAACGGAGGGTCTTGGCCTTGTTCGTCTCCGGCATCGTCGTCCATACCGTCAATGTCTTCGAAGGCGTAGTCCAACATGTCGGCTAGATCTTCAATAGTGGCTATGAAGTGGGTGGTGGGTGGGACGTAAAATTCCCCGCTCTCAGCCCCTAGTCCGGGTTGGCACAATTCGGAGAAGTTTCTCAGTAATGACTAGGTACCACATTAAGTCCAAAGCCTCTCTTAGGAGCGAGGTTTGGATAGGGAAACGAGAGTCGGCAGGGTTGACCGAGGCAAGAGCCTCTTGGCCACAACCATTTGACGTGGACCTCGAAAGTCCAGATTTGAAGTCCGAGGGAGAGTCCGGCACTTTGGGGACAAGGGGAGCCCGGTTTGTCTTCGGGTTTGCCGATGAAGCATTCCCCTCCGGATATCTGGTAGCAGGCCCCATAACTGCAGACAGTCTAGCGAGCTCTAAACTCCCGTCTTCGGACCTGGTAGTGTGCTCTGGATCTAAGGCCGGAGCGGCGGTTGGGGCCGCAAACCCTTCGAAGATCAAGTCTCCACAGATATCAGCGACATAGTTCAAATTTCCAAAACTGATCGGACGACCAGGGGCGTAGCTATCGATCTGCTCCAAGTTGCCAATCGAGTTGGCCTGTAGTGCGAAGCCGCCGAATACAAAGATTTAGCCGGGAAGGAAGGTCTCCTCTGAAACAACATTATTGTAGATGTTTGAGCGAGCCGTCGAACCCTCTATTGACAGCACAGAGGAACTCTCAGTGAAAGCACCAATGTCGGTGTCAAAACAGACCGATCTTGGGTAGGGGGTCCCGAACTGTGCGTCTGAGGATTGAAGGTAACAGGAGGCAGGGGACACGATGTTTACCCAGGTTTGTGCCCTCTTAATGGAGGTAATACCCTACTTCCTACTTGATTGACTTTGATGAGTATAGGGGTTACAAGAGTTGATCTACCTCGAGATCGTAATGGATCAACCCTAGATTTATAGCCTGTATGATTGTGATTGCCTCTACGTACTAAACCCTCCGGTTTATATAGACACCGGAGGGGCCTAGGGTTGTACAGAGTCGGTTTATAGAGAAAGGAATCTTCATATCCAACCGCCAAGCTTGCCATCCACGCAAAGGAGAGTCCCATCCGGACACGGGGGAGAGCCTTCTATCTTGTATCTTCATGGCCCACCAGTCCAGCCCACGTCACATAGCCCGGACACCCGGGGACCCCCTAATCCAGGACTCCCTCAACCATCGCCGGGCAAATGCCCCTACAACGAGTTTTACTACGAGTGGCCATCCAAAAAGGAGGACACGGGCAAGGATGACAAGGTCGAAGAAGTTGCGGGAATCCGGGCCCAAGAGGGAAGGCAAGCCATGCCCATGGAGGATACCAAAGAGAAGGGAGATATCCTTCAACCCTTCTATGATCATCTCTCCCCATTTGAAATTGAATCCCTAAGGGTCTTTGAAATAATTTGCATTCATAATACATCTCTCACTCGTGAAGTTATTTTGTTGGAAGAGCAAAACATTGCCCTTCGGAGTATCAATCGTAAACTAGAGTATCTTCTGAGGCTGAAGGACAACCCTACCACTTCATCATCATCACCATCATCACCAAAGAAGGATACTTGAGTACACGGGTATGGGCACTCCCCTTGGCTTGTGCCAAGCTTGGGGAGGTTCCCCCGTATTGTATCACCATCACTTTTAATATTATTATATATCTTAGTTCGGTCCTTAGTTATTTCCTGATTTAGAGGAATAAAGTTTTAGTATGATCTATTTTCGAGTGCTTGCTTAGTGATCTATCTATCTATGTAATCGTGTGCGAGATATATAATAAAGAGTAGTTTGGGTTTTTCTTTACTTTCTTGTTTAAATTTTAGCCATGGGAAAAAAAGAAAAAAATCATATGCTACTCCCATGGGGAGTAATGACTTCACATGAAAGAAGTATTGTTGATAAAATTTGTTGGAAGTTGACAAACATAGCATTGGTCATTGGTGCAATCCATGAAAAAGTAATAAGGGGAGAGAAGTCTCACATATATATCCACTATCTTGGACATCTTTTATGATTGTGAGCCCCCATCAAATATTCTATATCAATTAGTTGACGTTGGACAAGGAAGACAATGTAATGAGTTATGGTTGTTTACATTCACATACAAGTTATATTGTTATGGATCTCCTAACATCTTGTCCTTGTCTAGGATCTTTTGCTAGCCAAAAATTTGCACCAAGTAGAGATACTACTTGTGCATCCAAAACCCTTAAACCCCGTTTCATGACATGAGAGTCCACCATATCTACCTAGGGATTGAATAAGATCCTTCAAGTAAGTTGTCATCAGTGCAAAAGCAATAAAAATTGCTCATAAATATGTATGATCTTTTATTGTAAGGGAAAGTAAGCTTTATACGATCTTGTGATGGTGAAGAAATAAAAGTGACAGACTACATAATAAAGGTTGCTATCACAAGGGGCAGTATAAAGTGAGGTTTCTTTACATTAAGAGCTTGCACATCCAAAAACAAAAAGCGCATGACAACCTCTGCTTCCCTCTGCGAAGGGCCTATCTTTTACTTTCATGTATTCACTTTTATGCAAGAGTCATTAGTGTTTATCCTTATCCCTCTCTATGTACTCTCTAGTGCAAGCATTATGTGGTAGATAGATCCAGACATATATATCCAATTGGATGTAGGTGATCATGAGTTATTATTGTTGACATTACCCTTTGATATGCCTCCGTCGTATCTATATTTTTTGGTTGTTCCATGCCAATATTATAGAACTTTCACATATTTTTGGCAACTTTTTATATGATTTATTGGACTAACCTATTGATCCAGTGCCAGTTCTTGTTTGTTGCATGTTTTTTGTTTCGCAGAAAATTCATATCAAACGAAGTCCAAACGCGATAAAAATTTACGGAGAATTATTTTCGAATATATGTGATTTTTGGGAGGTGGAATCAATGCAAATGGGGCCCATAGGCCCCAAGATACACTAGGGCGCGCTAGGGTGTGCCAGGCACGCCCAGGTGTCTTATGCCCTCGTCGAAGGTCGGTTGGGGCCCTTCTTTTGGCACAAGATAGATAATTTATGGGAAAAAACCGTGTAAAACTTTCAGCGCAATCGGAGTAACGGATCTCCGAAAACTTCTTAAAACGGTGAAGGGTCAGATCTGGGGAACGTGAAACAGAAGGGAACAGAGAGGGAGATCCAATCTCGGAGGGGCTCCCGCCCCTCCGCCGCCATGGAGGCCATGGACCAGAGGGGGAACTCTCCTCCCATCTAGGAGGAGGCCAAGGAAGAAGAAAAAGGAGGGGGCTCTCTCCCCCTCTCCCCAGGTGGCACCGGGGTGCCGCCAGGGCAAGGATCGTGACGGCGATCTACATCAACAATCTTGCTACTGTGAACACCAACTTTCTCCCCCTCTATGCAGTGCTATAACACCTCTTCTCCCCGCTTTAATCTATACTTAAACATGGTGCTCAACTCCATATATTATTTCCAATGATCTATGCTTATCCTATGATGTTTGAGTAGATCCGCTTTGTCCTATGGGTTAATCGTGATCTTGGTTGGTATGATTGTATATTTTGTTTATGGTGTTGTCCTACGGTGCCCTCCATCTCGCACAAAGGTGAGGGCCCCCCGCTGTAGGGTGTTGCAATATGTTCATGGTTTGCTTATTGTCGGTGCTGCGGGGGATGACAACAACCTAAACGCGGATAAGTGGGTTATGGTGTATGGGAGTAAAGATGACTTGATACTTAATGCTATGGTTGGGTTTGACGACCTTAATGATCTTTAGTAGTTGCATTTGCTTGCTAGAGTTCCAATCATAAGTGCATATGATCCAAGTAGAGAAAGCATGTTAGCTCATGCCTCTCCCTCATATAAGATTACAAGAATGATTACCAGTACTTGTTATCGGTTGCCTAGGGACAAATGACTCTCTTGTTGACAAAAGTATCCACTTTTATTACCTTGCAACCTATTCATTATTTTATTCTCGCAAAGTACTCGCAGTTTTATTCTCGCAAAATAGTTTCATACTTGTTCTAGGTAAAGCAAACGTTAAGTGTGCGTAGAGCTGTATCGGTGGTCAATAGAACTTGAGGGAATATTTGTTCCACCTTTAGCTCCTCATTGGGTTCGACACTCTTATTTATCGAAGAAGGCTACAAACGATCCCCTATACTTGTGGGTTATCACCCTTGAGGTAAATAAGTTGGGAGGCAAAATCATAAGCCCGTGTCTTTCTATGTGTCCGATTTAGACTTTTTGCTCTATAAATATGCTTTGAGTGTCAGCAATCATAGAAGACAGTATGATGGTTGAGTATGTGAACTTGCTAAATAAAGCTCTGACATGGACTCTTTCTGAAAATATAATGGATTGTGATTGTTTCGATGACTAAGAACATAGTTTGCTAGTTTCCAGTAAAGTTTATGTTCCATACTTTAGATTGTGAATGGATTGTTACTCTAGCATGAGAAGTTTTATGATGATATTGCTATTCTGATAATGACCATGATGCTTCCATGTCCGTATTTTATTTTTATCGACACCTCTCTCTCTCTCTAAACATGTGGACATGATTATCGATTTTGGCTTTCGCTTGAGGACAAGCGAGGTCTAGGCTTTGGGGAGTTGATACGTCCATTTTGCATCATGTTTTTATGTTGATATTTATTGCCTTATGGACTGTTATTTCATTTTATGATATAATTCTTATGCCTTTCTCTCTTATTGTGCAAGTTTCACATAAGGAGGGAGATTGACGGCAGCTGGAATTCTTGACCGGAAAGGGCTATATCGGAGGCATTTTCTGAACATCTCCAAATGAGCTGAAAATTAATGAAGAATTATTTTGGAATATATTAAAATTATTGGCGAAATAAATACCAAAGGGGGACAACAACAAGCCTGGGGGGCACGCCCCACCCCTGGGCGCTCCCCCGAGCTTGTGGCGCCCCTAGGAGGCCTCCGGGGCCCATCTTTTCCTATATGGTGCCATTTGCCCTAGAAAAAAAATCATAAGGAAGGTTTTCAGGATGAAGCGCCACCTTCTCGAGGCCGAACCTGGGTAGGAACACTTTTGCTCTCTGATACGTCTCCAACGTATCTATAATTTTTGATTTTCCATGTTGTTATATTATCATTCTTGGATGTTTTACAATCATTTTATAGCAACTTTATATCATTTTTTTGGTACTAACATATTGACATAGTACCCAGTGTCTGTTGCTATTTTTTGCTTGTTTTTACTTTACAGAATATCAGTACCAAATGGAATTCAAACGCAGCAAAACTTTTTGGAGAATTTTTCTGGACCAGAAGACACCTGTTGGGCCAAAGAAGTACCACAGGGGTGCCCCGAGGGGGGCACAACCCACCTACGCGGGCATGGGGGGCCAGGCACGCCCTGGGGGTTTGCCCACCTCGGTGGCCTCCCACACCGCCTCTTCACCCTACAAATACCCCAATATTCCAGAAACCCTAGGGGAGTCGACGAAACACAATTCCAGCCGCCGCAAGTTCCAGAACCACCATATCCAATGTTTAAACCATCACGGAGGGGTTCATCATCCTCATTGGTGCCTCTCCGATGATGCGTGAGTAGTTCATTGTAGACCTACGGGTCCGTAGGCAGTAGCTAGATGGCTTCTTCTCTCTTTTTGATTCTCAATGCAATGGTCTCTTGGAGATCTATTTGATGTTACTCTTTTTGCGGTGTGTTTGTTGGGATCCGATGAACTTTCAGTTTATGATCAGATCGATTTATCCATGAAAGTTATTTGAGTTTTTTTGATCTCTTATATGCATGATTACTTATAGCCTCATATTTGTTCTTCAAATCTTTGGTTTAGTTAGGACGACTAGATAGACTTTTCTTGCCATGGGAAGAGGTGCTTTGTGATGGGTTCGATCGTACGGTGTTCTTTCCCAGTGAGAAAAGGGGCAGCAAGACACGTATCTATTGTTGCTATTAAGGATAACAAGATGAGGGCTATTCCTACATGAATAGACCTCGTCTATATCATGTCATCGTTCTTATTGCATTACTCCATTTATCCATGAACTTAATACACCGGATGAATGATGGATAGCGGTCGATGAGTGGAGCAATATTACTAGATGCAGCCAGGAGTCGGTCTACTAATCTTGGACGTGATGCCTATATAATGATCTTTGCGTGGATATCGTCATAATTATTTGAGGTTCTATCAATTTCCCAACAGTAATTTGTTTACCCACCGTATGCTATTTTCTTGAGAGAAGCCACTAGTGAAATCTACGGACCCGGGGTCTATTCTTTATCATATATTTTCAGATCTATATTGCTATTTGCCCTTTTATTTATTTGCATCTTTTAATTGTAGATCTATATTACCAAAAACACAAAAATACCTCGCTGAATTTTATTTGCCGTTATTTTATTTGCATCTACCAAACTACATCTTTACCAATCTTTTACCCGAGAGGGATTGACAACCCCTCTTACGCGTCTGGTTGCAAGTATTTGTTCTTTGTGTGAAGGTACCACTTACATAGTGTTGCTTGGTTCTCCTACTGGTTCGATAACCTTGGTTTCATAACTGAGGGAAATACCTACCGTTGTTGTGCTGCATCATCCCTTCCTCTTCGAGGAAATATTAACGCGGACACGAGACATCAAGAAAGAATTTCTGGCACCGTTGCTAGGGAGACATCGTCAATATCTATCAGGTTCCTAATCACAAATCTCATCTCCTTGCAATTTACATTATTTGCCATTTGTCTCTCATTTTCATCTCCCCCACTTCACAAAAATTTGCCTTCTTGTCTGGTTGCCTTTTTCTGGTCAGATCTCTTGTTTTCTATCTCTACTTGTCTTACCATGTGCCTTCTATTGGCTTGCATATTTTCTTGCTAAAAATCTATTGATATGGATCCTCATCCACTTGCTAATCTTTTCAAAAGATCCAATTATGATGAACCAATTGATAGCGAATTGAGTTCACTAGATTATGTCTATGAAGTTTTGCTTGAGATTCATGAATCTGAAAATTGTGATGAAGAGTTAAACAAAGAAATTTGTAAAGTGATTCATGATAGCTCCTTGAATGAAAATCATGATTTCAATGATGTTATTATAAACTCTATTAATGTCAATCGTGTTAGTGATATGCTAAACCCCAAGCTTGGGGATGCTTGTTTTGTTATGTCCACTACTTATTGCAATGATCATGATTGGGGTGATAATGATTCTTATGATCTCGAAAATTTATTTAAACCTCATGATGAATATGCTTGCGATAATATTAAAAGTGGGTTTGGAAGAGTGTAAACTTTAGCTAAAAAATCCCACATATTTGGAGAGTGTTCAATCTTATGAACTTTTTGATAAAAGTGGGGTTGGAGAGGTCATGACTTTATTTGATGATAATCCCACTATATTGGAAGAGTGTCAACTTTGCATGCATGTGGATCATGTAGAGAATATGTTATGTGATAGCTATATTGTTGAATGTGGATATTATACCATACGTAATTATTATGAGAGAGGGAAATATGGTTATATAAATTTTCATGTTACTAAATTACCTCTCGTTGTGTTGAGATTGCTATTGTTTCTTTCTTCTTCCTTGCATATGCTAAATATTTCTTGTCTTGATAATTTGTTTGCCTACAAAATGCCTATGCATAGGAAGTATGTGAGACTTAAGTATGTTTTTTATGTCATATGATGCTCTCTTTGTGTTTCAGTCATTATCTTTTATGAGAGCATCATTGAAATCTCAAGCCTATCTTAATGGCTATAAAGGAAGAGCTTATTGGGAGGCAACCCAATGAATAAAATTTATTTTTGCTTTTTTCTTTCTGTTCTTGAGTGTTTGCACAATTATGTTATTGTTATGATTGTGTTTTCATTGTGCCAAGTAAAACCTTTGGGATCATATTTGGTGATAGTTGGTTTGATCTTGTTGAAAAAAGAAGCTTTTGCGTCCAGTAAAATAATTTTGTAAATTCACAGAAGCACGATAAAATTCTGAATTTTTACACAAGATTTATATATAAATTGCCTACATTGTCCTAATTTTTCAGAATTTTTTGATTTACAAAAGTATACTAAGTTTTCCGATTGCTACAGACTATTATGTTTTTTTTACAGATTTTGTTTTCTTTGCATTGTGTGCTTATTTTGATGAATCTATGGACTTTATCGGGGGTATAAGCCATAGGAAAGTTGGAATACAGTAGATATAATGCAATAATAAAATATGAATGGGTTTGCAATATTACTTAGAGTGGTGATTTGCTTTGTTATACTAACAGATCTCACGAAGGTTTTGTTAAGTTTTGTGTGATTGAAGTTTTCTAGTTTTCGGTGAGATCACGATGGATGAAGGAATAAGGAGTAAGAAGAGCCTAAGCTTGGGGATGCCGCATGGCACCCCAAGATAATATTCAAGGAGATAAGCAACTAACCTTGGGGATGCCCCGAGCGGCATCCCCTCTTTCTTCTAACGACCATCAGTATTTTACTTGGAGCTATATTTTTGTTCATGACATATTATGAGTTTTGCTTGGAGCGTCTTGTATTATATGAGTCTTTGATTGTTTTGCTTTTTAGTTTGTCACAAGTATCCTTGATGGAAAAACCTATTTGAGAGAGCCAAAATTATGCTATGATTTGTTAGAATTGCTCTTTATGGCTCACTTAAATTTTTTGAGCTATGGAATTGCTCTAGTGCTTCACTTATATCTTTTTGAGCAAGGCGTGCTTTAATATTTTTATAGAAATTCTATCATGATTTACTTAGATTTATTTGATAGTTAGTAAATTGTTGAAGAAACTCTATCATGCTTCACTTATATTATTTTTAGAGACGGAAATTTTATGCCCATGTTCTTCACTTAAATTTGTTTGAGCTTGTCAAAAGCAAAAACAACATACGAAATTAGTCCCAAAGTGATAGATATTCAAGAGGGATATAATAAAAACTTTCATGAAGATCATTGGACAAAATAAACTTGATTCTTTGTAATAAGTTTTAAGATATGATGATAGTGATATGTGAGTCATGTTGATGAGTAATTATGCTTTAGTAAGAATATTGGTGTTAAGGTTTTTGATTCCCTATGCAAGCACGAAAGTCAATAGTTATGCAATGAAATTACATCCTACTTGTGGTGCATTATTCGGTGTTAGTTATGCTTAATGCTCGCTTACGTGATTTTTCATTTCTTGGTTGGTTGCTTCTCAATCCTTTTGCTAGCCTCCATTTGTACTAAGTAGATATACTACTTGCACTACTGGAATCCACTTCTTTGCCATATGCCTCTTCCATGCCGTCCGCTGGCTAACGGCAAAGAAGGTCTTTGCCGTCAGCCAAAAGAAAACGGATGGCAAAGATGCGGCTGATGGCAAACAAAGTCTTTGCCATCAGCCAGTTCTTTGTCGTCCGCTGGCAGACGGTAAAGAATCTTTGCCATACGCTAGAAGACGGCAAAGAGGTGGGCGGGTCCAGTTATTGTTTAACCAACTCAAGCCCACCGGCCCCACCTCTTTGTCGTCCACAAGCGTACGACAAAGAAACTTTGCTGACCGTTGGCTGACGGCAAAGAGGCGGGTACGTTAACGGCCGTCCCGCCCCCCTCTCTTCTCTCCACTCTCTCATTCGTCCCCACCCACACCCGCGCCATTGCCGCCGACCCCGTCCGTCGTAAACGGCAGCCCCGCCGCCCCGCACCCCTCCCCTGCGACCCCCGACCTCCACCGCACCCCCGCCGCCCCTTCCACGTCACCCCGCCTTTGCTGGCACGTTTTCAGACGGACAGTTTGCCGTCTGCTGGCGGACGGCAAAGACGTTTGCCGTCCGTGATCCATGCCTTTGCCGTCCGCCATGGCAGACGACAAAGAAGCTGATTCCAGTAGTGTTGTGCATCCTAAATCCTTAAACTCAGTTTTGACATATGAGTCCACCACACCTGCCTATATGTGGTATTCCCGTGCCGTTCTAAGCAAATTTGTATGTGCCACCTCTAAATTTCAAAATCATTTCCTTTTTGTGTGCTCGTACCGCTCATGAAGCAGCAGAGGGCGGCCAATATTTCCATGCTAGATGTGTTATTCTCAAGATGAGTGTGTATTCACTTGTCATTACACGAGAGTAAGGCGGTAATAGGGATGCCTAGTCCCGAAATGAAAAAGAAATTTACTTTATGTTGTCAAATAATAAATTCCTTGGAAAATGTTGGTATGGACGACACCCGTGGATACAGCTAGCCATGGAATGTGAAAGAATGGTGGAAAAGGAATACACTTTATTTTCTGTTTGGGAACCGCCTATGATATATCTAGCATGGAAAGTGTTGGGAACTACTCTGTCGTTTTCTTTGACAGGAAAAGTATACCTCTAAAAAAAATTATCTCTCATTTTTTGCTTTGAGCTCTTGCACCTCTACAAATCCCTACTTCCCTCTACGAAGGGCCTTTCTATTTACCTTATGCAATATTTATTTTTATTTGAGTCTCCATCTTCTCTTATAAAGCACCAACTAACACTACTACGGAAAACCCTAGTAGTAGCGCGGGTTTTGAGGCTATCAGCGGCGCGGGCAGCCGCGCTACTAATAAGGTGCTACAGCTAACTGTTAGTAGCAGCGCGGTCCGTACCCGCGCTACTACTATTGACTATATCAGCAGCGCTTTTCCATAACACGCTACTATTAGTTAGCTGTAGCGCTTTCCTAGCCCCGCGTTACTGCTATGTGTTTCATCATTTCCCCCCATCTTCCTACCCAGTTTCAGTTTCAATAAACTGCAATTTCCAGATACTAGGTACTACTAGATATCAATTTCATAAAGCATTATAGGTATTAGGTAGTACTACCTCGGTTCCAAATTACTCATCGTGGTTTTAGTTCAAATTTGAACTAAAACCATGACAAGTAATTTGGAACGGAGGGAGTACTAGATAACAATTCCATATATAGTCAACATGCATCCTCAAGCAGTACAAGGTGATATCGACGATGATCATCATATATAGTTCTAGATGATATCGACGACGATCATCATATGTAGTTCTACATGATATCGACGACGATCATCATATGTAGTTCTAGATGATATAGACACACACACACATATGTAGCTCTAGATGATATCGACGACGATCATCATCCTCAAGCCTGGGCGGTGGGTGTTCTTGATAGTAATTAGGATGGCCTGTCCAACACGAAGATTCTTGCCAACGAGGAATCTCTTCCACCCAATCGAGTTTAAGTGTGTGCGACCGTCTGTGTCCATGCGGAAAGTACAGGTGGTGACGGAGCCCCTTGCGGTAAGGCGTAGTCCAGCTGAGTCTTATTCATCAGGCTCGATACCACAACTCACAAATAGGTTCTTTGGCAATTTCTGAATAAGAAAAACATATCAATTAATAAATAACCTCGCACATACTCTTGCAAATATATTTCTATTAAGTATAGATTTCTACACTATCAAAAGACACAGTACTAAACATTTGTACTAATTAAGCATTAATTCTACTAATAAGTATATATGTATTATCTACACTATTAATAGTTCCTTGGATTCTACACTAATAAGCATGTGGTCAGACTCTACACTAAAGCATATCATCGACTAGATTCCACAAAGCATATCATTGGACTCTACACTAAGCATATCATTGTATTCACTAAGCATATCATCGGATAATTTGCATTTGTAAGTATAACAATAAAGCATATATATATATATATCATCTAATTACTACAGTCAGTATAACATACCATTTCATGCCTATCGACCATGGTACTTGTCAGGCGGGTCACGAATGGCACCCCGACAAAGTCATCACGTGGCGGAATTATGTCCCATAGGTTGCACACCTCCTCCTCGCTCAGCCTCATTCTTTGAGCTACGAGGGCTTCATGAAGTGGGTTCTCATCATCTTCATCGAGTGGGTCCTCATTATCTTCATCATCTTCGTCATCTTCATCATCTTCCACCAGGTTGATATAAATGACAGCCAACTTGGGTCTTTCTGCTCTGAAGGAGAAGCTGATCAACTCACCACCAGTAAGATGCATGCGGGCGAGGAAACAGGCCCATCCATCTCCTCCAATCTATGACATATTGCGTCCTTTCTCGACCTCCATAGTGTACGGCCCCCCAGGAGCCTCAAATGTCACAGTGTCTCCTGTCAGCTTGTTGAATTTCAACCTCACATTGCATGGGCGATCTGTGTAAAAAAAGCAAAATGACACAATGCAGTAATGCCAACACTAAAAATAAAATAGTTGTTACATTTCATCTAATTTCTTACCGCCGCATGACGAAAAATTGGCTGGAAGTAGATGCCGAACAGTTTGCAAGGCTGCTGGCGCACCTTGACTTGCACAGTCGACATGGTGGTGCTGGTGGTGGTGGCGCCATTTTCCTAAAGCAATATGAGCAAAGGATTAACGATCCACTTCACAGGAAAGAAAAACAGTAGCATGTGATATTTTTGGTTCTTCCGCGAGAAGCAATTTGATGGACAATTATAATCCTAAGATCTAGTAACATATTAGATGACAAGGTACCACCTACCAAAGCATTTCGGTGGCACCTATTGCCGAAAAAACTTTTCACAAATATCTACGAAATCAGGGTACCACCTACCAAGACATTTCATCTAATTTGGCCCCTATTGCCTATGATAATTGATTAAAAAAACAAGTGGCAAATTTAACTAAATTGGTGCCTACATTTTGCCAAAAAATAAGTTATTACAGAAAAACAAAAGCATCTAGCTATCCATGTATAGAAAAAATAACAATAAAATGGTGCATACTAAATCAACTAAATCAACAAGCCTACTAAATCAACTAAATCAACTAGCCCACTAAATCAACTAGCATACTAAATCAACTAAATCAAAATATTATAAATCAACTAGCCTACTAAATAAACTAAATCATATCAACTAAATCAAAATGTTGCATATGAACTAGCCTACTAAATCAAAATGTAGCACGAAGAAATTCGTAAGCCCTTGTTGCATCTAGGTAGGGCAGCCCTCGGGGGGTGCTGTCGAGCGGAGGGGGGATGGCATGGTGACCACGGTCGGGGGTGCTGATGAGGGGAAGGTCGATGACTTCCTACGAGAGGGGGCGACGACAGCGGTCGGCGAGGGGATCGAGGGCAGTCAGCCAAAGGCGCCCGGCTAGAGCTCGCGACCAGTGACAGAGTGGGCGGCGAGAGGTTGGAGGAGCAGCGGAGGGGCGACGAGAGGGGGGAGGAGCATTACCTGCGGCGGCGATGGCGGAGGAGAAACCCTAACCGCAGCTGCTGGCGTCGGGCGCAGGGGGACGATTGAGAGACGACCGTGCGGGGGGGGCATGTTTTGTTTTGCTTTAGCAGTACCGCGGGTACTGGGAGCGCGCTACTGCTAAGCCCAATATCAGTAGCGCTTTGTCCTAAAAAAAGCTACTGCTAAGTCTAAGCAATGTAAAAACATCAAAAATATACATTGGTCATCATTGATCTTTTTGTGTAGAATCTAAATAGTCAACATGAATCCTCACCGTACCTGTATAGGTACAGGCGAGGATTCATATTGCAGCCACAAATCCTACACATATAGTTCAATGAAGATCAAGTGCTCGAGAAAGTTTGAGAAGTAACATATTTAAGGTGGTAAACACCTTGTTCGCTTAGCAGTATGGGACTAAACTTAATTAGTTGCAAGGGGGTGATACTTAGCAGCAGTGAGTTTTGAAGAAAAACGCTACTACTAAGTACTTTAGCAGTAGTGCGTCCAGAAGAAGGGCGCTACTACTATATCTAGCCTAGAGGCAACACCGTGGCAATTTTAGTAGTAGCGCTTGTTTCACCTAGAGCGCTACTGCTACTGGGCTATTAGTAGCGCGGTTTCCTGAAGCTCGCTACTGATAATTAGCAGTAGCGTTTGTTTTTAAACAACGTTGCTGCTAAGATTCCGTGTATAAGGTTTTCCCTAGTAGTGTAAGGGACACTATGATCGCACTTGAGCATTGGATGTAGCTAATATGCGAGTGTGTTTCATGAATGGATCAATGATTGAGCATGATGGGCTAGGGATAACTTGCTTTAGTGTTGATATTTTGAAAGACATGATTGCTTGTTGATATGCTTGGGTATTGAAATCTCCATGTCAAAACTGTACTATTGCTTTGAACCATATAAAAGTCCATATGTCCATGCTACAAAAGAAAAGAATATGTGATGAACATGTTCGGCAACATTCCACATCAAAAATTTGTTTTTATCATTTACCTACTCGAGGACGAGCAGGAATTAAGCTTGAGGATGTTGGTACGTCTCCAATGTATCTACAATTTTTGATTGTTCCATGCTATTATATTATCATTCTTGGATGTTTTACAATCATTTTACAGGAACCTTATATCATTTTTTGGGGACTAACCTATTGATATAGTGCCCAATGTCAGTTGTTCTTTTTTGCTTGTTTTTTACTTCGCAGAATATGAGTACCAAATGGAGTCCAAACGCAACAAAACTTTTTGGGGAATTTTTCTGGACCAGAAGACACATGTTGGGACAAAGAAGTACCAGAGGGGTGCCCCAAGGGGGGCACAACCCACACGCATGGGGTCCCAGGCGCGCCCTGGTGGGCTGTGCCCTCCTCGGTGGCCTCCCACACCGCATCTTCACCCTATAAATACCAAAATATTCCAGAAAACCTAGGGGAGTCGACGAAACACAATTCCAGCCGCCGCAAGTTCCAGAACCGCCAGATCCAATCTAGAAACCATTACGAAGGGGTTCTGTTGGATCGAAAGTATGTCTAGAGGGGGGGTGATTAGACTACTTGACCAATTAAAAATCTATCCTTTTCCCAATTTTAGTCTTTGTTAGATTTTAGCTATCTTAGCACAAGTCAAGCAATCTTAACAGAATTCAAGCAAGCATGCAAAGAGTCTATGAGCAGCGGAAAGTAAAGCATGCAACTTGCAAAGAATGTAAAGGGAAGGGTTTGGAGAATTCAAACGCAATTGGAGACACGGATGTTTTTGTCGTGGTTCCGATAGGTGGTGCTATCGTACATCCACGTTGATGGATACTTCAACCCACGAAGGGTAACGGTTGCGCGAGTCCACGGAGGGCTCCACCCATGAATGGTCCACGAAGAAGCAACCTTGTCTATCCCATCATGGCCATCGCCCACGAAGGACTTGGCTCACTAGCGGTAGATCTTCACGAAATAGGCGATCTCCTTGCCCTTACAAACTCCTTGGTTCAACTCCACAATCTTGTCGGAGGCTCCCAAGTGACACCTAGCCAATCTAGGATACACCACTCTCCAAGAAGTAACAAATGGTGTGTTGATGATGAACTCCTTGCTCTTGTGCTTCAAATGATAGTCTCCCCAACACTCAACTCTCTCACACAGGATATGGATTTGGTGGAAAGAAGATTTGAGTGGAAAGCAACTTGGGGAAGGCTAGATATCAAGATTCATATGGTGGGAATGGAATATCTTGGTCTCAACACATGAGTAGGTGGTTCTCTCTCGGAAACTGTGTATTGGAAGTGTAGGTATGTTCTGATGGCTCTCTCCATGAATGAAGAGTGGGTGGAGGGGTATATATAGCCTCCACACAAAAACTAACCTGTAACACCCAGACGAAAACTTTCATATTTGGCAATATATCCATGTTGACCTCCATCCAATTCTATTTGGGGTTCCATATTTTGGTCTCATTTTGTTTTGTTATGTTGCTCTACTCATTTCATTGCAATGCTTACCTTGTCATATTGCATTTGTGCTTCTTGTCATATTCCTTTTAGCCATCATATGTTTGCATCATGTGCATAACAATGTTGTGTTGTGCTTTTTTCTACTTGCATTTCCATGATATGCATGCATGATATGTTGTTGCATGTTCTTTGGTATCCCAGCTTCATCACTTTCCCCCTCATCACCACCTCTCCTTCCCTTTCTTTTTCTTTTCTTGCAAGTGCCATCTTGCCCTACTCCATAAATGTTCATCTTCTCCCTGTAAATCTTGCACCATGCCTACATCCTCTCTGCCAATTTTCAACTCATTTGAATATGATTTGGTTAGGTTAAAAATTGACTCAAGTTTGAATTTAATTCAAACTTTATTTAATTTTATTCCTTTAAAAATCCCCAAAGCAATTTATTCAAATGGCCCATAATTCCAGGAATTTGAGGGTATTTTTTATTTCTTCCAAATACCTCTCCTACTTCCCTGGGTTTTTCCTTTTCTACAACTGTGAATCTAATTTCACAGAACTAAGTAAAAGGGGAAAGCCCTCCTAGTGCAGCAACTTGGACCTTTTTTTTCCTCTCCCGCACCCAGGCGCAGCCCAACAGCCCATCCAGCCCACACGTACAGAGGCGTCGTCAACCTCCTGTACGGCGCGCATCCAGCATGTCCACGTCGACAACCTCGTTGATTTGACGGCCGGAGAAGCTCCCTAGACCCCTATAAAGTTGTCCCCGGTGCCCTAGGGTCTCCCCTTAACTAATCCCCCTCCTCTCCATCCCTCGCCGTCGCCAGGTAAGCCTAGCCACGCCCACGTCGTCGCCCTGCCCACCATGCTCCGGCCGAGCTCGAGCTCGAGCTCGGGGTAGCCTCTACGACCGCGTCCGATCTCTTCTGCCGTCGTGGGGGAGTCCGCCAAATACCTCTCCGTCTCCTACCTCGACGCACCCGACGCCACGACCTCTGGATCTACCTCCCCGTCGTCGTCTACTTCCATCTTCTTCTCGGTCAGGAACGTGCCAAGGTTCAGAGGTCGACTGCGTCGCCGTAGGCTCGTCTCCGTCACCGTCTTCTTGTCCTAGGGTAAGGAGGTATACCCTGCTTCCTCAATCCTCCTTCTCAATGCTGGATGGTCCCCGTAGGAGATGCTAGGAATGCGCCTTCGCCATGATCTCGATACTCTAGAGAAGCCTGCATTTTTATTGTAGTTGTTGTTGCTGCCATAGCATGCCCATGTGTCCCCGCTCTGGATCCCCTCTGTCGCGCCCGCGGCTTGCATGCCCAGCTTCGCCGCGTCTCCCAACTGCAGCTCTCTCGCGCCCGTGTCGCTCGCTGCCTCGCCAGCGCCATCGTCGCCATGGCCGCAAGCTCGGTGAGCTCCTGCTCACCCGCACACCCACACATGCGCGCATGCACACGCAAGACCCGTAGCAGCACTGCCTCTCAATCCCGCACCCATGTCGGTGCTCCAGTGCTCCGTTGGTGGAAAGAAGATTTGAGTGGAAAGCAACTTGGGGAAGGCTAGATATCAAGATTCATATGGTGGGAATGGAATATCTTGGTCTCAACACATGAGTAGGTGGTTCTCTCTCGGAAAATGTGTATTGGAAGTGTAGGTATGTTCTGATGGCTCTCTCCACGAATGAAGAGTGGGTGGATGGGTATATATAGCCTCCACACAAAAAAACTAACCGTTACACACAATTTACCAATCTCGGTGAGACCGAATTGAGAAACTCGGTCGGACCGATTTAGCAAACCTAGTGACCATTAGGATTTTCGGTGGGACTGAGATGCAACTCGGTAGGACCGATATGGTTAGGGTTAGGGCATAACATAATCTTGGTGTGACCGATTACCCAAACTCGGTGGGACTGATTTTGGTAGTAATCAAACAGAGAGTTGGTCAGGTAAACTCGGTGGGACCGATTCGCTCATTTCGGTGGGACCAAAATGTTACAAAAGGGAAACAGAGAGTTTACATTGCAATCTCGGTGGGACCGATCGCTCATTTTCGTAGGACTGAAACGTTACGAAGGGAAACAGAGAGATTACAACCCCATCTCGGTGTGACCGAGATCCCTATCGGTGAGACCGATTTGCCTAGGGTTTGTGGCAGTAGCTATGACATCTGAACTTGGTGGCACCGGATAGAAAGAATCGGTGGGGCCGAGTTTGACTTGGTTTAGGTCATATGTGGATGTGGGAAGGTAGTTGAGGGTTTTGGAGCATATCACTAAGCACTATGAAGCAAGAACCTCATCATGCAACACCTCATCCCTCCTTGATAGTATTGGCTTTTCCTATAGAATCAATGTGATCTTGGATCACTAAAATATAAAATGTAGAGTCTTGAGCTTTGAGCTTGAGCCAATCTTTTTGTCCATAGTATTTTGAGGGGTCCACTTTCCTCATCCATGCTATGCCATTCATTAAGCTTTTCCTGAAATATTAATCTTGGAATAATGTTAGCTCAATGAGCTATATGTTGTTAGGAATTACCAAAACCACCTAGGGATAGCTGCACTTTCAGGTTCATCATCATCATTGGTGCCTCTCCGGTGATGCGTGAGTAGTTCATTGTAGACCTACGCGTCCATAGACAGTAGCTAGATGGCTTCTTCTCTCTTTATTCTCAATATAATGGTCTCTTGGAGATCTATTCGATGTAACTCTTTTTGCGGTGTGTTTGTTGGGATCCGATGAACTTTGAGTTTATGATCAAATCTATTTATCCATGAAAGTTCTTTGAGTTTCTTTGATCTTTTATATGCATGATTACTGATCGCTCTCTGACTATAGCGCGAGAAAAGCTCCTGTCTGCTAGGATTACGTTTGTATTTCCCCAAAGAGGATGGGATGATGCAGCACAGCGACGGTAGATATTTCCCTCAGTGAAGAAACCAATGTTATTAAACCAGTAGGAGAACCAAGCAACACAATGTAAACAACACCTGCACCCAAATAACAACACCTCGCAACCCAACGTGTTAAAGGGGTTGTCAATCCCTTTCGGGTAACAATCCCAGAAATTTGTAGTAGACTAAAATAATAGATCACAAATAAAATAGAGTGTAGCAAAGTATTTTTGTATTTTTGGTTTAATAGATCTGAATGAAAATGCAAAGGCAAAGTAGATCGCAAGCAAATATATGAGAAAGAAGACCCGGGGGCCGTAGGTTTCACTAGTGGCTTCTCTCGAGAAAGATAACAAATGGTGGGTAAACAAATTACTGTTGAGAAATTGATAGAACTTCAAGTAATTATGATGATATCCAGGCAAGGATCATTACATAGGCCTCACGTCCAAGATTAGTAGACCGACTCCTACCTGCATCTACTACTATTACTCCACAGATCGACCGCTATCCAACATGCATCTAGTGTATTAAGTTCATGAAAAAACGGAGTAATGCAATAAGAACGATGATATGATGTAGACAAGATCCGTTTATCTATTGCGTAGATATAGATCCCATCTTTTTATCCTTAGTAGCAACGATACATACGTGTCGGTTCCCTTTCTGTCACTGGGATCAAGCACCGTAAGATCGAACCCACTACCGGGCACCTCTTCCCATTGCAAGATAAATAGATCAAGTTGGCCAAACAAAACCCAAATATCGGAGAAGAAATACGAGGCTATAAGAGATCATGCATATAAGAGATCAAAGAAACTCAAATAACATTCATGGATATAAAAAGATATAACTGATCATAAACTCGAAGTTCATCAGATCCCAACAAACACTCCGCAAAAAGAGTTACATAACATGGATCTCCAAGGGACCATTGTATTGAGAATTCAGTGAGAGAGAGAGAGAAAGCCATCTAGCTACTAACTACGGACCCGAAGGTCTACAAAGAACTACTCGCGCATCATTGGAGAGGCACCAATGGAGGTGGTGAACCCCATTCGAGATGGTGTCTAGATTGGATCTGGTGGTTCTAGACTCTGCGACGACTGGGTGAATATTTCATCGACTCCCCTAGGGTTCTGGGATTTTTGGAGTATTTATAGAGCAAAGAGGCAGTCCGGGGGTCACCCAAGGTGGGCACAACCCACCAGGGCACACCTGGGCCTCCGAGTGCGCTCTGCTGGGTTGTCCCCTCCTTGGGACTCCCCCCAGGTGCAACCAGGGCCCAATGCGTCCCTTCTGGCCCATAAAAAATCATCGTGGAGTTTCGTGGCAATTCGTGGCAATTGGACTTCGTCTGATATTGATTTCCTGTGATGTAATAAACATGGAAAAAACAGCAACTAGCACTTGGCACTATGTCAATAGGTTAGTACAAAAAAATGATATAAAATGACTATAAAATGATTATAAAACATCCAAGATTGATAATAAAACAGCATGGAATAATAAAAAATTATAGATACTTGGAGACGTATCAGCATCCCGAAGCTTAACTCCTGCTCATACTCGAGTAGGTAAGTGATAAAAACAGAATTTTTTATGTGGAGTGCTGTTTATCATGTCATATCATATTCTTTTCTTTATAACATGGACATTTGGACTTTTATGTGATTCAAATCAATAGTCTAGTTTTAACATAATAATATAGATACTCAAGCGTATCAGCATGCAACCATATCTTTCAAAATATCAACGCTAAAATAAGTTATCCCTAGCCCATCATGCTCAAACATTGATCCATTCATGAAACACACTCGAATTAGCTACACCCAATACTTAAGTACGATCATATTAACTCCTAGTTGGTGCTTTCTATGAGAGAAGATGTAGACTCAAATTCAAAATAAAATTTTCATAAAGTAAAAGAAAGGCCCTTCGCAGAGGGAAGTAAGGATTTGTAGAGGTGCCATAGCTCAAAGTGAAAAAATAGATATAAAAACATTTTGGGAGGTGTATCCAACCCACAACGGAAATGACTCAGAGTTCCGAACACTTTCCATGCTAGATATGCCATAGGCGGTTCCCAAACAGAAAATAAAGTTTATTCCTTTTTCCACCATCCTTTCACTTTCCATGGCTAGCCGTATCCACTGCTGCCTTCCATACCAACATTTTCCAAGGAATTTATTATTTGACAACATAAAATTATTTCATTTTTGCATTTCAGGACTGGGCATCCCTAAAACCTTTGCCTTACTCTCGTGCAATGACAAGTGAATAAATACTCATCGTGAGAATAACACATCCAGCATGGAAAATATTAGCCACCCGTTACCGTTCCGCGAGTGAAACAAACACACAAAAGAGAAGTTTATTTTGAAAATTAGAGACGGCACATGAAAATTTGCTTAGAACGGCAAAAGAATACCGCATATAGGTAGATATAGTGGAATCATGTGGCAAAACTAGTTTAAAGGATTTTGGATGCACAAGCAGAGATCATACTTAGTGCAGAATGAAGGCTAGCAAAAAGATTGAGAAGCGACCAACCAAGAAACGAATAATTTCATAAGCAAGCATTAAGCATAATTAACACCGAATAATGCACCAGAAGTAGGATATAATTTCCATTGCATGACTATTGACTTTTGTACTTGCATAGGGAATCACAAACCTTAACACCAAAATTCTTACTAGAGCACAATTACTCATCAACATAACTCACATATCACATCATCATATCTCAAAACTATTACTAAGAATCATGTTTATTTTGTCCAATGATCTTCATGACATTTTTCTTTTCTTTTTCTTTATCCTTCTTGGATATCTATCACTTTGGTACTAATTTTCATGTGTTGCTTTTCATAAGCTCAAACAAATATAAGTGAAGATCGTGAGCATAACAAAATTTCTTTCTCTCAAAATAGTCTAAGTGAAGCAAGAGAGAATTTCTTTAAAATTTTACTAACTCTCAAATAAATCTAAGTGAAGCAAGAGAGCATTTCTTCAAAAATACTAAGCACATCGTGCTCAAAAAGATATAAGCGAAGCACTAGAGCAAGTCCTAGCTCATAAAAGATTTAAGTGAAGCATAGAGAGCAATTCTAACAAGTCATGATATAGTTTTGGCTCTCTCAAATAGGTGTGTCCAGCAGGGATTGGTTACTTAAAACACAAAATAAAACAAGCAAATACTCATATCATACAAGACGCTCCAAGCAAAACACATATCATGTGACGAATAAAAATATAGCCTCGAGTAAAATACCGATGGTCGTTAGAAGAAAGAGGGGATGCCACTCGGGGGCATCCCCAAGCTTAGTTGGTTGCTCATTCTTGGATAATAGCTTGGGATGCCAGGGCATCCCCAAGCTTAGGCTCTTCTATCCTTCTTTCATCCATCGTAAGATAACCCAAAACTTGAAAACTTCAATCACACAAAACTCAACAAAATCTTCCTGAGATCCGTTAGTGTAAGAAAAATAAATCACTACTATAAGTGTTGTATCAAACCAATTCATATTTTGTTTTTGTATTATATCTACTGTATTCCAACTTTTCTATGGCAAAAACTCATCAAAGAAAATCATAGAGCCATCAGAATAAGCACACAACACAAAGAAAACAGAATCTGTCAAAACATAGCAGTCTGTAGTAATCTGGCTTTTGCGAGCACTTCTGGAACTCCAAAAATTCTACCAAATTAGGACGACCTGGGTAATTTGTATATTAATCTTCTTCAAAAAGAATCAGGGCAAAATATCTGTTCTATGATTTATGAAAATTATTTTCGTGAGCGCAAAGTTTTTGTCTTTTTCAACAAGATCAAACAACTATCACCCAAGGAGATCGTAAAGGCTTTACATGGAACAAACACTAATTAAAACACAATCATACCAGTAGAATAATTGTGCAAACACTCAAGAACATAAAGCAAAAAAACAAAAATACATTTTATTCATTGGGTTGCCTCCCAACAAGCGTTATAGTTTTACGCCCTTAGCTAGGCGTAAGGCAAGGATCTAAGTTTTGTCATCTTTGGTTCGAGATCCATAAGATGCCCTCATGATTGATTGGCAAGGTGGCCTAAATTTTGTTCTAGGAAAGTGTTCCATACCTTTCCTCAAAGGAAATTGGAACTTAATAGTAGGCGGAGGGGCTGGATGAACTAACCACGCCTTTCACAACCGAGGAAATTGACAGAGTTGTTAGAGAGATGCCATCGGATCGAGCGCCGGGCCCGGATGGCTTCAATGGGTGTTTTCTGAAATCGTGTTGGCACATTATCAAACACGATTTCTATAGACTGTGCAACGATTTATATGATGGTGTCATTGATCTCCGGAGCCTGAACTCGGGTTTCATAACACTCATCCCAAAAACCCAATCGCCAGAGACCGCTAATGATTTCAGACCCATCACGTTGCTCAACTGCTATCTGAAACTGATAACTAGACTGTTGGCTAATCGTTTACAAAAACTAGTGCTCAAGATCATTCACCGAAACCAATACGGCTTTTTGAAAGGTAGATCGATTCAGGATTGCCTCGCCTGGACATTTGAGTACATACACCAATGCCAGTCGTCGGGAAGAGCTTGTTGCATCCTAAAACTCGATTTCGCGAAAGCTTTCGACACCATCCAGCATGAACCAGTGATTGAGATCATGCGGCACATGGGCTTTAATGAAATATGGTTGGGGTGGATTAAGTGCATCTTTTCTTCTGGTAGCTCCTCGGTGTTACTAAATGGAACCCCTGGGAAACAGTTTGATTGCCTCTATGGGGTCCGTCAGGGAGATCCTTTGTCCCCGTTGATCTTTGTTCTCGCAGCGGACCTTCTTCAGTCAGCGATCAATGATGCCACTCGGATTGGTCTGCTACCGCTACCTCTTCCCACTTCCGACAGCAACTACCCTGTTATCCAATATGCGGATGACACGATCGCTGTGCTTCGGGCCTCTATAGCGCAAGCACAAGTTCTGAAATCCATCCTAGTGGACTACGCGATGTCAGTGGGCCTAAAAATAAGTTTCCACAAGTCGACTCTTGTGCCCATCAACTCTGACCCGGTGCTGGCAGGGGAAATTGCCTCAATCTTTGGTTGTGCTATTGGCAACATGCCGTTCACATACCTAGGATTGCCCATGGGTACCACGCTCCCGAGTGTGAATGATCTGATGCCAATGGTTTCCTCAGTTCAGAGAAAGATGCCTGCTGCAACCTCACTCCTGGACTATGGATCCAAGCTTACGTTGCTCAACTCGGTGGTCACTTCTCTGGCTGTCTATGCCATGTGTTCCATCAAGATAAACCCTCGAATCATCGAGCACCTCGATAAGCTTCGTAGATCGTGTCTTTGGGTGAGGAAGTCAGATGATGGAGTTAAGGGCGGCTCCCTGGCAGCCTGGGATATGGTGTGCAAACCCAAAAACAAAGGAGGTCTGGGGATCATCGACCTTAAGACCCAAAACCAAGGGCGCCTGTTGAAGCAACTTCACAAATTTTATAACAAGCATGATGTTCCATGGGTCAATCTGATTTGGGATACCTACTATGTGGATAAAATACCACATGCCTCTGACCCATGTGGATCCTTCTGGTGGAAAGATCTCATTTCAATATCTGATATATACAGAGGGGTCACCAAAATAGATGTATATGCTGGAGATACGGTCTTGTTCTGGAAGGACAATTGGAATACAGATACTCTCCAAAACAGATACCCAAGAGCCTTTTCATTTGCTAGAAACCCGGATGTGTCTGTGAGGCATCTATTGTCCTCTGAGAGGCTGGGAGAGGTGTTCCACTTACCTTTGTCCTTGGAGGCTAAAAATGAGGTGGTTCAAATTCAGGCGGAAACCCTCGAAATCTCAATGACTGATGACAGGGATGTGTGGCTTTGTGTTTGGGGAGACACAAACTTTAGAGCTTCCAAGTTTTATGCCCATTGCTTCAACCAGATACAAGCCGATGAGATCTTTGGATGGATATGGAAAACCAAGTGCACGATGCAATGGAAAGTCTTCTTGTGGCTATTGTTGGCTGACAGACTGAATACCAGGAATATGCTTCGGAGAAGGCACTTCAGAATCCAGAATGATAATTATGCCTGTCTCCTTTGCGACCACCCGCCCGAGGAGGATATTGCTCATCTTTTCTTCACCTGCCCCTTCAGTCGAAGGGCTGGGATGCACTGGGGATACACTGGATAGACGACGCCGACTGGATTAAAATGGTGCATGAGGGCAAGAATAGGTGGGCAAGGCCAATGTTTCTGGAGGTGTTCACAATTGCTGCTTGGGGGATCTGGAAGGAGAGGAACGACAAGCACTTCAGAGGGATTCAGCCTTCTTTTGATTCCGGGAAGAACAGGTTCAAGAAGGACTTTTCTATGCTAGTTCATAGGACAAAGCAGGAGCAGGGCCCTTTCATTCTTTCCATAGTCAACTTGCTTTGATTTTCTGTTTTGCTGCCTAGCTAATCCCCCCTCACCTCCGTGTAATTTGTACAGTGTTGGACACTCTAACCCACCCTAACCTTCTATATTAATGTAAAGGCAGTGAGAGTTACTCACTGTCATCAGTTCTAAAAAAACGACACAAATAGTGTGTAAAAACGGTCTACCAAGAATAATTGGACAAGACGGGTTGCAATCAATATCAAGAACAATAAAATCTATGGGCACATAATTCCTAATTGCAAGAATAATAACATCATTAATTATTCACATAGGCCTTTTAATAGTAGAATCCGCCAAGTGCAAATTCAAAGAACATTCTTCAAGATTAGTAAGACCAAGCACATCACATAAAGATTTCCGAATTGTAGAAACACTAGCACCCAAGTCACACAAAGCAAAACACTCATAATTTTTAATCTTGACTTTGATAGTAGGTTCCCACTCATCGTGTAATTTTCTAGGAATTGAAACTTCTAATTCCAATTTTTTCCAAAGCTTTCATCATAGCATCAACAATATGTTTAGTAAAAGCTTTGTTTCGTTCATAAGCATGGGTGAATTTAGCATGGATTGCATCAAAGAAATACAAACAATCAAAGAGCAACTATCATAATTAAAGTCTTTGTAATCCAAAAGAGTGGGCACATCACTAGCTAAAGTTTTGACCTCTCCAAATCCACTTTCATCAATTTTTTCAACAAGATTTTCACCCTATGAAATATTGGGATGCCTTCTACCTAAACTTGACTCTTCTCCAGTCCCTTTTTCATCAATCTTAACTTTACTAAACAAGGAATTAAGAGAAGAAACACGAATCATTTTAAGATCTTCATCACTTCTGCGAAAGAAATCACTAGGAAACGCTTTTTCCAAAAATTCTCTTTTAGCTCCAAGCATAACGGTTCTTTTATTACTTTCATCCATAGAAACATAAATAGATTTGATTGATTCATCTACCGTCGGCACAAAAATTTTCATATTGAGATTTTCCACATCATGAGCAATTCTATCAACACTTCTAGACAAATCATCAATCTTACTCAACTTTTCTTCTATGGAAGTGTTGAAAATTTTTTGTGTGTTGATAAATTATTTAATTTTATTCTCAAGATCAGAGGTGTTCCTATTATTATTATAAGATTGATTTCCATAGGAATTACCATAATTATTAGAGGAATTACTAGGAAAAGGCCTAGGATTAAAATTAACTCTATAAGCATTGTTGTTGAAATTATTTCTAGAGATAAAATTCACATCAATGGCATCAATATTCTGCTCAATAAAAGTAGACAAAGGAATATCATTAAAATCAATAGGAGCACTTTTACTAGCAACCAATTTCATAAGAGCATCAACTTTATCACTCAAAGAAGAAACTTATTCAACCGAATTAACTTTTTTACTAGTAGGAGCTCTTTCAGTATGCCATTGTGAATACTTTGCCATGATATTATCAAGAAATTTGGTGTCTTCGCCCAAAGTAATTTCCATAAAAGTTCCACCTGCGGAGGAATCTAAAAGATTACGAGAAACAAAATTCAACCCCGCATAAATTTTTTGTATGATCATCCAAAGATTTAACCCATGAGTTGGGCAATTCCTTAGCATCATTTTCATCCTTTCCCAAGATTGTGCAACATGCTCATGTTCAAGTTGCTTGAAATTCATGATCTGGGTTCTAACGGAAATAATTTTTGGGGAGGAAAATACTTAGTGATAAAAGGATCTTTGCACTTATTCCAGGAATTGATACTATTGCAAGGCAAAGAAGAGAACCAAATTTTTGCAGAATCACGCAAAGAAAACGGAAATAATTTCATCTTGACCACATCATTGTCCATATATTTTCTTTTGCATATCACATAATTCCATGAGGGTATTAAGATGGGACGCGACATCCTCATTAGGAGTATCGAAAAATTGGTCTTTCATAACAAGATTCAGCAAAGCAGTATTAATATCACAAGTCTCCGCACTAGTGGCGGGAGGAGCAAGCGGAGTGCCAATAAAATCATTGTTGTTGGTATTTGAGAAATCACATAACTTGGTGTTCTCTTGAGTGATGATGACTACACAACAAGATTCCACTCAAAAACACATCCGGCAAGAAAACGACGAACGGAAAAGAGGGGCGAATAAAATGACAAATTTTTGTGAAGTGGGGGAGAGGAAAATGAGAGGCAGATCGCAAATTACGTAAATTGTGAGGAGATGAGATTTGTGATTAGGAACCTGGTTATGTTGAAGATCCTCCCGGACAACAACGCCAGAAATTCCTTTTGATCGCTCTTTGACTATAGCGCCAGAAAAGCTCCTGTCTGCTTGGACTATGTCGGTATTTCCCTAAAGAGGAAGGGGGATGATGCAGCACAACAACGGTAGGTATTTCCCTCGGTGAACAAACCAAGGTTATCGAACCAGTAGGAGAACCAAGCAACACAATGTAAATAGCACCTGCACACAAATAACAACACCTCGCAACCCGACGTGGTAAAGGGGTTGTCAATCCCTTTCGGGTAACGATGCAAAGAAATTTGTAGTAGATTGAAATAATATATTGCAAATAAAATAAAGTGCAGCAAAGTATTTTTTTATTTTGGTTTAATAGATCTGAATAAAAATGCAAAGGAAAAGTAGATCGCAAGCAAATATATGAGAAAGAAGACTCGGGGCCGTAGGTTTCACTAGTGGCTTCTCTCGAGAAAGATAGCAAACGGTGGGTAAAAAAATTACTGTTGGGCAATTGATAGAACTTCAAATAATTATGGCGATATCCAGGCAATGATCATACATAGGCATCACGTCCAAGATTAGTAGACCGACTCCTACCTGCATCTACTACTATTACTCCACAGATCGACCGCTATCCAACATGCATCTAGTGTATTAAGTTCATGGAAAAACGGAGTAATGCAATAAGAACGATGACATGATGTAGACAAGGTCCGTTTATCTATTGCGTAGATATAGATCCCGTGTTTTTATCCTTTAGTAGCAACGATACATACGTGTCGGTTCCCTTTCTGTCACTTGGATCAAGCACCGTAAGATCGAACCCACTACCGGGCACCTCTTCCCATTGCAAGATAAATAGATCAAGTTGGCCAAACAAAACCCAAATATCGGAGAAGAAATATGAGGCTATAAGAGATCATGCATATAAGAGATCAAAGAAACTCAAATAACTTTCATGGATATAAAAAGATATAACTGATCATAAACCCAAAGTTCATCAGATCCCAACAAACACAACACAAAAAGAGTTACATCATATGGATCTCCAAGAGACCATTGTATTGAGAATTCAGCGAGAGAGAGAAAGCCGTCTAGCTACTAACTAGAAACCCGAAGGTCTACAAAGAACTACTCACGCATCATCGGAGAGGCACCAATGGAGGTGGTGAACCCCATCCGACATGGTTCTAGATTGGATCCGGTGGTTCTGGACTCTGCGGCGGTTGGATGAATATTTCATCGACTCCCCTAGGGTTCTCAGATTTTTGGGGTATTTATAGAGCAAAGAGGCGTCCCCGGGGCGCCCGAGGTGGGCACAACCCACTAGGGCGCGCCTGGGCCTCCTGGCGCGCCCAGGTGGGTTGTCCCCTCCTCGGGACTCCCCCCAGGTGCAACGAGGGCCCAATGTGTCCCTTCTGGCCCATAAAAATCATCATGGAGTTTCGTGGCATTTGGACTTCGTTTGATATTGATTTCCTGCGATGTAAAAAACATGGAAAAACAGCAAGTGACACTTGGCACTATGTCAATAGGTTAGTACCAAAACATGATATAAAATGACTATAAAATGATTATAAAACATCCAAGATTGATAATAAAACAACATGGAACAATAAAAAATTATAGATACGTTGGAGACGTATCAATTACTTATAGCATCGTATTTCTTCTTCGGATCTTTGGATTTCTTGCCATGGGAAGAGGTGCTTTGTGATGGGTTCGATCGTACGATGTTCTTTCCAAGTGACAGAGGGGGCAGCAAGACAGGTATGTATCGTTGCTATTAAGGATAACAAGATGGGGTCTATGCCTACA
The DNA here is from genome assembly GCA_032464435.1 of Aegilops umbellulata. Classification (NCBI taxonomy): domain Eukaryota; kingdom Viridiplantae; phylum Streptophyta; class Magnoliopsida; order Poales; family Poaceae; genus Aegilops; species Aegilops umbellulata. The sequence goes on along the minus strand of CP136057.1, from coordinate 109,849,036 downwards.
TGAATAGATCTCATGTACATCACGTAATCATTCTTATTGCATTACTCCGTTTCTCCATGAACTTAATACACTAGAAACTAGATGCATGCTAGATAGCAATCGATGTGTGGAGTAATAGTAGTAGATGTAGGCAGGAGTCGGTCTACTAATCTTGGATGTGATGCCTATATAATGATCAAATCCTGGATATCATCATAATTATTTGAGGTTCTATCAATTGCCCAACAATAATTTGTTTACCCACCATATGCCATTTTCTCGAGAGAAGCCACTAGTGAAATCTACGACCCCCGGGTCTATTCTTTAACATATATTTTCATATCTATACCGCTATTTGCCTTTTTCTTCATTTTTATCTTTTGTTTTCAAATCTATATTACCAAAAACCCAAAAATACCTCGCTGAATTTTATTTTCTGTTATTCTATTTGTATCTACCAAACTACATCTTTACCAATCTTTTACCCGAGAGGGCTTTACAACCCCTCTTACACGTCGGGTTGCAAGTATTTGTTCTTTTTGTGCATGTACCGTTTACATAGTGTTGCGTGGTTCAATAACCTTGGTTTCTTAACTCAGGGAAATACCTACCGTAGTTGTGCCACATCATCCCTTCATCTTCGGGGAAATACTGAAGCGGACACGAGCCATCACTATGCGGCGGAGAGATTTCGCCCGGGAAACTTCCCTCTGGGAGGGGGAAATCAAAGCCATCATCGTCACCAACGATACTCTCATCATGGGAGGACCAATCTTAATCAACATCTTCACCCGTACCATCTCATCTCTAACCCTACTTCATCTCTTGTATTCAATCTTTGTCTCAAAACCTCATATTGGTACCTGATAACCCACAAGTATAGGGGATCAATTGTAGCCTCTTTCGATAAGTAAGAGTGTCGAACCCAACAAGGAGCTAAAGGTAGAACAAATATTCCCTCAAGTTCTATCGACCACCGATACAACTCTACGCACGCTTAACGTTCGCTTTACCTAGAACAAGTATGAAACTATAAGTACTTTGTAGGTGTTGTTGGATAGGTTTACAAGATAATAAAGAGCGCGTCAATAAAAAGTAGGGGCTGTTTAGATAAAGAAGCAATAAAGTTAGTATAGCGAGTGTGGAAAAGTGGTGGTAGGAGTTGCGAAATTGTCCCTAAGAAATTGACTACTTTACTAGACCGATAGCAAGTTTTATGTGGGAGAGGCCACTGTTAGCATGTCATCGCTGACTTGGAATTCTATGCACTTATGATTGGAACTATTAGCAAGCATTCGCAACTACTAACGTTCATTAAGACAAAAACCCAACCATAGCATTAAGACATATTGGTCCCCCCTTCTATCCCGTATGCATCAATTTCTATGCTAGGTTGAAGCTTCTGTCACTCTTGCCCTCCAATACATACACTAGTAGAAAAAGGGTCAAATATCCAGCACATTAGTGCCGGTTTGCTTTTGATTCGGCACTAATGTGTGCATTAGTGTCGGTTCCAACGGCTAGTCGGCCGCTTTCATTAGTACCGGTTCGTGGCCGACCTTTAGCACCGGTTCGTGCCACGGACCGATACTAAAGTGAGTGGTGGCAGGATGTTGTCAGTCCGGGGCCCCTCCAGCACCTTTAGTACCGGTTCGTGGCACGAACCGGTGCTAAAGGTCGTCCTACATAAACCCTTCGTCCACCCGAGCTCGTTCTATTCTTCCCCTTTCCCCTCTCCTCTCTATTCTTCCCCTCTACCTCTCGAGCTCATCACACATTTTGCCCAAATTTTGTCAAGATTTGAAGGCCCCCATCCATTCAAATGATCAAAAAGGTTAGCAACTTTGTCCTTTCATCTCTCATTGCTAGATTAGCTCTTGCAATGCTTTGTATAGTGATTAATTTATGAGTTTAGTAATTTGGGAGAAAATATGTGTGCTAGTATTTGATTTATATGTAATTTGAGGTCAAAACAACACTTAGTTTGCATATGTAGGTGTGGTTTACTTAGTGCCTTCTAAATCTCCGTCGTAACCACCGTCGATCTCCCGCACCGTTCCATCGCCGGCACCACCTTGTGGTGAGCCTCTTGTTCATGAATCTTTTACATTACCAAATTGATGTTTGTGTGATTTGGATATATACTTACTCATATAATTATCTTACCTGTATGTTGTTTGTTATACATAGTACCATGGTTTTGATATCCGTCCCCGTCGGCCCTCGTCCTTGTTATGATTCGGATGTGGTATATTCTCTTTTAAAAGTAGTTGTTGCATTTTGTGTTTATGACAAATTATGCCCATCAAGTTGACATAGATATTTTTGTCTAGGAGGTTTGTGAACCGGAAATTCCAACCGACCCTATTGTCGAGAGGTTAAATTCAGTTGAAAGAGAAAACGTGTATTTGAAAGAAAAATTGAAAAGAATAGAGGGGGAGAAGATGGAATTGGAGTTGCATGTTGCCGATGTCGTCGATGATCACAAGATCAACATGGAGAAAATGCGCTTGAAGATTAGAAAGATTAGAAAATATGCCATTGATAGTGAGGCTTGGTATCATTATGTTGTTGGATCAATTGTTACCTTAGTTGCGACCTTGATCACATTTGTTGTTGCATTTAAATGCTTTAGCTAGAGAGTTATTTGTTTGTTGCATTTAAGTCTTGTATGAACTTTATGTATGAACTTGTATTAATTTGGTCTTTTCGGTGTTGTGTAATGAAGATGAGCCGACACTGGATGTACGATGATCGATGCTCTCCTGAGTTCCTTAATGGCGTGCAAACTTTTCTGCTTGCGGCTGAGGCAAACAAGCGGGTGGATGGTTTTATGCCTTGTCCATGTTTTGTCTTTAAGAATGATCACAATTACTCTACGTCAAGAACCAGTCACGTCCACCTGTTTAAGTCCAGTTTCATGCCCCACTATAATGTTTGGACCAAGCACAGAGAAAGAGGGGTTATGATGGAAGACAATGAAGAAGAAGAGGACGACGACAGTTATCCAGGCCATGGGTTCCCTGAATACGATGATACAACAATGGGGGAAGAAGCTGGGCCGACAATGCGGGAAGAAGCTGAAGAAGAGCCCGCTGATGATCTAGGTCGGGCCATTGCCGATGCAAAGAGAAACTGCGCAAGTGATTTGGAGAAGAAGATGTTGCAGCGCATGTTAGAGGATCACAAGAAATTGTTGTACCCGAATTGCGAAGCTAACAAGAAAAAGTTGGGCACCACACTAGAATTACTGCAATGGAAGGCAAAGAATGGTGTATCTGACAAGGGATTTGGAAAGTTGCTGGTAATGATAAAGAATATGCTTCCAAAGGACAATGAATTACCCGAGAGTACGTACGAAGAAAAGAAGGTTGTCTGCCCTCTAGGGTTAGAGGTGCAGAAGATACATGCATGCCCTAATGATTGCATCCTCTACCGCAGTGAGTACGCGGATCTAAACGCTTGCCCGGTATGCGGTGCATTGCGCTACAAGATCAGGCGCGATGACCCTGGTGATGTCGAGGGCGAGCGCCCCAGGAAGAAGATTCCTGCCAAGGTGATGTGGTATGCTCCTATAATACCACGGTTGAAACATTTGTTCCAAAACAAAGAGCATGCCAGGGCGATGCGATGGCACAGAGAAGACCGTAAGAAAGACGGAAATTTGAGAGTACCCGCTGACGGGTCGCAGTGGAGAAAAATCGAGAGAAAGAACGGGAAGGAGTTTGCAGATGACGCAAGGAACATATGGTTTGGTCTAAGCGCAGATGGCATTAATCCTTTTGGGGAGCAGAGCAGCATGTTGGGGAACGTTGCAGAAATTAAAAAATTTCCTACGGTTTCACCAAGATCCATCTATGAGTTCATCTAGCAACGAGTCATGGGAGAGAGATTGCATCTACATACCACTTTGTAGACCGCGAGCGGAAGCGTTCAACGAACGGGGATGAAGTAGTCGTACACACCGTGATCAAAATCACCGGAGATCCTAGCACCGAAAGCACGGCACCTCCGCGTTCAACACACGTACGGTCAGCATGACGTCTCCTTCTTCTTGATCCAGCAAGGAAAAGGAGAGGTTGGGGAAGATGGCTCCAGCAGAAGCACGACGACGTGGTGATGGTGGAACTACAGTACTCCGGCAGGGCTTCGTTGTGCTCAACGGAGGAGGAGGAGGTGTTGGGGAGGGAGAGGGAGGCGCCAATGACCAGGGGTGCGGCTGCCCCCTCCCCTCCCTCTTTATATAGGAGTGCCAAGGGGGGCGCCGGCCCTAGGAGATCCAATCTCCTTGGGGCGGCGGCCAAGGGGAGGTTTCCCTCCCCCCCAAGGCACCTAGGAGGTGCCTTCCCCTTGTGGGACTCCTTCCCTTTGTAACCCTAGGCGCATGGGCCTCTTGGGGCTGGTTCCCCTTGGCCCATGTAGGCCAAGGCGCACCCCCTAGAGCCCATGTGGCCCCCCGAGGCAGGTGGCCCCACCCGGTGGACCCCCCGGGACCGTCCGGTGGTCCCGGTACAATACCGATAACCCCGAAACTTGTCCCGATGGCCAAAACAGCACTTCCTACATATAATTCTTTACCTCCGGACCATTCCGAAACTCCTCGTGACGTCCGGGATCTCATCCGGGACTCTGAACAACATTCGGGTTACTGCATATTCATATCTTCACAACCCTAGCGTCACCGAACCTTAAGTGTGTAGACCCTACGGGTTCGGGAGACATGCAGACATGACCGAGACGGCTCTCGGGCAATAACCAACAGCGGGATCTGGATACCCATGTTGGCTCCCACATGCTCCATGATGATCTCATCGGATGAACCACGATGTCGAGGATTCAATTAATCCCGTATACGATTCCCTTTGTCAATCGGTATTTTACTTGCCCGAGATTCGATCGTCGGTATCCCAATACCTCGTTCAATCTCGTTACCGGCAAGTCACTTTTCTCGTATCGTAATGCATGATCCTGTGATCAAACACTTTGATCACATTGAGCTCATTATGATGATGCATTACCGAGAGGGCCCGGTGATACCTCTCCATCAAGCGGAGTGACAAATCCCAGTCTCGATCCATGTCAACCCAACAGACACTTTCAGAGATACCCGTAGTATACCTTTATAGTCACCCAATTACGTTGTGACGTTTGGCACACACAAAGCACTCCTACGGTATCCGGGAGTTACACGATCTCATGGTCTAAGGAAAGGATACTTGACATTGGAAAACTCCAGCAAACGAACTATGCGATCTTATGCTATGTTTAGGATTGGGTCTTGTCCATCACATCATTCTCCTAATGATGTGATCTCGTTATCAACGACATCCAATGTCCATAGTCAGGAAACCATGACTATCTATCGATCAACGAGCTAGTCAACTAGAGGCTTACTAGGGACATGTTGTTGTCTGTTATTCACACATGTATTACGATTTCCGGATAACACAATTATAGCACGAATAAAGACAATTATCATGAACAAGGAAATATAATAATAATGCTTTTATTATTGCCTCTAGGGCATATTTCCAACAGTCTCCCACTTGCACTAGAGTCAATAATCTAGTTACATTGTGATGAATCGAACACCCATAGAGTTCTGGTGCTGATCATGTTTTGCCTTAGCGACAGGTTTAGTCAACGGATCTGCGACATTCAGATCCATGTGCACTTTACAAATTTCTATGTCTCCATCTTGAACATTTTCACGAATGGAGTTGAAGCGACGCTTGATGTGCCTGGTCTTCTTGTGAAACCTGGGCTCCTTTGCAAGTGCAATAGCTCCAGTGTTGTCACAGAAGAGTTTGATTGGGCCCGACGCATTGGGTATGACTCCGAGGTCGGTGATGAACTCCTTCACCCAAATTGCTTCATGTGCTGCCTCCGAGGCTGCCATGTACTCCGCTTCACATGTAGATCCCGCCACAACGCTTTGCTTGCAACTGCACCAGCTTACTGCCCCACCATTCAAAATATACACGTATCCGGTTTGTGACTTAGAGTCATCCAGATCTGTGTCGAAGCTAGCATCGACGTAACCCTTTACGACGAGCTCTTCGTCACCTCCATAAAGGAGAAACATTTCCTTAGTCCTTTTCAGGTACTTCAGGATATTCCTTACCGCTGCCCAGTGTTCCTTGCCGGGATTACTTTGGTACCTTCCTACCAAACTTACGGCAAGGTTTACATCAGGTCTGGTACACAGCATTGCATACATAATAGAACCTATGGCTGAGGCATAGGGGATGACACTCATCTCTTCTATATCTTCTGCCGTGGTCGGACATTGAGCTGAGCTCAATTTCACACCTTGTAACACAGGTAAGAACCCTTTCTTAGATTTATCCATATTGAACTTCTTCAATATCTTATCAAGGTATGTGCTTTGTGAAAGACCTATGAGGCGTCTCGATCTATCTCTATAGATCTTGATGCCTAATATATAAGCAGCTTCTCCAAGGTCCTTCATTGAAAAACTTTTATTCAAGTAGGCCTTAATGTTGTCCAAGAGTTCTATATCATTTCCCATCAAAAGTATGTCATCTACATATAGTATGAGAAATGCTACAGAGCTCCCACTCACTTTCTTGTAAACGCAGGCTTCTCCATAAGTCTGTGTAAACCCAAACGCTTTGATCATCTCATCAAAGCGAATGTTCCAACTCCGAGATGCTTGCACCAGCCCATAAATCGAGCGTTGGAGCTTGCACACCTTGTCAGCATTCTTAGGATCGACAAAACCTTCCGGCTGCATCATATACAACTCTTCCTTAAGGAAACCATTAAGGAATGTCGTTTTGACGTCCATTTGCCATATTTCATAATCGTAGAATGCGGCAATTGCTAACATGATTCGGACGGACTTCAGCTTCGCTACCGGTGAGAAAGTCTCATCGTAGTCAATTCCTTGAACTTGTCGATAACCCTTTGCGACAAGCCGAGCTTTATAGATGGTCACATTACCATCCGCGTCTGTCTTCTTCTTAAAGATTCATTTATTTTTTATGGCTCGCCGCTCAACGGGCAAGTCAGTCAAAGTCCATACTTCGTTTTCATACATGGATCCTATCTCGGATTTCATGGTCTCGCGTAAGAGTACGCGTAAGGTTGGTCCGGATCGTCTCGTCCAACAATACCGCCGAACCAAAGTATGACATGCTGGTAGGCAGTATGACTTATATCGCCCACAACTCACTTGTGTTCTACTCGTGCAAATAACATCAAACCATAAAAACCTAGGCTCGGATGCCACTGTTGGGGAACGTAGTAATTTCAAAAAAATTCCTACGCACACGCAAGATCATGGTGATGCATAGCAACGAGAGGAGAGTATGATCTACGTACCCTTGTAGATTGCAACGGAAGCGTTTGACACAACGTAGAGGAAGTAGTCGTACGTCTTCTTCCCGGTCCGACCGATCCAAGCACCGTTACTCCGGCACCTCCGAGTTCTTAGCACACGTTCAGCTCGATGACGATCCCCGGGCTCCGATCCAGCAAAGCGTCGGGGAAGAGTTCTGTCAGCATGACGGCGTGGTGACGATCTTGATGTACTACTGACGCAGGGCTTCGCCTAAGCACCGCGACAATATGACCGAGGTGGAATATGGTGGAGGGGGGCACCGCACACGGCTAAGGAACGATCACGTTGATCAATTGTGTCTCTATGGGGTGCCCCCTGCCCCTGTATATAAAGGATGGAGGAGGAGGAGGCCGGCCAAGGCTTGGTGCGGCCAGGATGTGGAGTCCTACTAGGACTCCAAGTCCTAGTAGGAGTCCACCAAGAGGGGAGGAAGGGGGAAGGAAGTGGAGGAGAAGGAAAGGTGGCCGGCCCCCTTTTCCCTAGTCCAATTCGGACCAGAGGGAAGGGGGGGCGCATCAGCCCCTTGGCCCTTTCTTCTCTTCCCACTAAAGCCCATCAAGGCCCATTGCTTCTCCCGTAACTACCCGGTACTCCCGAAAATACCCGAATCACTCAGAACCTTTCCGATGTCCGAATATAGTCGTCCAATATATCGATCTTTACGTCTCGACCATTTCGAGACTCCTCGTCATGTCCCTGATCTCATCCGGGACTCCGAACTCCTTCGGTACATCAAAACTCATAAACTCATAATATAACTGTCATCGAAACCTAAAGCTTGCGGACCCTACGGTTCGAGAACAATGTAGACATGACCGAGACACGTCTCCGGTCAATAACCAATAGCGGGACCTGGATGCCCATATTGGCTCCTACATATTCTACGAAGATCTTTATCAGTCAGACCGCATAACAACATAAGTTGTTCCCTTTGTCATCGGTATGTTACTTGCCCGAGATTCGATCGTCGGTATCCAATACCTAGTTCAATCTCGTTACCGGCAAGTCTCTTTACTCGTTCCATAATACATCATCTCGCAACTAACTCATTAGTTGCAATGCTTGCAAGGCTTAAGTGATGTGCATTACCGAGAGGGCCCAGAGATACCTCTCCGACAATCGGAGTGACAAATCCTAATCTCAAAATACGGCAACCCAACATCTACCTTTGGTGACACCTGTAGTACTCCTTTATAATCACCCAGTTACGTTGTGACGTTTGGTAGCACCCAAAGTGTTCCTCCGGCAAACGGGAGTTGCATAATCTCATAGTCATAGGAACATGTATAAGTCATGGATAAAAGCAATAGCAACATACTAAACGATCGGGTGCTAAGCTAATGGAATGGGTCATGTCAATCAGATCATTCAACTAATGATGTGACCTCATTAATCAAATAACAAATCCTTGTTAGGAAACATAACCATCTTTGATTAATGAGCTAGTCAAGTAGAGGCATACTAGTGACACTCTGTTTGTCTATGTATTCACACATGTATTATGTTTCCTGTTAATACAATTCTAGCATGAATAATAAACATTTATCATGAATTAAGGAAATAAATAATAACTTTATTATTGCCTCTAGGGCATATTTCCTTCAGTCTCCCACTTGCACTAGAGTCAATAATCTAGTTCACATCGCCATGTGATTTACCAGCAATAGTTCACATCACCATGTGATTAACACCCATAGTTCACATCGATATGTGACCAACACTCAAAGGGTTTACTAGAGTCACTAATCTAGTTCACATTGCTATGTGATTAACACCCAAAGAGTACTAAGGTGTGATCATGTTTTGCTTGTGAGATAATTTTAGTCCACGGGTTTGTCACATTCAGACCCGTAAGTATTTTGCAAATTTCTATGTCAACAATACTCTGCATGGAGCTACTCTAGCTAATTGCTCCCACTTTCAATATGTATCCAGATTGAGACTTAGAGTCATCTAGATCATTGTCAAAACTTGCATCGACGTAACCCTTTACGACGAACCTTTTGTCACCTCCATAATCGAGAAACATATCCTTATTCCACTAAGGATAATTTTGACCGCTGTCCAGTGATCTACTCCTAGATCACTATTGTACTCCCTTGCCAAACTCAGTGGTAGGGTATGCAATAGATCTGGTACACAGCATGGCATACTTTATAGAGCCTACGGCTGAGGCATAGGGAATGACTTTCATTCTCTTTCTATCTTCTGCCGTGGTCGGGCTTTGAGTCTTACTCAATTTCACACCTTGTAACACAGGCAAGAACTCTTTCTTTGACTGTTCCATTTTGAACTACTTCAAAATCTTGTCACGGTATGTACTCATTGAAAAAACTTATCAAGCGTCTTGATCTATCTCTATAGATTTTGATGCTCAATATGTAAGCAGCTTCATCAAGGTCTTTCTTTGAAAAACTCCTTTCAAACACTCCTTTATGCTTTGCAGAATAATTCTACATTATTTCCGATCAACAATATGTCATTCACATATACTTATCAGAAATGATGTAGTGCTCCCACTCACTTTCTTGTAAATACAGGCTTCACCGCAAGTCTGTATAAAACTATATGCTTTGATCAACTTATCAAAGTGTATATTCCAACTCCGAGATGCTTGCACCAGTCCATAGATGGATCGCTGGAGCTTGCATATTTTGTTAGCACCTTTAGGATTGACAAAACCTTCTGGTTGCATCATATACAACTCTTCTTTAATAAATCTATTAAGGAATGCAGTTTTGTTTATCCATTTGCCAGATTTCATAAAATGCGGCAATTGCTAATATGATTCGGACAGACTTAAGCATAGATACGAGTGAGAAACTCTCATCGTAGTCAACACTTTGAACTTGTCGAAAACCTTTTGCGACAATTCTAGCTTTGTAGATAGTAATACTACTATCAGCGTCCGTCTTCCTCTTGAAGATCCATTTATATTCTATGGCTTGCCGATCACCGGGTAAATCCATCAAAGTCCATACTTTTGTTCTCATACATGGATCATATCTCAGATTTCATGGCCTCAAACCATTTTGCGGAATCTGGGCTCATCATCGCTTCCTCATAGTTCGCAAGTTCATCATGGTCTAGTAACATGACTTCCAGAACAGGATTACCGTACCACTCTGGTGCGGATCTGACTCTGGTTTACTTACGAGATTCAGTAGTAACTTGATCTTGAAGTTACATGATCATTATCATTAGCTTCCTTACTAATTGGTGTAGTAGTCACAAGAATAGATTTCTGTGATGAACTACTTTCCAATAAGGGAGAAGGTACAATTACCTCATCAAGTTTTCTACTTTCCTCCCACTCACTTCTTTCGAGAGAAACTCCTTCTCTGGAAAGGATCCATTCTCAGCAACGAATATCTTGCCTTCGGATCTGTGATCGAAGGTGTACCCAACTGTCTTCTTTGGGTATCCTATGAAGACATATTTTTCCGATTTGGGTTTGAGCTTATCAGGATAAAACTTTTTCATGTAAGCATCACAACCCCAAACTTTAAGACACGACAACTTTGGTTTCTTGCCAAACCACAATTCAGATTGTGTCATCTCAACGGACTTAGATGGTGCCCCTTTTATAACGTGAATGCAGCTGTCTTTAATGCATAACCCCAAAACTATAGTGGTAAATCGGTAAGAAACATCATAGATTGCACTATATCCAATAAAATACGGTTATGACGTTCGGACACACCATTATGCTGTGGTGTTCCAGGTGGCATGAGTAGTGAAACTATTTCACATTGTTTAAATGAAGGCCAAACTAGTAACTCAAATATTTTACCTCTGCGATCATATCGTAGAAACTTTTATTTTCTTGTTACGATGATTCTCTACTTCACTCTGAAATTCTTTGAACTTTTCAAATGTTTCAGACTTATGTTTCATCAAGTAGATATACCCATATCTTCTAAAATCATCTGTGAAGGTCAGAAAATAATGATACCTGCTGCAAGCCTTAATATTCATCGGACCACATACATCAGTATGTATGATTTCCAATAAATCTGTTGCTTGCTTCATTGTTCCGGAGAACGGCGTTTTTAGTCATCTTGCCCTTAAGGCATGGATCGCAAGCATCAAGTGATTCATAATCAAGAGATTCCAAAATTCCATCAGCATGGAGTTTCTTCATGCGCTTTACACCAATATGACCTAAACGGCAGTGCCACAAATAAGTTGCACTATCATTATTAACTTCGCATCTTTTGGCTTCAATATTATGAATATGTGTATCACTACGATCGAGATCCAACAAACCATTTTCGTTGGTGTGTATGACCATAGAAGGTTTTATTCATGTAAACAGAACAACAATTGTTCTCTAACTTAAATGAATAACTGTATTGCAATTAACATGATCAAATCATATTCATGCTCAACGCAAACACCAAATAACACTTATTTAGTTTCAACACTAATCCCGAAAGTATAGGGAGTGTGTGATGATGATCATATCAATCTTGGAACCACTTCCAACACACATCGTCACCTTGCCCTTTAACTAGTCTTTGTTCATTCTGCAACTCCCGTTTCGAGTTACTAATCTTAGCAACTGAACTAGTACCAAATACTGAGGGGTTGCTATGAACACTAGTAAAGTACACATCAATAACATGTATATCAAATATACTTATGTTCACTTTGCCATCCTTCTTATCCGCCAATCACTTGGGGTAGTTCCACTTCCAATGACAAGTCTCTTTGCAGTAGAAGCACTTAGTCTCAGGCTTAGGACCAGACTTGGGTTTTTTCACTTGAGCAGCAACTTGCTTGCCGTTTTTCTTGAAGTTCCCCTTCTTTCCCTTTGCCCTTTTCTTGAAACTAGTGATCTTGTCAACCATCAACACTTGATGTTTTTCTTTGATTTCTACCTTCGCCGATTTTAGCATCGCGAAGAGCTTGGGAATATTTTCCGTTATCCCTTGCATATTATAGTTCATCACGAAGTTCTACTAACTTGGTGATGGTGACTAGAGAATTCTGTCAATCACTATCTTATCTGGAAGATTAACTCCCACTTGATTCAAGCGATTGTAGTACCCAGACAATCTGAGCACATGCTCACTAGTTGAGCGATTCTCCTCCATCTTTTAGCTATAGAACTAAGCCGTTAAGCATGGTGCACTAAACTATTAAGTAGTCATCATATTGAGCTAGCCAAACGTTCATAACGTCTGCATCTGCTCCTGCAATAGGTCTGTCACCTAGTGGTGCATCAAGGACATAATTCTTCTGTGCAACAATGAGGATAAACCTTAGATCACGGATCCAATCCGTATCATTGCTACTAACATCTTTCAACACAATTTTCTCTAGGAACATATCAAAATAAACATAGGGAAGCAACAACGCGAGCTATTGATCTACAACATAGATATGCTAATACTACCAGGACTAAGTTCATGATAAATTAAAGTTCAATTAATCATATTACTTAAGAACTCCCACTTAGATAGACATCCCTCTAATCCTCTAAGTGATCACGTGATCCAAATCAACTAAACCATGTCCGATCATCACGTGAGATGGAGTAGTTTCAATGGTGAACATCACTATGTTGATCATATCTACTATATGATTCACGCTCGACCTTTCGGTCTCCGTGTTCTGAGGTCATATCTTATATGCATAGCTCGTCAAGTATAACCTGAGTATTCCGCGTGTGCAACTATTTTGTACCCGTTGTATTTGAACGTAGAGCCTATCGCACCCGATCATCACGTGGTGTCTCAGCACGAAGAACTTTTGCAACGGTGCATACTCAGGGAGAACACTTCTTGATAATTTAGTGAGAGATCATCTTATAATGCTACCGTCAATCAAAGCAAGATAAGATGCATAAAAAGATAAACATCACATGCAATCAATATAAGTGATATGATATGGTCATCATCATCTTGTGCTTGTGATCTCCATCTCCGAAGCACCGTCATGATCACCATCGTCACCGGCGCGACACCTTGATCTCCATCGTAGCATCGTTGTCGTCTCGCCAATCTTATGCTTCCACGACTATCACTACAGCTTAGTAATAAAGTAAAGCATTACATCGCGATTGCATTGCATACAATAAAGCGACAACCATATGGCTCCTGCCAGTTGTTGATAACTCGGTTACAAAACATGATCATCTCATACAATAAAATTTAGCATCATCTCTTGACCATATCACATCACAACATGCCCTGCAAAAACAAGTTAGACGTCCTCTACTTTGTTGTTGCAAGTTTTACGTGGCTGCTACGGGCTTAAGCAAGAACTCATCTTACCTATGCATCAAAACCACAACGATAGTTTGTCAAATAGACTCCGTTTTAACCTTCTCAAGGACCGGGCGTAGCCACACTCGGTTCAACTAAAGTTGGAGAGACAGTCTTCCGCAAGCCATCTATGTGCAAAGCACGTAGAGGGAACCGGTCTCGCGTAAGAGTACGCGTAAGGTTGGTCCGGATCGTCTCGTCCAACAATACCGCCGAACCAAAGTATGGCATGCTGGTAGGCAGTATGACTTATATCGCCCACAACTCACTTGTGTTCTACTCGTGCAAATAACATCAAACCATAAAAACCTAGGCTCGGATGCCACTGTTGGGGAACGTAGTAATTTCAAAAAATTTCCTACGCACACGCAAGATCATGGTGATGCATAGCAACGAGAGGAGAGTATGATCTACGTACCCTTGTAGATTGCAACGGAAGCGTTTGACACAACGTAGAGGAAGTAGTCGTACGTCTTCTTCCCGGTCCGACCGATCCAAGCACCGTTACTCCGGCACCTCCGAGTTCTTAGCACACGTTCAGCTCGATGACGATCCCCGGGCTCTGATCCAGCAAAGCGTCGGGGAAGAGTTCCGTCAGCACGACGGTGTGGTGACGATCTTGATGTACTACTGACGCAGGGCTTCGCCTAAGCACGCGACAATATGACCGAGGTGGAATATGGTGGAGGGGGGCACCGCACACGGCTAAGGAACGATCACGTTGATCAATTGTGTCTCTATGGGGTGCCCCCTGCCCCTGTATATAAAGGATGGAGGAGGAGGAGGCCGGCCAAGGCTTGGTGCGGCCAGGATGTGGAGTCCTACTAGGACTCCAAGTCCTAGTAGGAGTCCACCAAGAGGGGAGGAAGGGAGAAGGAAGTGGAGGAGAAGGAAAGGTGGCCGGCCCCCTTTTCCCTAGTCCAATTCGGACCAGAGGGAAGGGGGGGCGCATCAGCCCCTTGGCCCTTTCTTCTCTTCCCACTAAAGCCCATCAAGGCCCATTGCTTCTCCCGTAACTACCCGGTACTCCCGAAAATACCCGAATCACTCAGAACCTTTCTGATGTCCGAATATAGTCGTCCAATATATCGATCTTTACGTCTCAACCATTTCGAGACTCCTCGTCATGTCCCCGATCTCATCCGGGACTCCGAACTCCTTCGGTACATCAAAACTCATAAACTCATAATATAACTGTCATCGAAACCTTAAGCGTGCGGACCCTACGGTTCGAGAACAATGTAGACATGACCGAGACACGTCTCCGGTCAATAACCAATAGCGGGACCTGGATGCCCATATTGGCTCCTACATATTCTACGAAGATCTTTATCAGTCAGACCGCATAACAACATACGTTGTTCCCTTTGTCATCGGTATGTTACTTGCCCGAGATTCGATCGTCGGTATCCAATACCTAGTTCAATCTCGTTACCGGCAAGTCTCTTTACTCGTTCCATACTACATCATCTTGCAACTAACTCATTAGTTGCAATGCTTGCAAGGCTTAAGTGATGTGCATTACCGAGAGGGCCCAGAGATACCTCTCCGACAATCGGAGTGACAAATCCTAATCTCGAAATACGCCAACCCAACATCTACCTTTGGTGACACCTGTAGTACTCCTTTATAATCACCCAGTTACGTTGTGACGTTTGGTAGCACCCAAAGTGTTCCTCCGGCAAGCGGGAGTTGCATAATCTCATAGTCATAGGAACATGTATAAGTCATGGATAAAAGCAATAGCAACATACTAAACGATCGGGTGCTAAGCTAATGGAATGGGTCATGTCAATCAGATCATTCAACTAATGATGTGACCTCATTAATCAAATAACAACTCCTTGTTCATGGTTAGGAAACATAACCATCTTTGATTAATGAGCTAGTCAAGTAGAGGCATACTAGTGACACTCTGTTTGTCTATGTATTCACACATGTATTATGTTTCCTGTTAATACAATTCTAGCATGAATAATAAACATTTATCATGAATTAAGGAAATAAATAATAACTTTATTATTGCCTCTAGGGCATATTTCCTTCAAATTCGTGACTCAAGTATTCTCCTCCACGATCTGATCGTAGAAACTTGATCTTTCTATCACGTTAATTTTCAACCTCACTCTGAAATTCCTTGAACTTTTCAAAGGTCTCAGACTTGTGTTTCATTAAGTAGACATACCCATATCTACTCAAGTCATCAATGAGGGTGAGAACATAATGATATCCACTGCGAGCCTCAACACTCATTGGACCGCACACATCGGTATGTATGATTTCCAATAAGTTGGTTGCTCGCTCCATTGTTCCTGAGAACGGAGTTTTGGTCATTTTACCCATGAGGCATGGTTCGCACGTGTCAAATGATTCATAATCAAGAGACTCTGAAAGTCCATCTGCATGGAGCTTCTTCATGCGTTTGACACCTATGTGACCAAGGCGGCAGTGCCACAAATATGTGGGACTATTGTTATCAACTTTAACTCTTTTGGTATTTACACTATGAATATGTGTATCATTACGTACGAGATTCATTAAGAATAAACCATTAACCATCAGAGCATGACCATAAAACATATCTCTCATATAAATAGAACAACCATTATTCTCGGATTTAAATGAGTAGCCATCTCGAATTAAACGAGATCCAGATACAATGTTCATGCTCAAACTTGGCACTAAATAACAATTATTGAGGTTTAAAACTAATCCCGTAGGTAAATGTAGAGGTAGCATGCCGACGGCGATCACATCGACCTTGGAACCATTCCTGACGCGCATCGTCACCTCGTCCTTTGCCAGTCTCCGTTTATTCCGCAGCTCCTGCTTTGAGTTACAAATGTGAGCAACTGCACTGGTATCAAATACCCAAGAGCTACTACGAGTACTGGTAAGGTACACATCAATTACATGTATATCACATATACCTTTGGTTTTGCCGGCCTTCTTGTCCGATAAGTATTTGGGGCAATTCCGCTTCCAGTGACCACTTCCCTTGCAATAAAAACACTCAGTCTCGGGCTTGGGTCCATTCTTTGGCTTCTTCCCGGCAACTTGCTTACCGGGCGCGGCAACTTCCTTGTCGTCCTTCTTGAAGTTCTTTTTACCCTTGCCCTTCTTGAACTTAGTGGTTTTATTCACCATCAACACTTGATGCTCCTTCTTGATTTCTACCTCTGCTGATTTCAGCATAGCATATACCTCAGGAATGGTCTTTAACATCCCCTGCATATTGTAGTTCATCACAAAGCTCTTGTAGCTAGGTGGAAGCGACTGGAGGATTCTGTCAATGACCGCTTCATCCGGGAGATTAACTTCCAGTTGAGTCAAGCGGTTGTGCAACCCAGACATTTTGAGTATGTGTTCACTGACAGAGCTATTTTCCTCCATCTTACAGCTAAAGAATTTGTCGGAGACTTCATATCTCTCGACCCGGGCATGAGCTTGGAAAACCATTTTCAGCTCTTCGAACATCTCATATGCTCCATGTCTCTCAAAACGCTTTTGGAGCCCCGGCTCTAAGCTGTAAAGCATGCTGCACTGAACGAGGGAGTAATCATCGCAGCGTGACTGCCAAGCGTTCATAACGTCTTGTTTTGCAAGGAGAATAGGTGCGTCACCCAGCGGTGCTCGTAGGACATAATCTTTCTTGGCAGCTATGAGGATGATCCTCAGGTTCCGGACCCAGTCCGTATAGTTGTTCCCATCGTCTTTCAGCTTGGTTTTCTCTAGGAACGCGTTGAAGTTGAGGACTACGTTGGCCATTTGATCTACAAGACATATTGTAAATATTTTAGACTAAGTTCATGATAATAAAGTTCATTTAATCAAATTATTTAATGAACTCCCACTTAGATAGACATCCCACATCTAGTCATCTAAGTATTACATGATCCGAGTCAACTAGGCCGTGTCCGATCATCACGTGAGACGGACTAGTCAACATCGGTGAACATCTTCATGTTGATCGTATCTTGTATACGACTCATGCTCGACCTTTCGGTCTTCTGTGTTCCGAGGCCATGTCTGTACATGCTAGGCTCGTCAAGTCAACCTAAGTGTTTTGCGTGTGTAAATATGTCTTACACCCGTTGTATGTGAACGTTAGAATCTATCACACCCGATCATCACGTGGTGCTTCGAAACAACGAACTGTCGCAACGGTGCACAGTTAGGGGGAACACTTTCTTGAAATTATTATGAGGGATCATCTTATTTACTACCGTCGTTCTAAGTAAACAAGATGCAAAACATGATAAACATCACATGCAATCAAATAATAAACGTGACATGATATGGCCAATATCACATAGCTCCTTTGATCTCCATCTTGGGGCTCCATGATCATCTTGTCACCGGCTTGACACCATGATCTCCATCATCATGATCTCCATCATCGTGTCTCCATGAAGTTGCTCGCCAACTATTACTTCTACTACTATGGCTAACGCGTTTAGCAATAAACTAAAGTAATTTACATGGCGTTTCTCAATGACACGCAGGTCATACAAAAATAAAGACAACTCATATGGCTCCTGCCGGTTGTCATACTCATCGACATGCAAGTCGTGATTCCTATTACAATAGCATGAACATCTCATACATCACATATAGATCATTCATCATTCATCACAACTTTGGCCATATCATATCACAAAGCACTTGCTGCAAAAACAAGTTAGACGTCCTCTAATTGTTGTTGCAAGTTTTACGTGGCTGAATTAGGGTTCTAGCAAGAACGTTTTTGTTACCTACGTGAAAGCCACAACGTGATTTGTCAACTTCTATTTACCCTTCATAAGGACCCTTTTCATCGAATCCGCTCCAACTAAAGTGGGAGAGACAGACACCCGCCAGCCACCTTATGCAACTAGTGCATGTTAGTCGGTGGAACCGGTCTCACGTAAGAGTACGTGTAAGGTTGGTCCGGGCCGCTTCATCCCACAATACCACTGAAGCAAGATAAGACTAGTAGCGGCAAGAAAGTTGACAACATCTACACCCACAACAAATTGTGTTCTACTCGTGCAATAGAGAACTACGCATAGACCTAGCTCATGATGCCACTGTTGGGGAACGTTGCAGAAATTAAAAATTTTCCTACGGTTTCACCAAGATCCATCTATGATTTCATCTAGCAACGAGTCATGGGAGAGAGATTGCATCTACATACCACTTTGTAGATCGCGAGCGGAAGCGTTCAACGAACGAGGATGAAGTAGTCGTACACACCGTGATCCAAATCACCGGAGATCCTAGCACCGAAAGCATGGCACCTCCGCGTTCAACACACGTACGGTCAGCATGACGTCTCCTTCTTCTTGATCCAGCAAGGCAAAGGAGAGGTTGGGGAACATGGCTCCAGCAGCAGCACGACGGCGTGGTGATGGTGGAACTACAGTACTCCGGCAGGGCTTCGCCGTGCTCAACGGAGGAGGAGGTGTTGGGGAGGGAGAGGGAGGCGCCAATGACCAGGGGTGCGGCTGCCCCCTCCCCTCCCTCTTTATATAGGAGTGCCAAGGGGGGGGCCCGGCCCTAGGATATCCAATCTCCTTGGGGCGGCGGCCAAGGGGAGGTTTCCCTCCCCCCCAAGGCACCTAGGAGGTGCCTTCCCCTTGTGGGACTCCTTCCCTTTGTAACCCTAGGCGCATGGGCCTCTTGGGGCTGGTTCCCCTTGGCCCATGTAGGCCAAGGCGCACCCGCTAGAGCCCATGTGGCCCCCCAAGGAAGGTGGCCCCACCCGGTGGACCCCCCGGGACCCTCCGGTGGTCCCGGTACAATACCGATAACCCTGAAACTTGTCCCGATGGCCAAAACAGCACTTCCTATATATAATTCTTTACCTCCGGACCATTCCGAAACTCCTCGTGACGTCCGGGATCTCATCCGGGACTCCGAACAACATTCGGGTTACTGCATATTCATATCTTCACAACCCTAGCGTCACCGAACCTTAAGTGTGTAGACCCTACGGGTTCGGGAGACATGCAGACATGACCGAGACGGCTCTCGGGCAATAACCAACAGCGGGATCTGGATACCCATGTTGGCTCCCACATGCTCCACGATGATCTCATCGGATGAACCACGATGTCGAGGATTCAATTAATCCCGTATACGATTCCCTTTGTCAATCGGTATTTTACTTGCCCGAGATTCGATCGTCGGTATCCCAATACCTCGTTCAATCTCGTTACCGGCAAGTCACTTTTCTCGTACCGTAATGCATGATCCCGTGATCAAACACTTTGATCACATTGAGCTCATTATGATGATGCATTACCGAGAGGGCCCGGTGATACCTCTCCATCAAGCGGAGTGACAAATCCCAGTCTCGATCCATGTCAACCCAACAGACACTTTCAGAGATACCCGTAGTATACCTTTATAGTCACCCAGTTATGTTGTGACGTTTGGCACACCCAAAGCACTCCTACGGTATCTGGGAGTTACACGATCTCATGGTCTAAGGAAAGGATACTTGACATTGGAAAACTCCAGCAAACGAACTATGCGATCTTATGCTATGTTTAGGATTGGGTCTTGTCCATCACATCATTCTCCTAATGATGTGATCTCGTTATCAACGACATCCAATGTCCATAGTCAGGAAACCATGACTATCTATCGATCAACGAGCTAGTCAACTAGAGGCTTACTAGGGACATGTTGTTGTCTGTTATTCACACATGTATTACGATTTCCGGATAACACAATTATAGCACGAATAAAGACAATTATCATGAACAAGGAAATATAATAATAATGCTTTTATTATTGCCTCTGGGGCATATTTCCAACACAGCAACCATAGCACCTGGCCTGTGACTCTATGTTTGTATAACCTTCCTCCTTGGTTGTGCATGAAGCGGAAGTTCATTATGATGCCAGTGGTCATCCAAGGCCCTAAGCAACCCGGCAATGACATTGATGTGTACCTAAGGCCATTAGTTGAGGAACTCTTACAACTGTGGAATGGAACAGGTGTACGTGCGTGGGATGAGCACATGGGGGAAGAATTTGACCTAAAGGCCTTGCTGTTTGTGACCATGAATGATCGGCCTGCTCTCAGTAACCTTTCAGGACAGACAAACAAGGGATACCGCGCATGCACACACTGTTTGGATGATACCGACAGTATATATTTGGAAATTGTAGGAAGAATGTATACCTGGGACATCGTCGATTTCTTCCGAGCAGGCATCCCGTAAGAAAGAAAGGCAAGCATTTCAAAGGTGAGGTGGATCACCGGACGAAGCCTCGCCACCGTACTAGTGCTGATGTACATGATATGGTCAAGGATTTGAAGGTAGTCTTTGGAAAGGCTCCTGGCGGACAACCTGTTCTGAATGACGCTGACGGACGCGCACCCATGTGGAAGAAGAAATCTATATTTTGGGACCTGCCCTATTGGAAAGACCTAGAGGTCCGCTCTGCAATCGACGTGATGCACGTGACGAAGAATCTTTGCGTGACCCTGCTTGGCTTCTTGGGCCTGTATGGAAAGACAAAAGATACGCCAGAGGCACGGGAGGACCAACAACGTATGCATGGAAAAGATGGCATACATCAGGGTCATGCCAGCTACGCTCTTATGAAAGAAGAGAAGGAAATCTTCTTTCAATGCCTGCTCAGTATTAAGGTACCGTCTGGCTTCTCGTCGAATATAAAGGGAATAATAAACATGGCAGAGAAAAAGTTCCAGAACCTAAAGTCTCATGACTGCCACGTGATTATGACGCAACTTCTTCCGGTTGCATTGAGGGGGCTTCTACCGGATAACGTTCGATTAGCCATTGTGAAGCTATGTGCATTCCTCAATTCAATCTCTCAGAAGGTAATCGGTCCAGAAATCATACCAAGGTTAGAGAATGATTTGGTGCAATGTCTTGTCAGTTTCGAGTTGGTGTTCCCACCATCCTTCTTCAACATCATGACGCACGTCCTAGTTCACCTATGCGAAGAGATTAACGTTTTCGGTCCTGTATTTCTACACAATATGTTCCCCTTTGAGAGGTTCATGGGAGTCTTAAAGAAATATGTTCATAACCGTGCTAGGCCAGAAGGAAGCATCTCCAAGGGCCATGAAAATGAGGAGGTGATTGAGTTTTGTATTGACTATATTCCTGACCTTAGGCCGATTGGTGTTCCTGAATCACGGCATAAGGGCAGAATGGATGGAAAAGGCACGCTAGGAGGGGATCAAATAATATGTATGGACGGACATTCTCTCACTGAAGCACACTACACAGTTCTATAGAATTCCACCTTGCTGGCTCCGTATATGGACAAACACAAGAATTTTCTATGCTCCAAACACCCGGAGTGGTCTGATGACTGGATTACACGTGAACAAACCAGGAGTTTCGCCGGCTGGTTGCAGACACGTACCATGCATGACGCCTCTATTGAAGATGACCTGTACTCGCTATCCCAGTTACCATCTTCGAATATAATGACTTTCAAAGGGTACGAGATAAATGGTAATACATTTTACACGATCGCCCAAGATAAGAAGAGCACGAACCAAAATAGCGGTGTCCTGTTTGATGCAACAACGAAGACGGGAAAGGAAACATATTATGGTTACATAGAGGAGATATGGGAACTTGACTATGGAAGTGGTTTGAAGGTCCCTTTGTTTCGGTGCAAATGGGTCAATATGACACGAGGAGGGGTAACGGAAGACCCGCAATATGGAATGACAACAGTGGATCTCAACAATCTTGCGTATGCAGACGAACCATTCGTCCTAGCTAATGATGTGGCACGGGTTTTCTATGTGAAGGACATGTCTACCAAGCCGAGAAAAAGAAAAGATAAGAAAGGGAATGCATCATACGATGAGCCAAAGCGCCACATAGTTCTTTCTGGGAAGAGAAACATTGTGGGAGTGGATGACAAGACAGACATGTCATAAGATTATGAAAAGTTTGATGAAATTGTTCCATTCAGAGTGAATATTGACCCAAGCAACCAGTTAAATGATGAAGACTTTCCATGGCGATGATGCAAAGGAACACACGCGAACAAAACGTTTCACACCCAAAGATCTGGGATGTGATCGGCTTCACTATCATCACTTTCTTCTGTGTTTTCACACCCAGGGGGAATCTCTGTAATAGTTAGGGTAGCTAGTTATGTGTTTTGGCATTTGAAACGCGAAGAAACTTTATGTGCAAACAAATTCTTTCATGCATTTACTGATTTTTTCAGCTAAATGACCCGGAAATTGAAAAGCATTTCAAATGAACTCAGAAAAGGTTGAAAGTTGGCATGGTATCATAATTTCACCCACATAGCATGTGCAAAAAATTAGAGAGGGTTACCGCAAAAACTGGATGCACTTCGTGTACAAAATGGACAATCTCTTTTGAAGTATCAGGGTTTCGGACGAAAACTCATCCGTTACAAAGGCATTTCATTTTTTAAATAACCTAAGCATTACCAAATTGAATATAATGATAAAACACACTAATATTAAACATAAGAAAAAAGAATCATTGAAAAATCTATTTTCAAAGTTAAGTTATTCACAAACTAGTGATTCACATAAATTTCAAATAATTCAAAATGTAAACTATTCAAATTTGTAAACTACCGGCACTAATAGAAAGTTTGTAATTTTTTGTACCTAAAGCAAATATATTCACAAAGAAACTCTAAATACAGCAAAAACAACTCAAAAATAAATAAAACAAAATTAAAAAAGCAAAAAAAATTAAGAAAATAAAAAAGCCCGCCTACTGGGCCACAACGGCCTGCATACGACTAGAAACCAAACCTATAGTTGGGCCAGGATGCAGGCCCGCAAGCCCAGTAGGCCCACAGGCAGAGTAGGAGAGGTAGGCCTAGACGGCCTGCTATTGAGAGGAGCTCAATGCAGTGCCCGCGCCGGGGCTTATAAACTGGTCCTGGCGCTTCTAAACTAGCGAGGTGGGACTAAACTTCTGCACCCCTCGCCTGGCAGCGCACACCCTTTAGTACCGGGTCGTGGCTCCAACCGGTACTAAAGGTGGGTATTTAGTACCGGTTGGTGCTACCACCCGGTACTAAAGGTGGGTGCTTCCCGCCACTTCGCCTGGCCAAAACAGACCTTTAGTACCGGTTGGTGGCTCCAACCGGTACTAAAGGTGGGTTCTATATAAGAAAAACCTTCAAAAAATTCGACAGTTTCATTCTCCCTCTGCTTCTTCTCCTCTGCCAAGTCGCCGCCGCCCCTCGTCGCCGCCCCCGTCATCGTCCGTCGCCGTCGTCGCCGTCCCGTTGCCTCGTCGTCGCCGTCCCCGTCGTCTCCGTCCCGTCGCCTCGCCGTCGCCGTCGCCGTCCCCGTCCCCGTCGTCCCCGTCGCCGCGCCGCGCCCTGGCCTCCCGTCGTCCCCGTCGCCGCGCCCCGACCCGTCGCCGTCGCCACCCCCAGTCGCCGCCCCCGGTGAGCTCCTATGCCCCGCAGCCGCCATGTCCACACAAACACACACACACATACACACACACATACTGATATTTAGTTATAGAAATATTAGAAATGTTAGTTATATGGAAATGTTATAAATTTTTCTGTTTTTAGTTATAGAAATATTTATAGAAATGTTAGCAATTTTTCTGTTTTTAAGTTATAGAAATATTTGAAATGTTAGTTATATAGAAATGTTATAAATTTTTCTGTTTTTTAGTTATATATATAGAAATGTTATAAATTTTAGTTATCACAATCCAATCACATTTAAAAAATGTTACTTTTTGCGGGCATATAGTATTTGTTCTCGATGATGCCCGGCCCGCATCCTCGCCGTTGACCCGTTCGCCATGACGTCCGGCTGACCCATGTCCGGGACTGGGCTCCGTCGGGCTGGCACTGGGAGGTGGTACCTGGAGGGGTGCGCCGCTTCGTGAGGAACCCGGCCTCGGGACCTGTCGTCGACCCTGATCTCCTTTGGTGGCGTTCGCGTGGGCCACGTTCGAAGCAGAGGGAGTCGGCCCCGCCGGAGGTGGTGCGTCGTCGTGTCAGGGAGGAGGACGAGCACGTCCATCGCTACATGGCTGCTATGTCAGGTTCTCCAATACCTGGCAGGTTCTATGGGCAGATGACCGGAGATATGATCTTGTGATGGTTCCTTCTCTTTGGGTGTCCACCGCTCGCGCCCCAGGAACCGCGAGTGGCCTAGATTCTTCTGTAGTATTCGATCTTTATTAGCTACCTAGCCAGTGATGTATTCGCTATATAATATTCGAGACGATGTATTCGAGATTATATATATTATTCGAGATGATGTACTTGAGATTATATATCATTCGAGATGATGCATATTATGTACTATATATGATTCAGTTTTTCCTTATTGATTGCATCCATGCATTGTATTTTGAATACTAAATTGTTTTATATTTCTCCTGTATTAGTTAAGTAAAAGCTATGGCAGACAATACCGGTAGAGAGAGAGAAGAGGAATTGTTCGAGATCATACGCAGCCCTCGCAGGCTAGATGATCTGAATGAAACAGATGATGGCTCCCAATATCTGAACAATACCGGGGAGGGTGATGATAACGTATTCGATCTCGACGACCGAGCTGATGAAGTCATGAACTATGATTATGATTATGATGACGCTGACAATGTTTATGATGACACAGACAATGTTGATCTTGAAATAACAAAGACTACCGGCGAGGTATATTTATATAAGCAGGCATCTGGTGATCGTCACATGTTTTTTTATATGAAGATATATATATTAACGAATCGATCTTTCTTTCTTTCAGCCCTCCGGATCGAGCAAATCTGCTTCTACAGACAGCAGGACAAAGCGAGGCCCGGGCAAAAAGTTGAAGGAGGGTGTAAAGTACAACATCGACTCCATCAAAACTAATGGCGAACCCCTCATGCCTAAGAACATTGCGAACAAGTGGGCTCGTCAGTGCGGAGTTCTTGTGAGGGACCAACTCCCGATCTCCATTCAAGAATGGAAAGAGCCAAAAACTAAACGTCCAGATGTTACTTGGGTCGACGACAGAGCAAAACAAAAGCTTTGGGAATCTCTGATGGAACATTTCACCCTACCAGATCATTTCGCTGATGCAGATGTGCAGAAAGTCAAGGACGCTGCTCTTAAGAAGATGGCAATTGCATTCAACACCCACAAGAAAACTGTATGGGCCAACTACCTCGCTGCAGAAAGGAAGACTCCAGAATTCAAGGGAACACTGGAGAAGCAAAGAGAACACTGGCCCGCTTTCATGAAATTCAAGGAATCAGAATTATCTAAAGAATGGTCAAGAAAAAACAAGGACAATGCCGCAAAAAAGACGCAGTTCCATAGGTTGGGTCCAGGTGGCTACACGGTGGCAATGCCTAAGTGGGATAAGTCTGAGCAAGAGATGGAGGATGCAGGGGTCACTCCGGTTACTAGGAGCTGGCCCCCCAGATGCAGAAGTTGGTTCTATGCGCATGGGGGGGGGGGCGTTGGACCCGAAGACAGGCCTGGTTTCAAAGAAGGCAAGTCTAAAAGGAGCAGATCAAAAGTTACTTGACGCAATAGAAGATGTTAAAAAGGGGGTGTTCACGCCCAACAAAGAGAACGACGAGCTTACGCGCGCCCTGGGAAATCCTGAACACCCGGGAAGAACACGAGGCAAGGGTGTTATTCCCTGGTATGAGGGGTTTTCGGAATGGAACTATGACTATAGGACCCGTGCAAGAAAGAAGATGGAGGAGGAGCAGAGGAAGCAGGACGCGGAACGCCTTCAAAGCCTAGAAGCAAGGCACACGGACTTGGCACTCAAATTCCAGCAGCAGCATCATATCGACTCACTTAGCCAGGAAAGGGGGTCTCAGCAGCGGCAGCAGCAAGCGGATGATCATCCAGCACTGGATAGCACCGTCCCATCCATGCCGAGAAGCAGTGTTGGTTCCGCCCCGGGCGACGCACTGCTCGATACATACCCTATGGATGACATCATAGAGAACACTAACTGTGAGCTACACTTCAAAATGAAGAACATATCCATGAAGGTGGCGGACGCAGTTGCTTTTACAATTACCCCGAAGCAATCTTCCGTTGCGTCCCGATTCTAGCAGGCTATGACCGTGTCTTGGTTGATGAGGTGGTGGACCCATATTCGGGGATACATCTTGACATTCCTGGAGGTGACGACGAGCACACACTGAGAGAGGCTGACGGTGTCCTGGACTAGGGGGTACTCACCATGCCGTCTCCCAATCTATTAGATTGGGCCGAGGACCCCCATGGCCGTATACTCATGGGCCAGTTCGGATAGCTGCCGCATACAAGGAAGATTCCACAAGACTTGGCGATCAAGACAAGGACTTCTCCCCACCGGCGTATTCGGCTAGGACTCTTGTTAACCTAGGCCTCTGGTGCATTATATAAACCAGGGCCAGGCTAGTCGATAGAATCTCAATATACAAACAATCATACCATAGGCTAGCTTCTAGGGTTTAGCCTCCTTGATCTCTTGGTAGATGTACTCTTGTACTACCCATATCATCAATATTAATAAAGCAGGAGTAGGGTTTTACCTCCATCGAGAGGGCCCGAACCTGGGTAAACTTCATGTCCCCTATCTCCTGTTACCATCCAGCCTAGACGCACAGTTCGGGACCCCCTACCTGAGATCCGTCGGTTTTGACACCGACATTGGTGCTTTCATTGAGAGTTCCGTTGTGTGATCGGCAAAAGGATCGATGGCTCGCCTGCAGATCAACTGCGACTTCGGCATCTTCGTCACCAGCTCGACTGGTCACCTTAGTTCGACCAAGAATTGCGCCCCGTGTTCGGATCACCATGTTCGGACGAGGGCCTTCATCAAACATGAACTCCGATCTCTATCAAGATCACGGAGGAATCATCCATGGAGCTCGGGGACTCAACGTCAACATTGCCCTCAAGCGACCGTGCTGTTTTTCTGGACAACGAACTCGTATCTGCTGCCACCACCTCCTCGAGTATCGCTTTGACGATCGCTTTGGTGGAATTGTGCGGAATTGAGTCTACAACAACCCTAGAAAATTCCGTCGAGTTCCGATGGAGGAATCTCTGGCAATCCACGATATACCGGAGCCCTGTCAAATCTGGACGGGAATTTGGATGTGTTTAGGGCGTGGTTTCCAGCTTCTATCTCGGACGTCCTTTGGAAGATCCAACCGTTGATCGGCTGCGGAATTCCTGTATCTACCACCTCTCAAAATTTCAGCTCGATCCGACCGTCCAAACTCCGGGAACCTTCTGATTAGTGCATCACTTTTTGGATCTGTTTTCTGCGCGAAAAGGAATCCGACCCGAGTTCATCTTTTCTATGAACGGGATTTCGGATATCCCTTTTGAAGGAAGTTTTGTATGGGGTATTGTGTTTTGTTTCCGAACACATCCCACTAACTTTAAGATCTTTTGAACATGATCTTCAACATCATGCTGGTGTCAAACCAGTCCGGCAATATTACTCCACGCCTGCCGACCTGCGCTAAGACACGGCGTCACTTTGTTGAGCCGAGCTCAACTTCTTCGGAACATCATCTCGGCAAAGCCGAACAAGAGTCCGGCATCGTGAAGGATATATCATCACCAACATCGCCGCCCCACGGATTACACGGAGCGGGCATACCGGCATCGCTGCACGGTTGCTTCATCAAGCCGGCATCGACCACGTCACGACCTGCATCTACAGGGCCGCACTATCGCTTCTTCAAGCTGGTGTCCATCACGCTGACCTACTTCGACTCATCGGCTGACATCGGGGCTTCGACATCTTGGCTGGACCGGGGGCTTCGCCATCTCTTCATCAACCTACTCCGGACACTTCGGCGTCACTAGCAGACCAGCTCCGTCACGTTAGCTGGGTCGAGGGCTTTGCCTCGGCGAGCCAACCTTTACCAGCATTGCCATGCCGTCGATTTATAGCCCATCAGACAATGGGTGTGCAGAGCGAGTCCCAATTTTGGAAATCACCTTCCTTCGGATTGCTACAACAAATAAACCAGGTGCTATCAATCCCTAATATTTTTTGCTTGTTTGGGTTCATTTTTCCCAAGGAATTATTACTCTGGTTTGTCCATCATATGTACACAGGTCTATCAAATGGTGGCCGCATTCACGACAGTCGCATGGTGGTTCGGTCAGTTTCCGTATATAGTCTGGCGAACGCCGCATCCGGAGCTCGGACCGACCTATGAATTCAGGCTTTGCCACGCCTTTACCGCATCACGCCGACGCCCTGCATCGACATTGACTTCGGTGCCAGGCCATATTTCTTTTATTACTCACTTTGCATAAATTATTCATTATGCAACGATTTTTTTTAATTATCATTATTACTATTATCTCCCGTTTGCACTATTTTTGTGCACAGGAAAATGATCCGGGGACTTCGGCGTCACTCTGCCGGTCTGCATCGACCGTGCTATGTCACCACTTT
Source organism: Aegilops umbellulata (assembly GCA_032464435.1). NCBI lineage: Eukaryota > Viridiplantae > Streptophyta > Magnoliopsida > Poales > Poaceae > Aegilops > Aegilops umbellulata. The sequence goes on along the minus strand of CP136057.1, from coordinate 109,819,986 downwards.
GGCATGTCGAGCTCTCCGCTCCGCCACCTCGGGATCGGCTTGGGGGATAGAACCTTGTCCCGCATCAAGCTCGGACTGCGAACACATTAACCAGCTAAGTCGCTTTCATGCTCAAAGCTTTAATTTCCAACTTGTGTTCGGTTCGACCAAGCGTTATACTTTTTTGGAAAAAAGTTGCTTGTAATTTTTTTTCCTTGTCCAAACTTTGTTTGTGACGCATAAATTCAAATACCCCGTTTACTTGGGGGCTTTCTTTATGAAGCTTTTTCTGTTGCATATGATTATACTTGTACGGCTTCGTTCCTTGTTCGTGTATTACGCCACAATATGCACCATATTGACTTAAGCGATTTGCAAGGTGGGTTGCCTCGCTCCTGTGTTTACCCCTACGTTCCCGATTGTTCGGTTAGGGAGTAAAGGGAGCACCTCTGCGATTGTCACGATCGGGTCGCCCGAGCCGGACCTCAGACTGGGTGAAGCCGAAAGCTAGCGCTCTTATAGTTTTCAATGATGGTCGGCACACAACAGAACTCATGAGTACAAAAAATCTATTGCACAAGTCTCATAGTAACCATGAGCACCGAAGAAAGGTATCGGTGGGGGTACTATTTTCTTCGAAGATGCTTCTTACACTTCGCAGTAATATAGCATAAGTTTCCTGAGCACGCTTTGTCTGTTACAGCCTTATGGCCTGATTGCCTGGTTATTGGAAACACCGTCGATATTCTCGACCGATGGAGTACATAACACTTTTCGGTCCTTGACCAAAGAGGGAGAAGCCGACGGTCGGTTAAGACGCGTTTAAAGTTCGGTTGAACATAGATATGATATAAGTACTTCGGTACATGCAATCATTCTCCTACCCAAGTCACTTGGGGGCTCTTAAGTTTATTTAAGTCTTTTTATAATAAGTGTTCTTCTTCTTAGTCATTGCAAAGTTTTATTATTATTATTATTTATCACTCCTTTTTTCGACACGAGTGTGCGGTCACTAGCCGGGCAGCCTAATTTCTCTCTCAAAGCCGCTAGAGTTTAGTTTGCTAAACTAGCCTGATGAGAAGTACTCCGCCCTCGGGATAGGAGGTTGAAGCCCTAGGCTGACCCGCTCGAAGTCTTGAGATAGGATGTATCATGTTAAAGCACGACAGAAGCACTTCTTTTTTCTAAGACCAATTTTCGGATTCGCACCGAACACTTGATATTGTTCGGACGTCATGTTTTTACTGACGTTTCTTGGTTTTCCAAGCTTTTTGGCACTTTTAAACTATTTGTGCTTTTCCAGCATTAGTCTCGCAGTGCAACGCCGGACACCTTTTAGGGATTCGGCAAAAACATTCTCAGATATTGCTATATATGCATCGGTTTTGAATTGTGTCTTCGGCCAATAGTTGGGTTGCCCGGCTCCTGCACTTGCTTCCTACGTTCCGTTTTGTTCGTCTAGGCGTGCAAAGGGAGAACCACTGCGATTGTGCTTCCAGCTCACATGGTTAAGCACCTCACTGGAGAAAGCCGAAAAGTGACTGTCACAATAAGCGTGAACTGGTCAGCGATCCGATGACTATGTTAAATAACAGGCCGTTCATAACATTGGCCGAAGTGTTTACGGCTTGACCTCGACTGTCGCCGAACACTACCAGGGGCTATTAACTAGCCTCCCAAACTAAATCCTCGATATTTTGCTCTTACATTGGAGCTGAGGTTTTATGATCATGCTTAGCATGACAACCCAAAGAAAGGAACAGATAGCGGGACTATTTTCTTTGGAAGACATTTCTGCTGTTAAACAGTAATATAACATATCTCTCCGCGTACCTTTGTTTATAAAACCGTATGGCCAGATTGCCTTGTTTGTCGTAAATCTTTGCCCTCATAAAGGCTTTATAAAGTAAGACAAACACTCCTCGGCTACTGGCCGAGGTGGTGGAAGCCGATGGTCGGTCAACAAAGTTTTGTACAATGCGGATCCGAGCATTAAATGACGTAAAGTACTTGGATACATAGAGTCATTACACACAATTTGTGATTTTACTATGGATATCGATCCTTAATTCGGCCACCCGTGCCCGCATTAAGGCTCGGGGGCTACTGGGCTTTGGGCTTATTATTTAAACATATTAAAGGGGCACATCGATCCCCTGATCTGGTATTGCCACCCGATCAGTGTCTCGGGAGCTACTGCATTGCTTGTCCAATGCAGAAAATTTTATGTGCAATATAGTTTCCGAGGAGATTTTGATCCTCAGGTTGGTCGGCCGCACCCAACCTGAGTCTCGAGGACTGAGCACGCCGCTTTAATTGTCCCAAAGTATTCTGCCGAGCTAGGACTTGATCCTCAGGCCGATTTTGGAAATCGACCTGAGTCTCAGCGGCTACTGGGATCAGCGGTCTTATGTCATCCTTCATGTGCATCTCGGGTTTTAGACCGATACCCACCTTGAGGCTACTGGCTATATATCTCGGCAGAGAATAAATTGCACCAATCAATAATATTGACAAAAATCGGCCCACATTCGGGGTGGTGCACCACCTCGGAAGCAGTCCGGCATAAAGCTCGGGCGCTAGTGGCTGGCTCCATAGAGGGCATTTCCGACATTAAGCTCGGTAAACTCCTTCAAACTTCTTTGAACCAAGGTGATTTACGACACCTTGGATACAGTCCGGCGTTGGAGCTCGGATACAGTCCGGAGTTGGAGCTCGGATACATAGTCCGGCGCTGGAGATTGGATACATTCCGGCATTAGAGCTGGGAAGCGGTCTGGCGTTGGTGCTCGGCTGCAAAAGATACCTCAAATGCAGTCCGGCGTTGGAGCTCGGACGCAAGAGGACACTGCCTCCCGGGAACAACATCAAACCCGAGGTGTGGCATAAAAATAAACAAGGCATTGATAAAGGCCGGAAACTTAAAGGGGCTCCTCGGATACCCGACGTGTAAACACATCGAATGCATTTCGGCGATCCTCAAGATCGAAGATAAAGAAGATTTGTTGAACCAGTTTTCAAGACCGGCGACCGAAGATGAAGAACAGTTCGGAACAATCGAGGAGCGTCCCTAACTTGAAGACCGGTTCAGGGGGCTACTGACGGTGTCCTGGACTTGGGGGTACTCACCATGTCGTCTCCCAATCTGTTAGATTGGGCCGAGGACCCCCATGGCCGTATACTCATGGGCCAGTTCGGACAGCTGCCGCATACAAGGAAGATTCCACAATACTTGGCGATCAAGACAAGGACTTCTCCCCACCGGCGTATTCGGCTAGGACTCTTGTTAACCTAGGCCTCTGGTGCATTATATAAACCAGGGCCAGGCTAGTCGATATAATCTCAATATACAAACAATCATACCATAGGCTAGCTTCTAGGGTTTAGCCTCCTTGATCTCGTGGTAGATCTACTCTTGTACTACCCATATCATCAACATTAATCAAGCAGGAGTAGGGTTTTACCTCCATCGAGAGGGCCCGAACCTGGGTAAACTTCGTGTCCCCTGTCTCCTGTTACCATCCAGCCTAGACGCGCAGTTCGGGACCCCCTACCCGAGATCCGCCGGTTTTGACACCGACAGAGGCCTTACATCGTATCATCCTATGGAGAAAGGATTGCATCATATTTCAAAGTCCACCGACACTGCGTCTGCCTACTCCTCCCTCGAAGTCCACCACCGAGTCAGCAGAGTCCCGCTCCTCCAAGTCCACGAACGCGTGAGCAGACTCCTGCTTCAAGTCCGGCACAGCCTCAGGCCACTCCTCCCGTTTCAAGTCCGACACCGTGTCAGGCCACACCTCCTGCTTCAAGTCCGGCACAGCGTCAGGCCACTCCTCCTGCTCCAACTTAGCCACGTCAGCCGCCTCCGCCGCCTCAGCAATCGCAGAAGAGACACGCCGCAGCTATGGTGCGTAGCGGTACGAGTTGAGGTAGTACAGGAAGTACAGGCGGAGGCAAGCGATATAAATATGGTCCAAGCAGCCTCGCTCCTCTTCCTCAGAGGCCTTATGACATGACCGAGGAGCAAAACAATGCCATAGTGCGGGCAGAAGTGGACGCCCATTTTGGACTGAAACCGGCAACGCTGCCGAGGGAGAAAGTGCTTGAGGAAAAGATTGACCACTTCATTCGTATGTCTAGACCACCAGCTCCCAAGCCTGTTGACTCAGACTATGAGCGTCAAAATCAGGAAGGCACATCGAGCACGACTACTTGAAGAAGCGAGCTCGAGCTCGAGCCAACAAGCAGCTGCCAAAAAATGCGGGAAAACCGTTCCCCAGCTGGGATAACAGGCGGCGCAATCGATGCCCCCGCTTGTTGTGCCAACAACATGTGAGCGTACGCGCACCCAATATTATTGTGGGCAAACAGTTTACATTCTTGAGGTGGGCAACGTGGTAATAACCGAGGAGCATATAATGTAGGCTGAAATTCTCAAGATCACTGTTGGACAACTCCTCGAGATCGAGCCCATGTCTCCGCTTAGAGAGGAGTAAATAAAACGGAAATATGTCTGGGGCCAACCTTTGGTCGAGCCAGACGAGGTCAAGAACCTCCCAACGAGAATGTATGAATTGCATCAATGGTACATGAACATTACCAAGTTTTCCAATTGAGAGTCCCTCATGGTGAAAGTCAAGGAAGATCATTACTTCCATAAGAAAGCTTTGTCCGTTGAGTATTCAGAACTATTTCAGTTATTCAATCAAAATGCACTCGACAAATCTATTGTTAGTTGCTATTGTCTGTAAGTGATTTCTTTCTGTAATTTAAGTCTCTAGCTAGCTCTAGTGCTCATTGATTGATCATTAATTATCTGTAATTATATATCCTCACTATATATTCTTTTCTGTGGTATTATGTAGGATGAAGATGTATGAAATGAAAAAAGGTGGACGCTATGGCATTGGGTTCATTGACCCAAATATTGTTAATTAATACACATGGAAATTGGAATACTGTAAACAAGATGTAGAGAATAGCATGCTAGAGTTCTTGAAGCGCCTCAATAGCAATGAAGATATATTACTTCCTTACAACTTCGAGTGAGTCACACTGTCTTGTACTACAAATTCTGTTTTTGCTTAATTAGTAGCTAGATGTTAATAAGTGTATAGGGTTTAGGGTTATAGTTGATTAGTGTTATGCACATGCCCTCTTAATTTATACATGCAAACGTATGCGCATGCAGGTTCCACTGGATCTTGTTAGACATTAAAGTTGAGGATGCAAAAGTTGAAGTACTGGACTCACTACTTAAAAAAGATAGTGACTACAACATCGTGAAGGGGATAGTCAACAGGTAATTTCAATCATTATTAACTATATCTCGGCCTATTTAGTTCGTCATTTCCTGATATGAACTATTTTTAATAACCCCTTTATTAATTTTCTTTGTCGGCAGGCAGGGCTTGGGCAAAGTACATCAAGGTGACTCCAGGAAATTGGCCACAAAAGCTATTTTGGTATCGACCCAAGGTAAGTAATTAAGTAGCTAGTACTAGCTAGCTAGCTACCATCTCTTCAATTCTTGTTTCAGTACCATTAATTAATTATCATGCTTGATTAATCATTATCTGATTCAATTCCATTCTCGTAAAGGCCCTGAAGCAGGCACCGGGGAATGATCTGTGTGCATACTATGTTTGCGAGAACATTCGCATGATGGCGTCCGAAAGGAGCAGATCTGATAGACAGCAATGGGTACGTTTCATAGAACACTATTCACAATTTTTACATGATTATCAATATTGATCTCCTTCTTAACAGTTCCATGACATGCGGGAGAAGCTCCTAACAACGGAGCGCATACGAGCACTTCAAGAGGAAATAGCAGGATTTTTGCTTGACCAGGTCATAGATCCCAAAGGAGAATACTATTACCCGCTACCGCCCCCATGAACCACTTGTCATCGTGCTCCGAAGGCACCAAGGCAACATGTAGGAGAAATTGTATATATATATACATGTGTATGTGTGAATAACTAATGGTGGTGGTTGTGAGACATTCCCTGATATATATTTATATATATGCGGTTCTACGAGAAAATCTATTTATATATATATGCATAACGTGTACAATATGTAGTATCGTAAAATACCAGCAAACAAAAAAGAATTAAATGGAAAACACAAAATTAATGGAAAAAAACAAAAAAAAAACCAAACATTTAGTACCGGTTGGTGTTACCAACTGGTACTAATGGTCTACCAGCACCCGGGCCTGGCTCGTGCCACGTGGTGGCCCTTTAGCGCCGGTTCGTGATGAACCGGTACTAAAGGGGGGGGGGCCTTTAGTCCCCACTCTTTAGTGCCAGTTGCAGAACCGGCTCTAAAAGCCCTTATGAACCGGTGCTAAAGCCTGGTTCTGCACTAGTGATTGTCCTATCAACATACAACTAACCCTATGGTGTGATCCACGCGAGCGCTCATATGATGGGCACCAAAGGGCAGCAACATAACCACAAGCAAATTAAACCAATCATAGCAATTCACCAATCACCGATAGGACAATGAAAATCTACTCAGACATCATAGGATGGCAACACATTATTGGATAATAATATGAAGCATAAATCACCATGTTCAAGTAGAGGGTACAACGGGTTGCGGGAGAGTGGACCACTGTAGATGGATGGGGGAAGGTGATGGAGATGTTGGGGAAGATGGCGGAGGTGTTGGTGTAGATTGCGGTGATGATGATGGCCCCCGGTGGCACTCCGGCGCCACCGGAAGCGAGGGGGAGAGAGCCCCCCCTTCTTCTTCTTCTTCTTCCTTGACCTTCTCCCTAGATGGGAGAAGGGTTTCCCCTTTGTTCCATGGTCTCTATGGCGTGGGAGGGGCGAGAGCCCCTCTGAGATTGGATATGTCTCTCTGTCTCTCTCTGTTTCTGCGTTCCCAGATCTGGCCTTTCACTGTTTCTTTTATAACCGGAGATCCGTAACTCCAATTGGGCTGAATTTTGGACACGATCTCTATCCGAAAAATAGCTTTCTTGCGGTGAAAGAAGGGCTCCAACCGCTTACGGCGTGGCCAAGAGGGTCCAGGGCGCGCCTGACCCCCTGGGGCGCGCCCCCTTGCCTCGTGGCCCCCTCGGGCATCGTATCGCGTTGATTCTTCTTCCCAAAAATCAAATATAATCCAAAAAAATCTCCGTCCGTTTTTATCCCGTTTAGACTCCGTTTGATATGGATTTTCTGCGAAACAAAAAACATGCAACAAACAGAAACTAGCACTGGGCACTGGATCAATATGTTAGTCCCAAAAATAGTATAAAAAGTTGCCAAAAGTGTATGAAAGTTGTATAATATTGGCATGGAACAATCAAAAGTTATAGATACGATGGAGACGTGTCAGCATCCCCTAGCTTAATTCCTGCTCGTCCTCGAGTAGGTAAATCATAAAAAAAGATAATTTTTGATGTGGAATGCTACCTAGCATAATCTTGATCATGTAATCTAATCATGGCATGAATATTAAGACACGAGTGATTTAAAGCAATAGTCTATCATTTGACATTAAGACAATAATACTTCAAGCATACTAATAAAGCAATCATGTCTTTTCAAAATAACATGGCCAAATAAAGTTATCCCCACAAAATGATATAGTCTGGCTATGCTCCATCTTCACCACACAAAATATTCACATCATGCACAACCCCGATGACAAGCCGAGCAATTGGTTCATACTTTTTAACACGCTTCAGCCTTTTCAACCCTCACGCAATACATGAGTACAAGCCATGGACATAGCACTATGGGTGGAATAGAATATGATGATGAAGGTTGTGTGGAGAAGACAAAAAAGGAGAAAGTCTCACAGTGACACGGCTAATCAACGGGCTATGGAGATGCCCATCAATTGATGTCAGTGTGAGGAGTAGGGATTGCCACGCAACGGATGCACTAAGAGCTATAAGTGTATGAAAGCTCAAACAGGAAACTAAGTGGGTGTGCATCCAACTTGCTTGCTCATGAAGACCTCAGGCATTTGAGGAAGCCTATCATCGGAATATACAAGCCAAGTTCTATAATGAAAATTCCCACTAGTATATAAAAGTGATAACTCAAGAGACTCTCTATATGAAGAACATGGTGCTACTTTGAAGCACAAGTGTGGTAAAAGGATAGTAACATTGGCCCTTTTTTTGGTGGGCTTCTTTAGCCCCTTTTTTATTTAGGCTTCTTTGGCCTCTCTTTTTTTCTTGGGGCAATGCTCTAATAATGATGATCATCACACTTTTGTTTACTTACAACTCGATATTACAAATCGATACTAGAACAAAGATATGACTCTATATGAATGCCTCCGGCGGTGTACTAGGATGTGCAATGATCTAGCATAGCAATGACATCAAAAACGGACAAGCCATGAAAACATCATGCTAGCTATCTTACGATCATGCAAAGCAATATGACAATAAATCCTCAAGTCATGTATATGATGATGATGGAAGTTGCCTGGCAATATATCTCGGAATGGCTATGAAAATGCCATGATAGGTAGGTATGGTGGCTGTTTTGAGGAAGATATAATGAGGCTTATGTGTGATAGAGTGTATCATATCACGGGGTTTGGATGCACCGGCGAAGTTTGCACCAACTCTCAAGGTGAGAAAGGGCAATGCACGGTCCCGAAGAGGCTAGCAATGATGGAAGGGTGAGTGTGCGTATAATCCATGGACTCACATTACTCATAAAGAACTCATATACTTATTGCAAAAGTTTATTAGCCCTCTAAGCAAAGTACTACTACACATTCCCCTAGGGGGATAGATTGGTAGGAAAAGACCATCGCTCGTCCCCGGCCGCCACTCATAAGGAAGACAATCAATAAATACCTCATGCTCCAACTTCGTTACATAACGGTTCACCATACGTGCATGCTATGGGAATCACAAACTTCAACACAAGTAATTCTACAATCCACAACTACCCACTAGCATGACTCTAATATCACCATATTTATATCGCAAAACTATTGCAAGGAATCAAACACATCATATTCAGTGATCTACAAGTTTTATGTAGGATTTTATGACTAACCATGCGAATGACCAATTCCTGTCAACTCCCTAAATATATATATATAAGTGAAGCAAAAGAGTTTAATTATTTCTACAAAAGATATGCCCACGCTCTAACAAATATAAGTGAAGCAAAAGAGCATTCTACAAATGGCGGTTTTCTATGTTGTCGTGGAATCGTCACGGCAGATGTCCTAGTGTGAGGACTTAGTCGTGAGGCCAACACATCTATGTGGTAGCTTGAGAGGGGTTGAGCGAAATCGAGAGACGCGACACAAGACAAGGATTTAGACAGCTTCGGGCCCTGTGAAACATCATCCGGTAACAACCCTACATGATGTTTGTGGCTAGGTCTCATTATGATCATGAGGGAGTCACCGTAAACCGGCTCTCCTAGTTGTGTCTAACCCTTAAGATTATTTCTTCTTGCTTGTCCCTCTTTGGGGAGCCCTGCCCCTCCTTATATAAGTTGAAGGGGCGGGTTACATGTGGAGTCCTATTAGGATTAGGACTAGTCTACCTTCTAATACAAACCGGATACAAGTCCGGGTCTTAACTCCTTATAAGGTAAATATTCTTCACACCTTTCCTCTTAAACCGGCCCACCATTAACATAGATCGGCCTTCTGGGCCTTGTCATCCATCTGTCCCGCCCGCCGGGTTACCAGTGAGTCATAATGTTCAGGCAGGTTGCTTGTAAACCATCTCGCCAGAGCGGGTCGCCAGTGAATCGCTAAGTGTCAACCGGGTCTCAAGTAAACCGCCAAGTCTGGCCGGGTCATATTTCCGGCCGGGTCATACCGCGGGGTATATCCCTGACATTAGAACCCAGTTTAATTTGGATTTATCCATGTTAAACTGATCCTGTAAAACAAACACAAGAACAACTTTGACAAGTTGCACTCCAGGTTAAAAAATCTTGTAAACCGGCACCTGATCATCTTTAAATCCTTGTCATTTCCTTCTTGATACATGCCCATGAGCTCATAGAAAATCTCCTTTAGTAGATACGTTCAAACTTTGTGAACGCAAAAAATCTAGATACTTCTTTTGAGAAATCCAGGTCAATAAGCCAGCTTCAGAGTCAATTTGCTGACATTGTTCTCTTGTAGAGAAATATTGTAAGAAATAATCCACTTGAATTGGTTTCCAAAGCACCAGCTTAAAAATATTGGTCTTGAAATACTCATCTGACTTTCAGCCGGCTTGAAGATGTAAAACTTGCCAGTTTATCATTACCAAAATTGTCGGGTTATAAAACAGACGATGCCGGGTCATAATTGTTGTTGACACCGGGTCATGTAATTGATCTTCCTGATTTACTCAAAACTGATAATTTGAAGACGTCCCTCCTTTATCTTCATAATACCACTTTGAAGAAATCCATGTTTGTTCATCTCAATCACTAGTCAGAACTGAGTATTCCACATATGTAGCCCGCAAGTACCAGGTTGTCATGCTTGCAGCAACCTGGGACTTGAAATTGCCTGATGCTCAAAAAACTTCAACTAGTGTAGCCCCCAAGGGTCGGGTCATTATGCAATAATGAGCAGGGACTTTATAAATATGATCATGTAGATTTGAACAGCAACGTGTAGCCCCCAAGGGCCGGCTCAGTAAGATAATATTGAGCTGGGACTTTATATATACTTCATTGAAAATAACATCATATGATGTAACCCCCATCATGGGGCTTGAACCCACGTCCACAAGGTTAAGAGCTTTGTGCTTTATCAACTGAGCAATAAACCTTTCAATATAATGGATTAAAGCTTGTGTACCTTAAATTTTTTGACAGAAGCAATTGGTGCCAAGTGTATAACTTGTTATGTGCTTGGGACTTAAAATGACAGTTGATAAGAATAAATATGCATTAGCCCCCAAGTGCCAAGTGTATAACTTGTTATGTGCTTGGGACTTCAAATATGTACTACCAACTCATTAAATGTCTCTTGCAGGCTGATCTGAGCAAAAAGGAGTCTCAAATCACCGACCTTCAAGAAAATATCAAGTCCCAGCAAACAAGAACTTCCAAGGCTAAAGAAGAGCTGACCAACGCTTTAACAACCATGGGACAACTGAAGGAAAACTTTAAAAGCGAACGGGCAGTATGGGACGCTGAAAAAGCAACTCTGCTAAAGCGGGTGGAGGACGCTGAAGCAGCCCTTAATCCGGTAGCAGAAGAACTGACTGGCTTGAAGCGGCAAATCAATACTATGACCACTGCTGTCTTCGGTAAATATCCTCTTCATAAGCTTTAAATAAGCAACATCCATGAAACTGCCGGTTTACCAATATTTTGACCATTGCAGGTAGCCGCGTTACTCATCTTGGCTCGGACATGCGCAAAAAACTGAAGGCTGATTATACACTAATAGAGCAATTATATACCGGCGTTCAACGGGTCATCTGCACTGCTTCTCATAATAAACCGCCCCCAACTTTGATCAAGGAGACGTTGGAGAGGTTATCTATGATGCCTGCCCGGTTTGAAGAGTTGAAGAAATCAGCTGCTAGGGTCGGTGCTCTCACTGCGTTAACTCGGACCAAGGCATGGATATCTGACCTTGATCCGGCCGATATTGGAAACAGCTATCTAAGCCAAAAAGAGGACGGGTCTGATTTTGATAATGACGACCTCAGAACCATAACAAGGGAAATACGTCCACTGGCAAGCAAATTGGCTGAAGAAACTGATTTGTCATATTATCAGTCGATTTATGACGCAACAATAAATGGGTTAATGCACCGACTTATGATGTGCCAAATCTTATTCCCCCAATCCGTAAGCACGCCTATGCCCCTGATATTGAACCCTCCACACTTATAAGTGATGAAGCTGTATTCAGAGCTTTAACTGGGATCGATTGATCAACCATTGACTTCCAGCAACTGGATAGATAAGAGGGGGATGAAGCGGCACAGGATGATCCGGAAACTTCAACCCAGCTCAGCCAAGACTCATAAACCGGTCACCGGTTTACCTTCTGCCTTGTGCAAAACTTTGTTGGAAACAATTATTCTTTTGGGCGTCTGCTGCCTTGTAATAGGCTAGTTTAAACACTTGGTCTGCTATGCCATCGTGCATATTCACTTTGCATAATATTATTAATCCGTCATAATTATGCTATGCCTGCTTATTATCCTTAGCAACTATATTCAACCTGTTTCTGCATACAACAAGTTTAAAGTGTCCTGGCGGTTTATCGTCGGACGGGTCATAATGTCCAACATATAACCCGGTTTATAACCAAGGTTGTACTTAAGAATAATCAAATATGAAATATATCATACCTGTGATATTAAATCACATCGTTGATTTACCAACTTTTTGTAGTAGGGTGATAACCCAAATCTTGAGTACTGATAACTCCTCCCATGTTTTGCCGGTTTATAGTAAAGTCGTGCCGAGTTGTAATAAACACCGTATTATCCGTATATCATACTGGCGACTTGTAGTCGGAGCCAGAATGGGTCAATAAACACCGGATTATAACTGATCGTGCACTGCCAACTTATAGTTGAAAGCCAAGCCGAGTCAATTGACACCGGTTATCTTGTAATTTTGTACTTGGCGACTCAAAAGCCAGACCGGTTTAGTAAACACCGAATTAACATAAACCTCATCAAAATAAACCGACTGAAAAAATTTCAGAAGAAAACATGCAAAAAGGCGAGGCTTTTCATGGGCTGCCAGGCCACTGAGTTAAACCATTTTACAAAGCCTTATAAGATGGACCTCACATTAACCAAACGTCATTTTAACTATGACAAGTTCAGGGTCTTTATAAGATTGACTTGTCAGACGTTTGACGGGTCTTACCAGGATTACCTGGGCGGAGTGGCTTACTTAAAAAGGCAGGATAATCCGGGGTTTTAGGTGAATACACCTGGCTTCCAAGCCTGGCTTTTATAGCCTATTACAAGGTTATAGACTCTTTGTTCTTGTAGAAGCAAAGAGCCCCCGAGCAATATTTTGAGCTGTGCTCAATGGGTGCCCATGTTTGAGTTGTGCTTTTGCAACACTCTCTTTGGCCCCTTTTGACTTTTCTGAGAGCTCGAACTTTGCGAGAGATATTTCTTCTTGAACCGGATGTTAAACCAGATATTGAGATCTTCAAAGCTTTATGGGATACATCTTTCCCTTGAACCAGATTTTAAACCGGAATCTTCATTTTCAGCTGGAAATTTTCTGATAACCTTTAAATTTTCATCAATATGGTAGTAGCCTCCGGGACCGGGTTATCTTTCCCTCCAACGTCCTGGGGTTCTTGAATTCGCTGAAACCGGCAACATTTGCTGAGTCATATCATTGTAGCCCCCGAGTCTCAAGGCGACTCGAGGAGTTGGCTTGAGATTCTCCATATTTGACCGTGATATAAACCGGCATAAGTTATATATCATTGGTGTTGATAGCACGATGTGAATCCACAGAAGGTTGAGATGACTTCGGCGGGTTATAAATGATCCCATATGAGCCGTGTCAGCAACTCGGCCAATGGTTACTTCCAACTGGCGATTTGAAGTTAACCAAACTATAGTGGCGGCGACTTGTGCGCCTGCCCATTGAGCCACCTAGTGTAGACGGCGGTTGATAGTATATGATAATTTGCCTTCATTTTGTTGAAAGAAAATCAGGCTACCCAAGCTGTGACTTGCTCATACTCAATAAATAGCCCATGCAGACAGGTGCGGCCCGGTATGTTGATGTAAACCAGGCCACAAGAGACGGACGACAAAGACGACCACAGCATCAGAGGCGGCTTGGACAGATGAGTCATCCGCGCCATTGTAAGCCGGTGCGGACGGGGAAAGTCGGCACCGGTGTTGTAAACCGGCACAGACAAGTGAGTTAATCGCGGGCGCAGTAACCCGCGTGAACGGGCGAGTTAATGTAGACCGGGTCCACAGAGGCGGCGACTTTGTGCACGTCCATTGAATCAGCGAGCAAACATGATCCCGGCAAGTCGATGTAGACCGGACCGCAAGGGCGGCGACTTGTGCGCGTCCATTCATCGGGTAATATGTCACGGACTATCGCCGGGCAGAACATTATCAGCCCGTGCTCCATACCCGTGGCATAAGTCACATTTGTAGTGAATAATTATCCTGTATAAAAATATACAGATCAAAGTAATTGTTTTTTTGACAAAAACAACATGTGCTAATAAAATATACTCAGATGGATAACACCTGATTTGTTCGGACGATGGATGATTCATATACAGCGTCCGTAGATAACCTGGTTACGGTACGGCCCATCCGCTGCCAACAGAAAACTTCCTTTTCTCAACCAGACCTCTGCGCATTAGTGCAGCAGTTTGCAGAGGTGGAGGCAGAACCGGCGTGGACGGGTCACACGCATGGCGAGGTGGCCTGCCGCAGAAGCCACAACAGAGTTGAGGAAGAAGCTGGGGGCACGGGCCGTGGTTTGCTCTGCCGTGGGCATGATCATCTCTTTTAACAACGGTCTTTGATCCTTCTGAGTCTCCGTTAGTATCAAATTGTGGTTCAGTAGCCCCACTGCAAGATTCATCTGAGTGACAACCAAATGAGTTTTCTTCAGAGCGACCAGCTGTGTCAATCCACTGGATAACCCACTAGTGAAGGACATGGTCAAGGCCAACCATAGAAAAGCATCTGTAATCTGTGTATGTATTCCCTAAACAACTTGGATGTGTAGTGGCACCACAAATATTACACTGTAAGTAATCTCCCCAATCACTATAGCTATGAAACAGACTTCAGATATATATAGCGCTTCTGTCCTTTATTGCGAAAACCAAGTTCTTTCCTCCAGATGTTTGACAGCAGCAAGTGATCTTTCAGTTTCTTCTTGTGTGTACAGGCGGATGCAGCAGAGGTGCGACAAGGTAGTGACATCCAGTGGAGACACGGCGGCTCGCGACAGAGCGTAGCTCGGACGCGGCACCTCAGAAGCGGAGGTGACGGGGGCGTGGGTCGCAGCCAATGCGAAGGGGCAGTGCCAGCATGAGGCGAACGGCGGCGGCCTCGGCGTAGAAGACGCCGGTGAGGCGGGCCACGGCAAGGTTGTCGCACGAGGCGGGTCAAGCGGCCGACCGGCTGACGTGAGTGAAACGGCTCGGGGCCGCGAGCCCGGGCTGCTCGGGAGCGGCTTGGCTGCTCGAAGTGAGGCGACGGAGCCCTCGTCTGCATCCAGCGAAGCGGCTCATGAAAGTCCCCGGCAAGGCGGTGGTATCGGCTGACTTGACAGGGGAGACGAATGGGCGGAGCCGTGCGGGTAGGCGCGGGAGACCAGCGCAGATGACGGCCGCGGCAAAGGAGCAGACCGCGAGGCCTAACGGCTCAGAGTGAGGGCCCGCTGGCGGTGGCTTAAAATCGGCGACTTGGAGGCGGGCCACGGTAGTCAGAGGCAGGCGGTGGCTCAGCGCAGCCCGACGAGACGGCAGCGGCCTTAGAGGTAACGACGCCGACCGGCGGCGGCGGGGCCGTGGAGACGGCGGCTCAACCGCGGTTGACTTGCGGGCGAGACCGCAGTCGTCAGGGCGGAGGGGACCTGATTGTTGTCGTCCCCGTTTCTGGGTCCTGAGTCCTGACCCTATCCGCTTCCGGGTCGACTTTTTTTACAGATTGCTTCCTGTTCCTTGACGCGTGGAGCAACCGCAGCTTTTCCTCGTATGAACGTGTCACCACACATACAAATCGGTAGGTCTTGGCGGATTGATGACGCTGCTTCTAATTCATACAGACCAGATCTACGGTGGAAAAACCACCTTCACCTCAGGAACGGGACCCAAAAATTGATCTGGCTTCGGATCGCCGAATCGCCAATGCATGGCGCAAGGCGTAACACAACCCTAAGTCTTGATCTCAATCTCGTGCATGATGCTTCAGACTTAATCATAACTATGATCATAACTCAACGAATTTGTCAGCTCTTCTCCATCCGATGAATTGCGAGCTTCTCTATCCTTGAAGTGATCCCTCAAAAACCTCAAGACCACCGTGCGCGAGCCCCACGATGGGCGCCAACTATCGTGGAATTGTCATGGCAGATGTCCTAGTGTGAGGACTTAGTAGTGAGGCCAACGCATCTATGTGGTAGCTTGAGAGGGTTGAGCGGAATCGAGAGACGCAACGCAAGACAAGTATTTAGACAGCTTCAGGCCCCGGGAAACATCATCAGGTAACAACCCTACATGCTATTTGTGGCTAGGTCTCATTATGATCATGAGGGAGTCTCCGTAAACCGGCTCCCCTAGTTGTGTCTAACCCTTAAGATTATTTCTTCTTGCTTATCCCTCTTTGGGGAGCCCTGCCCCTCCTTATATAAGTTGAAGGGGCGGATAACATGTGGAGTCCTATTAGGATTAGGACTAGTCTACCTTCTAATACAAACCGGATACAAGTCCGGATCTTAACTCCTTGTAAGGTAAATATTTTTCACGCCTTTCCTCTTAAACCGGCCCACCATTAACACAAACCGGCCTTCTGGGCCTTTGGCCTTGTCATTCGTCTGTCCCGCCCGCCGGCTTACCAGTGAGTCATAATATTCAGGCAGGTTGCTTGTAAACCGTCTGGCCAGGGCAGGTCGCCAGTGAATCGCCAAGTGTCAACCGGGTCTCAAGTAAACCGCCAAGTCCGGTCGGGTCATATTTCTGGCCGGGTCATACCGCGGGTATATCCCCGACATATGTGAAGAGAAACAGGCAATCCAAACTTCAAATGATATAAGTGAAGCACATGAAGCATTCTATAAAGCCATACTCAAAAGATTTAAGTGAAGTGCAACGAGCATTCTATAAATCAACCATGGAGTATCTCATACCAGCATGGTGCATAAAAGAAAAGTGAAAACTAAATGCAAAAGACGCTCCAAGATTTGCACATATCGCATGAACGAAACGAATCCGAAAACATACCGATATTTGTTGAAGAAAGATGGGATGCCTTCCGGGGCATCCACAAGCTTAGACGCTTGAGTCTCCTTGAATATTTACTTGGGGTGCCTTGGGCATCCCCAAGCTTGAGCTCTTGTCTATCCTCTTTATCCTCATATCGAGACATCCTCGATCTTCGAACACTTCATCCACACAAAACTCAACAGAAAACTCGGTAAGATCCGTTAGTATAATAAAGCAAATCACTACTCTAAGTACTGTTTCAAACCAATTCATATTTTGTTTTTGCATTATAGGTACTGTAATATAACTTTTCCATGGCTTAATCCACTGATAGAAATTGATTGTTTCATCAAAACAAGCAAACCATGCATCAAAAATAGAATCTGTCTAAAACAGAACAGTCTGTAATAATCTGAACATTTACCATACTTATGGTACTCCAAAAATTCTACCAAAATTATTAAAAATAAAAAATTTGTATAGAAAGACAGTGCAAAAAGTTTTAGAATCATTTGACGTTCCAGTAAAAAATGTAAAATCGCGCACTACAGCCAAAGTTTCTGCCCTGCACCGCACAAACCAACAAGCATTGTAAACATCCTAAAGGCAAACCTTCGCACATTATTTTTATAAAAAAATGGAATTGTACAAGGGGATAATTACATTTTTTGAGAAGTTTCTGTAATCAAGATTCACAAAGTTTCCATGAGCATGAACAAAGTTCAAGGAGCTCCCCCACTTCGACCATGCTTGTCTCTCTCACTTTCACTTTCCTTTTTGAAAAAGTTTTGGGTTCCCCTCTTTGTTTTTTTATTAAACTATATGAAATCACTCAACAGAAATAAATGACTCTCTAAAACTTTCGGGTTGTCTCCCTGGCAGCGCTTTCTTTAAAGCCATTAAGCTAGGCATATAGTGCTCAAGTAATGGATCCACCTGGATCCCAAGGTATATCTAAGACAATTTTAATTAACAATGATTTGTAATTTAGTGGTGAGCACAAAGTAACAAATATCATGTAATGACGAAGTCTAACTCTCTTCCTATGCATCGGCATGTCATACAAGAACAATTCATGCACACAAAGTAAAGGCCAATGCATAGTATAAACAGTTTCTTGCAATTTTATCATGTTGGAAACATAGAGAGGTGGAGATATAGTTCCTCTCTCATAATAATTGCAAGTAGGAGCATCAAGCACATGCATATTATATTCATCAAAATCATCATGTGCAATGGTAAAAGGCAACCCATCAATATAATCCTTAATAAGTGCAAACTTCTCCGATACAGTGTAATCGGGAGAATTCAAAAAGATAATAGGACTATCATGCGCGGGTGCAATAGCAACAATTTCATGTTTAACATAAGGAACTATAGCAAGTTCATCTCCATAAGCATAATTCATATTGGTATCTTGGCCACAAGCATAGCAAGCATCATCAAAAAGGGATATTTCAAAAGAATCAATGGGATCATAACAATCATCATAACATTCATCCTTGGTAAGCATGAAGGGAAATTAAACAATGTATGAGTTGAAGAGTTACTCTCATTAGAAGGTGGGCACGGGTGATCAATCCGCTCTTCCTCCTTTTGTTCTTCGCTCTCCTCCTCAGCTTTTTCATCCAATGAGCTCACAATGTCATTAATTTCTTCTTCCATAGACTCCTGCAAAATATTAGTCTCTTCTTGGACTGCAGAGGAGTCCTCAATATATGGTTTAACATAGGCATTATAAGCATAATTATCATAACAATATTCAAGTATGGCAAAATTTTCAGGTTTGTAAAGAGTAGCATCATACTTTTCAATTAAAGAAGCAATTTCATAAGCACCCTTAAAAGCAACAAATTCGTCAATTTGTTGAACATCATAGTAATTATAAACACCCTTAGCATACGAAGATACGATTCCATTATCACTAAACTCACATTGGTAGGCAAGGTGATTCTTAGGGTTTTCAGAACAACAAGTAACATCATATATTTCACATAAATTCCAAGCATAGCATTGCAAACGATGAATTTGATCCAGTAAAAGTTTCCCTTTTTGAGATAAGCAGTGTCGCACATAACAAGCATGCTCACCTAAAGATTTGCCCTCAACTAAGCTAGTTGGGGTTTCAGCATGAGCACATAGGGATCGAAGATGATCCAAGTAAAAAGCTTCAGGAGTGTGATAGATTTTGAGTGGTTCTTCAACCATTGGTTCAGTAGGTACAACTTTTTTTTGGTATTTTGCGTTTCCTACCCATAACTAAAGATAGAAAACAACTTAGAACAGCAAATAAAAACTACTTAGTGAGAAAGCAAACAAGCACACACGAGAATATTCACCCCATGCTATGACTCCCCGGCAACGGCGCCAGAAAAGGTCTTGATAACCCACAAGTATAGGGGATCAATTGTAGCCTATTTCGATAAGTAAGAATGTCGAACCCATTCCCTCAAGTTCTATCGACCACCGATACAACTCTACGCACGCTTAACGTTCGCTTTACCTAGAACAAGTATGAAACTAGAAGTACTTTGTAGTTGTTGTTGGATAGGTTTGCAAGATAATAAAGAGCGCGTCAATAAAAATTAGGGGCTGTTTAGATAAAGAAGCAATAAAGTTAGTATAGCGAGTGTGGAAAAGTGGTGGTAGGAGTTGCGAAATTATCCCTAAGCAACTGAATACTTTACTAGACCGATAACAAGTTTTATGTGGGAGAGGCCACTGTTAGCATGTCATCCCTGACTTGGAATTCTATGCACTTATGATTGGAACTATTAGCAAGCATCCGCAATTACTAATGTTCATTAAGGTAAAACCCAACCATAGCATTACGATATATTGGCCCCCCCTTCTATCCCGTATGCATCAATTTCTATGCTAGGTTGAAGCTTCTGTCACTCTTGCCCTCCAATACATAGTCCTATCAACATACAACTAACCCTATGGGTGTGATCCACGCGCGCGCTCATATGATGGGCACCAAAGGACAACAACATAACCACAAGCAAATTAAACTAATCATAGCAATTCACCAATCACCGATAGGACAACAAAAATCTACTCAGATATCATAGGATGGGAACACATCATTGGATAATAATATGAAGCATAAAGCACCATGTTCAAGTAGAGGGTACAACGGGTTGCGGGAGAGTGGACCACTGTAGATGGATGGGGAAAGGTGATGGAGATGTTGGTGAAGATGGTGGAGGTGTTGATGTAGATTGCGGTGATGATGATGGCCCCCGGTGGCACTCCGGCGCCACCGGAAGCAAGGGGGAGAGAGCCCCCCTTCTTCTTCTTCTTCCTTGACCTTCTCCCTATATGGGAGAAGGGTTTCCCCTCTGGTCCATGGTCTCTATGGCGTGGGACGGGCGAGAGCCCCTCCGAGATTGGATATGTCTCTCTGTCTCTCTCTGTTTCTGCATTCCAGATCTGGCCTTTCACCGTTTCTTTTATAACCGGAGATCCGTAACTCCAATTGGGCTAAATTTTGGACACAATCTCTATCCGGAAATTAGCTTTCTTGTGGAGAAAGAAGGGCTCCAACCGCCTTATGGGGTGTCCACGAGGGTACAGGACGCGCCTGACCCCCTAGGGCGCCCCCTGCCTCGTGGCCCCCTCGGGCATCGTGTCGCGTTGATTCTTCTTCCCAAAAATCACATATATTCCAAAAAAAACTCCGTCTGTTTTAACCGTTTGGACTCCGTTTGATATGGATTTTCTACGAAACAAAAAACATGCAACAAACAAGAACTGGCACTGGGCACTGGATCAATATGTTAGTCCCAAAATAGTATAAAAAGTTGCCAAAAGTATATGAAAATTGTATAATATTGGCATGGAAAAATAAAAAATTATAGATACGACAGAGACGTATCAGTACCTGTGGGCTACCAGCAGTGTTGATTACATCTTGTAGTTGATGCTTGTCGGTTTATTTGGTGGAAGATTGAGACATCCATTTTGCATCATGTTTTTTGTTGATATTTATTGCATTATGGGTTGTATTTCACTTTATGGTACAATACTTATGTATTTTTCTCTCTTATTTTACAAGATTTACATGAAGAGAGAGAATGGCGGTAGCTAGAATTCTGGACCTGAAAGGAGCAAATCTGAGAGACCTATTCTGCACAACTCCAAAAGTCCTGAAAATTTACGAAGAATTATTTTGGAATATATAAGAATTATTGGGCGAAGAAAATACTAGAAGGGACCCACCAGGTGGCCACAAGCCTGGGGGCGCGCCCTACCCCCTGGGCGCGCCTCCAGGGATTGTGGGCCCCCTGGCAGGTCTCAGGTGGCCATCTTCTGCTATATGGAAGGTCTTGACCTAGAAAAAAATCAGAAGATAGCTTTCGGGACAAAGTGCGCCATCTCGAGGCGAAACCTGGGCAGGAGCAATCTAGAGCTCCGGCAGAGTGATTCTGCCGGGGAAACTTCCCTCCGGAGGGGGAAATCGAAGCCATCATCATCACCATCGATCCTATCATCAAGAGGGGGTTAATCTCCATCAACATCTTCACCAGCACCATCTCCTCTCAAGCTCTAGTTCATCTCTTATATCGATCTTTGTCTCAAAACCTCATATTGGTACCTGTGGGTTGCTAGTAGTGTTGATTACTCCTTGTAGTTGATGCTAGTTGGTTTATTCGGTGGAAGATCACATGTTCAGATCCTTAATGATATTCATTACCCCTCTGATCTTGAACACGAATATGCTTTGTGAGTAGTTACATTTGTTCCTGAGGACATGGGAGAAGTCTTGTTATAAGTTGATGAGGGCATCCCAGTACCTCATGTTGTTCCCATCAAGGAGGAGGTGAAGCCCAACTTCAAGACTCCTCCAAGTTAGAGGTGTGCCAAAGGGGGCGACCGAACCATGTACTTGGTCGGTTCCAGTTTTATCTATTTTTATTTTCAGGTCTTGTTATGGGCCACTTAGGATTTTTATTTTGTGTGTTTTGATGTGGGCCTGTCCAACCGACTAGTTTTCTAGATGCCTATATAAGGAGGCCAGTGGCTAGGTTTAGAGGGGTCAAATTTTTTGATTGAGTTTTGAACATTGTTTCCACGGGGTGAACCATCCCTCCGGGGACGGCGCTGTTGTTTATCAAATAAAGTGGTGATTGCATGAAGGTTCTTGTGTGATCAAGAATTATCGTGCCAAGGTTAGAGGCGTGTTGTTCATCTTCACGTTGCTTGCTGGATTTGTTTCCTCATCTTCAGGTTGCATGGATTGATCACGTGATTAGAAGGTTTGCTATCTAATTGTCTTGCGGTGAAATATCGGGCAAAAACTATAAGATCATTACGTTGATCCTTATCATGTGGTATCAGATCACTAGGTTTGTCACCGCGAGTTCGTCTTATTGAAATTGATCTGCTGGTGTTTGCTATAGCACTCGTAGATTGCTGAGGCATTGAAGATCTGCTGTGGATTGTTGTTGGTGCCACCGAGGAGTTTGCACGTAGATTGAAGATTGGGTCTAATTGATTTTCGTTTCACTTGTGACAAGATCGATTTCCTCTGATCTCAGAATACATACATGCGCCATAACTTATTATTCCGATCGATCAGATTGGATCCGTTTCTCTCGTGCGTGCAGTCCAGGATCAAGCGAGGAAAAGATTCAAACGAAGCAGCTGGGTTTGGGCACGGATCTGATCAGTTTTTTTGGTGAGATCGGTTTGTTTGTCACAGGGTTGGATAGGAATCGGTGGTTAGCGTATTTACGTGGGAAAGTCTGGACCACAACAGAAAAAGAAAGGAGTTTGCTTCAGATCAATCTATCCGCTTTTGGTGGAGCTTTTCGTGTGAGAGATAAAAAAGGAACGAGATCGCAAGAGAGGTACATATTGGATTGTTACTACTTTTATTTACGTCACTATTTTTTTGGACCAGTTATGTTGCAATTTGTGTGAGGAAAGAACGATCGGCAAGGAGAGAAGCAGCCGTTTGGCGTTTGGTTTAATCTGGTTAGTTGGACACATGTATGTATTAGTAGCTCGGAAAGTCCCTACCAACTCACGTTGGTTCCCTTGTACGTGAGTCTAATTACCAAAAAAACCAGTGATTTTATTTTCTCTTTGCAAATTGGAAGATGCCATCCACATGGTTTTCTCGGTTGCATGAGAAGTCTAAGGAGCTGGCTCGAACTGATATCGCTGATATACAACAGATCATTAAAGAGATGCAAGCGGAATTAAGAAAGCCCATTACAATTTTCCCCGCACATACTGTGCAGCCTTCTGCGAAGGTAATTTGCAAGGACATGTCTGTGGTTCAGATAGATGATGTCAACGAGGCAGCGACAACGCATACTGATTCTAAGGAGGACAAGGCTGACGGTGTACCATTGGTTGGGCTGAATGTGCAACTCAAGCGGGCACACGGTGATGCTTGCATAAAAGTTGATAGAGGCCAGCGTTGGAATTTATTTCAGACACGGTGCATGATCAAGGGCAAGGCGTGCAAGTTGATGATTGATGGTGGTAGTTGTACCAATGGCATAAGCAAGGCAATGGTGGTATCTTTGGGGTTGTCCACTTGGCGTATTTCTGAACCTAAGCATCTAGAGTGGTTGAATATTTGTGGTATGCTGAAGGTTACACATAAGGCGCGTGTGCCATTTACAGTTGGTGAGTATGCTGATGAGGTGGAATGCGATGTATTGCCATTGGAGGTGTGTGGATTGTTACTTGGGCGTCCATGGCATTATGATCACAATGCTATCCATGCTGGGAGAGCAAATACATATACAGTTTTGCATGATGGCAAACAACGGACATTGAAGCCTATGATAGATGATCATATCAAGTCAGATGTAGTGTTGGTGGTGCGCAAGGAGAAAGTGCACAAGGCCAAGCCAAAACAAAGGATATTTGAGCTTCCGAAGGAGGAGCATGATGGGAGGAGTGTAAGTATTGATATTGTTTCAGCTGTGCCTGTCGATGATAAGCCAGTTGTGCCTGTTGGTGAGAAGTCAGTTGATGTCAAGCCTCTTAGTGGTGAGATGACACATATTGCAGCTAGTCCGACAGTTCCAATTTGTGTCGGCCAACGTGTTCAGACAGATGATAGTTGTGTTGCTCGTGTCTCGGTGCTTATGGAGGAGCGGGTAGTAGACCGCATGTTTGTTGGACCAGTTGGGGGGATTTGTTGGAGCAGCTATGCGTATGCACATAGGAAAATATGGATGTGTTCGTCAATTGTGTGGCCCGGGCATTGCTCCTATTTTGCAGGGTTGTACCAAGAAGTTCCACGTTCAGCGCCAACGAGCTCCATTGATAGTGGAAAAGAAGAAGTTGTTGGCGCCTAAGTCCAAGCTTATGTGGCAACGGAAGGTGGTGCCACCCGCGGTGACACGTACAGGTAGTCGAGAGGGAGGATGTTGTTCCCATGAAGGAGGAGGTGAAGCCCAACTTCAGGACTCCTCCAAGTTAGAGGTGTGCCAAAGGGGGCGACCGAACCATGTACTTGGTCGGTTCCAGTTTTATCTATTTTTATTTCCAGGTCTTGTTATGGGCCACTTAGGATTTTTATTTTGTGTGTTTTGGTGTGGGCCTGTCCAACCGACTAGTTTTCTAGATGCCTATATAAGGAGGCCAGTGGCTAGGTTTAGAGGGGTCAAATTTTTTGATTGAGTTTTGAACATTGTTTCCACAGGGTGAACCATACCTCCAGGGACGGCGCTGCTGTTTATCAAATAAAGTGATGATTGCATGAAGGTTCTTGTGTGATCAAGAATTATCGTGCCAAGGTTAGAGGCGTGTTGTTCATCTTCATGTTGCTTGCTGGATTCGTTTATCTTCAGGTTGCCTGGATTGATCACGTGATTAGAAGGTTTGCTATCTAATTGTCTTGCGGTGAAAGATCGGGCAAAAACTATAGGATCATTACATTGATCCTTATCATAAGTAATCATGTGAATTTGGTATTCGTTCAATATTTTGATGAGATGTATGTTGTCTTTCCTCTAGTGATGTTATGTGAACGTCGACTACATGACACCTTACCATGATTTGGGCCTAGGGGAAGGCATTGGTAAGTAAAAAGTAGATGATGGGTTGCTAGAGTGATGAAGCTTAAACCCCAGTTTATGTGTTGCTTCGTAAGGGGCTGATTTGGATCCACATGTTTCATGCTATGGTTATATTTATCTTAATTCTTCTTTCATAGTTGCGGATGCTTGCGAGAGGGTTTAATCATAGGTGGGAGGATTGTCCAAGTAAGGTCAGCACCCAAGCACCGGTCCACCCACATATTTAATTATCAAAGTAACGAACGCGAATCGTATGAGCATGATGAAATCTGACTTGACAATAATTCCCATGTGTCCTCGGGAGCTCTTTGTTTTATATAAGAATTTGTCCAGGCTTTTCCTCTGCTATAAAAAGGATTGGACCTCCTTGCTTCACCTTTGTTACACTTGTTACTTGCTACCTGTTATGAATTATCTTATCATGAAACTATATGTTACCGATAAATTCAGTGCTTGCAGAAAATACCTTGCCGAAAACCGCTTGTCATTTCCTTCTGCTCCTCGTTGGGTCCGACACTCTTACTTATCGAAAGGACTACGATAGATCCCTTATACTTGTGGGTCATCAAGAGTCTTTTCTGGCGCCGTTGTCGGGGAGTGAGGCGCATTTGGTGAGTGGAAATTGGTAAGGAAAAGTTTATATTCTGTGCTGAAATTTACTGTCACTTGTCACTATGGAAAATAATCCTTTGAGGGGTTTGTTTGGTGTTTCTTCACCCCCAACCGAAAGAACAAGGAGTTTCTCCTCAACCTACTGTACCTACTGGAAATATTTATTATGAAATTACTTCGGGTGTGATAGAGAAACTTCTGGCTAATCCATATGCAGGAGATGGAACACTACATCCTGATATATATGCATCTAATCTTTGTGGATGAAGTTTGTGGATTATTTAAGCTTGTAGGTTTGCCCGGAGATGAATTCAAGAGGAAGGTCTTCCCTTTATCTTTAAAGGGAAAGGCATTGCCATGGTATAGGCTATGTGATGATATTGGATCTTGGAATTACAATCGACTGAAATTGGAATTTCACCAGCAGTTTTATCCTATGCATCTGGTTCATCATGATTGGAATTATATATATAATTTTTGGCCTCGTGAAAGAGAAAGTATCGCTCAAGATTGGGGGCGGCTTAAGTCAATGTTATATCCATGCCCCAATCATGAGCTCTCAAGAGAAATTATTATTCAGAATTTTTATGCTCGGCTTTCTCGTAATGATCAATCCATACTCGATACCTCTTGTTATGGCTCTTTTATGAAGAAGACTATTGAATTCAAATGGGATCTCTTGGAAAGAATTAAACGCAACTCTGAAGATTGGGAGCTCGACAAATTTAGGGAGTCAGGTATAAACCTTAAGTTTGAATGTGTTAAATCTTTTATGGATACCGATGCTTTTCGTGAATTTAGCACTAAATATGGACTTGACTCTGAGATAGTAGCTTCTTTCTGTGAATCATTTGCTACTCATGTTGATCTCCCTAAGGGTAAGTGGTTTAAATATCATCCTCCCGTTGAAGTAAAAATAGTAGAACCCATTAAGGCTGAAGAAGAAACTATTACTTATAATGTTGATCCTGTTATTCCTACTGCTTATACTGAGAAACCACCTTTTCCTATTAGGATAAAGGAACACACTAAAGCTTCAGCTGTGGTTCGTAAGAGTTATACTAGAACACCTAGACCCCCTGAAAAAATTAAAGTTGAATCTAGTACTGCTATGGTTAAAGATCTCTTGGTCGATAATATTGATGGGCATGTTATTTATTTCTGTGATGAAGCTGCCAGAATAGCTAAACACGATGAAAAAGATAAACACAGACCTCTTGTTGGAGTGGTTGTTGTCTCTATTAAAATAGGAGATCATTGTTATTATGGATTATGTGATTTGCAACCCTTTTACCTTATATCAAGAAATTATGAATGATATTGCACCTGCTGAGATAGAGGATATAGATATTACAATTAACCTTGCTAATAGAGATACTATTTCACCAATTGGGGTCGTTAGAGATGTTGAAGTCTTGTGTGGGAAAATAAAATATCCTACTGATTTTTTAGTTCTTGGTTCTCCACAAGATTATTTTTGTCATATTATATTTGGTAGACCTTTCTTGAACGGTGTTAATGCTAAAACAGATTGTGAGAAAGAAACAGTTAGTGTAAGTTTTGGGGATGTGTCTCATGAGTTTAATTTCTCCAAATTTCGTAGACAATCCCATGATAAAGAATTGCCTAATAAAGATGAAATTATTGGTCTTGCTTCTATTGACATGCCTCCTACTGATCCCTTAGAACAATATTTGCTAGACCATGAAAATGATATGTTCATGAATGAAAGAAAGGAATTAGATGATATTTTCTTTAAACAAATGCCTGTTTTGAAACACAATTTGCCTGTTGAGACTCTTGAAGATCCTCTACCACCCAAGAGTGATCCTGTGTTTGATCTTAAACAATTACCTGATATTTTGAAATATGCTTATCTTGATGAAAATAAGATATATCCTGTTATTATTAGTGCTAACCTTTTAGAGCATGAAGAAAAGAAATTATTGAAAACTCTAAAGAAGCACCGTGCAACTATTGGATATACTCTGGATGATCTTAAGGGCATTAGTCCCACTCTATGTCAGCACAAAAGCTTAAACCAGTTGTTGATCATCAATGAGGGTTGAATCCTAAGATGAAAGAAGTGGTAAGAAACGAAATATTAAAGCTTATGTAAGCAGGTATAATCTATCCTATTGCTGATAGTAGATGGGTAAGTCCTGCTCATTGTGTCCCTAAGAAGGAAGGTATTACCGTTGTGCCTAATGATAAAAACGAATTGACCCAGCAAAGAATTTTTACAGGTTATAGAATGGTAATTGATTTTAGAAAATTAAATAAAGCTACTAGGAAAGACCATATCCTCTACCTTTTATTGATCAAATGCTGGAAAGACTATCAAAACATACACACTTTTGCTTTCTAGATGGTTACTATCGTTTTTCCCAAATACCTGTGTCGTGAGATGATCAAGAGAAAACTACTTTTACTTGCCCTTTTGGTACCTTTGCTTATACATGTATGCCTTTTGGTTTATGCAATGCACCTGCTACTACCTTTCAATGATGTATGACTGCTATATTCTCTCACTTTTGTGAAAAGATTTTTGAGGTTTTCATGGACAATTTCTCAGTATACGAGACTTCTTTTGATGATTGCTTAAGCAACCTTGAACGAGTTTTACAGAGATGTGAAGAAACTAATCTTGTCTTGAATCGGGAGAAGTGCCACTTTGTGGTTAACAAAGGTATTGTTTTGGGGCATATAATATCCAAAAGAGGTATTGAAGTTGATAAAGCTAAAGTTGATGCAATTGAAAAAATGTCGTGTCCTACAGATATCAAAGGTATAAGAAGTTTCCTCGGTCATGCTGGTTTCTACAGGAGATTTATT
Source organism: Aegilops umbellulata (assembly GCA_032464435.1). Lineage (NCBI taxonomy): Eukaryota > Viridiplantae > Streptophyta > Magnoliopsida > Poales > Poaceae > Aegilops > Aegilops umbellulata. Next base: position 109,791,595 of record CP136057.1, on the reverse strand, counting down.
AAAGACTTCTCTAAAATTTCCAGGCCTCTCACTAATCTTTTGCAAAAAGATGTTCAATTTGTTTTTTATGATGATTGTGTAGAAGCATTTGAAATCCTTAAGAAAGCTTTAATCTCTGCACCTATTGTTCAACCGCCTGATTGGAACCTGCCTTTTGAAATTATGTGTGATGCTAGTGATTATGTTGTTGGTGCTGTTCTAGGACAAAGAGTTGATAAAAAATTAAATGTTATCCATTATGCTAGTAAAACTCTAGGCAGTGCTCAAAGGAATTATGCTACTACTGAAAAAGAATTTTTAGCAGTTGTGTTTACTTGTGATAAGTTCAGATCTTATATTGTTGATTCCAAAGTTACTATTCACACTGATCACGCTGCTATTAAATATCTTATGGAAAAGAAAGATGCTAAACCTAGACTCATTAGGTGGGTTCTCTTGCTACAAGAATTTTATTTACATACTACTGATAGAAAGGGAGCTGAGAACCCCATAGCACACAACTTGTCTAGGTTTTTTTGCGGGGAACTTGTCTAGGTTAGAGAACGTTCTTGATGACCCACTACCTATTGATGATAGCTTTCCTGATGAACAATTAGCGGTCATAAATGCTTCTCATAGAACCCCTTGGTATGCCGATTATGCTAATTATATTGTTGCTAAATTCATACCACCTAGTTTCACATACCACCAAAAGAAAAAGTTTTTCTATGATTTAAGACATTACTTCTGGGATGACGCACACCTTTATAAAGAAGAAGTAGATGGTGTTATTAGACATTGTGTACCTGATCCTACGCAAGTGTCACTCCAAAGCCTACGGAGGGAACCATGATGGTGATAGAACTGGACACAAGGTACTACAATCTGGTTTTTATTGGCCTGCTCTTTTTAAGGATGCTCGTAAGTTTTTCCTGTCTTGTGATGAATGTCAAAGAATTGGTAATATTAGTAGACGTCAGGAAATGCCTATGAATTATCCACTTGTTATTGAACCATTTGATGTTTGGGGATTTGATTATATGGGACCTTTTCCTTCCTCTAATGGGTATACACATATTTTAGTTGTTGTTGATTACGTTACTAAGTGGTAGAAGCTATTCCAACTAGTAGTGTTGATCATAACACATCCATTAAAATGCTTAAAGAAGTTATTTTCCTGAGGTTTGGAGTCCCTAGATATTTAATTACTAATGGTGGTTCACACTTTATTCATGGTGCTTTCCGTAAATTGCTTGCTAAGTATGATGTTAGCCATAGAATTGCATCTCCTTATCACCCTCAGTCTAGTGGTCAAGTAGAATTAAGTAATAGAGAAACAAAATTGATCTTCCAAAAGGCTGTTAATAGATCCAAGAAGAATTGGTCTAAGAAACTTGATGATGCATTATGGGCTTATAGAACTGGTTATAATATGTCTCCTTATAAATGGTCTATGGAAAGGCTTGCCACTTACCTCTCGAACTAGAACATAAAGCTTATTGGGCAATTAAAGAACTCAACTATGATTTGAAACTTGCCGGTGAGAAGAGGTTATTTGATATTAGCTCACTTGATGAATGCAGAACCCAAGCCTATGAAAATGCCAAGTTATTTAAAGAGAAATTTAAAAGATGGAATGATAAAAGGATATAACAGCGTTAATTCAATGTAGGTGACCATGTCTTGCTATACAATTCTCGTTTAAGATTTTTTGTAGGAAAACTTCTCTCTAAATGGGAAGGGCCTTACATTATCGAGGAGGTTTATCGTTCCGGTGCCATCAAGATCAACAACACCGAAGGCACTAGCCTAAAGGTGGTAAACGGGCAGAGAATCAAACATTATATCTCAGGTACTCCCATAAATGTTTAAACCAATATTATTAATACCATAACACCGTAGGAGTACATAAGGGATACTTTCCAGAATGTCCCAGACCTCCAAAAAGGAATAGGTATGTGATATGGTAAGTAAACCAACTCCAAAACTTTTCTAGAGGCAATTTTACTCCATTTTGGAACATTTAAAAATTAGGACAATAAAAACTAGTCCGAAAAGTGCACGAGGAGGCGACAAGCCCTGCGAGCGCGCCCTACCCCCCTGGGCGCACCTCCCAGGCTTGTGGCCACCTCGTGTTCCCTCTAGACTCCGTTTTCTTGCAGAATACTTCTTTTGGTCGGTAAAAAAACATTATATAATCTCCTGAAGGTTTTGACAACCGTACCACGACAATATCCTCTGTTCTTGTTTTGAGCTGTTTTTTTGATAGATCTAGATTGCCACATCCCCAAGCGCTCCGAAGGACAAGTTCTTTGAGAAGGTCATCAACCCCTACCACGCGAAGGTGCTGCAACACCCTTAGACAATTGAGTAGGGATGGCAGTTTTGCCCATGGGTATGGGTACCCGTGCGTACCCTACCCGAATACAACGGGTATGGGCAAGACTTGGAGAGAATTTCTACCCATGGGTAATGGTTACCCATACCCGCAAAATATATGGGTAGGGCATGGGTAAGAAATTATACCCATGGGTAACCCAATGGATACCCAGAAAAATTAATTAATGGAAATAACTCCTAAAACATGTGGGGTTAACATCCAACTCATATGGTCCAACCCTAAGTCTCGTATTCCTTAAACAAGCCATAACTAAATCTCGTATTCCTTAAACATGCCATAGCTCATAGGCTCACAATCACCTGCTCACCACTCCACCTACGTCCTATGTGACTCCTTAAAAATATGAAATATCGACTCTTCGCTACTGGATTCTTGTCGAACTCTCGATCCAGCGATCCCCAATTCCTACCACCGCCTTCCACTGTGTCAAGCTTCCACCAACCGCTGCTCATACTCCCCTGATGCCTCCAAGAGGCCACCCACCAAAGGAGGCTGCATTCGTGCTATACTGGTCTACCATGATCACTTGAATTTTGAACTCATTTCTATACCTTTTAAGAATTAGAATGATATATATTGTACCCAATGGATACCCATTGGGTATAGGATACCCGATGGGTATGGGCATGGGTGTCAGTTTATGCCCATGGGTATTGAAGTGGGTGGGTATAGAAAGTTTCTATGGGCATGGGTTTGGGTAGAAGGAGGTTGTACCCACCCATACCCTACCCATTGCCATCCCTACAATTGAGATGCGTGAGGAGGTGTTGCACATCCGGGATGTTCAGGGGCCAAAGAAGACCGAGAGGCATGGAGACTAGGCTCGAAGCGATGGAGCAGCAAGTGTTCAAGTGCCAAGGGATGGTGGAACATGGACTCAAAGCCAATCACTCCATGATCACGGAATTTACCCGTGATCACAAGTTGGACGCCAAGAACATGGGGGAGGCCATCTTCAAGCTTCACGAGAAAATCGAGCATCTCCAAGCCCAGATCTATGACCTGCAAAACCAAAACTGTCAGTATGAATACAGATTTAAGAGGATGAGTTTGGTTGCAGATTTGAGGATCACGGAGACTCATTCATCTTTTTACGATGGTGAACCTATGCCTCAGAAGACGGAGGACAAGCTTCCCACATCATCAACCTCATCACGACCACCTCCGAAGGAGACTTGAGTACATGGGTACGGGCACTCCCCTTGGCTTGTGCCAAGCTTGGGGGAGGTGCCTCGATATCGTATCACCATCATATCTTTACCTTTATCATTTTCCTTAGTTTGATCCTTTTGGTTATATATTGGTTTAGTAGAATAAAGTTTTTAGTATGATCTAGTCTTTGAGTTTTGCCTTGAGTTCCCTCTATGTAATCGAGTGTGAGCGTTATATAACAAAGAGCAGTTTTGAATAAGGGCTTTGCTTTCTTTCTTTGATCTTGGGAAAGAGGAAAAAGAAAATAAAGAATAAAAGAGCATATAATAATCTTATGGAGACTGATGACTTCACATATAAGAAGTATGAGGATTGAAACTTGTTGTGGGTTGAAAAAAATAGTGTTGGTCATTGTTGCAATTAAAAGGATGTAATAAAGAAAGATAGGTTCACATATAAATATATTATCTTGGACATCTTTCATGATTGTGAACACCCATTAAAATATTGCATGCTAAGAAGTTGATGTTGGACAAGGAAGACAACATAATGAGTTATGCTTACTTATTTCTGAATAGAAGTTATATTGTCATGGATCCTCTAACATGCCACGCTTGCTTCCACCTCATACTAGCCAAAACTTCCGCACCAAGTAGAGATACTACTTGTCCATCCAAACACCATTAACCCAGTTTTGCCATGAGAGTCCACTATACCTACCTATGGATTGAGTAAGATCCTTCAAGTGAGTTGTCATCGGTGGAAGCAATAAAAATTGCTCTTTAAATGTGTATGATCTATTAGTGCGAGGAAAATAATCTTTATACGAACTTGTGATGGGGAAGAAATAAAAGCGACGGACTGCATAATAAAGTTCTTTATCAAAAGCGGCAAGATAAAGTGACGTTCTTTTGCATTAAGAGTTCGTGCATCCAACCAAAAAGCGCATGACAACCTCTAATTCCCTCTGCGAAGGGCCTATCTTTTACTTTTTAGTACTTAACTTTATGCAAGAGTCATGGTGATCTTCACCACTCCCAATATTTTTGCCTTTTTCTTTTGGCTAGCGTCATAAGTTGGGGAAAGATCTCGATAAATATATCCACTCAGATGTAGGTGATCATGAATTATTATTGTTGACATTACCCTTGAGGTAAATAGTTGGGAGGAAAAACTATAAGCCCTTATCTTTCTATGTGTCTGATTGAAGCTTTGAATTCATAAGTATCGCATGAGTGTTAGCAATTATGAAAGGTTAAAAGATGATTGAGTATGTGGATTTGCTAGACAGGCTCTTATATTGACTCTTTCTGATGTTACGATAAATTGCAATTGCTTCAATGACCAAGATGATAGTTTGTTGGTTTTCAGTAAGGTTCTTGATCCAGACTTTACCTTGTGAATGAATTGTCACTTTAGGATAAGAAGTTATATGACAATATATTGTTGTTCTAAAGATAATCATGATGCCCTCATGTCCGTATTTTATTTTATCGACACCTCTATCTCTAAGCATGTGGACATGATTATCGACCTCGGCTTTCGCTTGAGGACAAGCGAGGTCTAAGCTTGGGGAGTTGATACATCCATTTTGCATCACGTTTTTATGTTCATATTTGATGTCTACTACGCAACTTTATTCTTGTAGACTCGTGTTGGGCCTCCAAGCATAGAGTTTTGTAGGACAGTAGCAATTTCCCCTCAAGTGGATGACTGCTACCTCTTGAGCATGCGTTGATTTTTCCTTGAAGAGGAAAGGGTGATGCAGCAAAGTAGCGTTAGTATTTCCCTTGGTTTTTTAGAACCAAGGTATCAATCCAGTAGGAGACTACACGCAAGTCGCCTAGTACCTGCACAAACAATCAAGAACCTTGCAACCAACGCGATAAAGGGGTTGTCAATCCCTTCACGGCCACTTGCAAAAGTGATATCTGATAAAGATAATAAGATATTTTTTTATTTTTGTTGTATAGATTGCAAAATAAACGGTGACAGAAATAGCTAGTTGACGGGAAAATAATATGATGTAAAGTAGACCCGGGGGCCATAGGTTTCACTAGTGGCTTCTCTCAAGATAGCATAGATTACGGTGGGTGAACAAAATACTGTCGAGCAATTGATAGAAAAACGCATAGTTATGAGAAGATCTAGGCATGATCATGAACATAGGCATCACGTCCATGTCAAGTAGACCGAAACATTCTGCATCTACTACTATTACTCCACACATCGACCTCTATCCAACATGCATCTAGAGTATTAAGTTCATAAGAACGGAGTAACACATTAGGCAAGATGAAATGATGTAGAGGGATAAACTCAAGTAATATGATATAGAGCCCATCCTTTTATCCTCGGTGGCAACAATACAATACATGTCGTTTCCCTTTCTGTCACTGGGATCGGGCACCGCAAGATTAAACCCAAAGCTAAGCACTTCTCCCATTGCAAGAAAGATCAATCTAGTAGGCCAAACTAAACCGATAATTCGAATAGACTTGCAAAGATAACAAATCATACATATAAGAATTCAGAGAAGAACCAAATATTGTTCATAGATAATCTTGATCATAAACCCACAATTCATCGGATCTCGACAAACACACCGCAAAAAGAATTAGATCGAATAGATCTCCAAGAGAATCGAGGAGAACTTTGTATTGAGATCCAAAGAGAGAGAAGAAGCCATATAGCTAATAACTATGCACCCGAAGGTCTGTGGAAAACTACTCACACATCATCGGAGAGGCTATGGTGTTGATGTAGAAGCCCTCCATAATCGATTCCCCCTCCGGTGGAGCGCCGGAAAAGGCCCCAAGATGGGATCTCACGGGTATAGAAGGTTGCGGCAGTGGAAATAGGGTTTCGTGGTGCTCTCAGATGTTTTGGGGGTATGTGAGTATATATAGGCAAAAGAAGTAGGTCGATGGAGCCATCAGTGGCCCACGAGGGTGGGGGCGCGCCTACCCCCCCTGGGCGCGCCTCCCTGCCTCGTGGCCGCCTCGTTGCTTCCTTGACATCCACTCCAAGTCTCCTAGATCACGTTTGTTCCAAAAAAAACTCTCCCGAAGGTTTCATTCCGTTTGATATTCCTTTTCTGTCAAACACTGAAATAGGCAAAAAAAACAGCAACTTGCACTGGGCCTCCGGTTAGTAGGTTAGTCCCAAAAATAATATAAAAGTGCATAATAAAGCCCATTAAACATCCAAAACATATAGTATAATAGCATGGAACAATAAAAAATTATAGATACGTTGGAGACGTATGAAGCATCCCCAAGCTTAATTCCTGCTCGTACTCGAGTAGGTAAATGATAAAAATAGAATTTTTGATGTGGAATGCTTCTAACATAATTTTCTATGTAATTTTTTTATTGTGGCATGAATGTTCAGATCTGAAAGATCCAAGACAAAAGTTTAATATTGGCATAAAAATAATAATACTTCAAGCATACTAACTAAGCAATTATGTATTCTCAAAATAACATGGCCAAAGAAAGATTATCCCTACAAAATCATATAGTTTGGCTATGCTTCATTTTCGTCACACAAAAATGCTCTCATCATGCACAACCCTGATGACAAGCCAAGAAAGTGTTTCATACTTTAGTAATCTCAAACTTTGTTCAACTTTCACGCAACACATGAGCGTGAGCCATGGACATAGCACTATGGGTGGAAGAGAATATAATGACGGGGGTTGTGTGGAGAAGACAAAAAAAGGAGAAAGTCTCTGAAAGGATCGATAAGAGGCGTCTAGAGGGGGGTGATTAGACACTTCTTACCAAAAGTTGCAGTTTTTAATTTCTTTGAGTTGAAGTGGAGTTTTAACACAAGTTTAACTAACTCAGTACATATCAAGCAAGCATGCAAAGGGTATATGAGCAGCGGAAAGTAAACCATGCAACTTGCAAGAATGTAAAGGGAAGGGTTTGGAAAATTCAAATGCAATTGGAGACACGGATGTTTTTGTCGTGGTTCCGATAGGTGGTGCTATCGTACATCCACGTTGATGGAGACTTCAACCCACGAAAGGTAATGGTTGCGCGAGTCCACGGAGGGCTCCACCCATGAAGGGTCCACGAAGAAGCAACATTGTCTATCCCACCATGGCCGTCGCCCACGAAGGACTTGCCTCACTAGCGGTAGATCTTCACGAAGTAGGCGATCTCCTTGCCCTTACAAACTCCTTGGTTCAACTCCACAATCTTGTCGGAGGCTCCCAAGTAACACCTAGCCAATCTAGGAGACACCACTCTCCAAGAAGTAACAAATGGTGTGTTGATGATGAACTCCTTGCTCTTGTGCTTCAAATGATAGTCTCCCCAACACTCAACTCTCTCTCACAGGATTTGGATTTGGTGGAAAGAAGATTTGAGTGGAAAGCAACTTGGAGAAGGCTAGAGATCAAGATTCATATGGTAGGAATGGAATATCTTGGTCTCAACACAAGTGTAGGTGGTTCTCTCTCAGAAAATGTAGGTTGGAAGTGTAGGTTCGTTCTGATGGCTCTCTCCACGAATGAAGAGGAGGTGGAGGGGTATTTATAGCCTCCACACAAAATCTAAGCGTTACACACAACTTGCCAAACTTGGTGGGACCGAATTGGTAAACTCGGTCGGACCGATTCAGCAAATCTAGTGACCGTTAGGATTTTTGGTGGGACCGGCATGCAACTCGGTTGGACCAATATGGTTAGGGTTAGGGCATAACATAATCTCGGTGAGGCCGATTACACAAACTCGGTGAGACCGATTTTGGTAATATGCTAACTAGAGAGTTGGTCAGGTAAACTCGGTGGGACCGATTCGCTCATTTCGGTGAGACCGAAATGTTACGAAGGGTCACAGAGAGTTTGCATTGCAATCTCTGTGCTACCGATTGCAAGTCTCGGTGAGACCGAAATTATTGCAATAGGCAACAGAGAGTTCGCAATCCCATCTCGGTGAGACCGAGATCCCTATCGGTGATACCAATTTGCCTAGGGTTTGTGGCAGTGGCTATGACATCTGAACTCGGTGGCGCCGGATAGAAAGAATCGGTGGGGCCGAGTTTGACTTTTGGTTTGGGTCATATGTGGATGTGAGAATGTAGTTGAGGGCTTTGGAGCACATCACTAAGCACTTTGAGCAAGAGACTCATTAAGCAACACCTCATCCCTCCTTGATAGTATTGGCTTTTCCTATAGACTCAATGTGATCTTGGATCACTAAAATAGAAAATGTAGAGTCTTGAGCTTTGAGCTTGAGCCAATCCTTTGTCCCTAGCATTTTGAAGGGGTTTCACATCCTCTAGTCCATGCCACCTCATTGTTGAACTTATCTGAAACATACTAGGTAAAAGTGTTAGTCCAACAAGAGATATGTTGACATTAATTACCAAAACCACCTAGGGAGCACTTGTGCTTTCAATCTCCCCCTTTTTGGTAATTGATGACAACATACATCAAAGCTTTAGATAAAGATGTAGTGAATAGTAAGTAAAGCTTTGGAAAGACATGTAACATGCATAGGCTCCCCCTACATGTATGCAATCATGTGAATATGGAATATAGGAGCATGTGAATGCATAGACATGACAGAGTAAGCAATGTGTTACATGTGTCTTGTCTATAAGCATCAAAGCAAATGATATGAGTATGATAAATGTACCTTCATGCTCATGAGTCCTTCTTGCAAACAGTATGTACATCAGCACGAATTTCTCATGCTCATGACTGTGATGCATATACTTACCTTGTAGTCTTAAGTTGGCTTAGGATGGGATGAACCTGCGTAAACAAGGTTAGATAACACAGATACACCTACTAGCCAAAACAAACAAAAGAACCACAAGAGTACCAAGCCTGGGATGACATGTAGAGTGAGTACTAAGTACCACATTGGATATAGACATGTCCACAAAGGTAAAGATGTGCAATGAATTCAAAGATTTCCTTCACTTAGATGTCTTGCTCCCCTTGAATCTAACATGGGATATTGGGAGAAGATAGGGAACAGAAAATCAGAGCAAAATCAGAGCTCAAAGGAAATAAACAGAGTTAATGCAAATGAGCAAATATGAACATGTCTTTCCCCTCTTGAAGACATGTGACTTCTCTACTCTTGAACACCAAGCATCTGGGGTTATCGATGATTACTCTTTCTTCCCTTGAGTGTTCTCTCCCCCTATAGATATAATTAAGCTTTCATGTGATCTCTCTCTCCCCCTTTGACATCAATTTCCAAGAAGGGTTCTTCTGGATTTTTTGTCATGATGGGTTTGGTCCTTGAGTCACAGAACGAAGTAGCAAGTTGAATGGGATGCTGATCGAGGACAAGATTCATAGAGTGGAGCTGGATCAAAAAAATGTAGAAACAAGTGGCAAGATGTCTTTCCTGTAGTGAAATCGGTGACACCGAGTTGATTGGTTCGGTTGTACCGAGAGGATTCGGTTGGACCGAAAGCATCAGACCGATGAGACCGAGTTCATCGCAAAGAAAACACTTGTCACCTCAGCTCACTAGACAAGTAAGATCTCACAAGGATTTGCAAGGAATTAACTGAGAGATTTGCAATGAATTGGATGCAAAAAAGCAGATCCGAAAATAAAAGAGAGGAAACTAACAAGAATCTAGATGAAGTTTTTTTGAAGAGGGAAACAAATATGCGTGAGACAAATGCAAGAGCACAGAAAAGAACACAACAGAACTTCATCTAGAATTGGGCGGTGACAAAGTCACCTATGTTAGAGTATATTGACTTAGGAGTCAAGTGAGATCACTTGATCTTTGGTCATACTCATCGTTTAAGCTCAACACGGGGTTACCATTTTTTGTTAAAGCATCTTGATGTATTCACATCTTGCTGAGTTGCTTTATCCCATGACTCAGAGTAAAGCTTCTCTAAGATGTAATAACATACTTTGGGTGGTGGCGTTGATCATTATCATGTAGTTGAACTTGCGTGGGGTGCTCAAGGTTGATGTAGCTCACCAAGAGTTGGGAGCACCACTTGGAGTTTGATTTCATCTACCTACATGGGTTAGTTTTTGCAAGGAAGGGCACTTGTGTATCCAAAATGACAATCATGAGACTCAACATAGAATTTGTCAAAGGATATGTTTGAACGGTTGCGTGCTTCCTTGTCTTCATCCACCATTGTGTAGAGACTTGGTGATATAGAAATTGCTCAGGATGTGAGTGATTTGCAATCTCGTAGATTTAGATTCATCCAAGTACCTACACGGGTTAGATGACATGCAAGGTGCAAATATATCCAAGACATAAGATAGTCATCATAAGAGAAATATCAAGGATTAGCCAAAGGCTCATGCCTTGCATGTATCAAATGGAGTTCCTACTCCAAGTTTGAAGCATCAAGGATGTTCAATTCACCTCTTAACCTGCAAAACACTTTCTCATCAAGTGGTTTGGTAAATATATCCGCTAATTGCTTATCGGTGCGAACATGCTTAAGGTTAATGTCCCCTTTGGCAACATGATCTCGAATGAAATGATGACAAACTTCAATATGTTTAGTTCGAGAATGTTGCACGGGATTGTGAGAAATTTTAATATCACTTTCATTGTCACAAAGCAATGCAACATGTTTCACATATATCCCATAATATTTAAGAGTTTGGGTCATCCAAAGTAATTGAGCACAACATGACCCAGCGGCAATGTATTCCGCTTCGGCGGTGGATAAGGATACCGAATTTTGTTTCTTGGAGGACCAAGATACAAGAGATCTACCAAGAAATTGACAGGTACCCGAAGTGGACTTTCTATCAACCTTTTCTCTGGCATAGTCCGAGTCGGAGTAGCCAACAAGATCAAAGGAAGACCTCTTTGGATACCAAATGCCAAAATTTGGTGTATGAATTAAGTATCTTACTATCCTTTTCACGGCCTTAAGATGACATTCTTTAGGAGCGGCTTGATATCATGCACACATGCACACACTTAGCATAATATCGGGACGTGAAGCACATAGATATAAAAATGAACCAATCATAGAGCGATAAACCTTTTGATCAACCGGTTCACCATCTTTGGTTAAATCAAGATGTCCACTAGTAGGCATGGGTGTAGTCATACCTTTGCATTCTTGCATATTGAACTTCTTGAATAAGTCCTTGGTGTACTTCATTTGAGATACAAAGGTACCTTCCTTAGTTTGCTTGATTTGCAAACCGAGAAAGAATTTGAGTTCACTCATCATCGACATCTCAAACTTCTCCGACATTAGCTTTCCAAACTTTTCACTAAAATGAGGGTTAGTTGATCCAAATATAATATCATCGACATAAATTTGGCATACAAATAGTTCTCCGTTAATCCTTTTAGTAAAAAGAGTAGAATCTAATTTTCCAATTTCAAAGCCTTTTTCAATAAGGAACTTGGTCAAGCATTTATACCATGCTCTAGGAGCTTATTTAAGACCATAAAGAGCTTTGTGAAGTTTGTAAACATGATTAGGTTTCTTAGGATTAACAAATCCAGGAGGTTGCTTAACATAAACTTCCTCCTCAATTTCACCATTTAGAAAAGCACTTTTAATGTCCATTTGGTACAAGGCGATATCATGATGATTAGCATAGGCAAGTAGGATGCAAATGGACTCAAGTCTAGCAACGGGAGCATATGTCTCACCATAGTCCATACCTTCAACTTGAGTGTAGCCTTGGGTGACGAGACGTGCTTTGTTGCGAACTACTTGTCCATCTTCATCTTGCTTGTTGCGAAATACCCATTTGGTACCGATGATGTTGTGGTTGTTGTCGGGCTTCTCATCTAATGTCCAAACTTGATTTATCTCAAAGTTGTGCAGCTCTTCATGCATGGCATTTATCCAATCCGGATCTTCCAATGCTTCTTCAACCTTCATAGGTTCAATGCTAGAGATGAATGAGTAATGTTCACAAAAGTTAGCTAAACGAGTTTTAGAGCGAGTGATTCTCCCGGTTTGAATATCATTGTAGATTTGCTCGACGGGATGATCTTTGGCGATTCTTGCTCGAACTCGTGAAAGCTTTTGTTTGGGTCTTGGTTGAACATCTTCTTCATCTTGTTCTTCTTCTTGGCCTTCTTCATTGTTGACGTTGTCATTCTCTTGTCGTGGTGGAGAAGGAGGTTGTTGATGTTCATTGTCGGTGTCAAAACCGGCGGATCTCGGGTAGGGGGTCCCGATCTGTGCGTCAAGGTCGGATGGTAACAGGAGACAAGGGACACTTTATTTTACCCAGGTTCGGGCCCTCTCGATGGAGGTAAAACCCTACTCCTGCTGGATTAATATTGATGATATGGGTAGTACAAGAGTAGATCTACCACGAGATCAAGGAGGCTAAACCCTAGAAGCTAGCCTATAGGTATGATGATGGTTATGATGTGTTCTATCCTACGGACTACAACCCTCTGGTTTATATAGGCACCGGCTAGGGTTAGGGTTACACAGAGTCGGTTACATTGGTAGGAGATCTTGAATATCCGCACGCCTAGCTTGCCTTCCACGCCAAGGAAAGAACCTTCTGGACACGGGACGAAGTCTTCAATCTTGTATCTTCATAGTCCTGGAGTCCGGCTGAAGATATAGTTCGGCTATCCGAACACCCCCTAATCCAGGACTCCCTCAGTAGCCCCCGAACCAGGCTTCAGTGACGTCGAGTCCAGCGCGCAAATTTGTCTTCGGCATTGCAAGGCGGGTTCCCCCTTCGCATCTCGTGTACCTGTATGAATAATGTCCGTAGTGCTCCTCGGTCTCGGTGCCCAATAATTGCCGTCTTCCACGTGTTGAACGAATGCAAAAAGCCCGGGGGTGTTTTTATATTCACACCTTGGTCATATAAACGAGCCGCCTATTTAACGGGATGGGGATCTAGATCCAAACCACATCTTCTTCTCCCCGCGAGTTATCATCAGAGCGACTCCAACAAAGGTCCATTCCAACATGGCCAGCCGTTGCAGCTCCTCCCCTCGCCCCTCCAGCCCCAAGTCCGGAGACTGGGAGAGTTGCTCCATCCCACACAGCAAGCTAGTGTCACTGCAGGCCAAGGGATTCCTTCCCCAAGCATATATGGTCCCGGTCCGAGCCGGACTCGCCACCTACAACGGCAGCAAGCAAGCGGAGAGCACCCCCAATCCTTCTAAAGGAGAGCGGGTGTGCCTCGTCCCTTATTTATTAAGGGGTCTGGGATTTCCAATCCATCCATTCCTCCGCGGGCTTCTGGAGTTCTACGGCCTCCAGCTGCACAATCTCACGCCTGGCTCCATGCTACACATTGTAGGCTTTGTTGCCCTTTGCGAGCTATTTTTAGGCGTCGAGGCTCATTTTGCGCTGTGGAAGAGGTTATTCTGCTTGGTGCCCTGTTCTCAGAAGGGGTCTATATACCAAGTGGGTGGAGCCGAACTATGGCGCATCGCCGGGACCGGATACCTATCCGGAACCCCACAGAAGGCGTCCGAGGACTGGCCTTCAGAATGGTTCTACATAGATGACGTCCCGCTGCCGGACCCTGTCCGGGTCGGCCTCCCCGAATTCAGCATGGCTCCCTTAAAGAAACGCTTAAGTTGGCGTCCGCGGAGCTCTCAGAGAGAAAACAACAGAGACGTTCTTTACCTGATGGGCCGGATAAGACTGTTGGCTCATTCCGGACTAACCATGATTGGAGTCATGGCCGCATGTATTATGCGGGGGGTGCAACCGCTTCAATATAGGAGTCACCCCATGTGGGATTTCAACGGGGAGGATGACGCTACCCGTTACTGCCGCAAGGGGCCAGACACAACTGCCGCTCTAGTAAAGATTCTAACATCTTTGTACAAGGGAGAAAAGGAGGACTTCCTCCGCGTCAACCCGCGGGCAGGATTCACTATGTATGAACCTCCAAGTTGGGTAAGTGAACAATTGCACTTGCCGGCCTATTTAATGCTCCCATGACTAGACACGTAATTCGGTGATTTCAATGCAGGAGCTTCGACAGGAGGTAAAGGACATCAACAGCTGCCCTCCACAGCCCGAGGACCCAGAATGGTCCCTCGATCCGGACTCCGAAGAGGATCCGGACATATCGGTGGAGCTCATCGACGGGGTGTTCCACCAGTTAAGCAAGGATAATACCTTGGTGGCCATTATGGCTGATTATCCCGGGCTAATCCCGGCCTCCCAGGTGACAGAAACCGGAGTGTTTATTCCCGCAAGAGAGATTCCATCCTTACATATTCCGGTGTTTCTGACGACAACCGTATTTTACAGGGGAGATTTCCGAGGAGGGAGGCCCAACCGACGACGACTAGCCAACGAGGAGCCGCCGGGCCCCGTGGGGTAAAAAGGGATGAAGTCCGGACTGAGAGTTCGGCACAAAGGTATAACGCGCCCTCTGTCTTCCTGGCGTTATTCTGTCAGGGCATGTTAACATCCGTACTGTTTCCAGGACGAAGAGTCCCCGCCGGACTATATCCGGAGGGGCCGCCAACCGCGCCTCTACCAGCCAGGCTCCAACGTCTGGTCCGGAGGCGGGGACAAACACCAGGCTTGTGCCGGACGCTCCTCCAATAGAGGATGCGGACCGGCTATCTGCCACCAATTCAGAAGTGGAGAGCGCCATGAACCATAGGCGTCGCCGGACAGTTCTACGCGACGCTTGTTTCTCCCGAGAGGCTTTAAACGCCTTCAATTCGGGAGATGCGTACCTTCGTGCTGCTCAAGATGGTTTAGCCAGGGCCACGGAGCAGTACGTAAAAGACATACAGGTAAGAAAATTTAAATATATATATACCAGTAGCCCCCGAGACTTGAAATAGTTAAATTAACTGATTTAAGGATCATATAATATGTAGGTTCTTACTGAGAAGAACACTGTGTTGTCCCAGGAGCTGGAAGAGTGCAAGGCCCAACTAGAGGCCGCACTAGCCGCAACAGGGGAGCCCAAAGGGACCCCTTTAGGTATGATATACTTTGATAGATTAGTATTGTGCGGCTTATGTGTGAATCTGACAATTAATGTTACCGATGGTGTCAGACTAGATCCGGAGAGGCAACAACTCTTACGCCGGTTAAAGGCTGGCGAGAGTACGTTGACAAGGGTGAGGCGAGAGAAGAATGATCTTCAGGATGCCAACACCAAGCTGGATGTTGAACTGAAAGACGTTCGTGGCCAGCTATCTGACTCCATGAAGGAGAATCAGCGTCTTCGATGCGGCATATTTAGTAAGTGCTTGAGAGAACTCTTGAAAAAGGAGTTCGGTGAGGAAGACGAATAACAGAATTATGTCTGTAGGTATGCTCACAGGTCGTCCTGCAGAGGAGATGCCCGGTTCTACGCGTGACCTTCTCCCCGAACTCCTGCAACTGCACGAACGAATTCGGCGGGCAATGCAAGGGGTTGCCCGGGCCTTATGGCCTGCCCACTCCACGCCCGAGGGCCTTGGAGAGCTTGCAGAGAAGCTGGCGGGAGCTCGGCGGCGCATCCAGTTGTGGAAGATATCAGCCTGCCGACAAGGCGCGAGGGAGGCCTGGGCCATGGTGAAGACCCGCTTTACAAAGTCTGACCCCAATCACATGGCCGAGGTCGGACCAGTGGGGCCTGATGGGAAGGAGATCCCTGTGAGCTTGGTGTATGGCCAGGTAGAGCTGGCCGCAAAGTATTCCCAGCAGGACTGTAAACTAGACAGCCTGTTAGATGGTATAGAGGAGGAATATGATCAGTCAAGATGACTGTGTAATTTATAATTGACATGTGTAATGCCTTCTAGCCGGATTGTAGATTGTTTGTCGTTGCCGACCTTTTCGCTTCGACCTCGGGACCTGACGGTACGGAGTGTGTCCGAATACCATAACGGCTATATAAAAGCCGGGGTATGCATGGAGACCAGGCGTAGGGGTCATTAGTGCTTTATCAGACAAGTGCCCAACTAGTTATGTTATATTACATGGTTAGTAAGAAACATCTTCCAGAGAGAATAGTTCCGTTAAGGGTTCCTTTCGCTGGGGTGGCGTGCCCTAAAGTGCACGTCCGAACTGCAAATGTAGAAGATCATCTGGGGGCATGTATAAAATAAAAAGGTTCATCTTTAGTTCACCGACCGAATATTCCCTTAAGAATGCTAGCTTTCGGCTTCACCCAGTCTGAGGTACACATCCGGCTTATCCGGCTGTAACAATCGCAGAGGTGCTCCCTTTACCGCCTAGCCGAACAATCGGGAACGTAAGGGTAAGCACAGGAGCCAGGCAACCCAGCTTGGCCAAAACTAAAGTCATATCGATGCATATAATGGCGAAGAAAAGATGCATGCAGAAGTCTGACGCATGCGTTGGGTGTGAAACCCATATAAACAAGCTTCTGTTTAAAGAAGCCCCCAGGTTTAAGAAGCGCGGATAGCGCGTCACATAATGAGCCTTTTAAGGGCTAGAAAAGAAAAGAGTAGTAGACAAAGTAAAAAAAATTGTATAAATGTAAATAGTGGACAGAGGAAGGGGACAAACACAGAGTCCGGCGCTAGGCATAGAATCTTCGGAGACGTGTGGCGTTCCATGGGTTCGGCTCGAGTCGGTTGTCCGACGCATCTCGCAGGCGGTACGCTCCACCAGTTAGGACTTGGTCGATTATGAATGGACCTTCCCATTTGGGCTTGAGTTTGTTCTTTTGCTTATCCGGCAGGCGCAGAACTAGTTCACCAACGTTGTAACTTTTGGCCCGTACTTCTCTGCTTTGATATCTTCGAGCTTGCTGTTGATAGAATGCGGAACGGGCCTTAGCCACGTCAAGCTCTTCCTCTAAGGCTGTCGGTGTACTAAAGTAGGGGTACCTTAGTACCCCAGACTTGTGCACGGGCAGTTGTAGCACCCTGCGGCGAGGCCCGCCCAGGAAGCGCCAAGAGAAGACCAAGCATTCAAGACAAGGCCCCCGGCAAGAGGAGCTTGCCGGGCCAAGAAGACAAGACCCCGGCAAGAGGAGCTTGCCGGGACGACTGAGCCCATGTAATACCATCCAAGAACAAAGTATAAGAGACAGAAGATCGAGACCCCGACAAGAGGAGCTTGTCGGGAAGGCCGAACCCAGGCACCACAAGAGAAGCCCGCCACGGCGCGCCATGCGCCCCGGCAAGGCCTGATAGCCGGCAAGCTATCAGGCACAGGAAGACGACCCCCGCGGCAAGCCACTTGCCGCGGCAAATCGCCACCTCAGGACTGCGCTCCAGCTCGCCCGCCCACGCGTCGCTCCGGGGCTTCCCCCAAGGGCACGTGGCGGGGCACCGCGCAGCCTGGGGTATGCGGTGGCATGCAGCCACCATCGTGGCGAGCGGTGGCGCACCTAACGGTCCGCCTCGGTGCTGTCCAGGCGACCGTGACGGGCATTTAATGCCCTTGTCCCCTACCGTCAGAAGTAGGTATGATAACACTGTGCCGCACTGTAGCGCCACTGTTCCCGCACTATTACAACTTCCACCCCTTTTACACTTTTACCCCTTTCTCTTACGTTGAGACCTGTCGGTGACCCCTTTGCGCTATAAAAGGAGGCCCGTGTGCAACGTAGAGGGGGGTTCGGAGATTGGGAATCCAGACAGCCATACGCTCGGTGTAGCTAGCTCTCCAAGCTCCCGAGCTCCCCAGTTCAATACAACCAAGCAGGAGTAGGGTTTTACGCGTCCATCGCGGCCCGAACCTGGGTAAACCGCCCGTGTGCTCGCCTCGATCTGCTCTCCGTGCTCCCTCCGCCCCCCTCACCGGACAACGAAAGGGGCTCCGGCCCCATAGGTGCTCGCGGGGGACGCCGTCCACCCCGACATCTTTGGCGCGCCAGGTAGGGGGAGTCGGGGGACAGCCCGCTCCTGCGGATCCCAGGATCCGTCCAGTCGAAGCAGGTGTCCCCGATAAGCCTTGCTCCGGCAAGCAGATCAGCAGTCTGAACGCTGAGGAACAGTCCGCTCCTGCGGATCCGAGGATCTGTCCAGTTGAAGCGGGGGTTCCCGACAAGCTTTGGCATTCTTTCCCACGGGCTCGTGTGCGGCCCTCCTCGAGTATCCACTCGCGCAGAGACTGGGCAAGAAGCAGCTGCTCCTTGAGGAGGACCGCCTTCTGGCCGCTGGGTGAACGATTCGCCTCCAGCGAACTCTGCGCCGCTCCCGTAGCCGCAGAAGTTAGCGCCAGAAGTCACGAGAAAGGCGACCTCGTTCCCCGGCGCGCCTCGTCCGCCGGGGTGCCGAACGAGTTGACGCCGACCGTGGGAGGAATCTTGCCAGCGCGGTTGCCGGAACCCGTTCCGCCAACCATCCTCTCTGCCCAAGTCTTGCCGCAGTTGCATGTGATCCTTGGCGCAGAGAGGGGCGCGGATCCCCAAGCATAGCTACGCCTAGCTCCGGAGGGTCGTGAGGCCCTGCGCCTTTGCCTACCCCCAGGATGGGCTGGATGCTGCCCAAGGAGGTTTTACCCTACCGGGCGGCAAGCGATAAGAAAAGATAAGTTGCCGGAGCTCGAGCAATTGCCCCATCAATTTTTAAGAGTTATCTCCCTCGAACGACCGAGCCTTGGTTGAGAGGCCTGAGCGCGGAAGGACCGGCACGAGACTGGTTGCGCCCTCATTTCGTTTCGAGTCCGCTCAACGACTTGAGTGTGCTACACCCCGAGTAGCGTCCTCACTTTGTTTCGAGCTCGCCCGGCACCCTAAGCGTGCTGCGACCGCAGTCGCACCTCTTACTTTGCCTTGAGCCTGCTCAACAATCTGAGTGAGCGGCAACCAGCCGCGGCGAGGTTTCTTGCCGGTGGTAGCCCCGCCAGCGGGTCGCTGACGTCCCGCACTCGGCGCCCGTGGCAAGGCGGAGGCCTACGCCGGCAAGTCCCCGAAAACGTAGGGCGGAAACAAACAAGGCGCCGGTCAAGTAGAGGAGATAACAGTGCGATGCATTGCCTAAGATAAAAGGTTATATTACAAAATGCCTTACTGCTGCTCTAACCAGCCGTTTCCATGGCATATTTAACAGCGGCAGGGAAAGGAGATAAAAGAAAGGGGCAGGCGGCCTAGTCCACGCGGTCGCCTAAAGAGATCGTGCGCGACGTGACGCGCGCCTGCGCGGTTCAGTCCCGCGCACGCCACCCACGTCACGCTCACCCCGCACGCCCCGCCCCCACGACGCCGCGATAAGCGCGCGCCACCTGGGGAAGGTGCGACGGATGCGGAGTTAAGGAGCAGCGCGACCAAGGCCACGCGTGCCCGTGCACTGTTAGGGCCTGGCCCAACGACGCTCGGCACCGTGTGTGGCCCAGGCCCGGGGGCTCCTGTCGGTGTACTAAAGTAGGGGTACCTTAGTACCCCAGACTTGTGCACGGGCAGTTGTAGCACCCTGCGGCGAGGCCCGCCCAGGAAGCGCCAAGAGAAGACCAAGCATTCAAGACAAGGCCCCCGGCAAGAGGAGCTTGCCGGGCCAAGAAGACAAGACCCCGGCAAGAGGATCTTGCCGGGACGACTGAGCCCATGTAATACCATCCAAGAACAAAGTATAAGAGACAGAAGATCGAGACCCCGACAAGAGGAGCTTGTCGGGAAGGCCGAACCCAGGCACCACAAGAGAAGCCCGCCACGGCGCGCCATGCGCCCCGGCAAGGCCTGATAGCCGGCAAGATATCAGGCACAGGAAGATGACCCCCGCGGCAAGCCACTTGCCGCGGCAAATCGCCACCTCAGGACTGCGCTCCAGCTCGCCCACCCACGCGTCGCTCCGGGGCTTCCCCCAAGGGCACGTGGCGGGGCACCGCGCAGCCTGGGGTATGCGGTGGCATGCAGCCACCATCGTGGTGAGCGGTGGCGCACCTAACGGTCCGCCTCGGTGCTGTCCAGGCGACCGTGACGGGCATTTAATGCCCTTGTCCCCTACCGTCAGAAGTAGGTATGATAACACTGTGCCGCACTGTAGCGCCACTGTTCCCGCACTATTACAACTTCCACCCCTTTTACACTTTTACCCCTTTCTCTTACGTTGACACCTGTCGGTGACCCCTTTGCGCTATAAAAGGAGGCCCGTGTGCAACGTAGAGGGGGGTTCGGAGATTGGGAATCCAGACAGCCATACGCTCGGTGTAGCTAGCTCTCCAAGCTCCCGAGCTCCCCAGTTCAATACAACCAAGCAGGAGTAGGGTTTTACGCGTCCATCGCGGCCCGAACCTGGGTAAACCGCCCGTGTGCTCGCCTCGATCTGCTCTCCGTGCTCCCTCCGCCCCCCTCACCGGACAACGAAAGGGGCTCCGGCCCCATAGGTGCTCGCGGGGGACGCCGTCCACCCCGACAAAGGCGTCCAGGTTGTCCTGCCGATCAAGCTCGGCTTCTCTTTCTTCGTACATGCGCACTCGAGGTGAGTCATGAATTATGTCGCAGGGCAGAATCGCCTCAGCGCCGTACACCATAAAGAATGGCGTGAAT
The DNA here is from genome assembly GCA_032464435.1 of Aegilops umbellulata. Lineage (NCBI taxonomy): Eukaryota > Viridiplantae > Streptophyta > Magnoliopsida > Poales > Poaceae > Aegilops > Aegilops umbellulata. The sequence goes on along the minus strand of CP136057.1, from coordinate 109,770,671 downwards.
CCGGTGGTACGATTTGGCGTGGTTCGCAGCCCCGAGAGTACGGAGTCGAGCTCCTCTAGCCAGTGCATATCAGATTCCTTGAGGGACCGCACTAGTCTGGGTTTGATGCCGCTCATGATGAGACCATTTGCACGTTCGACCTGACCGTTAGTTTGTGGGTGATAGACAGAAGCGTAGTCGAGCTTAATGCCCATGTTTTTGCACCACAGCTTTACTTCATCAGAGGTGAAGTTTGTGCCGTTATCGGTGATAATGCTGTGGGGGACACCATAACGGTGTACGACCCCGGATACAAAGTCTATCACAGGTCCGGATTCAGCCGTCTTGACAGGCTTGGCTTCTATCCATTTGGTGAATTTATCCACCATGACCAATAAGTATTTTTTCTTGTGGGTTCCGCCTTTAAGGGGTCCCACCATATCGAGCCCCCAGACCGCGAAAGGCCAAGTGATGGGGATAGTTCGGAGGGCGTTAGGTGGCATATGGCTTTGGTTGGCAAAGAGCTGGCAACCGACGCACCGTTTGACTAGGACCTGAGCGTCTGCTCTAGCCGTCGGCCAATAGAAGCCAGTACGGAAAGCCTTGCTTACAAGGGACCGAGCCGCGGCGTGATGGCCACCGAGTCCGGCATGAATTTCGGCCAACAGACTCCGCCCTTCCTCTTCGGAGATACACCTTTGAAGGACTCCTGTAGTGCTTTTCTTATATAGCTCTCCCTCGTGGACTTTGTAGGCTTTAGATCGCCGCACTATGCAGCGTGCCTCGTTTTGGTCCTCGGGGAGTTCCTGCCTAGTAAGGTAGGCTAGGAATGGTTCCGTCCACGGGGCGATGACCGCCATTATTGCGTGGGCTGAGGATGTAATTTCGTTGGCGGGGCTGCCGATGATGTCTGTTTGTTCGGCATTGGGTTGTGCGGTTATGCCCGGGCTATTATCCGAGGGTTCCCCCTCCCATGTTACGGATGGTTTGAATAATCTTTCTAAGAAGATGTTGGGAGGGACTGCATCTCGTTTTGCTCCAATGCGTGCCAGGACGTCCGCTGCCTGATTATTTTATCGGGCTATGTGATGGAACTCCAGTCCCTCGAACCGAGCTGACATTTTTAGTACGGCATTGCGATAAGCTGCCATTTTTGGGTCTTTGGCGTTGAAGTCGCCATTTATTTGGGATATCGCGAGGTTTGAGTCCCCGCGTACTTCCAGGCGTTGAATGCCCATGGATACCGCCATCCGGAGGCCATGTAGAAGGGCCTCGTATCCGGCTGCATTGTTGGAGTCCGTGTACATAATTTGGAGTACATATTGGACTGTATCTCCGGTAGGGGACGTCAAAACGACACCAGCCCCCTGTCTAGCCAGCATTTTGGAGCCGTCGAGTGCATGATCCAGTTTGAGTACGTGTCGTACTCTCTAGGGAGTTCGGCCTCTGTCCATTCGGCGACGAAGTCGGCTAGGACTTGCGATTTAATTGCTCGTCGTGGCTTGTAGGTTATATCGAACGGGAGGAGCTCTATGGCCCATTTTGCTATCCGGCCTGTTGCATCGCGGTTGTTGATGATATCGTTGAGTGGTACTTCCGAGGCTATTGTAATAGAACACTCTTGAAAGTAGTGTCATAGCTTCCGGGATGCCATGAATACCGCGTATGCGATTTTTTGATAATGCGGGTACCGTGATTTGCATGGTGTAAGGACAGTGGACACGTAGTAAACCGGCCTTTGAAGGGGTAATTTATGTCCGTCCGTTATCCGTTGAACGACGAGTACTGCGCTAACAACTTGATGGGTTGCCGCAATGTACAATAGCATGGGTTCGCCGGTATTCGGTGCGGCTAGGACGGGGTTTGTTGCCAAGATGGCCTTTATTTCCTTGAGTCCGGCCGTGGCAGCGTCCGTCCACTCGAAGTGTTCGGTGCGAATAAGGAGGCGGTAAAGGGTGAGTGCCTTTTCTCCCAAGCGGGAGATGAAGCGGCTTAAGGCCGCCACGCATCCGGTGAGTTTCTGAATTTGCTTGAGATCTTTTGGGACATCCAATTGTGACAGAGCTCGGATTTTAGCTGGATTTGCTTCAATTCCTCTGCCGGATACAATGAAGCCCAGGAGCTTTCCGGCTGGGACGCCGAAAACACATTTTTCCGGATTGAGCTTGATGTCGTATTCTCGCAGGTTGTCGAATGTAAGTCTCAAGTCGTCTACTAGAGATTCGACGTGTCTTGATTTAACGACCACATCATCTACGTACGCCTCCACTGTTTTGCCGATTTGGTTCGCCAAACATGTTTGAATCATGCGCTGATATGTCGCGCCGGCGTTTTTGAGCCCAAAGGGCATTGTGTTGAAGTAGAATGGGCCGTATGGCGTGATGAATGCTGTTGCAGCTTGGTCGGATTCTGCCATCTTTATTTGATGGTAACCGGAGTATGCGTCAAGGAAACACAGGGAATCGTGTCCTGCGGTGGCATCGATGATTTGATCAATTCGAGGGAGGGGAAAGGGATCCTTTGGGCAGGCCTTATTAAGGTCTTTGAAGTCGACACATAGGCGCCAGGATTTGTCCTTCTTTGGTACCATTACCAGGTTTGCTAGCCAGTCCGGGTGTTTGATATCTCTAATGAATCCGGCCTCCAATAATTTGGCTAGGTCGTCTCCCATGGCATGTCTCTTTGGTTCGGAGAAACGCCGAAGGGTTTGTTTGACAGGTTTGAATCCTTTCTGGATATTTAAGCTGTGTTCAGCCAGCCTGCGTGGGATTCCTGGCATATCTGAGGGGTGCCAAGCGAAAATATCCCAGTTCTCTCATAGGAACTCGCGCAGTGCGGCGTTTACATCAGGGCTCAATTGTGCCCCGATGGAGGCTGTTTTATTCGGGTCCGTTGGGTGGACCTGGAATTTGACTATTTCGTCCGCTGGTTTGAAGGATGTGGATTTGGATCTCTTATCGAGTATCACATCATCCCTGCTAATTGTGGATCGCAGTGCCGTCAGTTCTTCGGCCGCTAAGGCTTCGGATAGTGCCTCAAGGGCCAATGCGGCTGTCTTGTTTTCGGCACGGAGTGCTATGTCCGGATCACTAGCGAGAGTGATAATTCCGTTTGGCCCAGGCATCTTAAGCTTCATGTACCCGTAATGGGGTATGGCTTGGAAAACTGTGAATGCCTCTCGTCCTAATATAGCGTGATATCCGCTTCTGAACGGGGCCACCTGGAACGTGATTTGTTCGGACCTGTCATTGTCCGGCGTGCCGAATACCACATCTAGTGTGATCTTTCCGGTGCAACGCGCTTCCTGACTAGGGATTATTCCTCTAAAGGTTGTGCTGCTTCGCTCAATGCGGTTCCAATCTATTTCCATCTTTTGGAGGGTTTCCTCGTAGATGAGGTTCAATCCGCTGCCTCCGTCCGGAAGTACCTTTGCGAGGCGACAGCCGTCCACTATGGGACTGAGAACCAATGCGGCTCGCGCTCTGGCTGTTCGGAATTTAGGTTCGTCGCTCGCATTGAAGGTGATGGCAGTATTGCTCCATGGATTTATGGTCGCTACTTGGTAGACTTCGGCGAGGCTGCGAAGTGTTCTTTTTCGCATGTTATTTGATGCGAAAGTCTCGGAGATTGTGAGAACGGTACTGAAATTCTCGGGCTGGTTTCCTTCGACCTCTGGATTGAGGAGGTCCTCGCCAATTTTGGCCACCTGCCGGAGTATCCAACATGCCCTGAGGTTGTGAGTTGGGGTGGCATCCTCTATACTATGAATCTTGCAGGGTCCATCGAGCCACCTTTCTAGCACGGTTCCGTGCCCCCTAGAGGGTTTTGATTTTTTATTTAATCCGGGCGCTTTGCTGTAGTGCGCCCTTTTGATTCGGACGGGATAGCTATTCAAAGTCGGATTATCCCAAAATTTGATTTTGGTTTTCCGAGCACTTTCCATTGCACAGTATTTTTGCACTATGGACGCCAAGTCAGCAAAGCGCGTAATATTACGACGACTTATGGCGTTGAGTATCCCCTTGTCCGTGCAGTTACTGCAGAAAATTGAAATCGCGTCTCCCTCGTGACAGTCCTTTATCCTGTTCATAAGCAGGAGGAATCTGACCCAGTAATGATGTACTGTTTCTTCGGGCATCTGTTTGATTTGGGAGAGATCGCTTAAGATCGGACGGGCGGAATTCATTAGATCTGATACTTCGCCCGGTTTGCTATTCGGAGGCCGCACGACCTCCGGATTCTGAGATCCGGAGTCCTGTATGCTTTCCGGTTTGCCTCGTTCCAAGCCCAGGTCTTGGGTTGTACCCTCCCCTCCGTGGATATCCGGCATGGAGGGTTCCGGAATTCGGACGTATCTGGTCCTTAAGATTGATGAAGGGTCACCGCGTTAAGTTTCCACCACAGCAACATGATGGGTGGCTTGGGGAGAGTTGATTTCCCTTAGATCGGGTTTAGGCCCAACCTGGTCGTAGTTTATAGCGACCCCCAAGGCGGCGATGCGATCCAGGAGCTCGTTTATGGAGGAGAGCTCCACCGGATCTAGCTGCTCGGCCAATTCCGAGCTGACGCGGAGATTGTTTTCTATGACCCGAGAGGTCACCGTCGGCGTAATGGCCGAACGGGCGGTCATGAGAAAACCACCCAGTCGGAGGGATTGGCCGATAGCCAAAGCTCCCTCAGCGACGGCGCCGTCTTTAAAGACGGGAAAAGGCATCCTTCCTGATCGCGACGGCACAAAGGAACTCTCAATGAAAGCACCAATGTCGGTGTCAAAACCGGCGGATCTCGGGTAGGGGGTCCCGATCTGTGCGTCAAGGTCGGATGGCAACAGGAGACAAGGGACACTTTATTTTACCCAGGTTCGGGCCCTCTCGATGGAGGTAAAACCCTACTCCTGCTGGATTAATATTGATGATATGGGTAGTACAAGAGTAGATCTACCACGAGATCAAGGAGGCTAAACCCTAGAAGCTAGCCTATAGGTATGATGATGGTTATGATGTGTTCTGTCCTACGGACTACAACCCTCCGGTCTATATAGGCACCGGCTAGGGTTAGGGTTACATAGAGTCGGTTACATTGGTAGGAGATCTTGAATATCCGCACGCCTAGCTTGCCTTCCACGCCAAGGAAAGAACCTTCCGGACACGAGACGAAGTCTTCAATCTTGTATCTTCATAGTCCTGGAGTCTGGCTGAAGATATAGTTCGGCTATCCAAACACCCCCTAATCCAGGACTCCCTCATTCATTTTGGTGTGCTTCCTTGTTTTCTTCGTCTTGGTCGGTCCCGCTCGTGGATGCTTCCATATCAATTCTTGGTTCACCTTGTCGTGAGGTAGAAGCTTCCACTTGGACTGATGAGGTACTCTCCTTCACCTCTGTTGGACGAATCTTGCCAATAGACAAGTCTTGGATTGCTTCCGAAGGGTCTTTGTCTCCTACATCAATTGGAAATTTCTCTACTTGTGAGCCATTAGATTCATAAAACTTCACATCTACCGTCTCTTCAACCTTTCGGGTGAAATTATTGTAGACATGGTAAGTGTGAGAGTTTGAGCCATAACCAAGTAGGAAACCTTCATGATATTTAGGAGCAAATTTGGAATGGCGATGTAGCATTTTGAGCCAAATACTCGGAAGTATCCAACTTGTGGTTTGTTACCGGTGAGGAGCTCGTATGCCGTCTTGCCGAGTAACTTGTGAAGATACAAGCGATTTGTTGCATGACAAGCTGTATCAACCGCTTCCGCCCAAAAGTGTTTTGCCGTCTTGTACTAATCAAGCATCGTTCTTTCCATCTCAATAAGAGTCCGGTTCTTCCTCTCAATGACTCCATTTTGTTGAGGTGTGTACGTAGCCGAGAACTCATGTGAAATCCCTTCTTCGTCAAGAAAGGTATCCACATTTGCGTTCTTGAACTCCGTTCCATTGTCGCTTCGAACCTTCTTGATTTTCAATTCAAATTGATATTGGGCCTTCCTAGCGAAGTTTTTGAAGAACTTTTGGACCTGTGATTTATCATCAAGAAAGAACACCCACGTAAATCTTGAAAAATCATCAACTATAACTAGACCAAAAGAATTTCCACCGAGACTTTTGTAGGCATTTGGACCAAAGAGATCCATGTGAAGTAGCTCGAGTGGCCTCCTTGTGGTCATGATGTTCTTCACGGGATGCCTTCCTCCAACCTGTTTACCTGCTTGACAAGCGCTGCAAAGTCTATCCTTATCAAATATGACATCGTTAACACCAAGGATATGATCTCCTTTAATAAGCTTGTCAAGGTTTCGCATACCAACATGACCTAACCGTCTATGCCACAGCCAACCCTTAGAAAATTTAGCAATTAAGCAAGTTCTAGGTTGAGCCTTTTTCATGAAATCAACAATGTAAAGATCACCTCTACGTATACCGGTAAAAACCATTTTACTATTGTCTCTACGAAATACTTGGCAATCTACTTCATTGAATAGGACACTGAAACCGAAATCAGCAAGTCTAGAAACTGAAAGTAAATTGTATCCAAGAGATTCAACGAGCATGACATTTTGTATGGAGCTATCATGTGAGATGGCCACCTTACCGAGGCCAACCACCTTACCCTTTGAGTTATCACCAAAGGTGACATATTTTCGAGGGCCGTCGTTTTCAGCAAGCTCATGGAACATGTCTTTATCTACGGTCATGTGATCGGTACATCCACTATCAAGGACCCATTCCTTTCCTCCAGCCATGTAGCCGCGAAGATTTGCAATAAGACCAAAGTGTCTCATTGCATCATCAAGATCATAGTCACTATCATCATCCTCATCATAGTATCCATGTTCAACATCATCTTGTGATTGATCAATTCCTAGAGAGGGTAATTCATTAGATAAATGATCACTTCTATGGTTATCTTTATGGATTCTAATAGCTTCAAAAATGATATTGCTAATGATTCCAATATCTCCTATGGCACGCATGAGATTTGCAAGCTCAAATAGACAATCACCAAAGCTAGGATCACTAGAATTCATCTTACTCAAGGCAATAGACTTATGGAGAATTTCGTCTAGATTTTTCAAGGAATAATCTGGAAATCGTTCCTCAAGAAACCTCCATATGGTATAGGCGCAATCAAGAGTAGGAAAACTAGCAATCAAGTTTGCAATCCTCTTATGATAAGATTGATGGTCCTAAGATTGTGAATCATGTCAAGATCCTCTTCGGGTGTGATATGCAAAGGATCAATATGAGGTGCACAAGGGCTAGCAATATACTTGTTCAAATGATATTCATTAAAAATCTCAAGCATCTCATTTTTCCACTCATGAAAATACTCTCCATTAAGAATAGGCACTCTATGTCTAAGACTCCTCAAAGTAGACACATCCATCTTCCTCCAATGGTGATTAAACCAAGGCAATGGAGACCAAAGCTCTGATACCAATTGAAAGGATCGAGAAGAGGTGTCTAGAGGGGGGTGATTAGACACTTCTTAGCAAAAGTTGCAGTTTTTAATTTCTTTGAGTTGAAGTGGAGTTTTAAAACAAGTTTAACTAACTCAATACATATCAAGCAAGCATGCAAAGGGTATATGAGCAGCGGAAAGTAAAGCATGCAACCTACAAGAATGTAAAGGGAAGGTGTCGGTGTCAAAACCGGTGGATCTCGGGTAGGGGGTCCCGAACTGTCCGTCTAGGCGGATGGTAACAGGAGGCAAGGGACATGATGTTTTACCCAGGTTCGGGCCCTCTCGATGGAGGTAAAACCCTACTCTTGCTTGATTAATATTGATGATATGGGTAGTACAAGAGTTGATCTACCATGAGATCAAAGAGGCTAAACCCTAGAAGCTAGCCTATGGTATGATTGTTGATGTCCTACGGACTAAACCCTCCGGTTTATATAGACACCGGAGGGGGCTAGGGTTACATAGAGTCGGTTACAAGGAAGGGTATCTACATATCCGAATTGCCAAGCTTGCCTTGCACGCCAAGGAGAGTCCCTCCCGGACACGGGACGAAGTCTTCAATCTTGTATCTTCATAGTCCAACAGTCCGGCCAAGGGTTATAGTCCGGCTGTCCGGATACCTCCTAATCTAGGACTCCCTCAGTAACCCTCAAACCAGGCTTCAATGACGATGAGTCCGGCGCGCAGATTGTCTTCGGCATTGCAAAGCGGGTTCTTCTCCAAATTCCGAGTACCTGTTAAATAGTGTTCGGCTTCTTGTGAATGTTGGGCTCCTTGGCTTCCGCGTCAAATAATGGACACCTTCCACGTGTCAAGCGAATGTGAGGAGCCAGGATATTTTTACATTTACCCCCCTAGCCATGCAAACGAGCTGTCTATTAAAGAGACGAGGATTCTCAGATCCAAACCACACCATCCTCCTTTAGCGAGCATTCATTGGAGCGAGCCTGAAGAAATCCGTCCCAACATGGCCGGTCAGCGTAGCTCCTCCTCTCGTTCCCACAGCCCCAAGCCCGGAGATTGGGAGAGGTGTTCCGTCCCGCACAGCCAATTAGTGAAGCTTCAGACCCAGGGATTTCTCCCCCCAGCGTATATGGTCCCGGTTCGAGCCGGGCTCGCCACCTACAATGGCGGAGGGCAAGCAGAGAACTTTCCCAACCCTCTAAGGGAGAGCGGGTGTGCCTCGTCCCTTATTTGATAAGGGGACACGGATTTCCAATCCATCCGTTTATCCGAGGGCTCCTGGAGTTCTACGGCCTCCAGTTGCACAACCTTACCCCTGCCTCCATACTGCATATTGCTGGCTATGTAGTCCTTTGCGAGCTGTTCTTGGGCTGCGAAGCTCATTTCGCATTGTGGAAGAAGTTGTTCTGCCTTGTGCCTCGTTCACAGAGGGGGTCAATATATCAGGTGGGCGGAGCCGAAGTATGGCGCATCGCCGGGACTGGATACCTATCCGGAATCCCGAAGAAGGTGTCCGAAGACTAGCCTTCAGAGTGGTATTACATGGAAGACGTCCCTCTTCCGGATCCTATTCGGGTCGGCCTTCCCGAGTTCGATGATGCTCCTTTGAAGAAGCGCCTGAGCTGGCGGCCGCGAAGCCCCCAGGAGGAAGATGACAGAGACGTCCTTTACCTGATGGGCCGGATAAAGGCATTGGCTCAATCAGGACTGACCATGGCCGAAGTCATGGCAATATGCATTATGCGGGGGGTGCAGCCGCTTCAATATCGAGGCCACCCCATGTGGGATTTCAACGGGGAAGATGACGCCACCCGTTGTGGCCGCAAGGGGCTGGACTCGGCCGCAGCCCTAGCAAAAGTCTTGTCCGATTTGTACAAGGGAGAGGAAGATGAGTTCCTCCGCATCCAGCCACCAAATGGGTTTTCCATGTATAATCCTCCGAGCTGGGTAGGCCGCCATTTTTTATGCCCATCCGTTCCATATTCCCATAATCAAATGTTTTATCTCGTAAATTCACCGCAGGAACTATGTAAGGCTGTAAGGGAGATCAGCAGCCCACCTCCACAACCAGAGGATCCTGAGCGGTCCCTCAACCCGGCCTTCAAAGAGGACCAGGACATATCCGTGGAGCTGATTGACAGGGTATTTTACCAGTTAAGCAGCGACGGTGCCTTGGCAGCCATTACGGCGGACTACCCTGGGCTGCTCCTAGCTTCGCAGGTGACGAGATCATAGTCCCAACACTTTTGAAAAGGATTCGGCTTTACACACTTCACTTACCGCATTCTGACGTCGTTTTATAGGGAAGGCCCTTGGGACGTCACGCCGAGCCCACGGCGACTAGCCAACAAGGGGCTTCGAGGCCGGGCAGGCTCGCAGTCCAGACTGAGACGACGGCGCAGAGGTATGATGTGCCGCCTTACTCCATGGTATCGTCTTTAAAGACATAATAACTCCCGTGCTTTCTAGGAAGAAGAACACTCACCGGACTATATCCGGAGAGGTCGCCAATCACGCCTCAACCAGTCAGGCTCCAGGGCCGAACACGGAAGCGGAAACGAACACGGGGCGCATGCCAGAGGCTCCTCCGGCAGAGGATGCAGATAAAATGTCCGCCACAAATTCCGAGGTGGAGAGTGCCATGAACCACAGGCGTCGCCGAGCCGTTCTTCGTGACGCTTGTTTCTCCCAAGAGGCATTTGATGCCTTCAACTCAGGAGACGCGTACCTCCGTGCTGCTCAAAATGGTCTAGCCAAAGCCACGTACCAGTATGTAAAGGATATACGGGTGAGGAAATTTAATGGTTATATATAGCAGTAGCCCCTGAGACTTGAAACAGTTAGAATAACTGATTTAAGGATCATTTGTTATGCAGGTTCTTACAGAAAAGAATACCCAATTGTCCTATGAGCTTGAAGAGTGCAAAGCCCAACTTCAGGCCGCACTAGCGGCAGAAGAGGAGTCCAAGAAGACCCCCTCTGGAAATATGTGTTTCAAATGATAGTTACCGTGTAGAGTGCGGCATATATGCAAATCTGACAAGAAAGTTGTAGATGACGCCGGAGGAAATCCAGATGAGCAACATCTTCTACACCGGCTAAAGGCTGGCGAGAGCGTGCTTACGAGGGTTAGGCTGGAGAAGAATAATCTCCAGGATGCCAACACCCCGCTGAGCGTGGAACTAAAGGATGTTCGTGCCCAACTATCAGACTCCGTGAAGGAGAATCAGCGGCTTTGACGCGGCATTTTCAGTAAGTGCTTGAACGAACTTTTAAGAAGAGTTCGGTGAAGAAGCCGACTAACAAAGTTATGTCTGTAGGTATGCTAACAGGTCGTCCCACGGATGAAATGCCCGGGTCTGTGGGTGATCTTCTACCCGAGCTCTCACAACTGCACGAACGAGCTCGGCAGGTGATGCAAGGCATTGCCCAGGCCTTATGGCCATCCGTCTCCGTGCCCGAAGGCCTTGGAGAGCTTGTGGAGAAGTTGAAGGGAGCGCGGCGGCGCTTCCGATTATGGAAGATATCGGCCTGCCGTCAAGGTGCCAGGGAAGCCTGGGCCATGGTGAAGACGTAGTATACCAAGGCTGACCCAAACCACATGGTCGAGGTCGGACCTGTGGGGCCCGATGGGAAAGAGATCCCTGTTAGCCTAGTGTACGGGCAAGTAGAATTGGCCGCAAAGTATTCCCAACAGGATTGTAGGCTAGATAGCATGTTGGATGGTATAGAAGAGGAATTTAGTCAGTCAAAGTGACTATGTAATTGAAGTGACATGTGTAATGCCTTCTAGCCGGATTGTAGATCATTTGTCATGGCGGACCTTTTCGCTTCAACCTCTGGACCCGATAGTCCAGAGTGTATCCGAATACCCTCTCGGTTATGTAAGAACCGGGGCATGCGTGGAAACCAGGCGTAGGGGTCATTAGTGCTTGAACAGACAAGTTCCCAACTAGTTATGTTATATTACATGGTTAGTAAGAAACATCTTCCAGGGAAAATAGTTCTGTTAGGGGTTCCTTTCCCTGGGTACGCATGCCCTAAAGCGCATGTCCGGACTGCGAAAAAAGTCGCAAGAAAAAACATCTGGGGGCACATATGGAAAATAAATAAGTAAAAAATCATCTTTTGTTCACCGACCGAATATTCCCTTAAGAACGCTAGCTTTCGGCTTCACCTAGTCTGAGGTACACATCCGGCTGACCCGGCAGTAACAATCGCAGAGGTGCTCCCCTTATGCCCTAGCCGAATTAAGGCGAACATAAGGCATAAATACAAGAGCCAGGCAACCCAGCTTGGCCAAAACTTAAGTCATATCGATGCATATAATGGCGAAGAAAAGGTACATGCGGAAGCAGGACACATGTGTTGGGCACGAAGCCTGGATAAATAGTTAAGCTTCTGTGTAAGAAGCCCCCAGGTATAGTGAGCGCATCTAGCGCGCCAATGGTGTGCAGGCAAGGCACGAGTTAGCCCTTGAAGGCATCGTAAAAAATAAAAGAAGAAGGAGAGAAAAGGATAGATAATGCATATGCGAAAAATGAACAGAGGAAGGAGATGAACACAGAGTCTGGCGCAAGGCGTAGAATCTTAGGAGCCTTGCTGCGTTCCATGGGTTCGGCTCAAGTCGATTATCCGATGCATCCCGCAGACGGTACGCTCCGCCGGTCAGAACTTGGTCAATAATGAAGGGACCCTCCCATTTTGGCTCTAGTTTGGTCTTTTTCTTCTCCGGGAGGCGTAGAACTAGCTCACCAACGTTATAAGTTTTGGCCCGTACTTCTCTGCTTTGGTATCTTCGAGCCTGTTGCTGGTAGAATGTGGAACGGGCTTTTGCCATGTCGCGCTCCTCCTCTAGGGTGTCCAAGTTGTCCTGCCGATCGAGCTCGGCTTCTCTTTCTTCGTACATGCGCACTCGAGGTGAGTCATGAATTATGTCGCAGGGCAGGACTGCCTCTGCGCCGTACACCATAAAAAGGGGGTGTATCCGGTAGTACGATTTGGCGTGGTCCGCATCCCCTAGAGTACGGAGTCGAGCTCCTCCACCCAGTGTGTGTTAGATTCCTTTAGGGACCGCACTAATCTGGATTTGATGCCGCTCATGATAAGACCATTTGCGCGCTTGACTTGACTGTTAGTTTGTGGGTGATAGACGGAAGCATAATCGAGCTTGATGCCCACCAGAGTTTTACCTCGTCGGTAGTAAAGTTCGTGCCGTTATCAGTGATGATGTTGTGGGGGACGCCATAACGGTGTACCACCCCGGATATGGAGTCTATCACCGGTACGGATTCGGCCGTTTTAACAGGTTTGGCTTCTATCCATTTGGTGAATTTATCCACCATGACCAGCAAGTATTTTTTCTTGTGGGTTCCTCCTTTAAGAGGTCCAACCATGTCAAGCCCCCAGACCGCAAAGGGCCAGGTAATGGGGATTGCGTGGAGGGCGGTGGGTGGCATATGGCTTTGGTTTGCAAAGAGCTGACAACCGACGCAACGTTGGACCAAGTCCTGTGCATCTGCCCGGGCCGTTGGCCAGTAAAAACCTGTACGGAAGGCCTTGCTTACTAGTGCCCGGGCTGCGGCGTGGTGGCCGCCGAGTCCGGCATGAATTTCTGCCAGAAGCTTCCGCCCGTCCTCTTCAGAGATGCACCTTTGGAGGACTCCGGTGGTGCTTTTCTTATAAAGCTCTCCCTCATGGACCCTCTAGGCTTTAGATCACCGCACTATGCAGTGTGCCTCATTTTGGTCCTCGGGGAGCTTCTGCCTAGTTAACTAGGCCAGGAATGGTTCTGTCCACGGGGCAATGATGGCCATTATTACGTGGGATGAAGGTGTTATTTCGGTGGTAGCGCCTCCGATTATGTCAAAGTGTTCGGTATCGTGCGTTGTGGCTATGTCCGGACTATTGTTACTGGTGTCTCCTTACCATACCACGGATGGCTTAAACAGCCTTTCCAAAAAGATGTTTGGGGACCGCATCGCGTTTTGCGCTGATGCGTGCAAGGACGTCTGCTGCCTGATTGTTTTCCCGGGCCACATGGTGAAATTCGAGCCCCTCGAACCGAACTGACATCTTGAGGACGGCGTTGCGATAGGCCGCCATTTTCGGATCCTTGGCATCAAAGTCTCCATTTATTTGGGATATTGCGAGGTTCGAATCCCCCCGCACCTCCAGGCGTTGAATGCCCATGGATACTGTCATCCGGAGACCATGTAAAAGGGCCTCGTATTTGGCTGCGTTGTTGGAGTCTGTATACATTATCTGGAGTACGTACTGGATTGTATCTCCGGTTGGGGACGTCAGAACGACGCCGGACCCCAGACCAGCCAGCATTTTGGAGCCGTCGAAGTGCATGATCCAATTGGAGTATGCGCCATACTCTTTAGGGAGTTCGGCTTCCGTCCACTCGGCGACGAAGTCGGCCAGTACTTGCGACTTAATGGCTCGCCGTGGTTTGTACGTTATGTCGAACGGGAGGAGCTCAATGGCCCATTTGGCAATCCGGCCCGTGGCATCGCGGTTGTTTATAATATCATTAAGTGGTACTTCCGAGGCTACTGTTATTGAACACTCTTGAAAGTAGTGTCGCAGTTTCCTGGATGCCATGAATACCGCGTATGCTATCTTTTGGTAATGCGGATACTGTGACTTGCATGGAGTAAGGACAGTGGATACATAATAGACCGGCTTTTGTAAGGGGAATTTATGTCGACCGTTTCTCGTTCGACGACGAGCACTGCGCTTACAACTTGGTGAGTTGCCGCAATGTATAACATCATTGGTTCGCCAGTGTTTGGCGCGGCCAGGATTGGGTTGGTTGCCAGTATGGCCTTTATTTCTTCCAACCCGGCTATGGCGGCATCCGTCCACTTGAAGTGTTCGGTGCGCCGTAGGAGGCGATAGAGGGGTAATGCCTTTTCTCCTAGGCGGGAGATAAAGCGGCTTACAACCACCACACATCCGGTTAGTTTCTGGATTTGTTTGAGGTCTGTTGGAATATCCAACTGTGACAAAGCTCGAATCTTGGCCGGATTTGCTTCAATTCCTCTGCTGGATACAATGAAGCCCAGGAGCTTTCCGGCTGGCACACCGAAAACGCATTTTTCCGGGTTGAGCTTGATGTCGTATGTTCGGAGGTTGTCGAATGTGAGCCTCAAGTCGTCTATTAGAGAGTCGACGTGTTTAGTTTTGACGACCACATCATCTACGTATGCCTCCACTGTTTTGCCGACCTGGTTCGCCAGACATGTCTGAATCATGCGCTGATATGTTTCCCGGCGTTTTTGATCCCAAAAGGCATTGTGTTGAAGCAGAAGGGGCTGTATGGTGTGATGAATGCTGTTGCGGCTTGGTCGGGCTCCGCCATCTTAATTTGGTGGTAGCCGGAATATGCGTCGAGGAAACACAATGAGTCGTGTCCTGTGGTAGCATCGACAATTTGGTCGATGCGGGGGAGAGGGAAGGGATCCTTTGGGCAAGCCTTGTTGAGGTCCTTGAAATCGACGCACAGGCGCCAGGATTTGCCCTTTTTTGGTACCATCACCAGGTTTGCTAGCCAGTCCGGGTGTTTTATTTCTCTAATGAATCAGGCCTCCAATAGCTTGGCTAGTTCCTCTCCCATAGCTTGTCTCTTAGGTTCAGAGAAACGTCGGAGAGCCTGCTTGACAGGCTTGAATCCCTTTAGAATATAGAGGCTATGCTCGGCCAGCCTGCGTGGGATTCCTGGCATATCTGAAGGATGCCAGGCAAAAATGTCCCAGTTTTCGCGCAGGAACTCTCGTAGTGCGGCGTCTACGGCGGGGTTTAGCTGTGCCCCGATGGAGGCTGTTTCTGTAGGGTCCGTTGGATGGACTTGCAATTTGACTATTTCATCTGCTGGTTTAAAGGAGGTGGACTTGGATCTCTTATCAAGTATCACATCGTCCCTTTCCACCATGGAGCGCAGCGCAGTCAGTTCCTCGGCCGCAAGGGCTTCGGATAACACCTCGAGAACCAGTGCGGCTGTCTTGTTTTCGGCGCGGAGTGCTGTGTCCGGATCACTAGCAAGAGTGATGATTCCATTGGGCCCGGGCATTTTGAGCTTCATGTACCCATAATGGGGTATGCCTTGGAAGATCGTGAAAGCCTCCCGCCCTAAAAGGGCGTGGTATCCGCTACTGAACGGAGCCACTTAGAACGTAGTCTCTTCGGACATGTAGTTCTCCGGCATGCCGAACACCACATCTAGTGTGATTTTGCATGTATAGCGCGCTTCCCGACTAGGGATTATTCCTATAAAGGTTGTGCTGCTTCGCTCGATGCGGTTCCAGTCTATTTCCATTTTTTGAAGGGTTTCCTCATAGATGAGGTTTAATCCGCTGCCACCGTCCATGAGCACCTTGGTGAGTCGAAAGCCATCCACAATTGGACTGAGGACCAATGCGGCTGGTGCTCGGGCTGTTCGAAATTTAGGTTCGTCATTGGCATTGAAACTAATAGCCGTGTCACTCCATGGATTTATTGTTGCCACGTGGTGGATTTCGGCAAGGCTGCGGAGTGTTTGCTTTCGCCTATTATTTTATGCGAAGGTCTCAAAGACTGTTAATACCGTATTGTTATCCCTGGGATGGTTTTCTGTGGCTTCTGGGATGAGAAGATCCTCGCCACTTTTGGCTACTTGGCGCAGTATCCAACATGCTCTAAGGCTATGTGTTGGTATGGCACCCTCTGTACTATGAATTTTGCAGGGTCCATTGAGCCATCCCTCCCGTACAGTTCCGTGCCCTGTAGAGGGTTTTTGCTTTTTGGTAGTTAACCCGGGTGTCTTGTGATAATGCACCCTTTTATTTCGAACTGGGTTCATATTTAGGGCCGGATTGTCCCAAAATTGTATTTCGGTTTTCCAGGCACTTTCCATCGCACACTACTTTCGTACTATGGACGCCAAGTCGGCAAATCGTGTAATTTCACGGCGACTTATGGCGTTAAGGATTCCCTTGTCCGTGCAATTATTGCATAAGAATGAGATTGCGTCTTCCTCGCGACAATCCTTAACCTTGTTCATTACAAGGAGGAATCTGGCCCAATAATGATCTACTGTTTCCTGGGGCTCTTGCCTGATGTGGGAAAGATCGCTTATGTTTGGGTGGGTGGGTGGAATTGAATCCGAAACCTCACTCGATCTGAGACCCAGGGACCGAGGAGCTTCCAATCTTGGAAGTTCGGGTTCGGGGATGTTGCCCGATAAGTCTGGCCCGCTGCCTGACTCTAGGTTCAGGGGTTGGGTGGTGTCCTCCCGTAAACAAGTATATGGCTCGAAGGGCTTAGGAATCCAGACGTAGTTAGTCCTCAAGATAGATGAAAGGTCGCCGTATTGTTCCTCCACCACCGCAATGTGATGGGTGACCGGTGGAGAGTTAATCTCCCTTTGATCGGGTTTAAGCCCAATCCGATCATAGTTTGTAGCGACTCCCAAGGCGGCGATGCGATCCAAGAGCTCGTTTAGGGAAGAGAGCTCCATTGGATCCATCTGCTCGGCAAGTTCCGAGTTGACGTGGAGGCTGTTTTCGATGACCCGAGAAGTCATCATTGGCGCAGCACCCGAACAGGCGGTCATGATGAATCCACCTAGCCGGAGAGTTTGGCCGACAGCCAAAGCTCCCCCAACGGTAGTGCCGTCTTTAAAGACGAGACGAGACATCCTTCCTTATGGCGACGACACAGTGGAACTCTCAATGAAAGCACCAATGTCGGTGTCAAAACCGGCGGATCTCGGGTAGGGGGTCCTGAACTGTCCATCTAGGCGGATGGTAACAGGAGGCAAGGGACACGATGTTTTACCCAGGTTCGGGCCCTCTCGATGGAGGTAAAACCCTACTCCTGCTTGATTAATATTGATGATATGGTTAGTGTAAGAGTTGATCTACCACGAGATCAGAGAGGCTAAACCCTAGAAGCTAGCCTATGGTATGATTGTTGATGTCCTACGGACTAAACCCTCTGGTTTATATAGACACCGTAGGGGGCTAGGATTACACAGAGTCGGTTACAAGGAAGGAGATCTACATATCCGTATTGCCAAGCTTGCCTGCCACGCCAAGGAGCGTCCTCCCGGACACGGGACGAAGTCTTCAATCTTGTATCTTCATAGTCCAACAGTCCGGCTGTCCGGATACCCCCTAATCCAGGACTCCCTCAGAAGGGTTTGGAAAATTCAAACGCAATTCGAGACATGGATGTTTTTATCGTGGTTCCGATAGGTGGTGCTATCGTACATCCACATTGATGGAGACTTCAACCCACGAAGGGTAACGGTTGCGCGAGTCCACGGAGGGCTCCACCCACGAAGGGTCCACGAAGAAGCAACCTTGTCTATCCCACCATGGCCGTCGCCCACGAAGGACTTGCCTCACTAGCGGTAGATCTTCATGAAGTAGGCGATCTCCTTGCCCTTACAAACTCCTTGGTTCAACTCCACAATCTTGTCGGAGGCTCCCAAGTGACACCTAGCCAATCTAGGAGACAACACTCTCCAAGAAGTAACAAATGGTGTGTTGATGATGAACTCCTTGCTCTTGTGCTTCAAATGATAGTCCACCCAACACTCAACTCTCTCTCTCTCTCCCAGGATTTGGATTTGGTGGAAAGAAGATTTGAGTGGAAAGCAACTTGGAGAAGGCTAGAGGTCAAGATTCATATGGTAGGAATGGAATATCTTGGTCTCAACACAAGTGTAGGTGGTTCTCTCTCAAAAAATGTAGGTTGGAAGTGTAGGTTCGTTCTGATGGCTCTCTCCACGAATGAAGAGGAGGTGGAGGGGTATTTATAGCCTCCACACAAAATCTAAGCGTTACACACAACTTGCCAAACTTGGTGTGACTGAATTGGTAAACTCGGTCGGACCGATTCAGCAAATCTAGTGACCGTTAGGATTTTTGGTGGGACCGACATGCAACTCGATAGGACCGATATGGTTAGGGTTAGGGCATAACGTAATCTCGGTGAGACCGATTACACAAACTCGGTGAGACCGATTTTGGTAATAAGCTAACCAGAGAGTTGGTCAGGTAAACTCGGTGGGACCGATTCGCTCATTTCGGTGAGACCAAAATGTTACGAAGGGTTGACAGAGAGTTTGCATTGCAATCTCGGTGCTACCGATTGCAAGTTTCGTTGAGACCGAAATTATTGCAATAGGCAACAGAGAGTTCGCAATCCCATCTCGGTGAGACCGAGATCCCTATCGGTGATTCCGATTTGCCTAGGGTTTGTGGCAGTGGCTTTTCCTATAGACTCAATGTGATCTTGGATCACTAAAATAGAAAATGTAGAGTCTTGAGCTTTGAGCTTGAGCCAATCCTTTGTCCTTAGCATTTTGAAGGGGTTTCACATCCTCTAGTCCATGCCACCTCATTGTTGAACTTATCTGAAACATACTAGGTAAAAGTGTTAGTCCAACAAGAGATATGTTGACATTAATTACCAAAACCACCTAGGGAGCACTTGTGCTTTCAGTCTCACCTTGACGCGGCTAATCAACGGGCTAGGGAGATGCCCGTCAATTGATGTCAATGCAAGGAGTAGGGATTGCCATGCAACGGATGCACTAGAGCTATAAATGTATGAAAGCTCAACAAAACAAACTAAGTGGGTGTGCATCCAACTTGCTTGCTCACGAAGACCTAGGGCATTTGAGGAAGCCCATTATTGGAATATACAAGCCAAGTTCTATAATGAAAAATTCCCACTAGTATATGAAAGTGACAATATAATAAAGGGTTAATTATCATTTTGCCCTCAGTTGTGTCCATGTGCTCAGTTTTGCCCTCAGATGCGAATTGTGCTCAGTTTTGCCCCTAGTCCATGCACAGCTACTATAACGAGGCCAAATAGCCATATTTGAGTCCATTCCGTCCGCCGTTGTTAGTGGTTGTGGGTCCGAAGCTTACACATGCGACCGCGTGGACGTGGGTCCGGAGCTGACATGTAGGCCCGTGCAACTAAATCCCCAAATCACTCGTAGGATTCTAGCTCACTCTGCCCATCCGCCGGTTGGCTGTCCTACGCCACCGCCGCCACCACCTGCCCCGCCACCGGCTGCACGGCCTGCTCCATGGCTACCTGCGACGCCACGGGTGGGGCGCCCGCCACCTGCTCGACCCGCGGCGCGGCCTCCTTCCGTGCGCCTGACCGGAGCGCTCAAAGGTGGGGAGCTGCTGGAGCTGTTTGAACTAGGAGGAAGAATCCTAGGGCGAAATGGCGAGCAACAGCGACCCCAGAGTATTTGGCGAGGCAGGAATCGGGTCAGAGACCCGCCGCATCCATGGCTGGGTTCTGGAGGGGTAAGTCTTGCCTCCTGTTTAGATTGAGCTTAGTTGTGCATTTCAACACTCAATTCGAGTAGGTTTGCCCAATTAATGTGCTAATTGCGTCTCTGGTTTTCGCCGGTTAGGATGGAGTTGCGGTTTGTTTTCTTGGTGCACATTAGAAGGGACTGGTACATGTTCGATGCAAAGGATAAGAAGAAATACCAAGGAGGTTTCGATTATCGGTTGCCAATGGCTAGTAATTGGAGTTTCGGACAATTTGGGGAGGTAATTTGTAGCCAATATCCTTGGGGTTTGCTTGATGAAGTTGTATACAAATACTATGATGGGGAAAAGAAATGGGTGACAGTTAGTAATGATGAAGAGCTAGCTACCATGTTTGTTAGGCATAAAGAGAAAGATAATTTCCATGTGAGGCTGCAAGTTGATGTGCTTGAGCAGGCATTTGGACCTAGGATGACGGGTGCAACATCTCGGGGAGAACCAAGTCGTCGTAATGGCATCTCGAGCCAGAACAGTTCAATTGGTGCACGGCGACGTGGTGCATCAACAAGTGTGGGCAACGGCAGTAGGGCCCCCCTTGAAAGTGCAGCCTGATGACTACAATTCTGGGGTTGATGAAGATAAGCTATATTCTGATGTTATTCGGAATTTACGACTGGCACCTCGGGCTGAAAACCAAGATGAGGCTAAAAATGCAGTCCGTGTGGATGATGACGCGGTGGGTGAGGGCGGAGACCTTGCAGCTGTTGAATGGGACCCTTTGAACCCTCATATGGAAGAAGGTACAGTTTTTGCATCCATGAATGAGTGTAGAAATGCACTTGTGACATACTGCATCAAGGTAGAACATACTTTCAAAGTTGGCAAGAGCGATCAAGTACGTTATAGAGTGCACTGAACGACTGAGGGTTGCCCATGGAGGCTGCTCGCATCTAAAATGCGAAATAGCACTAATGTTCAGGTCAAAGTGAAGCCTTTTAAGCACACATGCCAGGAATCAACCCTTAGGAAGGATACAATCAGTAGAGCCAAGTCAATATGGGTGGCAGAAGAAGTAAAGAAGTGGGTGAAAGAAAACCAGCAAGTGGGTCCAAAGGAATTCAACAAGAACATCAAAGATAAGTTCAAGATAGATTTACCATACATGAGGTTGTTCAATGGTGAAAAACATGCTATGGATTCTATTTATGGTAACTGGCAGGAAAGTTTTCAATTGTTGTATTCATTTAAAGGTGAAGTGGAGAGGACAAGCCCAGGTAGTATTGTAGATATTGATCACCACATTCAGGGGAGTGACAAAGACCAAGGAATGCTTTAGGAGGGTTTTTGTCTGCTTTGAGGCTTGTCGTTGGGGTTTTTTGGCAGGCTGCAAGCCTTATTTGGCTATTGATGCCACTTTTCTCACAGGGAGGTTTAAAGGACAGTTAGTAGCAGCTTGTGCAGTTGATGCACACAGTTTTGTATTTCCAGTTGCCTACGGTGTGCTGGAGACAGAGTCTGAGGAGAGCTGGACTTGGTTTTTGCATAATCTACGTCGGGCTATTGCACATCCCAATGGGTTGGTCATTCATACAGATGCCTGCAAAGGTTTAGAAGTGGCCGTGGACAATGTGTTCCCTGGAGTAGAGCATAGGGAATGCATGAGTCACCTTGCTGCAAATTTCATGAAGAAATTCAAAGGAAAGGTGTATACCGACAATTTATGGCCAACATCTTTGACTTGCAGTGTGAAGAAGCACAACTACCACTTGAGGCAGTTATACATGAATCCCAAAGTGAAAGAATACTCGAAAACACACCACTCCAAGTTATGGGCCAGAAGCCAATTCAGTGAACTAAGCAAAGTTGAGTATGTGCACAATAATCTAGCAGAGTCTTTCAACTCAACGATCCAGAAACTAAAGGGTCATTATGTGGTGGATTTGCTTGACATGATAAGGATAGAATACATGCAGAAATTTCATTATCGTGCAGGAATAGCCGAGGCAAAATTCATGGGCCACATTATCATCCCTGCCGTGATGAATGAACTAAAGTAGAAAGCAACATGCTTGGAAATGAACATGACTCTTTGCTCGGGTACCACAGCAGAGATATCATATTTGGATAAAGAGAAGAGGAAATGTAGATATCCAGTGGATTTAGAAGCTAGAACTTGCAGCTGTAGGCAATGGCAGATAACTGGGTTGCTATGCATTCATGCCTTGTTTTTCATCACTTCTCTCCCAGGTCCAGCAGGGAACATACAGCAGTATGTGCATGATTACTACTCTGTTGCAAGGTTCAAAGCCACATATGCTTATGTCTTGCCTGCTATGGAGGGAAAACAACAATGGGACATGGTGGACCCTGGATTCAAGCTTTGCGCTCTAGTTCTGAAGAGAGCAGCAGGTAGACCAAGGAAGAGTCGAATCAGACCTCGCGGCGAAGGAGCTGTACTTGGAGCGAGGAAGCGTAAGTGCACAAGGTGTGGTGGGCCTGGTCATTTCGGTAAGTATTATGATAACATGGTAGATCCAGCGTTCGGAGAGAGTTTCGATGAAGGCTTCGATGAAAATGTTGGTCAGCAGCCGGTTGCCTCAACCCATGATGAAAATGATGGTCAACAGTCGGTTGCATCATATGAGGATTTTGACGAGGTTCCAAATGATGATGGTCAACAGCCGCATGATTTTGACGATGATCCAAAATATCCTCCAAATAATGATTCAAGTGAGGCTCTAAATGGTGATCCAAGTGAGGCTCCAAATAGTGAACATGGTGATCCAAGTGAGGCTCCAAATGGTGATCATGGTGATCCAAGTGAGGCTCCAAATGATGATCCAAGTGAGGCTCCAAATGGTGAACAACCTTCTATTGTTGTGTGTTTTGCTAGGTATGTAAATCTTGCAAGGGTCAAATACTACTGTACATTTATCACTTGACATGATCTCATTACCCTTTATGTTTTGTACAGCTCTATGATAGGTTTGAAGAAGACGCGCAAGGTACCGACAACCAAGAGGAGAAGAGAAGAAGCAATGAGCACAGGGTGCACGAGGAGCAAAGTGATGGCAAGAAGCTCAAGGAACAGACAGAAGCCCCAACGCTATGAATAATTATGAAACATTATGAATAATGTTGTATTTCTGTTGCATGATGTTGGACCTATGTTAGAACTATGTTTGACATGATGTTTAAATCTGTTGGACGATGTTTGAATGAGCACGTGGTTTTTCCTTTTATTGATTTTTTTTTTAATTTTGTTTTGCTCATTTGAATTCTGGTCAAACCTAACTTTGACCAAGATTTAAACAAGTCTAAAACATCAAAATGAAAAACTAAGCCTGGATCCTTCTTAGTCAATCCAAAATGAAGTTGTGGTGAGGTTTTTGAAATTTTCATAAAAAATGTGCTAAAAAGAGGGGTCCAAAGGTAGGGTAACAGCCTCATTTCTAAGCAAGGTTTTTTTCGACCTTGTCTAAATCAGCCAAGTAACTTTCCTACACATATATTTTATATATACAGACTATGTGCGCTGGTTTTTCCATTTTTTGATTTTCTTTTAATTTGTTTTGCTCATTTGAATTCTGGTCAAACTTAACTTTGACCAAGATTTAAACAAGTGTAAAACATCAAAATGAAAAACTAAGCATGGATCCTTCTTAGTCACTCCAAAATGAAGCTGTGGTGAGTTTTTTTAAATTTTCATGTTCATTTCCCCAAAACACTTCTCTTCACTTCGTACAAGAGAGTTTGAGATACTCGAGATATCACACAATACACATGAACTTATCGTTTAAATGTATGTAAACCTTGTTTATCAACTTAAATCGTTAGTATATGACATAAGGAGACTATGTGCGCAGGTTTTTTTCTGATTTTTATTTAATTTATTATGCTCATTTGAAATCTGGTCAAAACATAGCTTTGACTGCTCCAAACCCCTCCCAAACCCCGCTAACCCTAGCGTTGAACAAGGAGCGTCCATCTAACCCTAGCGCCGATCAAGGGCCGTCGATCTAACCCTTCTAGAAGGAATCTGCGGGGAGGAGGGGGCGATCCGTGAGATGCAATCTGATTGGCTGGGAGATTGTTTTTTTAAACAAATACCAGGCGTGCTGGATGGACCATTGGGCCGTCTCGTTGTCTGGGCCCGAGACCGCGGTAAATAGCCCGTCTCAGCCTTTCCAGGCATTGCATGCATGGCAGGCGGTGACGTGGGTTTGCATGCGCGGGAGGCGGACGTGCATGCATGCGAGCGAGGCGAGCGAGGCGCGCTAGGCGAGCTAGGCGCGCTAGGCGAGCTAGGCTAGCGAGGCGAGCTAGGTGGCCAAGCACGTATTGATTCAGAGTTAGGCATTACAGCAGTGGTTCAGGGCAGCGAGTCAGATGCACCGCCCGGTCAAAGAGCTACGTAGTGATTCAGATGCACGCACGCGCCCCATGCATCGTTTCGTGCAAAAATTAAAGAGTGCAAAACGTAACGGATACACACATGCGTCCGGATTCACACACGCACCGTTCTCATCCTTTCTCTCTTCCTCTCCCACCCACAGGCCTATAAACGGGGTGCCTCTCTTCCTCTCCCACTCACAAGCCAGATCTAATCCATTCTCTCCAACTTCAAACACCCAAGCGACCGAGCCCTCCCCAAGCGAGACCAAGTGAAGATGCAGTTCAACACGCCGACCTTCAACCGTCCGCCTGTCATGCCGGAGCTGCGCTACCCACCGGGCGTGCTCGTGGAGAGGGAGCTCCATGTGTGGGCTATTTCAAGGTGGAGGGGTTCCGTTGAACTCACCCACGCCTTCCTCAGAGCCGGCTATGCCCACCTCCCACGGGGCTCGCCTAGGATGTTCACCCTCAACGAGGTTCGTGACCGTGGTGGCATCCTCCTACTGCTCACGGTCACCTTCACCAACCCGTTTGACGCACGCGAGCTCCTCGGCCAAGTCTTCTGGTGCGGCTGTGAGGCCATCTTCTTCACCGTGTACAACATCTACACCAACTACGAGAGCATCTTCCCCACTCCAGGCTAGATGCACTCCCTTCCCTACGACGAGGAGGAGGAGGTGTGAAGATGAAGATGGTGTTGAAGGGGCGCGCGGCCAAGGTGGAAGAAGGAGGTCAAGATGAAGATGTTCAAGCCCGGAGTCAAGCTCGTCATGTTTCGTTTTTATTCTGTTGCTTTTCTATGTCGTGCCGTGTCATGTCATGTTTCGTCATGTGTTCGTGAACTTATTATTGTAAGGGTACGATGTGTTGCATCTTGTCTAAGTTATTAGGGTTTATTATGTGTGTTAAAAAATGTCCGTGCCCAAACATATCATTTCTTCCCTAAACCAAGTCACAAAGTTCGAGAACTTGTGGTTTTCATTAATGAAACTCGGAGGGGGTGAGAAGCCCTCTCTTTCATTAAAAAAACAAGTCATGAACTAACATGCAAATTTATTCCCTTAAAATTCTAAACCAAGTGCCACTCTAACCCTAAACCAAGTGCTAACCAAAATCATGTGGCAGTGCAAACATACGTTTTCAACCTTCCAACCCTCCAAAATTTCAGTGCAAAACAAAGGAAAACCACTCTCATGCATGTGCAAACATTCACGATCTCACTATGTATACCTTCCTTCCCTACCCATGTCAAAGTCTTTCCATCTATCCTAGCGGTTACCAGCGCAGCCCTAAACACCACAAACCCATGCGGTCCTGGGTTCGAGTCCCCAGCTGCACCCATTTTTTGCGCATTTTCCACCCTTCATTTTTTAGACAAATTATTTTTTTCTCAATGTAATGCTCTTAAAAAATGTTCATTTATTTTGGCACCATGTGTAAACCTCTACCAGAGCTGAGGCACATTTTCCATGACATTTTGGTCTTTGATTTAAATCACGGTGTATTTGAATTGGATTAATTAAATTGCTATTAAATATTTAACAACTCCAAAAAAATTCTAACCTTAATTGTTTGGCTCTGGAATAATTCAATTAGCTTCCACAAAAAGTTTCAGCATTATGATTTACTGCCTAAATTAAATCAGAACAGAAAACAGAAAACAAAAAAATACGCAAGAGAACCCCTGAATGGGCCTAATTGGATGCAGTTGGCCCATTAGTCTTGCCTGCACTTGGCTCTACGCTTTGAATTTGGCCCAAGAGCAACCTTTTTTTGACAGAAAGGCAGAGCAGAGAGCTGCATTTCATTGATCAAAAGTTTCTGAATTCCTCATTTCTTCTCCTTTTTTTCAACATATTTAAATGTTGGTCACTTCTTCTCTTTTTTTCAACATTTAAACAACTTTGACAAACATTTGAACTTGGTGAATTTCTCATACAATTTCAAGATTACAAATTCCTCCATAATTCATGCCTTTCCATACATTCTCAACATTACAACCAGTGCGATTACCATACCTACAAATGGCCAAAAGTATTTGCAAATGGGTATTGGTAGTGCTTGATCTTCAAGCGTCCTAACCTTCTTCTTCAACATCCTAAGCTCAACAGCTAGCTCTCTGTCAGTGTGTGCTTCGCCCTCCATCTCTTCTTCCGGAGCTCGTGCTGCGGCCACTGCCGTTCGTGGCAGCATGCGCAACCATTCTTCATCCTCTTCTTGTAGGTCATTCAGAGTCTTGGCCAGAGCATCAACCCAAAGAAAGAAGCATGTCACCTGCATGAACACCAAACAGATCAACCCATTGCTCAAAGATCCCGACCATGAAAATGGTGCAATTGCCCTGATTCTTACCCCATTCTCGTTGCACACGTAGAACGGACGATTCTGGTTCCTCGATGTGTGAGGAACCCTTCGATCAACGCCTGCCCGGCACCGCGGACAGACGAAGACAGGCATGTCCACATGTGCCCGGCTCTGCATCCGCGAGGTGGCACGGGAGCTTGAGGAAGACATGGAGCTCGGAGCCGAAGGGGATCTCAACGCCGCCGCACCCTCCACAGCTAGCTTCCCACAGCCGCGCCCTCCATAGCTAGCTTCCCACCGCCATGCTCTCTCTCTCTCTTGTCGTGGTCACCGCCGTGCTCTCTGTCGCTGTGGTCACCGCTGCTGTCGCCCGCATATATACCACACCCCAACGGCTCTCTACTGGGTCCCACAAGCCACGCGTGCAATGGTCTGAATAAAATTGGCTGTCTCTGCCGCCTGGTCCCACCTATAAGGGCCGAGTCAAAAGGTTGGCCTGACGGAGACGGCAGAGTTCACGGAACGAGTCGGTGCGCACGGACTAGGGGCAAAAATGAGCACAATTCGCATCTGAGGGCAAAACTGAGTACATGGACACCACTGAGGTCAAAAGGATAATTAACCCTATAATAAACTCTCTATCATGAAGATCATGGTACTACTTTGAAGCACAAGTGTGGAAAAAGGATAGTAGCATTGTCCCTTCTTTTTTTTGGGCCTTCCTTTTTTTATTTGGCCTTTTTTCCCTTTTTTTATTTGGCCTTTCCTTTTATTTATTTATCTGTCCTTTCTCTCTTTTTCATGGGACAATGCTCTATTAATGATGATCATCACACTTCTATTTATTTACAACTCAAATATTACAACTTGATACTAGAACAAAGTATGACTCTATATGAATGCCTCCGGCGGTGTACCGGGATGGGCAATGAATCAAGAGTGACATGTATGATGAATTATGCATGGTGGCTTTGCCACAAATACGATGTCAACTACATGATCATGCAAGGCAATATGACAATGATGAAGCGTGTCATAATAAATGAAACGGTGGAAAGTTGCATGGCAATATATCTCGGAATGGCTATGGAAATTCCATAATAGGTAGGTATGGCGGCTATTTTGAGGAAGATATAAGGAGGTTTATGTGTGATAGAGTGTATCATATCACGGGGTTTGGATGCACCGGCAAAGTTTGCACCAACTCTCTAGGTGAGAAAGGGCAATGCACGGTACCGAAGAGGCTAGCAATGATGGAAGGGTGAGAGTGCGTATAATCCATGGACTCAACATTAGTCATAAAGAACTCACATACTTATTGCAAAAGTCTACAAGTCATCAAAACCAAGCACTACAAGCATGCTCCTAGGGGGATAGATTGTTAGGAAAAGACCATC
The DNA here is from genome assembly GCA_032464435.1 of Aegilops umbellulata. NCBI lineage: Eukaryota > Viridiplantae > Streptophyta > Magnoliopsida > Poales > Poaceae > Aegilops > Aegilops umbellulata. The sequence continues at coordinate 109,742,882 of CP136057.1, read as the reverse complement.
GATCATCCCCGACCGCCACTCATAAGGAGGACAATCAAAGAAACACCTCATGCTTCAAATTTGTCACACAACATTTACCATACGTGCATGCTACAGGACTTGCAAACTCTAACACAAGTATTTACCAAATTCACAATTACTCAACTAGCATGATTCCAATATTACCATCTTCATATCTCAAAACAATCATCAAGTATCAAACTTCTCATAGTATTTAATGCACTCTATATGGAAGTTTTTATTATACCCATCTTGGATGCCTATCATATTAGGACTAATTTTATAGCCAAAGCAAATTACCATGCTATTCTGAAAGACTCTCAAAATAATATAAGTGAAGCATGATAGATCAATTATTTATATAAAATAAAACCACCACCGTGCTCTAAAAAGGTATAAGTGAAGCACTAGAGCAAAATTATCTAGCTCAAAAGATATAAGTGAAGCACATAGAGTATTCTAATAAATTATGATTCATGTGTGTCTCTCCCAAAAGGTGTGTACAGTAAGGATGATTGTGGTAAACTAAAAAGCAAAAACTCAAATCATACAAGACGCTCCAAGCAAAACACATATCATGTGGTGAATAAAAATATAGCCTCAAGTAAAGTTACCGATAGATGAAGACGAAAGAGGGGATGCCTTCCGGGGCATCCCTAAGCTTAGGCTTTTGGTTGTACTTGGATTTTACCTTGGGGTGCCTTGGGCATCCCCAAGCTTAGGCTCTTGCCACTCCTTATTCCGAAATCCATCAAATCTTTACCCAAAAACTTGAAAACTTCACAACATAAAACCCAACAAAAAATCTCATGAGCTCCGTGAATATAAGAAAACAAACCACAACTTTAAGGTACTATAATGAACTCATTATTTATTTATATTAGTGTTAAACCTACTGTATTCCAACTTCTCTATGGTTCATACCCCCGATACTAGCCATAGATTCATCAAAATAAGCAAACAACACACGAAAAACAGAGTCTGTCAAAAACAGAACAGTCTGTATAAATCTGATTTGTTCGAATACTTCTGGAACTCCAAAAATTCTGAAAAACTAAGACAACCTGGATAATTTGTATATTGATCTACTGCAAACAGAATTGGTATTTTATAACGTTCTGGTGAATTTAAACAATTATTTTCGTGAGCGCAAAGTTTCTGTCTTTCTCAGCAAGATCAAACAACTATCACCCAAGAAGATCCTATTGGTTCTACTTGGCACAAACACTAATTAAAACATAAAACCACATCTAAAAAGAAGCTAGATGAAATATTTATTACTAAACAGGAACAAGAAGCAAGGAACTAAAATAAAATTGGGTTGCCTCCCAACAAGCGCTATCGTTTAACGTCCCTAGCTAGGCATAAAAGCAAGAATAGATCTAGGTATTGTCATCTTTGGTATTGGGAAAGAAAAGAGAAAATTTCTTATCTATAGTATTTATCTTTCTATTTTCAGAAAGCACATGACCATTAATGGTGGAAGAAAGATTAAGCACGCTACGGAAATTTGCATCTAAGCTAGCCTTCATCTCTTTGATAATTTCATTTTGATAAAAGCACAAAAGAGAGGAGGATTCAACCTTCTCACTCATGGGGTGCCCAAATATGGTTTTCATTTTTTCATAGGTATATATGGCATCCCCCTCAAGAAAAGCTTCTTCAAAAATAGAATCTAAAACTTGCTTGAACAAAGAGGGTAAGCCAACATAAAGGCTTTTTAGGTATATCTCAATTTGATATTGGGGCACATAGCTAGCTCGGATTCTTAATAGCCTATCCCAAGCATCTTTCAAAGACTCATCAAGTAAATAATGAAAAATTCCAGGATCATCTTCATCGAAATTATTCAAACCCTCATTGATAACCCCGGTAGGTCTTACCATAGCATCATTATTTATGAGCTTAGAGAGGACAGAGGGACTATCCAAAGTACTAAAACCCGGGGGAGAACCCTTAGCCCTTTTCGATTCGACCATGGAAAAAGAAAGGCAAACGGGAAAGAGGAGAATAAAACAGCAAAGGTGAAGTGGGGGATGGGAAAACGAGAGGCAAATGGCAAATAATGTAACGCGAGGGAGAAGAGTTTGTGATGGGTATTTGGTATGTCTTGACTTGTGTGTAGATCTCCCCGGCAACGGTGCCAGAAATCCTTCTTGCTACCTCTTGAGCATGCGTTGGTTTTCCCTTAAAGAGGAAAGGGTGATGCAGCAAAGTAGCGTAAGTATTTCCCTCAGTTTTTGAAAACTAAGGTATCAATCCAGTAGGAGACTACACGCAAGTCGCCTAGTACCTGCACAAACAATCAAGAACCTCGCAACCAATGCGATAAAGGGGTTGTCAATCCCTTCAGGGCCACTTGCAAAAGTGAGACCTGATAAACATAATAAGATAAATATTTTTGGTATTTTTGTTGTATAGACTGGAAAATAAAGATTATAAAATAAACGGCGACAGAAATAGCTAGTTGACGGGAAAATAATATGATGTAAAGCAGACTTGTCGGGGGGAATCGGCTTCCTCGAACACCTATGGGGACCGAGCCCCTTACTGGTTCGGCGGGGGGCGGAGGTTGCACAAAGAGCAGATCGAGGCGCTGCACACAGGGGGGCCGCAAGGATGCGTAAAACCCTACTGCTTCTTTGTGGATTGTATTGTGTTCTTGCTCGGGAGCGCGTGGTGCTACAGTACACACGAGCCGCTGGCGAGACCGAGCGTGGCGATGGGTGTCCTCCTCCTCTCCTACGTGCGCATGGGGCCTCCTTTTATATGCTCAAGGGGTTACCCACAGGTGGCAGCGTAGGTGGGGGCAAAAATGGGAGAATGCTGTAGTGGGTATAGCTGCCTGCACAGTGGTTGTACAGTGCTATCATACCTAACTCTGACGGCGAGGGACAAGGGCATTAAATGCCCGTCCGCGTCGCCCAGACGGTGCAGGGAAGTGGACCGTCAGGAGCGCCACCGTTTGCCACGATGGCTACTCTGTCAGCTTCGCTTCACCACCGCATGCCCTTGGCTACGCAACCTCCCGCCACGTGCGCCTGGAATGCCCCCAGAGCGACATGTTGGTGGGTGAGCTGGAGCGCAGGCACGGGGTGGTAACTTGCCGCAGCAAGCGCCTTGCCGCGGTGGATGTCTTGTCGCGCCCGGGAGCTTGTCGCTCACCGGGCCTGCCGGAGCGCGGGACGCGCCGTGGCAAGGTCCTTGTCGTGCCGTGGTTGGCCTTCCCGGCAAGCTCCTCTTGCCGGGATCTTGTCTCAAATACTTTGTTCTTGGATGGCCCAAAAAGGGACCACGGAGAGTCTTGGTGATCGCCTGGCAAGCCTTGCCGCGGGGTGCTACGACTGCCCGTGCACAAGTTCGGGATACTAAGGTACCCCTACTTTAGTACACTGACAGGAGCCCCCGGGCCTGGGCCATACACGGTGCCGAGCGCTGTTGGGCCAGGCCCAAAACAGTGCACGGGCACGCGCGGCCTGGGTCACGCTGCATCTGCTTCTGCGCTCACCACGTCCTCCCCGAACGGCACGCGTCGAACGCGGCATCGTGGGGAGAGGCGTGCGTGACGCGGGCGGCGTGCGCGGGGCCGAAACCCGCAGGCATGCGTCACGTCGCCAAAAAGGGGGGGACAGTTCGCGCTAGCTCCATAAGTGGAGGGAGGCGTGGAGGCGTGGCTTGTTCGCTGGACAGGGCCGAGGCACGATTTCCGAGGCGCCCGTTCCCCACGATCACGGGGTGGGGAGAGGTCGCCTCATCCGTCGCCTCGGTCCTGCGCGTCAGCCACGCGGCTTCCATGCACCCGGGGTTGCGGACGGTGGAGGCAGGGAACCGGGCCGTCGCGGGTCGGGGCAGCAGGTCGGCCCCAGTCGCCTGGCCTTCCCGCGTCTTGATTGGCTGAGCGGGGCGGTCGAGCCCCCACCCTGCTCCTTTATAAAGAGCAAGAGGGGCGACGGGAACCCACACTCCTCCATCCCTTCTCCTCTTCATCCTCTGACCCCCTCTCTCCATTAGCCATGGAAAAAGGGAATCCGGGTCCTTCATCGGTGGCGGCGAGGGTTGCCGCCAGGCGGCGCGCCCCTCCTCCCCTTGCACCCGCGGTGGCGGAGCCAGCCGTAAGGGGAAGGGGGACGGGGCGAGGTCGTGGACGAGGGCGTGGCCGAGGCCGCGGCGCTCAGGGAAGAGGCGGGCGGGGCGACGCGCCGGCCTCGCCTCCGCCAGCGGCCCCTCTTCCCATGGCGGTCCATCTCGGGGACGGTCCTTGCGAGTTCTTCGTCAGGCTGCGGCGGGCGCCTCGCCGCCGCCTCCGCCTCCCGGCTCCCTTCGCGAGCGTGATGGAGATGGAGCAACCCGAGACGCTAAGGCTGCGCATGAAGGACTGCGGGATCAGCGGCACGCGGGTCCACGTCGAGTTCCCAGCCCCCGGCGTAGTGTATCTTGGCCGAGGGTGGAAGACATTCGCCCGTATCCACACCTTGACGGAGGGGTTCACCCTCCATTTAAAGTTGATGGAGGGCGATCTCCTCTCCGTCAAGGCCTTCGGGGACTTCGGGACCCGGGCCCGGTGCTGCGTGGATAGCTCCTCCGACAGCGAAAGCTCCTCCTCGAGCGAGAGTGACGAGGAGGGGAGCGACAGCGACGACGAGGGCAGCGGTCGTCGGGATGACGGGTCCGACTAGGCGTGGGTCGCAGCTTCGTGTGGCACCAGCGACCCCATCATCCGGGTCGCCGGCTTCTTGAGCTTCTCGGGGTCGTCTTCCCGGGCGGCTGGAGTGGCGAGGCTGCGGAAGAGGAGGAGGACTGGCGACAAGGCCGTCAACTCGGAGTACGAGGGCTAGGTGCCCCCGGCAGCGTGTTGACGTCCCGCTGCCTCATCTTCGAGCTCCATCTCCGGCGCCACCGCCACCATCCAGCCTCCGGAGCCCCCGGGGCGTTCTGTTGGTGTCTTCTGCCACCCGTAGCTCGCCTAGGCGCCCCTTTTGCCCTTTTCGCCTCCTTGTCCTACCTCCTGAGGAGAGAGACAAGAAAGGGATTACGGGCATCTTATGTTTTTTCAATCTGTAAGCCCTCGGGCCTTAGCTGTGTTTAAAACTTGTAATCCCATCTTTTCATGTTTTTCATTCTCTCTGAACTGTACCTGAGCGGAATGTTTTTAATGAAAAGGGGATGTTTGCCGGGCCACTTGTCTCGTGGGTAAAACTCAAGACAAGGAACGAATCCTTTATATCGTTAAGATAGACACTCCTTTGCCCGGCAACAGGCCCTGCCGTCTTCCCGCGCCACTCGACCTCTCTCACGCCTTTGGCGGAGGAAGGGATGAAGCGAGTTCAGGCCCCTCGTTCCGCCCCTTTACCGCCGCGACTACTACCAAAACGGGCCCCAGGAACGCGCTTTGGGGCCTGCCGTTAAGGGAGCACAGAAGCTTTTAGGAGGGAACAAGGTTTTCATATTCCACGGTCCATAAGAGGATGCATGACAAGGGATGCGAAAACTTATCTGGGATTGCAGCCCCCGGCAACTTTGGCTTGCCGCGGGCGAATCTTCGTACTTGCAGCCCCCGACAATACTGGCTTGCCGGGGACCAGATGCTGGCCCGCCATTCTTCTGTTCTTTGCCCTTAAGTGGTCTGGCCAGGATGTGCAAAACCCTGTGAACCAAAGGAAACAAAGGAAAAGGAAAAAGGACGCAGACTCGACCTCTAAGCTAGGGGTTAGCAGCTGTTAGGCACTATCAACCCTAACCAAGGACGAGACTCGACTCAGCATGCATGCTAAAACTTAGGGCGCCAGCGCTTCATTTCTGCTGCTCAGGGTCTGCGCCTGGCTTTGTACAAAGGATTACATGCAACTGTCGCAAGACTTGTACAAAAGGTTGGTTGCCGGGCGGGGCCCGACAACCGCGCCTTACGGGTAAAACTTACGAAGATGCTCAATATTCCAGGAGTTGCTCACCGGAGTGCCATCTTCGGTCTCGAGGCGGACAGCGTCGGGCCTCGTGACTCGTCTCACCCGGTAAGGGCCTTCGCACTTTGGCGTCAACTTGTTATGATTCTTGGCGGACGGGGCGCGCCGAAGAACAAGGTCGCCTTCCTCGAAGCTTCTGGCTTTAACTTTGCGGCTATGGTAGCGACGCAAAGCTTGCTGGTAGCGAGAGGCTCACACAGCAGCCTGAAGACGATCCTCCTCAAGGAGCAGCGCGTCATCTTCACGCAGCCACTCTTGCTCAAGCTCATCATAAGCGAGCACTCGAGGTGACCCATATACGAGTTCCGTGGGGGTAACTGCTTCTGCTCCATAGACTAGAGCAAATGGTGTCTGGCCAGTGGCTCGATTTGGCGTCGTTCTGATCGACCAAAGAGCCACCGGAAGCTCCTCGATCTAGTTTCTTCCGCACTTGTGCAGCCTGTCGAAAGTTTTGGTCTTGAGCCCGCGCAGTACTTCGGCGTTGGCCCTTTCAGCTTGACCGTTGCTCCTGGGATGAGCAACAGAAGCGAAGCAGACCTTGGCGCCGAGATCTTGGACGTATTGCATGAAGGCGCGGCTCGTGAATTGTGTACCGCTGTCGGTGATGATCCTGTTGGGGATCCCGAAGCGGCAGACAATCGACCTGAAGAACTTGATGGCTGACTGTGCTGTCACCTTCCTCACTGGTTCCACTTCCGGCCACTTTGTGAACTTGTCGATTGCGACGTACAAGTACTCAAAGCCCCCGTCAGCTCGGGGGAAGGGGCCGAGGATGTCGAGCCCCCAGACCAAAAATGGCCAGGATAAAGGGATCGTTTGGAGAGCTTGAGTTGGCTAGTGTATCTGCTTGGAATGGAACTGGCACGCTTCACACTTGGTTACTTGTGCAGTTGCATCCTGGAGGGTTGTCGGCCAGAAGAAACCTTGCCGGAACGCTTTGCCGGCAAGTGCTCTTGCGCCAATGTGGTGACCACATATGCCTCCATGTATCTCTGCCAACAGCTGCTGTCCGTCTTCCCGGGAAATACACTTCAATTTCACACCGTTGCGCCCTCTTCTGTACAGTGTGTTGTCGACGAACTGGTACATACTCGAGCGCCGGGCTACTCTTTCCGCTTCTTCTTGCTCTTCGGGAAGTTCTCCGTGCTGGAGGAAATGGACAGTCTGCTGCGCCCATGCTGGAGCCTGCGGCTCGACAACAAGGACTGAAGGCACTTCTGCTGCTGCGGGAACATCCGCTTCTACGACGAGGATCTGGGGCTCGGCCAGGGCTTGACGTTCCCTGGCAAGCTTGCCGGAACAAAACTTGTCGGGAGCGCCTGCTTCTACGGAACAAACCCTGGGGTTTTCCGGAGCAGACGGTTCCTCAGCACTCTTGGCGTCGATCTTGGGGACCTTCTTGGCGGCGGCTCCGGGGAGCTCTGCCGGAAGATAGTCGCCGGAGACCAACTTCCTCTTCTTGCTCTGTCTAGTTGATGGCGTTACGGATGGCTGAGTCAGCTTGAGCACAAAGGTCCCTGGTTCCACAGGTAACTTAAATGCCGCGCACTTCGACAGGCCGTCAGCGATGTCATTCTCAGCTCTTGGAATGTGTTCCATTTGCAGGCCGTCAAAGTGCTCTTCCAGCTTCCTCACTTCATCAACGTACGCTTCCATCAACGGACTCTGGTAATCCTTGTTCACTTGGCGGACGACAAGCTGCGAGTCACCCCTGACAATGAGCTTCTTGATCCCAAGTTCTGCCGCGATCCTGAGACCGGCAAGCAAACCTTCATACTCTGCAGTATTGTTGGTTGCTTGTTCCTTGGGGAAGTGCATCTGGACTACGTACTTGAGGTGCTCTCCGATGGGCGCGATAAGTAACGCGCCAGCACCGGCGCCTTGTAGCGAAAAGGCACCATCAAAAACATCAGCCACTCTTTGCTTGCTTCTTTGGCGGGGATGCTCGTATCTGGGATATCTTCGTCCAGTGTCGGTGTCCACTCCGCTATGAACTCCGCCAATGCTCTGCTTTGGATAGTCGAGGTGCTCTCGAACTGGAGACCGAAGCTCGACAGTTCTAGTGCCCACTCGACAATCCTGCCTGTTGCTTCTGGATTCTGCAGTATCCTCTTCTTTCCTCCGGGAGCTCCAGCGGCAAGCGGCTTGTGATCCGCTGCGGCTGCTACTTCCCGGTAGATCTTGTCGGCACAGATAAGGGCATCCTTCTTGTCGCTGGGGATAGAGATGACGCTTATCGGGCCTGGCATCTTGAGCATGTTGTAGGCGTAGTGAGAGGCCGCCATGAACTTGGCGAGCGCTGGACGGCCGAGAATTCCATTGTAGGGCAATGGAAAATCGGCAACGTCAAAAGTGATCCTCTCTGTCCTGAAGTTCAGCTCGCTGCCAAATGTTATTGGCAACGTTATCTTCCCCTTCGGCTTGCTCTTTCCCGGGTTGATTCTTTGGAACATGCCGGTCTCTTCGAGCTCGTTGTCGGGGACTTGGAGTTTCCGGAGCACAGCGGAGGAGATCAGGTTCAAGCCGGCCCCGCCGTCAACTAGCATCTTAGTGACCTTGAGGTTGCGGACTGTTGGTGAGACCAACATCGGCAAGCACCCGATCGCAGTTGTGCGATCCGGGTGGTCCTCAATATCAAAGATGATAGGCGTGCCGGACCATTTCAGAGGCTTGCGCGACTCGACGGGTGGTTCCGCTGCATTGACTTCCCGTGCCCACTGCTTGAGCTGGCGGTGAGAAGTATGCAGGGAGGCGCCGCTGTCTACGCACAAGACCTCTGTGGCTTTCTGAAACTCCTGCTCACTGGTCTCGACGTCATCCATGTCTTCGTCTTCGTCGTCGTCTTCATTCTTGTCGCGGCCGCGGGGAGGTCGGCCCGCTTGCCGCTGCTTGTCCTTGTCGCGGCGTCCTCCCTGGCCGGGGCGCTTCGTGCCTGATCCTCCGCCACCTCCCCGGGCTCTCTCCTTGTCGCGCCGCTCGTACTCGGCCTTTTGCAGCTCGACGAGCCGCTCGACCTGCTTGCAGCTCTGGAGGTCATGGCCCTTGGTGCGGTGGATCTTGCAGTACTGTTTGTTGGTGTCGTCCCGCTTGTCGGCGGCCGCCCCGGCCTGGCAGTGGGTGCATCCGGCAATCCCCTTGCCAGAGCTAACAGGCTGGGCCTTCTTGGTGGCGCCTTCATCGCCGGACTGCTCAACAACCAGTACTTCTTGGCTCTTCTTCTTCCTGTTGCTCCGCCGCCGGCCCTTCCTTGCCGGGGCGGTATCCTCACTGTCAGATTCTCCTGCTCCAGTGTTCTCTCCGGGGAGTTTCCTCCCTTCCTCAGCACGGGCACACTTGTCGGCCAGGGCATATAGCTCGCTGACGTCTTTGATCTTGCACATCGCCATCTCCTCCCGCATCCTACGGTTACGCACGTTCTGATGGAACGCGCTGATGACCGCGGCGGGGTGGACGTCTGGGATGTTGTAGTGTACACGGCTGAATCTCTGGATGAACTTGCGCAAGGGTTCCCCTTCCTTCTGGACGAGCAGATGGAGGTCGCTCGCTTGGCCATGGGGTTTGTGGCCTCCCGTAAAGGCGCCAACAAACTGATGGCACAAGTCTGTCCAGGAGGTTATGGAGTTATCCGGCAAGTGCATGAGCCAGGATCTGTTGGATTTGAGTACCAGCGGGAAGTAGTTGGCAAGGATCTTGTCGTCTCGCCCTCCAGCAGCCTGCACCGCGATGGTGTAGATGCTGAGGAACTCCGACGGATGCGACTTGCCGTCATACTTCTCTGGTACGTCTGGCTTGAAATTCTTCGTGCTGGGCCACTGGACTTGTCGCAGCTCACGGGTGAACGCAGGGCAGCCCACCGTGTATGGCAGGTCGCCTGGTTCCCGAGGTGCATGCATGTCGACGAAGGGCCCAGCGCGGTGGTTTGATTGACGCCGCGCTTCTCTCCGACGCTCGATGCGAGTACGAGCGTCCTCTTGCTCTCGCTTGTGAAGAACTTGGCGTTGATCGCGATGAGTTCGCGGATTCGACGATGCGGTGGAGTCATTGTCGTGGCGATTCCGGCGAGTCGGCGATCTTGGCCTCTGGGGCGGGGAGTGCACGGTGGTTGCACCCCCGCCGGTCCTGGCGCCATCGGTCCTCGCCTGGCTGTCCCGCCGCGGCTGCGACGCGCTGTGCTGCCGCGGGGTGTCGCCGTTGGCGAAACCAATGAGGCTCTGTATCGTGGCCCTCCAGTCGTCAAGCTTGTCCGCCGTTGGAGGGTAGTCCAGGAGCAATTGAGCTCGCGCCAGAGCTTCTGCTGGAGTGGCGGGCAGCGGTGGCGAACGGCGCGTGGAGCGGGATGTGCTCGAACTTCTAACTACGTTAGAAGGAGCAACTCCCGGACCAGGCAGCCACGCCACGCTCGCGTCAGCACGTTGGTGTGAGTGCTGGCCTTGAGCGCCCTGGGATCCGCCGGCTCGATTTGGGTACAGCGAGCGTATGGTACCGTGGGCGCCAAGACGCTGCTGGTCCCGTGCCTCCTGAGAGGGGCGCAGTGCATGTTCGGACGCCGTGGCGCCATGAGCTGGCTCGACGACGCCCGTCCCGCCGCCGGTGCCGTCCCCACCACCCGTTTGCTCCAAGGGCGGCGGGTTCGACGCGGACGGACCGGCCACCTCCGGAGCCTTCTTCTTCGGTGGCATGTCGATGAAGACGAAGGAGATCTAGTTGGTGCAGATGTCGGATCAGGTTCGCACAACTTCGACGCCCCCTACCTGGCGCGCCAAAGATGTCGGGGGGAATAGGCTTCCTCGAACACCTATGGGGACCGAGCCCCTTACTGGTTCGGCGGGGGGCGGAGGTTTCACAAAGAGCAGATCGAGGCGCTGCACACAGGGGGGATTTTACCCAGCTTCGGGCCGCAAGGATGCGTAAAACCCTACTGCTGCTTTGTGGATTGTATTGTGTTCTTGCTCGGGAGCGCGTGGTGCTACAGTACACACGAGCCGCTGGCGAGACCGAGCGTGGCGATGGGTGTCCTCCTCCTCTCCTACGTGCGCATGGGGCCTCCTTTTATATGCTCAAGGGGTTACCCACAGGTGGCAGCGTAGGTGGGGGCAAAAATGGGAGAATGCTGTAGTGGGTACAGCTGCCTGCACAGTGGCTGTACAGTGCTATCATACCTAACTCTGACGGCGGGGGACAAGGGCATTAAATGCCCGTCCGCGTCGCCCAGACGGTGCAGGGAAGTGGACCGTCAGGAGCGCCACCGTTTGCCACGATGGCTGCTCTGTCAGCTTCGCTTCGCCACCGCATGCCCTTGGCTACGCAACCTCCCGCCACGTGCGCCTGGAATGCCCCCAGAGCGACACGTTGGTGGGTGAGCTGGAGCGCAGGCACGGGGTGGTAACTTGCCGCGGCAAGCGCCTTGCCGCGGTGGATGTCTTGTCGCGCCCGGGAGCTTGTCGCTCACCGGGCCTTGCCGGAGCGCGGGACGCGCCGTGGCAAGGTCCTTGTCGTGTCGTGGTTGGCTTTCCCGGCAAGCTCCTCTTGCCGGGGTCTTGTCTCAAATACTTTGTTCTTGGATGGCCCAAAAAGGGACCACGGAGAGTCTTGGTGATCGCCTGGCAAGCCTTGCCGCGGGGTGCTACGACTGCCCGTGCACAAGTTCGGGATACTAAGGTACCCCTACTTTAGTACACCGACAAGACCCGGGGGCCATAGGTTTCACTAGTGGCTTCTCTCAAGATAGCATAGATTACCGTGGGTGAAAAAATTACTGTCGAGCAATTGATAGAAAAGCACATAGTTATGAGAATATCTTGGCATGATCATGAACATAGACATCACGTCCATGTCAAGTAGACCGAAACGATTCTGCATCTACTACTCTTACTCCACACATCGGCCGCTATCCAGCATGCATCTAGAGTATTAAGTTCATAAGAACGGAGTGACGCATTAGGCAAGATGACATGATTTAGAGGGATAAACTCAAGCAATATGATATAACCCCATCTTTTTATCCTCGATGGCAACAATACAATACATGTCAGTTCCCTTTCTGTCACTGGAATCGAGCACCGCAAGATTGAACCTAAAGCTAAGCACTTCTCCCATTGCAAGAAAGATCAATCTAGTAGGCCAAACTAAACCGATAATTCAAAGAGACTTGCAAAGATATTAAATCATGCATATAAGAATTCAGAAAAGAATCAAATATTGTTCATAGATAATCTTGATCATAAACCCACAATTCATCGTATCTCGACAAACACACCGCAAAAAGAATTACATCGAATAGATCTCCAAGAAGATCGAGGAGAACTTTGTATTGAGATCCAAAGAGAAAGAAGAAGCCATCTAGCTAATAACTATGGACCCAAAGGTCTGTGGTAAACTACTCACACATCATCGGAGAGGTTATGGTGTTGATGTAGAAGCCCTCCATGATCGATTCCCTCTCCGGTGGAGCACCGGAAAAGGCCCCAAGATGGAATCTCACGGGGTACAGAAGGTTGCGGCGGTGGAAACTGGTTTTGTGGCTCCCCTGGATGTTTTCAGGGTATAAGAGTATATATAGGCGAAGGAAGTAGGTTGATGGAGCTACGAGGGGCCCACGAGGGTGGGGGCGCGCCCTCCTGCCTCGTGGCTTCCTCGTTGCTTCCTTGACGTCCACTCCAAGTCTCCTGGATTGCGTTTGTTCCAAAAACGATCCTCGCGAAGGTTTCATTCCGTTTGGATTCCGTTTGATATTCCTTTTCTGCGGAACACTAAAATAGGCAAAAAACGACAATTTCCACTGGGCCTTCGGTTAATAGGTTAGTCCCAAAAATAATATAAAATAACATATTAAAGCCCATTAAACATCCAAAACAGATAATATAATAGCATGGAACAATCAAAAATTATAGATACGTTGGAGACGTATCAATGACCTAAGGTTTATCAATCTGTGGGAGGTGTAGGATGAAGATGGTCTCTCTCAAACAACCCTGCAACCAAATACAAGAAATCTCTTGTGTCCCCAACAGACCCAATACAATGGCAAATTGTATAGCTGCACTAGTTCGGCGAAGAGATGGTGATAACAGTGTAATATTGATGGTAGAAATATATTTTTATAATCTGAATAAATAGAAATAGCAAGGTAGCATATAGTAAACGAGCACAAAAGCGGTATTGCTATGCTTGAAATTGAAGCCTAGGGTCCGTACTTTCGTTGGTGCGATCTCTCAACAGTGCTAATATAATTGGATCATATAACCAACCCTCAAAGTGCAATGAAGAATCACTCCGAAGTTCCTATCTAGCGGAGAACATAAGAAGAAATCATTTGTAGAGTACAAAACCACCTCGAAGCTATTCTTTCCGATCGATCTATCCAAGAGTTCGTACTAAAATAACACCAAATAATTTCATATTCATAATACTCAATCCAACACAAAGAACTTCAAAGAGTGCCCCAAGATTTCTACCAGAGAAACAAAGACAAGAACATACATCAACCCCTATGCATAGATTACCCCAATGTCACCTCCGGAATCAGTGAGTTGAGTGCCAAAACATATATCAAGTGAATCAATACGATACCCCATTGCCACCACGAGTATTCAATTGCAAGACATATATCAAGTGTTCTCAAATCCATAAAAGTATTCAATTCGATAACAACAAAATCTCAAAGGGAAAACTCAATTCATCACAACAAGATAGAGAGGAAAAAACATCATATGATCCAACTATATTAGCAAAGCCCGCGATACATCAAGATCGTGACATCTCAAGAACACGAGAGAGAGAGAGAGAGAGAGAGAGAGAGAGAGAGATTAAACACATAGCTACTGGTACAAACCCTCAGCCCCGAGGGTGGACTACTCCCTCCTCATCGTGGTGGCCGCCGGGATGATGAATATGGCCACCGGTGATGATTCCCCCCTCCGGCAGGGTGCCGGAACGGGGTCTATATTGGTTTCTCGTGGTACGAAGCCTTGCAGCAGCGGAACTTCTGATCTAGCTTAACCCCGAGGGTTTTTGGAATTTATAGGGTAAGGAGGGGGTGCGGGAGGCCACCGAGGTGGGCACAACCCACCTGCGCGCGCCTGGGCCCCCAGGTGCGCCCTGGTGGGTACCCCCAGGTGCTTCTCTGGCCAACTGGTGGTTTTCTGGTCCATAAAAAATCCACAAAAAGTTTCGCGGTGTTTGGACTCCGTTTGATATTGATTTCCTACGATGTAAATAACACGCAAAAAAACAACAACTAGCACTGGGTCAATAGGTAGTCCCAAAAAATGATATAAAGTTGCTATAAAATGATTTTAAAACATCCAAGAACAATAATATAACAGCATGAATACTTCATAAATTATAGATATGCTGGAGACGTATCAGCATCCCCAAGCTTAATTCCTACTCGTCCTGGAGTAGGTAAATGATAAAAGAAATAATTTATGGAGTGCGAAAGAAGGGCTCCAACCGCTTACGGGGTGGCCAAGAGGGTCCAGGGCGCGCCTGACCCCCTGGGGCGCGCCCCCTTGCCTCGTGGCCCCCTCGGGCATCGTATCGCGTTGATTCTTCTTCCCAAAAATCACATATAATCCAAAAAAATCTCCGTCCATTTTTGTCCCGTTTAGACTCCGTTTGATATGGATTTTCTGCGAAACAAAAAACATGCAACAAACAGAAACTGGCACTGGGCACTGGATCAATATGTTAGTCCCAAAAATAGTATAAAAAGTTGCCAAAAGTGTATGAAAGTTGTATAATATTGGCATGGAACAATCAAAAGTTATAGATACGATGGAGACGTGTCAGCATCCCCAAGCTTAATTCCTACTCGTCCTGGAGTAGGTAAATGATAAAAGAAATAATTTATGGAGTGTGAATGCTAGCAAAGTGCATAAGTTTGATCCATGATAATTTCAATCACTTTTCCTAGCATCATAATAGTAGTTATTTCTCATAAAATTTCTCATGTTAAAGTAGCAACCAATTCACATGTTAAGGTTCAAACAATGAACTCTCTTGAAACTCAACAACCTATGTTCTTAATCACCAAGCAATTGCATTTCAACTTATTCAACGGAGTTTAAGTAAGATCTCCACATACTCAACCATCTTATAGTCTTCTATGATTGCTAACACTCTCCGCATACACACGAGCAAAACGTTTCAACCAGACACATAGAAAGATAGGGGCTTATTGTTTTGCTTCCCAACGTATTCACCTCAAGGGTGATGTCAATAATAATAACTCATGCTACCCATATTCAACTAGACATATGTGCCTAGATCTTTCCTCACCACATGATGCTTGCCAAAAGAAAAAAATAAAAAGGAATAGAGAGAAAAAACTTTGACTTTTTTGCATAAAAGTAAATGTAAAAGACAGGCCCTTCGCAGAGGGAAGCAGAGGTTGCCATGCGCTTATTTGTTTGTATGTTCAACCCCTTAGTGCAAAAGAACGTCACGTTATATTGTCCCATATGATAGCAACCTTTATTATGCAGTATGTCGCTTTTATTCTTTGCCATCACAAGTTCGTACAATGCTCGATTTTCTCTTACACTAAATGATCTAACACTTATTGTCTTATTGCACCGATGACAACTTACTTGAAGGATCTTATTCAATCCTTAGGTAGATATGGTGGACTCTTGAAAATAAGATTTGGGTTTAAGGGTTTTTGGATGCACAAGTAGTATCTCTACTTGGTGCGGAATTTTTGGCTAGCAAATATGGGGGGAAAGCATCACATGTTGAAGGATCTATGACAATATAACTTCTATGTGAATATGAACAAACCTAAATCATTACGTTGTCTTCCTTGTCCAACTTCAACAATTTTGGCATATAATATTTTGATGGGGGCTCACAATCACAAAAGATTTCCGAGATAGTGTATTTGCATGTGAAGGTTCTCTTCCTTATACTAATTATTTGTGAATTGCTTGTATGACCAATATTGTGATTGTCAAGCCTCAAAAGATTTCACTTTCAAAACCCAATGTGAAGCTACCACTAGGTATGATATGATTTCAACTTCATGACATTCAATTTATTCAACAATTTACTCATAGGATATAAGTGAAGCACAAGAGTAAATGACAAGCTACTCCAAAAAGATATAAATGAAGATCATGAGCATAATATTTCTTTCTCTAAAATTAATTGAAGTGAAGCAAGAGAGAATTTCTTCAAAAATACTAAAGCACACCATGCTCAAAAAGATATAAGTGAAGCACTAGAGCAATTCCATAGAAAAGAGCTTCGTAGATGGGATGTGAATGTCGCTTATTTAGCCTCCTTGGCAACTATTTGAGGGCTCTATTTTATTTAAAAGCTTTCAGATCTAAGTATTTTATTAAAACAGTAAGCAAAATGAAAATAAAATGACATTCTAAGAATAGCACAACTCAAGTGAAGAAGCAAAAACTTAGGCGCAACCGATACTAATCGATAATTGTTGATGAAGAAAGGTGGGATGCCTATCGGGGCATCCCCAAGTTTAGATGCTTGAGACTTCTTGAAATATTATATTGGGGTGCCTTGGGCATCCCCAAGCTTGAGCTTTTGTGTCTCCTTAATTCTTATCATATCACAGTTTTCCTAAATCTCAAAAGATTTATCCACACAAAACTCAACAAGAACTCGTGAGATAAGTTAGTATAAACCAATGCAAAAACCTTATCATTCTCTACTATAGCAAATCACTTAAAATTATGAATCAACATTGCATACTAAATGCCTCTACATATTGAATACTCCTATCCTCAAATAGAATCATTAAACACGCAAACATATGCAAACAATGCAAACATAACAGCAATCTGCCAAAACAGTACAGTCTGTAAAGAATGCATGAGTATCAATACTTATTTAACTCCAAAAATTATGAAAATTTAACATGTTGTAGAAAATTTATTAGAGACCATTTTACAAAAAGTTTCAACATTTTATCACATTCTGACTTTTCTAGGGAATTTTTGCAACAACGGTAAACTTTCTGTTTTCAAACAGCAACATGTATACTTGCAAAATAAGCATGGCAAATGCTATCATTGCCATTTTCATTTAAATAAAAGATGAAAAAAATTATTCTAAATAACAGCAAGAAAATCCTAGTAAAATAATATGACGCTCCAAGCAAAACACATATCATGTGACGAATGAAAATGTAGCTCTAAGTGAGGTTACCGATAATGTTGGAGACGAAAGAGGGGATGCCTTCCGGGGCATCCCCAAGCTTAGTTGCTTGGGTCTTCCTTGAATATTACCTTGGGGTGCCTTGGGCATCCCCAAGCTTAGGGTCTTTTCACTCCTTATTCTCCTCATATCGATATCTCACCCAAAACTTGAAAACTTCAATCACACAAAACTTAACGGAACTTCGTGAGATGGGTTAATATGATAAAGACAAACCATTCACTTTGGTACTATAAAAGGCAAGATTCATAATTGTTCCCGCACAATTCCTATTGTACCTCATCATTTCCACAATTTATATTGACCAATATAAGCCATAGAAACTAGAAAACAAGCAAACTATGCATTGAAAACAGAATCTGTCAAAAACAGAACAGTACGTAAAGATGTGAATATTAGTCATACTTCTGAAACTCCAAAAATTCTGAAACATAAGGACCACGTAGACAATTTTTATATAAATCATCTGTAAAAAAATCAGAAGTTTTAGACGCTCCAGTGAATTTAAACAATTCTGTTTCTGGAAGCAAAAGTTTCTATTTTTGCACAGATTCAAGTCAACTATCATCCACACTACCCCAAAGGCTTTACTTGGCACTTTATTGAAACAAAAGCTATAAAACATTATTATTACAGTAGCTTAATCATGTGAACACACAAAAACAATAGGGGTAAATGTTGGGTTGTCTCCCAACAAGCGCTTTTCTTCAATGCCAACTAGGCACGATGAGTTCAATGATGCTCGCATAAAAGATAAGAAATAAAACACAAAGAGAGCATCATGAAGCATATGACTAGCACATTTAAGTCTAACCCACTTCCCATGCATAGGGATTTTGTGAGCAAACAACTTATGGGAATAAGAATCAACTAGCATAGGAAAGCAAAACAAGCATAACTTCAAAACTTTCAACGCATAGAGAGGAAACCTGATATATTGTGATATGTAAAAGCATATGTTACTCTCTCATAATACTTTTCAGTGGCATCATGAATGAATTCAACAATATAGCTATCACATAAAGCGTTATTTTCATGATCCACAAGCATATAAAATTTATTACTCTCCACACAAGCAAAATTATTCTCATGAATAATAGTAGGAGCAAACTCAACAAAATAACTATCATGGGAGTGAAAAATTAAAATCATGATGACAAGTTTCATGGTTATCATTATTCAATATAGCATATATGTCATCACCATAATCATCAAAGATAGCAACTTTGTTGTCATAGTCAATTGAAGCCTCATCACGAGGCGGCAGGATGTCAGCACGCTGTCGAGGGCGCCGTGCCCTCGTACTCCGAGTTGACGGCCTTGCCGCCCGCCCTCTTCCTCTTCCGCAGCCTCCCTACGCCAGCCGCCAAGGAGACGACCCCGGGAAGCTCAAGGAGCCGGCGACACGGATGATGGGGTCGCCGGTGCCACGCGGAGCCGCGACCGACGCCTAGTCGGACCCGTCATCCCGACGACCGCTACCCTCGTCGTCGCTGTCGCTCCCCTCCTCATCACTCTCGCTCGAGGAGGAGCCTTCGCTGTCGGAGGAGCTATCCACGCAGCACCGGGCCCGGGTCCCGTAGCACCCGAAGACCTTGACAGAGAGGAGATCGCCCTCCATCAACTTAAAATGGAGAGTAAACCCCTCCATCAAGCTGTGGATACAGGCGAACGTCTTCCACCCTCGACCAAGATACATCACGCCGGGGGCTGGGGACTCAACGTGGACCCGCGTGCCGCTGATCCCGCAGCCCCTCATGCGCAGTCTTAGCGTCTCGGGTTGTTCCATCTCCATCACGCTTGCGAAGGGAGCCGGGAGACGGAGGCGACGACGAGGCGCCCGGCGCAGCCTGATGAAGAACTCGCAAGGGTCATCCCCGATGTGGACCGCCGTGAGAAGAGGAGCCGCTGGCGGAGGCGAGGCCGGCGCGTCGCCCCGTCCGCCTCGTCCCCGAGCGCCTCGGCCTCGTCCGCGACCTCATCCACGACCTCGCCCCCTCCCCCTTCCCCTTACGGTTGGCTCTGCCACCGCGGGTGCGAGGGGAGGAGGGGCGCGTTGCCTAGCGGCGACCCTCGCCGCCACCGATGAAGGACCAGGGTTTCCTTTCTCCATGGCGAATGGACAGAGGGGATCAGAAGCTGAAGGGAAGCAAAGATGAAGGAGTGTGGGTTTCCGTCGCCCCCTCTTGCTCTTTATAAAAGAGCAGGGTGGGGGCTCGGCCGCCCCGCTCAGCCAATCAAGACGCAGGAAGAGCAGGCGACTGGGACCGGCCTGCTGCCTCGACCCGCGACGGCCCGGTTTCCTGCCTCCACCGTCCGCGACTCCAGGTGCATGGAAGCCGCATGGCGGGCGTGCAGGACCGAGGCGACGGATGAGGCGACCTCCCCTCACCCCGTGATCGTGGGGAGCGGACGCCTCGGAAACCGTGCCTCGGCCCCGTCCAGCAAACGAGCCGCGCCTCCACTCCACTTATGGAGATGGCGCGAACCGTCCCCCTTTATTGCGACGTGACGCATGCCTGCGGGGCTCAGCCCCGTGCACGCCGCCCACGTCACGCACGCCTCTCCCCACGATGCCGCGTTCGACGCGTGCCGTTCGGGGAGGACGTGGTGGATGCAGAAGAAGATGCAGCGTGACCCAAGCCGCGCGTGCCCGTGCATTGTTTTGGGCCTGGCCCAACAGTGCTCGGCACCGTGTATGCCCTAGGCCCGGGGGCTCCTGTCGGTGTACTAAAGTAGGGGTACCTTAGTACCCCGAACTTGTGCACGGGCAGCCGTAGCACCCCGCGGCAAGGCTTGCCAGGCGATCGCCAAAACTCTCCATGGTCCCTTTTTGGGCCATCCAAGAACAAAGTATTCGAGCCAAGGCCCCGGCAGGAGGAGCTTGCCGGGAAGGCCACCCGAAGAGAGTAAGGCCCCGGCAAGAGGAGCTTGCCGGGACGGCCGCTCGAAGCACAAGGCCCCGGCAAGAGGAGCTTGCCGGGAAGGCCGACCAGGGCACGACAAGAGACTTGCTGCGACGCGCCACGCGTCCCGGCAAGGACCGATGAGCAACAAGCTCCCGGGCGCGACAAGGCATCAACCGCGGCAAGGCGCTTGCCGCGGCAAGTCACCACCCCGCGCCTGCGTTCCAGCTCATCCACCCACGCGTCGCTCTGGGGCCATTCCAGGCGTACGTGGCGAGAGGCTGCGCAGCCAGGGGCATGCGCTGGCGAAGCAACGCTGACAGGGTAGCCGTCATGGAAAACGGTGGCGCCCCTGACGGTCCCTTTTCTGCACTGTTTGGGCGACCTAGACGGGCATTTGATGCCCTTGTCCCCTGCCGTCAGAGTTAGGTATGATAGCACTGTGCAAACAGCTGTACCCAACACAGCGTTTTCCAGTTTTGCCCCCGCCTACGTTGCCACCTGTGGGTAACCCCTTGCGCATATAAAAGGAGGCCCCATGCGCAACGTGAAGGAGGAGGGGGAAGGAGGCCACTCACGCTCGGTCTGATTAGTTGCCTGAGTGTACTGTAGCACTCAGCGCTCCCAAACAAGAACACAATACAAACCACAAAGCAGCAGTAGGGTTTTACGCATCCGTGCGGCCCGAAGCTGGGTAAACCCCTTGTGTGCATCGCCTCGATCCGCTCTTCGCGCGACCTCCGCCCCCCGCCGAACCAGAAAGGGGCTCGGTCCCCATAGGTGTTCGCGGAGGCAGATTTCCCCCGACAGTGATAAAACTAGAAACTAAAAGATTCAATTGCAAGATCTAAAGATATACCTCCATGCGTGTTGGGCCTCCAAGCGCAGAGATTTGTAGGACAGTAGCAATTTTCCCTCAAGTGGATGACCTAAGGTTTATCAATCCGTGGGAGGTGTATGATGAAGATGGTCTCTCTCAAACAACCCTGCAACTAAATACAAGAAATCTCTTGTGTCCCCAACAGACCCAATACAATGGCAAATTGTATAGGTGCACTAGTTCGGCGAAGAGATGGTGATAACAGTGTAATATTGATGGTAGAAATATATTTTTATAATCTGAATAAATAAAAACAGAAAGGAAGCAAATAGTAAACGGGCACAAAAGTGGTATTGCAATGCTTGAAATTGAAGCCTAGGGTCCGTACTTCCGCTAGTGCAATCTCTCAACAGTGCTAATATAATTGGATCATATAACCAACCCTCAAAGTGCGATGAAGAATCACTCCAAAGTTCCAATCTAGCGGAGAACATAAGAAGAAATCATTTGTAGGGTACGAAACCACCTCGAAGCTATTCTTTCTGATCGATCTATCCAAGAGTTCGTACTAAAATAACACCAAATAATTTCAGATTCATAATACTCAATCCAACACAAAGAACTTCAAAGAGTGCCCCAAGATTTCTATCGGAGAAACAAAGACAAGAACGTACATCAAACCCTATGCATAGATTACCCCAATGTCACCTCGGGAATCCGCGAGTTGAGTGCCAAAACATATATCAAGTGAATCAATATGATACCCCATTGTCACCACGAGTATTCAATTGCAAGACATATATCAAGTGTTCTCAAATCCATAAAAATATTTAATCTGATAACAACGAAATCTCAAAGGGAAAACTCAATTCATCACAACAAGATAGAGAGGGGGAAAACACCATATGATCCGACTATATTAACAAAGCCCGCGATACATCAAGATCGTGACATCTCAAGAACACGAGAGAGGGAGAGAGAGAGAGAGAGAGAGAGAGAGAGAGAGATTAAACACATAGCTACTGGTACAAACCCTCAGCCCCGAGGGTGGACTACTCCCTCCTCATCGTGGTGGTCGCCGGAATGATGAAGATCGCCACCGGTGATGATTCCCCCCTCCGGCAGGGTGCCGAAACGGGTTCTAAATTAGTTTATCATGGATAAAGAGCTTTGCGGTGGCGGAACTTCTGATCTAGGTTAACCCTAAGGGGTTTTGGAATTTTTGGGAATTTATAGGGTAAAGAGGGGTGCGGGAGGCCACCGAGGTGGGCACAACCCATGTGGGCGCGCTTGGGCCCCCAGGCGCGCCCTGGTGGGTTGTGCCCCCCTCGGGGCACCCCCAGGTGCTTCTATGGCCCACTAGTGGTCTTCCGGTCCATAAAAAATCCACAAAAAGTTTCACGGTGTTTGGACTCCATTTGATATTGATTTCCTGTGATGTAAAAAACAAGCAAAAAATAGCAACTGGCAGTGGGTCAATAGGTTAGTCCCAAAAAATGGTATAAAGTTGCTATAAAATGATTGTAAAACATCCAAGAACGATAATATAACAGCATGAATACTTCATAAATTATAGATACGTTGGAAGTGTATCAACATTTATTGCATTATGGATTTCCTTTTTCTCTCTTATTTTACAAGATTTAATGAAGAGGGAGAACCCCGACAGGTGGAATTCTAGACCGGAAAGGAGCAAATCTGAGAGACCTATTCTGCACAACTCCAGAAGTCCTGAAAATTTACGGAGAATTATTTTGGAATATATAAGAACTATTGTGTGAAGAAAATACCAGAGGGGACCCACTAGGTGGCCACAAGCCTGGGGGCACGCCCTACCCCCCTGGGCCCGCCTCCAGGGCTTGTGGGTGTTGGGGAACGTAGCATGCGATTTCAAATAATTTCCTACGCTCACGCAAGATCTATCTAGGAGATGCATAGCAACGAGAGGGGGAGAGTATGTCTGCGTACCCTTGTAGACCGAAAGCGAAAGCGTTTGACAACGCGGTTGATGTAGTCAAACTTCTTCTCGTTCCGACCGATCAAGCACCGAACATATGACACCTCCGAGTTCTACACACGTTCAGTTCGATGACGTCCCTCGAACTCTTGATCCAGCAAAGTGTCAAGGGAGAGTTCCGTCAGCACGACGGCGTGGTGACGGTGATGGTGAAGGGATCCGCGCAGGGCTTCGCCTAAGAACTATGTGCATATGACGGGAGGCATAAACTATGGAGGGGGGCGCCGCACACGGCTAACAATGTTTGTTGTGTGTTCTAGGCGCCCCCTCCCCACATATATATAGGTGGGAGGGGGAGGAGGATAGCCATGGGTCGCCCCAAGTAGGAGGAATCCTACTTGGGGGCCTTGTCCAATTGCCCCCCTGACCATCTTTTCCGGAGAGGGAAGGAAGGGGAGAGAGGAGGGAAGGAAGGGGGAGGCCGAATTGCCTCCCCTTTCTTCTCTCTTCCCCCTTTCCTTACCCCTTCCTATTTGGCCAGCAAAGGGGGCGCAGCAGCCCATGTTGGCTGTTGTGTTTCCCCTCTTGGCCCAATAGGCCCATATAGTTTGCCGGGGGTAGCCCGGAACCCCTTCCGGTGACCCGATACGTACCTGGTACCCCCGGAACACTTCCATGTCCAAATACTATCGTTCTATATATGAATCTTTACCTCTCGACCATTTCGACACTCCTCGTCATGCCCGTGGTCTCATCTGGGACTCCGAACAACATTCGGTCACCAAATCACATAACTCATATAATACAAAATCGTCATCGAACGTTAAGCGTGCGGACCCTACGGGTTCGAGAACTATGTAGACATGACCGAGACACCTCTCCGGTCAATAACCAATAGAGGAACCTGGATGCTCATATTGGTTCCTACATATTCTAAGAAGATCTTTTATCGGTCGTACCGCAATGAAAACATACGTAGTTCCCTTTGTCATCAGTATGTTACTTGCCCGAGATTCGATCGTTGGTATCTTCATAGCTAGTTCAATATCGTTACCGGCAAGTCTCTTTACTCGTTCCGTAATGCATCATCGCGTAACTAACTCATTAATCACATATCTTGCAAGGCTTATATGATGTGCATTACCGAGAGGGCCTAGAGATACCTCTCCGATACTTGGAGTGACAAATCCTAATTTCAATCTATGCCAACCCAACAAACACATTCGAAGATACCTGTAGAGCATATTTATAATCACCCAATTATGTTGTGATGTTTGATAGCACACAAGGTATTCCTCCGGTATCCGGAAGTTGCATAATCTCATAGTCAAAGGAATATCTATAAGTCATGAAGAAAGCAATAGCAATAAAACTTAACGATCATTATGCTAAGCTAATGATGTGATCCCGTTCATCAAATGACAACACATGTCTATGGTTAGGAAACTTAACCATCTTTGATTAACAAGCTAGTCTAGTAGAGGCTTACTAGGGACACGGTGTTTTGTCTATGTATCCACACATGTATCAAGTTTCCGGTTAATACAATTCTAGCATGAATAATAAACATTTATCATGAAATAAGTAAATATAAATAACAACTTTATTATTGCCTCTAGGGCATATTTCCTTCCGTGGGCCCCCTGGAAGGTCTCCGGTGGCCATCTTCTACTATATGGAGGGTCCTGACCAAGAAAAAAATCATAATATAGCTTTCGATACGAAGCGCCGCCATCTCGAGGTGGAACCTGGGCAGGAGCAATCTAGAGCTCCAGCAGAGCAATTCTGGCGGGGAAACTTCCCTCCCGTAGGGGGAAATCAAAGCCATCGTCGTCACCAACGACCCTCTCATCGAGAGGGGGTCAATATCCATCAACATCTTCACCAGCACCATCTCCTCTCAAACCCTAGTTCATCTCTTGTATCCGATTTTTGTCTCAAAACCTCAGATTGATACCTGTGGGTTGCTAGTTGTGTTGATTACTCCTTGTAGTTGATGCTAGTTGGTTTATTCGGTGGAAGATCATATGTTCAGATCCTTAATGATATTCAATACCCCTCTAACCTTGAACATGAATATGCTTTTGGAGTAGTTACATTTGTTCCTAAGGACATCGGAGAAGTCTTGTTACAAGGAATCATGTGAATTTGGTATTCGTTCGATATTTTGATGAGATGTATGTTGTCTTTCCTCTAGTGGTGTTATGTGAACGTCGACTACATGACGCTTTACCATGATTTGGGCCTAGGGGAAGGCATTGGTAAGTAACAAGTAGATGATGGGTTGCTAGAGTGACAGAAGCTTAAACCCTAGTTTATGAGTTGGTTCATAAGGGGCTGATTTGGATCCACATATTTCATGCTACGGTTAGATTTATCTTAATTCTTCTTTTGTAGTTGTGGATGCTTGCTAGAGGGGTTAATCGTAAGTGGGAGGGTTGTCCAAGTAAGGACATCACCCAAGCACCGGTCCACCCACATATCAAATTATCAAAGTAACGAACGCGAATCATATGAGCATGATGAAAACTAACTTGACAATAATTCTCATGTGTCCTCGGGATCTCTTTTCTTTATATAAGAATTTGTTCAAGCTTGTCCTTTGCTATAAAAAGGATTGGGCCACCTTGTTGCACCTTTGTTACACATGTTACTTGTTACCTGTTACGAATTATCTTATCACGAAACTATCTGTTACCGATAAATTCAGTGCTTCGAGAAAATATCTTGCTGAAAACCGCTTGTCATTTCCTTCTGCGCCTCGTTGGGTTCGATACTCTTACTTATCGAAAGGACTACAATAGGTCCCCTATACTTGTGGGTCATCAAAGATCATATGTTCAGATCCATTATGCTATTCAATACCCCTCTGATCTTGAACATGAATATGTTTTGTGAGTAGTTATGCTCTTTAGGACATGGGAGAAGTCTTGTCATAAGTAATCATGTGAATTTGATATTCGTACGGTATTTTGATGATATGTATGTTGTTGTTTCCCTTAGTGGTGTTATGTGAACGTCGACTACATGACACTTCACCATATTTGGGCCTAACTAAAAGCATTGTGGAGTAGTTATTAGATGATGGTTTGCTAGAGTGGCAGAAGCTTAAACCCTCGTTTATGCGCTATTCCGTAAGGGGCTGATTTGGATCCATATGTTTCATGTTATGATCAGATTTATCTTAATTCCTCTTTCATAGTTGTGGATGCTTGTGAGAAGGGGTAATCATACATGGGAGGCTTGTCCAAGTAAGAACAGCACCCAAGCACTGGTCCACCCATATATCAAATTATCAAAGTAACGAACGCGAATCAAACAAACATGATGAAAGTGACTAGATAAAATTTCCGTGTGTCTTCAGGAATGCTTTGCTTATCATAAGAGACCCTTCCATCCTGTCCATTACTATTATTTGCTCGTTACAAGTTGCCTTGCTATCAAACTATCTGTTATCGATAATTCCAGTGCCTGTAGAAAATACCTTGCTGAAAACCGCTTGTCATTTCCTTCCGCTCCTCGTTGGGTTCGACACCCTTACTTATCTAAAGGACAACGATTGATCCCCTATACTTGTGGGTCATCAAGGATGTCCATGATTTTTGTATAGATTGTGATTTTCATGGAAATCATTTATTAGTGGACTATGACATGCGACCGACCGCAACCTCCCAAGTCACTATTTCGCAGGAACATAACCTTGTGCAAGAAAGCAAAGATATCATTGAGCCACAAGAAGAAGAATGCTTGGAAAATGATCTAGAGGAACATGGGGATGAAGGATGGAATGTGCACTATCCGAAAACTCCCACCAATGATAAATTTTTAGACATAATTAATGTGCAACTCAGCTCGTAGTTCTCCCAGTTGCAACCCCACCCTTGACTTGTAGGCAGGTGCATTGTTTTTCATCCAAGTTGCAAGTCCACCTTTGACTCGCAACTGGGCCCATACTTTGTTTCATCCCACCCTCATTTCGCAACCACTAGTGTTGTCCCCCGACTACATTGCACGCCTTCAATGCTACTGCAACTAAGTGTGGTTGGGTTGGGTTGCGGAATTGGCGTTGTGGGGGTAATTGCATGTCCAACATTCTTTCCGACCAAAAACAATAACAATCCTTCACGAACTTCTAGAAAATGTCGTGGTTTTTTAAATGCATGAAGTTTCTTTAAAAAATTGTCACAAACATTTCTTTGAATCTTATGAAACCTTTTTCATTGTATAATAATTTTTTAAACAACACAAACATTATTTTAAAATTCATGAACATTTTTCAAATGTCAACACTTTTTAAATGGTGCAAAAAGATTTTTTTTAATTGAAAAATGATGAAAATAAAAATAAACTAAATGTATTTGTATTTTTCAAAAAATGATTGGAATTGTCAAAAGTGTCCACACTTTAAAAACTGTTTCGGGATTTTCGTAAATTGTTTACGCTTTTAAATTTTTGTTCATGAAGAAATTGATCAGAATACCAAATTTTGTTCTTATTTGTCAAAAAATGTTTGGAACTACAAAGTATATTCACATTTGAAAAAGATTGTTTGAAAATTTTAAATTGTTTGTGTTTCTTCAAAAAATATTCGGCATTTCAAATTGCCCACAATTTGTAAAAAAAGGTTTCAAAAAATTGCAAGATTGTCTTCTAATCTCGATGGTTTACTATGTTCTTATATACTCCCCTCTTTGTAGAAATCAATAGTAGCTATCTATTGGAGTGGTAGGAGCCTCGAGTGACTAGTATGTTGTCCTGAGTTTGATTCCTATTGAAGTGCACTTTGTCACTTGATTTTTTTTGTCGCTCCAGTCAGCCGGCCCAAACGAAAAAAAAACAAAAAAAATGACGCGAAAAAAAAAATAAGAAAACGATTTGACGTCACAACTTAGATGTGAGATATCATCTCACATTTAGATGTGATATAGTATTTTTTTTTTTGCGGGATAAAGGGAATTTTTATTGCATGTTTATAGTGTTACAATCAAGAGGCCACAAATCCTCGATACAAGGTGAAACAGAGTGTAACCACATAGCTATAGTTCTCTCAGAGCGGCTGTAATTGGCCAACCTTTGTACAACACTATTCTGACTACGGTGAATTTTCTAAGGTAAGAACTGCCTACTACTCATTAACTCTTTGATCTCGAGAACTAAATGACCGTAAGCTGACTTAATAAGGTCATTGTTAGACAAGGCTGAAAATGCTTTAGATGAATCCGACGGGAAGACCATCGAAAGCGATGTATGTTGTATAGCCAAAGCCATACCTTGCATGAGGGCTGGATCTCCGCCTCCAGTGAATCATTGCAATGAAAGATATAATGGTATGCAAAAACATGATTTTGTCATAGCGTCTCCTCCCTCCCGTCCCCCGCGTCGCCTCTGGGCGGCTCGGGCGGAGCCCATCACCGCCGGCGCCTCCTCCCACCCCGCCCCCTTCACCTCCCCTCACCGCCGCCGAATGATGCGGCCGGGCTAAGCCCGCGCAGCGGACGGCGGCGGCGGGGGCTCTCCTGGCCCGCAGCGGCGCGGGCGGCTCAGGATCTCGGGTGGCGGCCCGGTCTTTGCGGCGGTTGTCGGCTGCTGTGGCCGCGTGGGCGGCGCGGCCTGGTGGTGCTCCTGCCTCTCCTTTGGCGGCGCTCGACTTCGGGGGCGTGGTGCTTCGAATCTCGGCGCTCCCCGTTGGGTCTCCGTTTCTGCTCGGCTGGGCGGCACGAGAGCCTCGGTGGTGCTTCGGTGG
This sequence comes from Aegilops umbellulata, assembly GCA_032464435.1. Classification (NCBI taxonomy): domain Eukaryota; kingdom Viridiplantae; phylum Streptophyta; class Magnoliopsida; order Poales; family Poaceae; genus Aegilops; species Aegilops umbellulata. The sequence goes on along the minus strand of CP136057.1, from coordinate 109,714,315 downwards.
CCAGCGGGGAGGCTGGCGGACGTTGGATCTGGCCGGGCGTGGCTGGATCCGGGCGGCCTTCGGGGGTTTTCTGTTGCAGCCTGTTCGTTGTCTCCGTGTGGTGCGGCGCCTGCGGCGTGGCGGCGGTAACCTCCTGCCCCAGGCCTGGTGAGGGCGGCGGCTTGCGGTCGGCCCGATGGCGGTGACGGCGGTGTGCGTCCAGGGCCCGGCAGCACGGCTGCTGCTGCTCGGGTGGGCGCGCGGGACGGCCTTGGCAGGGGCGGGCGCTGACGGGAGGCTCCCCTCGGTGCTCTGCGGTGCTGGTTTGGTGGAGGTATGTGGCTGGCCGGTACGGGCTAGTGGTGGTCGAGCATATCAGGGAGAAATCCTTTTTCCGGCCTTTGCTGGACCTGGCGACGGCGGCGCCCGCGGGCGTCGCACTCTTTCTTGTAAGCATCGCTGATATATGGTGCTCAACCCCTCATCCCACGGCCTTGGCTCCGGAGAGAAACCTCTTATCCGTGGGATCGGGTGATGAAGGCGTCTTCACGTCTTCTTCCTCCTTGAGGGCATCGTCTTGGAGCCGACTACAACCTGAGACCGGTGGATGGCGGCATCTTTGCCGCGTGGAAGGGCGGCATCTTCGCCATGTGGGATGGCGGCATCTTCGCCGCGTGGAAGGGCAGCATCTTCGCCACGTGGTTTGCTGAGGCGGCCGTTTCGGGGGCGCTGATTTCTGTTTGGCAACGATGATGGCGTCAAGAGGAGCTTGGGTCGCAGCTAGGGCTTCGGTAGTTGGATCTTCCCGGCGTGCCCAAGGTGCTCTTTGGGGCACGGTCGGCGCAAGTCCTATATTTCCCTTGGGAGGCTCGTCGTTAAAGTCGAAGTTGTAGGTTGTTGGCACTTGTGGTCATCTGTTGGTATGTGTCGTCATTGCTTCTGTGTAGCTGTTTGTGGGGCGGCTTCGTTGGTGGAGCTCTATGGTGAAGTCGGAGTCGCCCGTTCGGAGGTAACCAGTGATGACGATGATGCTTGCGACTCCCTAGCGGATGTCTTTTCTTTTTTGCAGCTCATGTTTCATGTCGGTGGCCAGGTTGACCGGTGGTGCCCATGTTTTATGGGTTGGGTTGTATCGGTTTTAGCCCGATTTTCCGTCAATTAACCGGGCAATTCCCTTTTCTTTTTAATCAATGAAAATGGCAAGTCTTTTGCCTTGTTTCAATAAAAAAACAGGATTTTGCCTGTGTCATCTCGGAGCATCATGCCAGCAGCAGCTGACCCATGCGAGTTCAAGAAGGACCCGTCAGCGGAAAGGGCAACGGTGCCCAGATGTGATATAGTCAGACCCTATGCTTAACTATAGGAGGAGAGGAGAAGGTTGCAGCAGAGCCAACAGGTGTGTGAACCGTTTGAACCGAACTACCGGCATCTGAATTGCTGACAGCAAAAGAATCAGGGGGGTCAGCTGGATGTGATATATAGACGACCTAAGCAATATATAGACCTGATAAAACAGGCAGCGAGTACAGAGGCCAATCATGATTCACGGCATATCATCAGTCGTGGGAACGGATCATTAGCCAGCCGCGTAGTCACAGGCACATCACATGCTGCCGGACGAAGAAATCTGCATGTCACACTAGTACTTTCGATCATAATTCTGGAGCCGACGGACTAGTGCGCGCGCAGCCGTCATGGGCTCGGGTCCCCCACGTCTCGGGCATCTGTCACAACAGGTGGGCCGAGGTTCCACCACTGCGGCAGCGCCCCCACTTCACGGCACGTGGAGGCTCTCAGCGAGTCATCAGTGGCCAGTCAGCTTTGTCATGGGCAGGTGCAGGTGCGCCCAAAAGAGCGTTTCGTCGTGGAATAATCGCGTTCTCCCATCACACGCTCACACCACTCTTCAGTCAAATATACGGGCACGCGACGTGCAACGGAACCGTAGTTTCGGTTGCACGGTTGAACACCGTCGGCTTCGATTAACCACGTGCTCATGAGAGAATTACGCGGTCGCCACGGCACGGCAAATCTCTCGCTTGAAGCTTCAGATCACGGCGCGGCGATAGGATCAGCCCGTCTGAAAACTCCAACTCCAGGCCTGGCTTCAGATTTGACACGTCCCATTCCGCCCGGACACCGGCCACACGTTTAGTCCCACGACCGGAGGCGCGTCCGTCGTCGTCGTGAACCCGTCAAGCAAGTCCGATCTTGTACACACGCACGCATACGAGCTGACGACCTACGTCCACCCATCATCGTCACATAGGCAGGCAATCGTCAGGTACAAATCTACAACCAACCAAGCACGCGAACCTGACCAAGACACAACAGGTTTCGCTCCGTTGCAAAAGCAGCAGCAGCATCTGGGTTGCCATCAGCATTCAGCATTCAGCAAGACTCGGCCAATGCTGCTGTCACATACAAATTACAAATGCACCATTAGTAGTAGTAAGGTAGATGCAACTTGTGTACGCAGCCGGCACGCAGCCATCACCCTGTACAACGCCACAACACCCCGCCCGCCCGCATCACCACATGAGCTGCTTGGCCCCTCTCTTCTTGACGACGGCGTCGAAGCGGCCGTCGACCATGCTGATCTGGTCCATGAGGGACCGCCGGATGTGGCCCGGCGGCGTCTCGGTGATGCCCGCCAGGTACACGTCGGAGGAGAGGTCGAACTTGAGGGTGGCCATGGGCGTGTTGGGCTTCTTCACCAGGTCGTCCTCCAGCATGATCTCCGCCACCCGGGACAGGATGCTGAACGCCACCCCTACAAGAACCCTGGAGTAGGCCTCCACGATGGCGTGCCCCACGTCCTGCGCCACCCAAGGAGTTCTTCTCAGAAAAATGCACAAGCAAGCATCCCTTTCACCCACCGGCACGTTGTGCCATGACAAACTTGTTACCTCGTTATACTGGACCTTCACGACGTCGATGAACGTCGGAGGCAGGTTGGGGAACCTGGACTTGAGAAGCTGGATGAGGGTCTCGACCCTTTCGATGCACGCCGACATCTTCTCCAGCTCCGACGAGCTGTCCTTCATGAACTTCCACGAATGCCGTGCAGGGGACCTCCTGCTTCTCTCCTCCGAGATCCTTTGGTTCCATGCAAACAGTGCACCCTCTAACCGGTTCATGGTCTCCAGCACGCTATGCTCGGTTTTTAGACTCAGAGAAACAAAGATTTCTTCGATAGGAATATAGTCCGTGGTTATGGCATGGTACAGGTCTTCACCCAAGCTAGATCTGCCAGACTGCAAGCCCAATCAAGTATTCATTATGATCATGCATCTATTATACAACTCGGTAAAAAATGGAAGTAAAATGCGAGTGAATATAATTTGTGTACTTGCCTTTGGAAGGGCGTCCATAACAGCCATGGGAATAGGGATCTGCAGCAGGACTTGTTCGTTGATAGACTTGGCAGCTTTGAGGATTTGATGAACAAGTTTTGCCTGAAACACAATCCTTTTCCTCTGGAACTGAGATAGACCTTGTTCAGGGACACAAGGGGATGGAAGCCACCACTTTTTGGTCTGTCTTTCCCCATTATTTTTGCCCCGGCCACCTGATCGGCTACCACTCTCCACGTACCAATACTCAGTGTCCACCATCGAATCCAGAATTTCCTGCATATTTGGTTGCATATGCCATTGGTAAATACAAACTGTGGCCAATACACATAATTTGTGAAATATACAATACTTGTTATGTATAGATTGTTGTTTTCTAATAGCGGTGAGAACTCTGTTAGATCTGCATATCCATATACTGATCTCTATTAAAAATACGACAACACAAAGAGAACATACAATTAGCATGGAATCAAGCTTCTGTAGAGCAGGAAGGTTCACATGAACATCTGAACGCGCCTTCGGGGTCATAATCTGCATGAAGCAACCGAACAAAAGAGTTTTTACATCTCAGATAAACTTCATGCAAACAGAGAACACTTAATTCAGTTGCTCATTAGTCATTACCTCAAACATGCACCCATCTGCTCCATTTTGTTTCGTGGGTACCAGCTCGACCATGTAGGTTGTAGGAGAAAGCAACCAGTCCATTTCCTTCCTCCACCTGATCTTCTTTTCCTCACACAATGGTTCCAACTTCCACAGCTCTCCAAAAATAGTGGCTATCATGGCAAACACTCATTTTAGTGATAATGATGGTATAAAAAGGAATACGAAGTTGGGCAGCTTGTAAAGGTCAAGTATACCTGAGAGATTGGTTATGCCATTGGACAAGGCCAGAGCAGCACAAACTCCTCTGGCACCTCCAGAAACGTCATCACCAAGCAGTAGCTTTGCAAACTTCTCCTTCATGATCTCAATATCAGCAGCACTCAACGTATATGTGATTGGATTCTTCCCTTTGACAGGGAGTAGATGAATAGCATCGAGTGTATCCAACTCATAAAGGGAATGCTCCTCCTGCTTGCTCAGTGGAAGGCATTGGGAAGAGAAGGAAGAGCCATCAACATCTTTGCTGGAGGAGCAACTTGAAGCTTCATCTTCAAGGGAATCAGTGGTGACACAGCCATCTGCCCCTGTTGTTGCACTAACGCCACTATCCTCATCATATGAGGAACTGTTGAAAATGCAGCTCTCGAGGCCATTGTATGTCGTCACCTCTACATCAGTGGATATTTTTCAATTTATATGCACAACACAAAATATATATTACGGAGACATACGCACAAAATATTTGGTCAGATGCCACGGCACAATAGCACCTTAGCTTAGGATATTGCAAAGAAGGGATTAGAATAGGATAAGGATATACAACTGCTATTGGATCTTTTGGGTCACTGAACTTATGCATGCGCATATATGCGCCTTATTATCAATAATTTAAGCAAGATCATGGTTTAAGGAGGAGCCCCAGTTAACCAAGAACAAAAAGTGGAGCAATAATGAATATGTACAAGTCATTCGTTGATTAGATAGGAGGAACGATAAATAAGTAAGCATTGCAGCATCTGGGACTCCTTGGTTCACTAAGCTTATAAATTGCATATGAGTACTTCATTAGAACGATAACACAAGTAAGCCATTGATGTTCCTGCTGGTGGTTTAAAGAGAACCCCCGGTTAACCAAAGAATGAGTATAGCACAGCAGTAAAGCAAACCACGCATTCTACAGTCAGGTGTTGACCATTCATGGACAAATTTAGAATGACGTTTTTTTTGGGGGGGGGGGGGGGGGGGTGCTTTTCTGCTGAGATTATAACAATCCATCTCAGGGAGAACTTTGAAAGAATCGTGTGCATCTCTCTACGACGGTATAGACTACATAATTGTGACCCAGACTTAGCTTAATCTAAACTACCTATTAGCTATAGTATCATCACAGAAACGGCATTAAAAAAAAGCTCCACTCAATGCTAAACAAGCAAACAAATCTCCACACCCCCAAAAAAGGCCATCGTCTTAGAAGTTGCAAATTTATAATACAAATCCTGAGAGAGTAGCAACGTCCTTGTTCAAAAATCAAATAAAATACATCAAGAACATCATGCAAAAACTCATTATTTCTAACCCACATTTCTACACAGAAACTAATTATCGACACTCCAACCAGTGACCTACGCCGCGCAAACCGTGGTAGAAAGATTCTCACGAGGTGCACACACACTCTGCAGGCATACGCTCGCCCCACATGCTCGTAGACAGGCTATCCTGCCGTTGCGCATTGTGGTACCAGTACCAGCCGAGTCGTAGGCCCTGTTCTCCTCTACCTGCCCTGCGTCTCAAAAGCAGGAGCGTGCCACCACGTTGGCCCTTTCGCCCCCAAAGTCAATGGGGGCACAGAGACGCCGCACTTGGCGTTGCTGGGAGCGGCCGGGGCCCACACCCCGCTCCGCTCCACTCCACTCCCCTCTACTGTATAAACAACTCTACGGTAAGCTACAGAAATACTACAAATGGACGCGAAACGGATGGGCACCAGAAAGGGGCCAAAAAGTAGCCGGAGAAAAGAGACCTTCACGGGTTCGAAGCAAGCCGTTGATGGATAGCCAGAGGCAAAAGTCGGTGATTAATGGCAACCATACTGTAATCGGAGTGCCAGTGCTGTGTTGCCAGGGGAAGTTGAATTGAACGGGACGTGAATGCCCGGATCCTATCGATCAGACAAGGAGATCATAAACTAGTAATACTACTACGTACTCCAGTACTAGTAGCTCCAGTTGCCGTGTCTCTCGTGGCCGGTGATCCCCATTTACTCCCACGTCGCACTGCAGTGTGTGTCAGCCAGCCTCAAGCCCGCACGCAGGGGGACGCGGTGAACAGTGGGCTGGCGCAGGCCGTGACATCTCGGTTCGGAATGACAGTACCACCCGGAGTTATGCTGATCGTCTCTTTGATTTGATTTGAGCAGGTGAAAGGGTTGCAGATAAAAGCTCCTAATTTCGGGCCAGATTTGGGACCTCCTGATGCAGGACGCCTGGGGTTTGAAGACACGGGCATCCAACAGCTAACACCTAGTACCAGTACCAACTCGTGCACTCGAGGATAAAAATGGCAACGAAGATACGAACATAAACTGCCTTGATGAACACCACACGAACAGACCAAAAATGTCACTACCAGGAACGAATGAAGAAGGGGGGAGGGGATAGGGGTTTGTCTTGTCTTATGATGCTTACTTTCCGGCTCTTGGTCCATGTCGACGCTGAAGTCCTGCGGCCGCCGCCGGCAGCAGGCCAGCGTCTTCATCCTCATCTTCCTCCTCCCCGGCGGCAAGCACGATCAGCGGTAAACCGAACCTGAAACCCCAGAGACATCACAACGGGCAGAAGAGTCAGCACGAAAACCAATATCAAAACTAGTAAATGCGCTCGCTGCTACAATAAACGCGGGGAGCCGTACGCGGCGGCGATTGTTGGCGAGGCGACCGGCGAACGGCAAGAGAAGGAGACGTGCTCCCGTCTGTACGGCCACAGATTTTAAATCCCCTCCCCTTTCCTCACCCCTCCCTTTAATTTGTTTACCGCGACGCGCCACCTCCCTCACGCGCGGCCACGAACGAACGAACGAACAATCGCGCCTTTTCAGATGCTGGATAATGATTGACGCATCGGCAGCTCAAAGGCGAAAGCGAAAAATAAAGAATTACCAGTGGCGGAGGAGCAAATCTAGCGAGGATGCGCGGCTAAGGGATGCATTGACGGCGCGATATTGCCATTTACTAGTTACCACTAATAATCGGAGGCGTCGACTGATGATGATAAATCCGTTGTGTGTCTTTGCTGTCCGGACGGGGGATTTATGGGCGCAACGGAAACGGAGGGTGATACGGCTGGTGGTGACGCGTCAGTGCAGGGGGCTCGCCGGTCGAGGCACTGGCGGCCGTGCAGGCGGTGCGGAGGCGTTGGGACTTTGAACTTTGAATTTTGAACTGGGCCGGTGGGTGGGAAGGGGAAAGGAACAAGGATTCACGAGGACATGGATGGGGGCCGGCCGCAGTAGGCTTTCTGTTGTGAGCTTCGCTATGCTATGCTAGCTTTTAGTGCGGGACGACGACTGTGCTGTGAGACGGAAAGCGATGACCTGAGGAAAAAGATGTGGGGGCGAGGTGAAAAGAGATGGGTGAAAATGAAAAGGCCCCGAGGTTTGTTGGCTCGCGCTTTTCCTCCTCCCCGGCGCTGGTGCCGCAGCGGGGCGATGACGACCTGACCACGGCCTCTCCCGAGAACTAGGGAAGGTGGCTCGGCTCAGTACTGCGGTGGTGACAGCTTTTTCATGGCGAGGGGAGGGTTCGAGCTCGAATCGCGGCGGCATTTCTAGGGACGAAGTTCTTGCGAAATGTAGAGGGGAGGGGAGTGGCGGTACCTTTGCGGCGTCGTTCGCGGCCGAGAAGTCAGCGACCGGAGCGCTCCGGCATGGATCTGCGGCCAAGGAAACAACAAGGGGGGCGAGTCTAGGTGATGAAGAGAACCTCAATCAAGAAGGAAACCATGAACAACAAATGGAAATACTAGCTGCCTGACTGGGCATGAGCTTACCGGTGGTCCGAATGGAGCGAGAGGCAGCGGCAGGCCTCGAGGTCGAGCGCGAGGAGACGGAGGAGGCAGGGCAGCGAAGAAGAAGGCAGGGGAGGAGGGAGGCGTGTGTGACCCTGTGTGAAGGGGGGCTGCTGGTAGTGGTAGTGGTGGTACTCTGGTCTGTCTGACTATGTTGCGATAGATAATAAATGCGGCAGGAAGGGAGAAAAGAACAGAAAGCGGAGCGAAACCAGGAAGCCAAGCATGTGAGCGTGCAGGTGCCGGATCAAATATACTACTCCTACCCCCGCAACAGCACCATCAGCGGCCTCACCCTGGGATTTGCTCCGTACCGCTAACAGACGGAGCCTACCCGCGATACCGCGCTAATCAGCATCTCATCCTGCTCGTCTCGTCTGGTTCGCTCGCTCGTTAACCTCTCGCAGCCGGCACCTCGCTCCACCACGGGCTCGAGGCCAAACTCCTCTATTTAGAGTAGAGTGAACGAATAGTGTGACACAACGCGCGGCTCAAACAAACAAATATCCTGATTTCAGCCATTTTTAACCCATTTTCGACTCAAACTTGCGCCGCGTTTGAAGTGACACGGGCATCGCGGGGACGGGCTTGACGCACGCCCTTGTCCTCTCCGTGGCCCGCCTGTCGGGGACATTAGCACTTCATTCGCCTCCAACGCCTCCACCCGCTCTACCCCACCCCACCCCGCCGCCGGCACCGTCAGTATTCTTCGGCCGCCTCCTCACTGCTCATCCCCCCCTCACCCGGCCGTCAATACCAAACCATGTTTCGACATGGCCGCCACCATGCCCGCAGTTTCGTAGGAGTTTTGGTCGTCGCTTGGAGTGTCGTCGCCGTCGTAGCCGATGCCAGAGGGGATACTACAACCGGCGATGGATATGGACCATGGCAGCTTCCGTCGGGTGCTCCAGAGCGGTCAGTAGCCGGCCGCCAACCGACCTTGCTGCATCGAGGTGATCATCGTGGCCTCTTTGCCACCACGACCGCGAGGTGTTTGACACTTTGCCCACAAAGGTATGGACAGTGGAGATGAATTTTTTTCCACCACTTTATTTATTCATCAGACGATTCGTCCTCGGATGACGAAGATCTTGTGGTGACTGCACTCGCCGTTCACGACCACATTGAACGGCAGCTTTCTCGGTACAGGGGTCAGTCCCTGGCCATGCTCCCAACCTGAACCGTAATAGAGAGAGAGGCCACGCCCTGCTTTATATATCCTCAGTGGTCAACTTTTGTGAAGACAATCTCAAACCCCCCAAGGTGAGAAGAGACAGAGATTTGCCCAAATGTAAGAGAGTGCTAGAAAGGATGTGGAACGTGCCTTTGGTGTATTTCAATCCCGATGGGGTATTGTTTGAAACCCTGCACTGACATGGGATGAAGTGAAGCTTTGGAAGGTGATGACTGCTTGTGTGATCATGCACAACGTGATCGTCGAGGACGAGTGTGATAACAGCATCTTCGACCAAGAATTTGATTTTCAAGATGAAAATGTTGAGCCCCTGCACCAAGAACCGGCCACGGTTGAACAGTTTGCCCAATTTCATCGTGAAATGCGTGATTGGCACACTCATTTGAATCTTTAAAATGACTTGGTTGAGCACATTTGGAATCACATTAGCAATCAATAGATGTATTGGTTTATTATGTTCATTCAACACAATTTTGATTTGGTTGTAAAACTATTTTATTAGAGACAATTTTGATTGGGTTGTAATTCTTTTTTCATTTCAGACAATTAATATTTAGACGTGCAAACTAGTTTTGAACATTGAAATACGAATGTATGGGCATTTTTTGCCATGGCGAACAGCATGGGGCTAGAGGATGCGTCCGTGCGTTGAGCGCACGGCCATCGCATCCCAGGAAAGGCCCGGTCATAACCCCATTGGCCTAACCAAACGTACAGAATCCGTACTAAACGGACGGTTTGTTTGGGGCCTACCCAAACATACAAAATCCGGACTAAACGGATGGTTTGTTTGGGTCGTGCGCTGGAGTTGACATGAGAAGTTGAGATCTGTTAGAGATATATTTGGGATACTTGTATTTGGTAGTCTAGAATTTGTAATCCGTCATCTACCTTATCTCCAGGAGAGGCTTCTTCCACTCCAAGTCTTGTACTCAATATACACTCTCCCACGAGGCTCAATAATACATCCATCATATTTCATCAATCCTTCCTCTCCTTTCTAACATGGTATCTATCGCAAGTCGATCCTAAACCCTAGCCGCCGCCGCTTCCGCACCCGCGCGCCGCCCGGGGCGATCGGCCTTCATGACCGCTGCCGGGGGCCGTCCCGCCCGTACCTAGGGTTCGTCCGCCGGTCGTGTTGGCCGGCTGCCCTAGAGAGTCTTTTTTCTCGCTCCTTTGATCCGGGTTTTCTCTCTCTCTCACCGGTCGCTTTGATCTACATCTATTTTTTGGTTTTCCGATCTATGTGATCCGGTTTGCATCGCCCGCCGCCGCCGTCGACCCCGTGCGCCTCTACTCCAACACCGGTGCGATTGGCTGGCTTCTTCACCGATCAGGCGGCCTCGCGCGTCGTACGCGTGTCTGCCCGCCGGTCGCCCCGACTCGGCGGCCTCGCGTCATGCGGCGGTCCTTCACCGCCGTCGTTCGCGCGACGGCCTGACCGTCGATCTACGCTGGTCGTCACCGCCCTGCTTCAACTGGGACTCCTGCATCACCCCAACCCGGCGGCCTCGCGCCATGCGGCGGCCAATCATAGCCGCCCTGCCGCCCACCGCCGCCGGCTTCATCTCGGACTCCGCCGCCACCGCGCCTCCATCGAGCGGCGTTCCAGGTCTCGCGCGCGATCGGATTGATCACCCCGTCCGCCGCCGCGATCCGCCTCATCTACGCCGGGCGACCAACCTGGGCCGTCGGTTGCGCGCGCCTCCGTAGGCCCTGTGAAGATCGTCCCAAGTTCAGCGCGCCTCTTCACCGATCGAGCATCGGGTTGCCGCTGCATCGCCCCGTCGGGTCGCAGCGCCGCCGCCCCGTGGTTCTTCTCCCGGCTGCACCGACCCGCGTCACCGCTGCGTCGACCCTTCGGGTCGTAGTGCCGCGGCCCGCGGTCCCCCGCCGTTCTGAGGGCGTCCGCTCTAGGCCGTCCCATGGCTGCATCAACCCTCGCGCCGCCGCTGCGTCGCCCCGTCGGGCCGTAGCGAGCGTGGCACGCGGTCCACGCCGCCGTTCCCACTGTTGCCCCGACTCGTGAACCGCCGTTGCGTCGCCCTTTCGGGCCGCAGCGTCGCGGCCGGCGGTCCCCAATGCCGCCCCGAGGTCTTCCCGCCGTCGCGCCGACCCGCCTGTCGCCGCTGCGTCGCCCCTTCGGGCCGTAGCGCCACGGCCCACGGTCCACTCCATCGTCACCGCGCGTCGACCTCCCGTGGTATGCGTCGTGCCGTCTCCCTTGGCGCGGGAGCACCATCGTCCGCGCCGGTGTTCGTCACGCTGTCAGGGTTCTTCGCCTACTTCGAGCACATCCGCCGCACTCCTAACCTAGCCGCCGCCGTCAGGCCGCCGCCGCCGCTCTTCTTTGGTCGCCGCCGCCCGTCCACCCCCTTCGTCTTCGTCCAGCGTCGCCGTCAACTACCCCAACCGCTTCATCTACTCCGACAACCGCGGGCGACATTGGTCCCGCGCCGGTGGACGCCGCAATCGTCGTCGAGTTCTTATCTGCTGGCCTCTCCGACTTCTCCGACATGGCGTACAGCTCGTGCAGGTCCCTCGTCTACGCATGCCCGGTGCTGGCAACACCGATGCGTGCTTTCGTCCACGACGTGTCCCCGGGCCTGGCAAGCCTGGTCGGCGCTTCGTCAACTTCGTCTTCGTCCATTTACGCATGCCCGGTGCTGGCAACACCGGCGCGTGCCTTCGTCTACGATGTGTCTCCGGGGTTGGCAACCCCGGTGCGACGCGTCGTAACACCATTCTCCTTCCTAACACATCACTTCTTCGACACCACTGCGCCCATGACTAACTCGGCACTTCCTTGCGCCCGCGGCTCCACGGCGACTCCCTCGACACCGGCTACCCGACTTGACGTCGACCACGGCGTTCTTCGCATGGCTACCTCGACCACGGCTACACCATCCTACGCTCTCGGCTACATCGACATCGGCACAAAGGGCTATCATCCGCTTGAGCAACTCGTCGGCTTCCTCTACAGTCAACGCGTCCGCGACGCGACACCGTCGACGACGCTCCCCCTAGGACTGCGGGGGGATGTCAGTCCGTCGGCTGCTATTCTCTCCAGTCTGACCGTCTGCGACGCTTCTGTTGTTCGCAACGCTACCGCTACGATTGTGGGGGGATATTAGAGATATATTTGGGATACTTGTATTTGGTAGTCTAGGATTTGTAATCCGTCACCTACCTTATTTTCAGGAGATGCTTCTTCCCCTCCAAGTCTTGTACTCAATATATACTCGCCCTCAAGGCTCAACAATACATCCATCATATTTCACCAATCCTCCCTCTCCCTTCTAACAAGATCTTGAAAAAAAAGACTTTTTTTTCTTTCTTTCTGGTAATCACGATGGGAAAAAAGACTTTCTGGTCGTGGGAGCGACGCCGCCTACCTACCCATGACGACGGGTGCACGCGGGATCCAATGCCGCTGCAACGGCAGCGGGCGGAATCGTTTGCTTCCTCCCTTCTCTCCCCACTCTCCAGTCTCCTCCCTGCCCTATCCCTGACACCTCATCTGTCACCTGTCTCGGCCTCCATTTACTCGAATCGCTTGCCCTTTTCTTTCCTCCTCCCCCTGACCGACCGATCACTTCAGCCCAGGCACGCTTCTACACTTTCACATTTCCCGGTCAACTTTACTTTTACGACGCGCGCGCAGGTAGTCGGCCAGAGCCGTCGGATGCCGGATGGACGGGGTAGATTCGTGACCATACTCTGTAGACCAGGGGTATCCGAGGCCTGATGGATACGTTTGACGTTCCTACACGTACCGCTTTGTTCTCTTGCGTCACGTGTGGCCACTGGCCAGCCATGCCACTATACCATACACGTTCCCGCACGTACTACTTGGCATCCTGGCTGGCTCGATGGGTATACCGGGCCCTGGACGTACACGTACTGAATGGAAGAAAAACAAGGGCCATTGATGAACGTGAACCCGGAAGAAGAATGGAAGGGGGCTAGGGACAAAGCATTCGTTCGGCGGACGGAGCAGGCAAGAATGCGTGCAAAGCTTTTGGTCCCCAGCCCACTCGCATAGTCGCATTCTTTCGGTTTTCTTTCCCAGGCGCGCCACGCGACAACGGGCGCATGTTGCTTCTCGGGCCCGGGGCTACGGACACGAACACACACGCACGGTGACGGTATAATACGGTACCGTGTGTATTGTACGTGCTGCTATGCTAGTGGTGGGTCGTTGGAAAGTTCGTCAGAGTGTGCGCACGCGAACTCCTACCAGCCGGAGGGCCGGTCCCTCCCGCCGGCATCAACCATGGATGGGTAGAAAGCATGTGGCGTGTGTACGGTGCATCCATCAAAACTCGAGAGCTGTAATATGTGCACCGACCGCGGTTGTCAAATGGAAACCCAACCACAGGTTTAGAGCTCGATCGAAAGCCCTGGGATGGGATCCCCCACCACGTCCGGGTGAACCGTAATGATAGGCAATCAGTTGCTACTTGTTTCTTTCCAACAAGAATCACATGTCTTGAAAATCAGTCTGTAAAAAGGTTGTGGATTGCTTGTAGTAGGAGTAGAATGTCAACCCGAGCATCATGCGTTTGAACCCGTCCAAAATGTACGCTTCAAATCAGATCAACCAAAGGCCAGCACACCATACGGGACAGGGCAGGACACATGACTGATCATGCGCAAGCGGCCCCCATTCCCCGTTGCACGCAAGGGTATGCATACCACAGTGATTCGTCAATGATAACAAGTGAACGACCAGCTAGCGCGCAATGCTCAGTACCATCGATCGACGCACGCACGGTCGGTTGGTCACGTGCCAAGTGCCTTAGACGAGAGGGCAAGGCAAGCAACGCCGCATGAGTGCACTGTAGTAGGCCGTGCATGCAGTTGCAGCGCGCACGCTCGAGCCCCTGTGCGGTCCAAGCTGCTGCTGCTGCTGTCCAGCAGTATGGAGAGCGACGCGTCAGCGCACACATGGCATACGCATCACCTCCGTTCGGCACGTCGATCTTTGGGTGCGTGCATGGTGCGGGTAGGCCTCTGGCGTTCCGAAGGTTTTTGCCTCTCCTTTTCTGGCACGGACAGACGCTGACCCACACGCACGTACGCGCCGTAGGTTGCATCAAGGCCAAGCATATAGCAACCGATCGGAAGTGGGTCTCATTCCAGACCGTTCATCGGCATGGCGCGTGGCGGCTTCGTGCCGGCCCCGAAGCTTCACCGCGGCGTACGATGCCACGATTTTTCAAACTTCATGAGGGCGGGCGGCGACATGATTTGTTTGGAAGGCCGGTTAGATGGCAGACGTGCTCCGTGGAACGGCGTTGAGGTTCGCAATCACGAGGACGGTTTTCGGGCTTACGGGCGCGGCTGACGAGTGGAATTTTTGGGGGGCACAAGCGAACGATTAGAGCAAGTATAATAGGTCCTAATCAGCTGGCTATAAGATGATCCACATCAGCAAAATATTACTATGTGGAGGAGAGAGAACGCAGGAGAGAGAAGAGAGCTGGCGCTTCGTCCGTCGCCGGACGATAACACAAGCTACGATGAAATTGACCGTGCATGCAGCTCGTGAGCAGGGCAGAGCGTGCATGCAGCCAATCACTGCTCCTTACTTTGCATTTCTCTCCATGCAAGAAGCATTAGGGCATCTCCAACAGCTGTAAGATAGATGTTGATAAATTTGTCACATAGGACATAGTGATGATGTGGCATGTAATAAATGTGGAAAGAGAACAAAGTTGTATGTAGAATAACCAACAACCTTTGCACAAGCTCCAAGATAAAATAGAGAGCAACCACATTTATTTTTTCATCATCTATTAGATAGCTTACATACAACCATTGGAGTAGTTGTATGATAACTTGTTGGTTGATGACATGGACATTTTACCAACAAAAGTAACATACAATCTATTGGAGATGCCCTTAAAGACTGCAGCCAACCTACAGCCAGTTTATTATATGTGTTGGCTATATAGCTAACGTGGTACTAGTATAAAGCCGGCAGCAGGCTATTCTATTAGCACCCGCCGATCACTGTACGGTCCTCGAATTCGCGGCCGACCACCTTGTTCTAGCACGCCGGTGCTGGTCGAGAGATCTAGGAATGGGACGAGTTTTTCGCCGATGGGGACGACCGGCCCGGGGAGGTCAAACGGGGATGAGACGACGGCGAAGCAACGCCGCTCCTGTGGCCTGCTTGAATCCTCGGCACAGTTCAAATTAAAACCAAGGGCTGCCTTGTCCTTAGGTGGTGAGCTCCCGGCGGGTTTGGTCGTCACTCCCTGGGCGCCGCGTTGGGTGTTTCTGTCCTTTTGGTGTAATCGGGTAGTCCTTTTCTCAAAGAACTGGCCTATTAATCAAGTATGGAAAACATACAGACTTAGGAAAACCATGAAACATATGTGAGCAACGTAGCACCATGACAAAAGCAGAGCACCATTATTTTGCTCGAGTGTTTTGGTGCAAGATTGGTATACTTAGGGCATCTTCGAGACAGGCCCGCAAATCGCACGCATACGTTCGGACCGCGAAACCCATCTAACACGGCGCTGTAATGGTCAGCGGGACGGTCCGGACGCGTTTTCTCCCGTAAATTCGAGACAAAGTGGGGGTGGTGGGGTTTGCGGGAGTCTGGACACCTGAAACGTAGGACTCTGACACCCCCGGCCCACCCAATCCCCCTCCCGGTCCCATTTCCTTCCACTCCACCCTCCACCTTCGCCGCCGCTGTTGTACGTCTCCGGCTGCCACAAAGGCATTGCCGAACGTCCACAACCAGCATTGACGCGCCCGCTCCCTTTTACGATGGAGCTGTCCATCCTGGAGCCGTTTGTACCCAGGTACACTTCATGGCGGACACCAGACCCGGCAGGTGTTCGGTCAAATGTCATTGAGCTTATTTTCAAATGCTATGTCTTTTTTAGAGTACGAAGGATGGTAAGCTACTCCACTATAGAGGATGAGTTATTGTGGGATTCATGGCTGGCCGTATCCGCGGATTTCATAGGCAGGAGCAGAGGGGAGCCCTTCTGGGAGCAAATGCATGAATAGTTTCACGCACGAAAGCACATTGCGCCCTACAACATGTACATCATTTAACCACGCAACATAAAGTCGTTGTCCTATCGCTGACACGCTATCCAGATCAGCGTCACCAAGTTTTACAATGTGGTTGGTCAGCTCAATGCAAGGTGGCCATTGCACGCGGCAGAGAAGGAGATCATAAGTTTTACTTTCTTTTGCTCAACTTGTTGGTTCATTCATTCACTCAATGTTGGTCTACACATTATATGTAGCCCGCGCTGTGGTGTACCACAAGACAGAGAGACGGGTATTTACGTACACGTACACAAATTGTTGGATGGAACTGAATAGGTAGTATATGTGGGACAACATGATCCGTTGATGAAAAACTTGTTGGACATCTAGTTAATCTAGTTGAATTTCAGACATTGTTGTACTAGACTTATTCGCATGCTACGTATGGATGATTTGTGTTAATTTCCATCCGAACTTCGATGAATATCGGCCGATTTGCATAAATTTCATTCGGTTAGTTAAAATGCGGTTTGAAATGTATGCGACTACTGTTGGATTACGTCCTTTCATATCTGTCCGCGAACTGGTCCTTCCTGTCCGTGAAAAATTGCAGGTTGCCGTTGAAGATCCCCTTAGTAGAGAAGATATCCAACCTATCATTGATAAGACCACGGTGGATGGGTAAGACATCTCAAAATATGGCTCGGCAGGCTTCATGGACTAAGAGGTATTTCTCTGTGGTGGTAAAAATTGGGAAAAAAAACATTCTTGATTTCAAATACTTGTCGTCTGTTTGTTGCTTAGAAAGAACAAGTTCCAATCAAGTGTTTCAAGACAAAATAGCAAGGTTGAGAAATGAATAATCTCTGTTCGCTTTATTCAGTGGAAATACTTACAGAATGTCAAGTTTCTGACTCAAGCAAAACAGCAAACAAACCTTTGTAGGAGAAAAAGAGCATCACTACTCAGGGCAAGCCGTGGGAAAAAAAGGACTCACACCACATAAGAATACGCACTCACAAACCACAAGGAAAAAAGAGGGGAGAAAAAGAAAATGTACACTTCAGTTAGCGACAGTCTTCGGCGCACAGCAAGGATTAATCTTGCACGTAATATGGCTCCTCAGAGTGCACCAATAGGCCTCTAAGCATCCGCGTCTCAAGATGCCAAAACTATTATCACGATAAGCAAAACAACCCCAAAGATCACCATAAGAAGGCAAAGCTGCACATGAAATGAATGGGTAGGGTAAAGAAAATAGCTAGAATAGTGACAATGTGGTAATTTACACAAGTCTGACGTACCAAGGATGAATTTGACTTCTGAGTCTTGGACGCTTTGCTGACTTCTTTCTTCGCTTCATTGGTCGCGGCTGCAGAGTTTTCAATGTTGCTGTCTACTTCCTCTGTTACCAAAGATGTCGGCATTAGCTAGTAAGTCAAGGAACAGGAGTGCGCAGAATGTAATGTAAAACGTGCCTATTATGCCTCCTTGCGCATGCACGAGCGTAGCAAGATCCTTAAATGCTTCATGTACTTCACCAATCTGCTGTTGGATGTCTTGAATCGCCTGGTCCCTTTCCTCGATGATAGCCTCATTGAAAACAATTTCATTATCCAATTGCAACACCTCTAGTCTGCAGAGTAACATGGCACATCCGAAAAAATGTGAGAGGAATGGATTCCTTTTTTGCAGGTAGAGAGAAAAGATTCTGCTGATTCTTGCATACAATATTGATCTTTTGGCTCAAAAAACACATATTAGGATTTTAATTAAGAATCTTGCATACCATATTTTAACACCATGTGTTTCAACAAACAGGACTTGCCAGTCTAAAAAGGTTATGTGACATAGAGCACCTATGAGCTTCCCTATGTAATGAGGAATCGAGCAAAGACCAACAATTTAGGACTGAAGAAATTCTGAGTTAAGAAAGAAGCTTTGGACACATATTGTTCATGGGTTGACAGAGGAGGCTGAACTCTAGGACTCGAATACCTCATTGTCCCTTGGTAGTTCAGTGGTGGAGCGATCCGCTGATGTTAATTTACTGGTGTAGGTTTGAATCCTACTTGGGGAGATTTTGTAAATAAATAAATAAACAAAAGGGATTGCTTTGACCCTTTGGAGTAGGTAACTCAATTGTCAATGCAGCAAAGCTTCAATTCATATGGCAGTCAACTTGTACAAACTCACAATTAGTTACCACACTGCACAACACAATTTGGACCCGGTCAAAATAGTGCATGAGCAGCATATTCTACCTCTAGGGAGGGGGGGGGTCTACAATTTAGGCATGAGACCTGTTAAAACATATAATCGGATCAAGAGACGGTAAAACTCATGAAGCAATGTACTGTCTACAAGACAAACTAAATACTGCAGTGTAGCAGCAGTTTTTTACACAATCTTTCAGAAGTTCATAGTGCCTATTCTATCACAGCCATGATCAAGTATAAAAAGGATGCAACTACAATAGTTGAATGTTTTTCATGTGAGAAGTGAACAGATAGTGGTAAGCAAATAAAGCTAGGCCACTGACAGCAAATATCCTGCCACGAACTTGAAGCAATAACAAAAAAAGGACAACGAGAACACTGACCTGTTTGGTTCTGCAAGCAATGCGCGCTGTTCAGGCATTTTATCAAAATCAGATCTTCCATCATTCATAGTATAGCTGTATCACAACGATCACAACAACAGTAAGGGATATTAAACAAGTCAAATCTGCACAATAAAGAGCTTATGTTTCCAACAAAAAAGCATCACTAGCAGAAGCCATCGTCAAAATTGCAAGTAAAAAGTAGGGTAATTACAGAGAACAGGAAAATACTATCTTATACTATTAGTTAAACGAGCATTTTCTGCATATACCAAAAGGGAGAAGAGTTGCTCTACTTAAATCCCGAAATCAAGAATGAACAATAAATGCTTGATTATGCATGCCAAACAAAATCCATCAGTCGGAGAGAAAAATGTCAATACAAGCCAGACAGTATCCCTGCTAGGGGTTGTCAGTATCAGGAATGATTTGCCATGAAAATTGCCACAATCAAGTTATAGTTTTCTAGAGCGGTATGGTATGGTCAGAATGATTTACATCCAAAACATCATCCAAATGATCCAATTTTTCCAAATTTAGTCTTCCCCATTTCTCCAATAACGGGGCAAAGTAGGAAAATACTACTAGCGACTGGTTAGAATTAGATGCACCCCACTAATATGTCCACTGTGCCAGATCAGTAAAGGGAGCCTGTGCGATATGTGCCCCTGCACAGAGCCCCCAAATATCTAGGGCCCCCAATTTGTTTATACGTTCTATACTTATTAGAAATAATTATGAGATTAGTCATGAATTGAAGGATTATGCAATAAATACATGAGCTTTACTACTGTGTATCTGACCACCGCATGCAAGCCTCTCCATTTTCATCTCATCCAATCTCAGCTGCACATTTCTCTTCTAATTGCAGCGCACCGTGCTCTTCCTCTTTCAATCACATGTATAGCAAGCAGCATCCATGTGAAATTAACTACAACTTCAATTTTCTTCATAGTAGTATACCTTTTGACTAATATTTTCTTCATAATTTAAAAGGGCAGCCCGGTGCACGCAGATCCCGCTTGCGCAGGGTCCAGGCAAGGGTCCGACCACTTTGGGTCTTTTCAAGTGCTATAATTTCTTCATAATTTCTCCAAAACATATCTAAACTTAAAATTTTGAGTACATACTTATGTTCTACAACGACACAAGATATACTTAGTGGATTGGCTATTATAGCACTTGAAAATGAAGTTTAAGAGTATAACTGAAGAGGAATGATATAATGATGGAGGGGCAGGCCTGGCACAGTGGTAGAGTCTCTCCACTTGTGGCCTGGAGGCCCTGGGTTCGAACCAGCCTCCTTGCAGAATTAAAGGGTAAGGCTGTCTAGAAATTCCCTTCCCCAGACCCCACCTTGTGTGGGAGCTTTCAGCACTGGGTATGCCCTGTAATGATAAAATGGTGACACATTTATGCTACTCGCTTAATGCTCGTGTGTTGCTATTGAAGTTACTTTTCGTTATATATTATCAGTTGTTTAAACACTTGTGCCACTCCCAGAGTGGCTGAATATGTGTAAAATGTAAAAAATTATCTCAAAACATACATCAGTTGAATCAACCAATAGTCCTCCATAGAATGGATGACAGCTGTGGTAATTCCAATTAATTTAAGACGTGAATACACTACACTGCCACCAACTCAGATCTTTATAAAAGTAAAGATAAAGAAAATATAAATTTGTAGGTAATGATTCCAAATTTTATATTTGACAGTTGTAGCTCTTAAAACAATTTTTAGCGGTGTGATATGAAAATAAAACTTTTCACCGAGCGTCCAACTTCTCAGGTATGGCCCTGAAATGTGACACTCATTTACATATAAATGTAGCTATTCATGTGTAATAAAATTGAATGTTGATGCCGGCTTCGATGAGGATAAACTAGAAGAGACTGTTGGTGCTACTATCCGTGATCATAACGGGAAGTTTATAGCGGCAGCCAATGAGAAGATGAACGTCTGTTTCGATGCTTTCACCCCAGAGGGGACAGCGGTTAGATTTGGGCTAAACCTGGCTAGAACAGTCGGATGTAACAAGCTAGAGCTGGAATCCGATAATGCCGAGGTGGTTTCGGCCTTGCAAGAAGGAAGATCGAGTTCAGTGGTGGGAGCTATCTTTGATGATTGCTACTATATGACTCAGGACTTTAATCATGTTTTGTTCGCTCATTGTAATAGGGAGAGCAATCAAGTTGCCCATGAAATAGCTAAGTTAGCTAGATTTTCTACCCCCGGTACCTGGATGGAGTCACCTCTGATTGAGGTGGTCTCGTTTATTGTGTCTGATATGTTGGTTCTCACATATGAATAAATAAAGTATCGTTTGTCAACAAAAAAAACATGAGATAAAACTTCTGGATGAATTGATATTAGAGTGGACAAGTATTATTACCTTGGCTGAGCACCCTGGGGAACAACCGGCTTATATGCCATCTCCCTCTGAATTGCAAGATTCTGAAGTTTCCTGAATTCCTCCATCGTCGCAGCAAAATCTTTGGCAAGCTTCATGTCAGCTACCCGCTTGTCTGCCTGCAGGTGACACCCAAATTCATTAGCTTATTCGTTTAAAGGGCCTCATCCAGGCAGAAGTACTGAATCTTGATCTCAAAGAAGGGAATATAATCGTAGAAAGGTGGTGAAATATTACTGACACTAGTTCCAGTGCTCTTGTCTGCTTCAGCAGCACTCGTCAGCTTCTCCTTCGCATCCTTCGCCAATTGCAGGACTTTATGACTAGTCTTCTGCCTGCGAGGAAATCGTTGTGGCGCACAGTAATTCAGAAAGTGACACCAGCATGCCGTGAATGCATTAGCCCCCTCGACTCCTAGTACCAATTAGAGCACAAAGCATGTGCTCCTAACTTGAAATGGGCACAATTGTTCCAAACAACTAGCGCATGATGAAATTACGCGAGCGAGAGGAGAGGGGTTCGAGGACAGACAGCTGATCACGGAGGGCGGGCGTGTCCTTGGGCGTGCCGAGCGAGTTGAGGAGGCGGCGGTAGGAGGACACCGCGGTGGTGATCTGGAAGACGAGCGCGCGCGTGGCGTCGGCGCCCCTCCCCCTCCGGGGCGCCTGCAGCGCCCCGGACTCCAGATCCGCGAAGCTCATCGCCGATCCCTCCCGCCCTCGCGCGCCGGCCGATGCCCGCCGTCGAGCCCGTCCACGCGGTCACGCCGTGCGGCGAAAGGTGGCGGAGGCGGTCGGCCGGACTCGCCGGAGCTTGGCGGGGTACGGTAAGGGCAGCAGGGGTCGCCGTCGGTCGCCACCGGCTACGCAGTGAGGTGCCCCAGTTTCTTTATTATTCCATGGGATGGATTGGCTGTCGTTGAGGTAAAATTGATTGATGAGAGAAGGGTGATGGGGCAGCACGAGGTGGCACGAACAGGAACAGGCGTCGCGGGCTCGATCCACGCCCGGAATTTGGGAGGAGCGCTTGGCATCGACCGCACCCCCCGGTCGCGGTCGCACCGCACCGGCATGGGTCCAGCAGGGGCCCCGAGGACGAGCAGGTCGGCCGGAGCGCCGAGAGACGATCACGAATTATCGTCACCGTTTTTTTTTTTGATTATACCGGTACCTCTTTAATGTGGTTATAGAAAAAATCTCTATCTCTACTATACTCTTATAGAGGAGTGAAATGGGCCTAGATCAAATGGTAGGTTTTTTATGATGAAACAAATCCATTAGGTTCTATAGCAAGTTCATCTTCATAAGCATCATTCATATTGACATTATGGTCATAAGTATAGCAAGCATCAAGTTCATATAAAATGATACTTTAAACGAATTCAAGAGATTATAGCATTCATCCTTCGATAAGCATGAAGAAAAATTAAACAATATATGAGATAAACATTTATTCTCCTTAGATGGTGGGCACGAGTTATCAATTCGCTCTTCCTCCTTTTGTTCTTCACGTTTCTCCTCATCTTTTTCATTTAATGAGCTTACAGTTTCAGCAATTTCTTATTCTGTAGGAGCATGCAAAATATTATTCTCTTCCAAGGCAGCAAACATCTCTCAATAAATTCTTTAATATAAACATTAAAAGTATAGTTTTCAGAACAATGCTTAAATATGCCCCAGTTTCTTTATTATTCCATGGGACGGATTGGGCTGTCGTTGCGATCAAATTGATTGACGGGAGAGGGGTGATGGGGCAGCACGAGGTGAGGAACATGCGTCGATCCACGCCCGGAATTTGGGAGGAGTGCTTGGCATCGACCGCACCCCCCGGTCGCGGTCGCACCGCACCGGCATGGGTCCAGCCGGAGCCCCGAGGACGAGCAGGTCGGCCGGAACGCCGAAAGACGATCACGAATTATCGTCACCGTTGGATTATACTGGTACCTCTTTAATGTTGTTTGGCAACACGGCAACGGGTGGTTATAGAAAAAATCTCTATCTCTACTAGCTCAAATGGTAGGTTCTTTGTGATGAAACCGGCCCACTAGGTTCTATAGCAAGTTCAACTTCATAAGTATCATTCATATTGGCATCATGGCCATAAGTATAGCAAGCATCAAGTTCATATAAAATGACATGTCAAACGAATTCAAGGGATTCATCCTTCGATAAGCACGAAGAAAAATTAAACATAATAGTATATGAGATAAAGATTTATTCTCCTTAGAAGGTGGGCAGAGATGATCAACCCACTCTTTCTCCTTTTCTTCTTCACTCTCCTCCTCATCTTTTTCATTTAATAAGCTTATAGTTTCAGTAATTTCTTCTTTTATAGGAGTCTGCAAAATATTATCTCTTTCAGGGCAGTAGACACCTCTCAATAAATTCTTTAATATAAACATTAGAAGTACAATTTTCAGAACAATATTTAAGTATGGAAAAAAATTTAGATTTGTAAAGAGTATCACCATACTTTTTAAGCAAAGACTCAATTTCATAGGCAGTCTTAAAAGCAAAAAAAATTCCTCAATTTGTTCAATATCATAGTAGTTATAAAATACCATTAACATAAGAAATTAAGAAGCCAAGATTCCATTATTATTAAACTTACATTGATAGGAAAGGTTTTAGGGTGCTCGGAACAACAAGTAAAATCATGTAAGAGCATAAATTCCAAGCATACGTTCTAAAATATATATATTTGATCAGTGTTTTCCTTTTTGAGACAAACGGTAACACACAAAATAAGCATGCTCATCTAATGATTTTCCCTTAAATAGTTGGGTTTTCAGCACAAGCACAGAAAACAAGAACAATAAGTAAAATCTACTTAGAGATAAAGCCAACAAACGCACACGAGAATACTCATCCCACGCTATGGCTCCCCGACAACGGTCAAAAAAGGTTTTGATTGCTCACAAGTCACAAGTACAAGGGATCATTTGTAGTCTTTTTGATAAATAAGAGTGTCGAACCCAACGAGAAGCTAAAGGTAGAATTTATATTCTCTTCAAGTTCTATCGACCACCGATACAACTCTACGCACACTAATATTTGCTTTACTTAGAACAGTAAATAAAACTAGTTTACCACAATAAAACTTGGAGTACTTTGGAAAATTAGTTGTTGTTTTAGTAGAGAGTTTTTGTAGAACAATGAGAAAGATTGTCCATAGGTAATTGAATATGACACACATGATACTTATCATATGCATGGGGAGAGGCATACACTAACATACTTTCTGTGCTCGGGTCACATGTTCTTATGATTGGAACTCTAGCAAATATCTGCAACTACTAAAGATCATTATGATAAAACCCAACCATAGCATTAAGTGTAAAGTTCCCTTTAATCTCATAAGCAACAACTCCCTTACTCGGGTTTAAACTTCTGTCACTCTTGCAACCCACTATAAGCGAATTATGAACATATTGTAACACCCTACAACGGTAATCCCACACGTTTGCGTGGAACAGAGGGCACCATAGGACAACACCATAATAACATACAAATCATATCAATCACACTATACCACAATTAACCTGTAGGACAAAAGGGATCTACTCAAACATCATAGGATGGAAACACATCATTGGATAATAATATGTAGCATAAAGCATCATGTTCAAGTAGAGATTACAGCTGGTAGAGAGAGGTTACATCGATGCATAGAGGGAGAGAGAGTTGGTGTTGACGAACGCGAAGTTGTTCACGTAGACCGTCGTCATGATGGTTCCCCCGACAGCGCTCCAGCGCCGCCGGGAGAGAAGGGGTAGAGCCCCCTCCTGTTGGGGAACGTAGTAATTTCAAAAAAATTCCTACGCACACACAAGATCATGGTGATGCATAGCAACGAGAGGGGAGAGTGTTGTCTATGTACCCTCGTAGACCGAAGCAGAAGCGTTGACGCAACGTAGAGGAAGTAGTAGTACGTCTTCCCGGTCCAACCGATCCAAGCACCGTTACTCCGGCACCTCCGAGTTCTTAGCACACGTTCAACTCGATGACGCTCCCCGGGCCCAGCAAAGCTTCGGGGATGAGTTCCATCAGCACGATGGCGTGATGACGATGATGATGTTCTACCAACGTAGGGCTTCGCCTAAGCACCACAACGATATGACCGAGGTGGAATATGGTGGAAGGGGGCACCGCACACGGCTAAGGAACGATCACGAAGATCAACTTGTGTGTTCTAGGGTGCCCCCCTGCCCCCGTATATAAAGGAGGGAGGGAGAGGTGCGGTCGGCCCCAAGGGGTGCGCCTGGAGGAGTCCTACTCCCACCGGGAGTAGGACTTCCCCCTCTCTTGCCTTGTTGGAGAAGGAAAGGGGGAAGGAGAAGAGGAAAGGGGGGCGCCGCCCCCCTTCCTTGTCCTATTCGGACTAGGGGGGGAGGGGGCGCGTGGCCTGCCCTGGTCGGCCCCTCTCTTCTCCCTTATGGCCCATGAAGGCCCATTAACCCCCCGGGGGGTTCCGGTAACCCCTCGGTACTCCGATAAAATGCCGATTTCACCTGGAACGATTCCGATGTCCAAATATAGGCTTCGAATATATCGATCTTTATGTCTCGACCATTTCGAGACTCCTCGTCATGTCCGTGATCACATCCGGGACTCCGAACTACCTTCGGTACATCAAAATGTATAAACTCATGATAACTGTCATCGTAACGTTAAGCGTGCGGACCCTACGGTTCGAGAACAATGTAGACATGACCGAGACACGTCTCCGGTCAATAACCAATAGCGGGACCTGGATGCCCATATTGGCTCCTACATATTCTACGAAGATCTTTATCGGTCAGAACGCATAACAACATACGTTGTTCCCTTTGTCATCGGTATGTTACTTGCCCGAGATTCGATCGTCGGTATCCAATACCTAGTTCAATCTCGTTGCCGGCAAGTCTCTTTACTCGTTCCGTAATACATCATCTCACAACTAACATATTAATTGCAAGGCTTGCAAGGCTTATGTGATGTGCATTACCGAGAGGGCCCAGAGATACCTCTCCGACTATCGGAGTGACAAATCCTAATCTCGAAATACGCCAACCCAACAAGTACCTTTGGAGACACCTGTAGAGCACCTTTATAATCACCCAGTTACGTTGTGACGTTTGGTAACACACAAAGTGTTCCTCCGGTAAACGGGAGTTGCATAATCTCATAGTCATAGGAACATGTATAAGTCATGAAGAAAGCAATAGCAACATACTAAACGATCGGGTGCTAAGCTAATGGAATGGGTCATGTCAATCAGATCATTCAACTAATGATGTGACCTCGTTAATCAAATAACAACTCTTTGTTCATGGTTAGGAAACATAACCATCTTTGATTAACGAGCTAGTCAAGTAGAGGCATACTAGTGACACTCTGTTTGTCTATGTATTCACACATGTATTATGTTTCCGGTTAATACAATTCTAGCATGAATAATAAACATTTATCATGAAATAAGGAAATAAATAATAACTTTATTATTGCCTCTAGGGCATATTTCCTTCAGTCTCCCACTTGCACTAGAGTCAATAATCTAGATCACATCGTCATGTGATTTAACATCAATAGTTCACATCATCATGTGATTAACACCCATAGTTCATATCATCATGTGACCAACACTCAAAGGGTTTACTAGAGTCAGTAATCTAGTTCACATCTCTATGTGATTAACACCCAAAGAGTACTAAGGTGTGATCATGTTTTGCTTGTGAGAGAAGCTTAGTCAACGGGTCTGCCAAAATTCAGATCCGTATGTATTTTGCAAATTTCTATGTCTACAATGCTCTGCACGGAGCTACTTTAGCTAATTGCTCCCACTTTCAATATGTATCTAGATTGAGACTTAGAGTCATCTAGATTAGTGTCAAAACTTGCATCGACGTAACCTTTTACGACGAACCTTTTTGTCACGTCCATAATCGAGAAACATATCCTTATTTCACTAAGGATAATTTTGACCGATGTCCAATGATCTACTTCCTAGATCACTATTGTACTCCCTCGCTTAACACAGTGTAGGGTATACAATAGATCTGGTACATAGCATGACATACTTTATAGAATCTATGGCTGAGGCATAGGGAATGACTTTCATTCTCTTTCTATCATCTGCCGTGGTCGGGCTTTGAGTCTTACTCAATTTCACACCTTGTAACACAGGCAAGAACTCTTTCTTTGACTGTTCCATTTTGAACTACTTCAAAATCTTGTCAAGGTATGTACTCATTAAAAAAACTTATCAAGCGTTTTGATCTATCTCTATAGATCTTGATGCTCAATATGTAAGCAGCTTCACCGAGGTTCTTCTTCAAAAAACTCCTTTCAAATACTCCTTTATGCTTTGCAGAATAATTCTACATTATTTCCGATCAACAATATGTCATTTACATATACTTATCAGAAATGTTGTAGTGCTCCCACTCACTTTCTTGTAAATACATGCTTCACTGCAAGTCTGTATAAAACTATATGCTTTGATCATCTTATCAAAGCGTATATTCCAACTCCGAGATGCTTGCACCAGTCCATAGATAGATCGCTGGAGCTTGCATATTTTGTTAACACCTTTAGGATCGACAAAACCTTCTAGTTGCATCGTATACAACTCTTCTTTAATGAATCCATTGAGGAATGCAGTTTTGTTTATCCATTTGCCAGATTTCATAAAATGAGGCAATTGCTAACATGATTCGGACAGACTTAAGCATAGATACGAGTGAGAAACTCTCATCATAGTCAACACCTTGAACTTGTCGAAAACCTTTTGTGACAATTCTAGCTTTGTAGATAGTAGCACTACTATCAGCGTCCGTCTTCCTCTTGAAGATCCATTTATTTTCTATGGCTTGCCGATCATCGGGCAAATCCATCAAAGTCCATACTTTGTTCTCATACATGGATCATATCTCAAATTTCATGGCCTCAAACCATTTTGCGAAATCTGGGCTCATCATCGCTTCCTCATAGTTCGCAAGTTTGTCATGGTCTAGTAACATGACTTCCAGAACAGGATTACCGTACCACTCTGGTGCCGATCTCACTCTGGTTTACCTACGAGATTCGGTAGTAACTTGATCTGAAGTTACATGATCATCATCATTAGCTTCCTCACTAATTGGTGTAGTAGTCACAGGAACAGATTTTTGTGATGAACTACTTTCCAATAAGGGAGAAGGTACAATTACCTTATCAAGTTCTACTTTCCTCTCACTCACTTCTTTCGAGAGAAACTCCTTCTCTAGAAAGTATCCATTCTCAGCAATGAATGTCTTGCCTTCGGATCTGTGATAGAAGGTGTACCCAACTGTCTCCTTTGGGTATCCTATGAAGACACATTTCTCCGATTTGGGTTTGAGCTGATCAGGATGAAACTTTTTCACATAAGCATCACAACTCCAAACTTTAAGAAATGACAACTTTGGTTTCTTGCTAAACCACAGTTCATATAGTGTCGTCTCAACGGATTTAGATGGTTCCCTATTTAACGTGAATGCAGCTGTCTCTAATGCATAACCCCAAAACGATAGTGGTAAATCGGTAAGAAACATCATAGATTATACTATATCCAATAAAGTACGGTTATGACGTTCGGACACACCATTATGCTGTGGTGTTCCAGGTGGCATGAGTTTGTGAAACTATTCCACATTGTTTTAGTTGAAGACCAAACTCGTAACTCAAATATTCGTCTCCGCGATTAGATCGTAGAAACTTTATTTTCTTGTCACGATGATTTTCCACTTCACTCTGAAATTCTTTGAACTTTTCAAATGTTTCAGACTTATGTTTCATCAAGTAGATATACCCATATATGCTCAAATCATCTGTGAAGGTCAGAAAATAACGATACCCTGCCGCGAGCCTTAACACTCATCGGATCGCATACATCAGTATGTATTATTTCCAACAAGTCAGTTTCTCGCTCCATTGTTCCGAAGAACGGAGTTTTAGTCATCTTGCCCATAAGGCATGGTACGCAAGCATCAAGTGATTCATAATCAAGTGATTCCAAAATCCCATCAGCATGAGTTTCTTCATGCGCTTTACACCAATATGACCTAAACGGCAGTGCCACAAATAAGTTGCACTGTCATTATTAACTTTGCATCTTTTGGCTTCAATATTATGAATATGTGTATCACTACAATCGAGATCCAACGAACTATTTTCATTGGGTGTATGACCATCGAAGGTTCTATTCATGTAAGCAGAACAACAATTGTTCTCTAACTTAAATGAATAACCGTATTGCAATAAACATGATCAAATCATATTTATGCTCAACGCAAACACCAAATAACACTTATTTAGGTTCAACACTAATCCCGAAAGTATAGTGAGTGTGCGATGATGATCATATCAATCTTGGAACTACTTCCAACACACATCGTCACTTCACCCTTAACTAGTCTCTGTTTATTCTGCAACTCCCGTTTCAAGTTACTAATCATAGCAACTGAACTAGTACCAAATACTGAGGCGTTGCCATGAACACTAGTAAAGTACACATCAATAACATGTATATCAAATATACCTTTGTTTACTTTGCTATCCTTTCTTATCCGCCAAATACTTGGGGCAGTTTTGCTTCCAGTGACCAGTCCCTTTGCAGTAGAAGCACTTAGTCTCAGGCTTAGGTCTAGACTTGGGCTTTTCACTTGAGCAGCAACTTGCTTGCCGCTCTTACTGAAGTTCCCCTTATTCCCTTTGCCCTTGAAACTAGTGGTCTTGTTAACCATCAACACTTGATGTTTTTCTTGATTTCTACCTTCGTCGATTTCAGCATCACGAAGAGCTTGGGAATTACTTTCGTCATCCCTTGCATATCATAGTTCATCACGAAATTCTACTAACTTGGTGATGGTGACTAGAGAATTCTGTCAATCACTATCTTATCTGGAAGATTAACTCCCACTTGATTCAAGCGATTGTAGTACCCAGACAATCTGAGCACATGCTCACTAGTTGAGCGATTCTCCTCCATCTTTTAGCTATAGAACTTGTTGGAGACTTCATATCTCTTAACTCGGGTATTTGCTTGAAATATTAACTTCAACTCCTGGAACATCTCATATGGTCCATGACGTTCAAAACGTCTTTGAAGTCCCTATTCTAAGCCGTTAAGCATGGTGCACTAAACTATCATGTAGTCATCATATTGAGCTAGCCAAACATTCATAGCGTCTGCATCTGCTCCTGCAATAGGTCTATCACCTAGCGGTGCATCAAGGACATAATTCTTTTGTGCAGCAATGAGGATAAACCTCAGATCACGGATCCAATCCGCATCATTGCTACTAACATTTTTCAACACAATTTTCTCTAGGAACATATCAAAATAAACATATGAAAGCAACAACGCAAGCTATTGATCTACAACATAGATATGCTAATACTACCAGGACTAAGTTCATGATAAATTAAAGTTCAATTAATCATATTACTAAAGAACTCCCACTTAGATAGACATCCCTCTAATCATCTAAGTGATCACGTGATCCAAATCAACTAAACCATAACCGATCATCACGTGAAATGGATTAGTCTTCAATTGTGAACATCATTATGTTGATCATATCTACTATATGATTCACGCTCGACCTTTCGGTCTCCGTGTTCCTAGGCCATATCTGCATATGCTAGGCTCGTCAAGTATAACCCGAGTATTCTGCGTGTGCAAAACTGGCTTGCACCCGTTGTAGATGGACGTAGAGCTTATCACACCCGATCATCACGTGGTGTCTGAGCAGGACGAACTTTGGCAACGGTGCATACTCAGGGAGAACACTTCTTGATAATTTAGTGAGAGATCATCTTATAATGCTACCGTCAATCAAAGCAAGATAAGATGCATAAAAAGATAAACATCACATGCAATCAATATAAGTGATATGATATGGCCATCATCATCTTGTGCTTGTGATCTCCATCTCCGAAGCACCGTCATGATCACCATCGTCACCGGCGCGACACCTTGATCTCCATCGTAGCATCGTTGTCGTCTCGCCAATCTTACGCTTCTACGACTATCGCTACCGCTTAGTGATAAAGTAAAGCATTACAGGGCGATTGCATTGCATACAATAAAGCGACAACCATATGGCTCCTGCCAGTTGCCGATAACTCAGTTACAAAACATGATCATCTCATACAATAAAATTTAGCATCATGCCTTGACCATATCACATCACAGCATGCCCTGCAAAAACAAGTTAGACGTCCTCTACTTTGTTTGTTGCAAGTTTTACGTGGCTGCTACGGGCTTAAGCAAGAACCAATCTTACCTACGGATCAAAACCACAACGATAGTTCGTCAAGTTGATGCCATTTTAACCTTCGCAAGGACCGGGCGTAGCCACACTCGGTTCAACTAAAGTTGGAGAAACTGACACCCGCCAGCCACCTGTGTGCAAAGCACGGCGGTAGACCAGTCTCGCGTAAGCGTACGCGTAATGTCGGTCCGGGCCGCTTCATCCAACAATACCGCCGAACCAAAGTATGACATGCTGGTAGGCAGTATGACTTATATCGCCCACAACTCACTTGTGTTCTACTCGTGCATATAACATCAAACCATAAAACCTAGGCTCAGATGCCACTGTTGGGGAACGTAGTAATTTCAAAAAAAAATCCTACGCACACACAAGATCATGGTGATGCATAACAACGAGAGGGGAGAGTGTTGTCTACGTACCCTCGTAGACCGAAGCGGAAGCGTTGACACAACGTAGAGGAAGTAGTCGTACGTCTTCCCGGTCCAACCGATCCAAGCACCGTTACTCCGGCACCGCCGAGTTCTTAGCACACGTTCAGCTCGATGACGCTCCCCGGGCTCCGATCCAGCAAAGCTTCGGGGATGAGTTCCGTCAGCATGATGGCGTGATGATGATGATGATTTTCTACCGACGCAGGGCTTCGCCTAAGCACCGCAACGATATGACCGAGGTGGAATATGGTGGAAGGGGGCACCGCACACGGCTAAGGAACGATCACGAAGATCAACTTGTGTGTTCTAGGGTGCCCCCTGCCCCCGTATATAAAGGAGGGAGGGGGAGGTGCGGCCGGCCCCAAGGGGTGCGCCTGGAGGAGTCCTACTCCCACCGGGAGTAGGACTTCCCCCTCTCTTACCTTGTTGGAGAAGGAAAGGGGGAAGGAGAAGAGGAAAGGGGGGCGCCGCCCCCCCTTCCTTGTCCTATTCGGACTAGGGGGGAGGGGGCGCGCGGCCTGCCCTGGCCGGCCCCTCTCTTCTCCCTTATGGCCCATGAAGGCCCATTAACCCCCCGGGGGGTTCCGGTAACCCCTCGGTACTCCGATAAAATGCCGATTTCACCTGGAACGATTCCGATGTCCAAATATAGGCTTCCAATATATCGATCTTTATGTCTCGACCATTTCGAGACTCCTCGTCATGTCCGTGATCACATCCGGGACTCCGAACTACCTTCGGTACATCAAAATGTATAAACTCATAATAACTGTCATCGTAATGTTAAGCGTGCGGACCCTACGGTTCGAGAACAATGTAGACATGACCGAGACACATCTCCGGTCAATAACCAATAGCGGGACCTGGATGCCCATATTGGCTCCTACATATTCTATGAAGATCTCTATCGATCAGACCGCATAACAACATACGTTGTTCCCTTTGTCATCGGTATGTTACTTGCCCGAGATTCGATCGTCGGTAACCAATACCTAGTTCAATCTCGTTGCCGGCAAGTCTCTTTACTCGTTCCGTAATACATCATCTCACAACTAACATATTAATTGCAAGGCTTGCAAGGCTTATGTGATGTGCATTACCGAGAGGGCCCAGAGATACCTCTCCGACTATCGGAGTGACAAATCCTAATCTCGAAATACGCCAACCCAACAAGTACCTTTGGAGACACCTGTAGAGCACCTTTATAATCACCCAGTTACTTGTGACGTTTGGTAGCACACAAAGTGTTCCTCCGGTAAACGGGAGTTGCATAATCTCATAGTCATAGGAACATGTATAAGTCATGAAGAAAGCAATAGCAACATACTAAACGATCGGGTGCTAAGCTAATGGAATGGGTCACGTCAATCAGATCATTCAACTAATGATGTGACCTCGTTAATCAAATAACAATTCTTTGTTCATGGTTAGGAAACATAACCATCTTTGATTAACGAGTTAGTCAAGTAGAGGCATACTGGTGACACTCTGTTTGTCTATGTATTCACACATGTATTATGTTTCCAGTTAATACAATTCTAGCATGAATAATAAACATTTATCATGAAATAAGGAAATAAATAATAACTTTATTATTGCCTCTAGGGCATATTTCCTTCACCTCCTCCTCCTCCTCCTCCTCCTCCTCCTCCTCCTTCTTCTTCTTCTTCTTCTTTGTTGCTGCGGCTTGGCCTACCCCCCCTAGATGGGAGAAGGATTCGTCCTCTGGTCCTTGGCCTCTGCAACCCCTGAGGGGTGGGATCACCTCTAGATTGGATCTCTCTCTGTTCTCTTCTCTGTTTCGCGCTCCCGTTTTCTGGTCAAACACCGTTTCTTAAATATCCGGAGATCCATAACTCCGATCGGGCTGAAATTTTTGCATGATTTTTTTCCTGATATTAGCTTTCTTGCGCCCGAAGGAGAGTTTCAACTGACTTGCAGGGTGTCCACAAGGCACGGCCCCTGCCTTGTGGAGCTGGTGGGCCCCCTCTTGTGTTGATTCTTGCGCCGAAATTTCCGACATATTCCATAAAATATCTTCGTAAAAATTTTATCGCGTCTGGACTTTGTTTGATATGGATTTTCTGTGAAACAAAAAATATGCAACAAACACGAAGTGGCACCGGACACTTGATTAATATGTTATCCCAAGAGAATCATATAAATTGTTGCCAAAAGGATGTGGAAACAGTAGGATAATGGCATGAAACAGTCAAAATTATATACGCGTTGGAGGCGTATCAGCGTAGTCTTCTGCAAGACGGCGCTCTTTCACCTTTCTTGTTCTTTTTCGTGGCTAATGGTTTTTCTACAATTCTCAAACATAGTGTTTCCTCTGGTGATATCACTCCTATTTAAGTGTGTAGAAGAGCACCAAGTGTCTCACACTTATTATTTTTGGATGGTACTGTGTTGTTTTTTGAGGACTCACATGTTCAGGATGAAAGGGTGAGGTTTGCGGAACTTTATGGTAGTGCAATGATACGTCTCCAATATATCTATAATTTTTTATTGTTCCATGCTATTATATTATCCATCTTGGATGTTTTATATGTATTAATATGCTATTTTATATCATTTTGTGGGACTAACCTATTAACCTAGTGCCCAGTGCCAGTTAGTGTTTTTTTCTTGTTTTGTATTTTACAGAAAATCAATACCAAACGGAGTCCAAACGAAACAAAACTTTTTGAGTTTTTTTTACGAGAAGACAACCACGAAGCTTCGGGAGGAGGCCAGAGGAGCCACAAGAGGACCACAAGCCCTAGAGGCCCCCCAGGCTTGTGGGTCCCTCAGGACTCCCCTAACCCTAATTCGACCTCTATAAATACCCAAATATTCCCCGTACACCAGAGGATACACCAAAAATACTTTTCCGCCGCCGCAAGCTTCTGCTCTCGTGAGATCCCATCTTGGGGCCTTTTCCGGCACTCTACCAGAGGGGGATTTGATCACAGAGGGCCTCTACACCAACCTTGCTGTCGTTCCGGTGATGTGTGAGTAGTTTACCACAGACCTACAGGTCCATAGCTAGTAGCTAGATGGATCCTTCTCTCTCTTTGATCTTCAATACAATGGTCTCCTCGATGTTCTTGGATATCTATTCGATGTAATCTTGTTTTGCGGTGTGTTTGTTGAGATCCGATGAATTGTGGGTTTATGATCAGATTATCTATGAATATTATCCGAGTCTTCTCTGAACTCTTTTATGCATGATTAAGATAGCTTTGTATTTCTCTCCGGTCTATTGATTTGGTTTGGCCAACTAGATTGATCTATCTTGCAATGGGATAGGTGCTTTGTGATGGGTTCGATCTTGCGATGTCCTCACCCAGTGACAATAGGGGTAACGAGGCACGTATTTGTATTGTTTCCATTAAGGATAAAAGATGGGGGTTTTACCATACTGTTTGGCTCTATCCCTCTACATCATGTCATCTTGCTTAAAGCGTTACTCCGTTCTTGTTAACTTAATACACTAGATGTATATTGGATAGCGTGTGATGTGTGGAGTAATAGTAGTAGATGCAGGCAGGAGTCGGTCTACTTGTCACGAACGTGATGCCTATATTCATGATCATTGCCTTAGATATCGTCATAACTATGCTCTTTTCTATCAATTGCTCAACAGTAATCCATTTACCCACCGTATGCTTTCTTCAAGAAAGAAGCCTCTAGTGAAACCTATGGCCCCGGGGTCTATTTCTATCATATTATTTTCAGATCTATAAAACCAAAAACCAAAAAATACCTTGCTGCAATTTATCTATCTTTACTTTATTTTACACTTTTACTTATCTTTTATACCTATCTATATTAGATCTCACTCTAGCTTGCTAGTGTCCGTGAAAGGATTGACAACCCCTTTTTCGCGGTGTGTGCAAGTGTTTGTTAGTTTGTGCAGGTGCATCTATTGGGGACTTGTGTGTTCCTCCTACTGGATTGATACCTTGGTTCTTAACTGAGGAAAATACTTATCTCTACTTTGCCGCATCACCTTTTCCTCTCAAGGGAAAAATCAACGCAAACTCAAGAAGTAGTAGGAAGAATTTCCGGCGCCGTTGTCGGGGAGGTTCTACATCAAGCCTGCCAAGTACCTATTGTAAACTCTCATCTCTTCCACTTACATTATTTTCCATTTGCCTCTCATTTTCCTCTTCCCCACTTCTAAAACGTTTTCAGAAAAAATACAAAAACATTTGCCTTTTATTTGCCTTCTTTCGTCGTCTTTTCGTTTGCTTGTGTGCTAGATTGCTTGCTTTGCCATCATGTCTGAATATGCGAAGCTTGTTATTGAAAATATTAGTGAAAATATTGAGGAAAAGTTTGAATCTTGCGTCCTTAATCATGATCCTCTTGATAATGAAACCCCTACTCATCTTAAAACAAAGATCTATCATGTAGGTGATGGGAACATTATTGGAAAGAATATTATCCAAGAATTCTTTGATTGCATGGGGGTTATGCCTTTAGATAAGGGATCTATTATTCATAATACAAATTGCTATGCGGATGCTATTGCCATGCTTGTGGTTAAATTAAAAACGGAATTTTCATATATGCATCCGACATTACAAAAGATGTTTTACGAACTTCCCAACATACATGATCTTAAGGCTAAGAAAATTGCTACTATTACCCTTATGCGTGAGTTTGACTATGTAATTAGGGAAGCTAGAGAAATATTTTCCTATTATAATAAAAAATTGAGCATCCCCCCATAGAAGAAATTCTCCATGATAAAGAAACTATACGTGGGTTGGAATCCAAGGATTACTACGCTTCTAGTTCCAATCTAAGAAAAAGAGTCCCTTATCCTGAAGTTATCCAAGCTTTATATCTTGGTGCGTATGATAAATTTGATTTGGTTACTAAGGGAATTGACGAGGGATTTGATAAGGAGTGTCTTGAAAAGATGTCTACTGAACCCACTAAAGATGAACTGCATGTTTCTTATGAAGATATTTTTGTTAATGATCATGAGTATGAAATTATGAATGTCAGAATTACTAATCGAAGTCCTTTCCATGCCTTAAGCTCTCCCGCTAGAAGGGAAGAACGTGAAAAGAGGGATTTACTAAGAAAGGCTTTGGAAGGTTTGATTAAGAAAGAATTAAATACCAAAGATGACAACACCTAGATCTATGCAATATGCCTAGCTAGGGGCGTTAAATAATAGCGCTTGTTGGGAGGCAACCCAGTTTCATTTTGTGTTTTTTGTTTTTGCTACTATTCTTGAATAAATATGCAATATTACCTCTGTAATATTTGTGTTTTCGTGTTTTAATTAGTGTTTGAGCCAAGTAAGACCTTTGGGATGATCTTGGGTGGTAGTTGATTTGATTTTGCTGAAAAATAGAAACTTTTGCGTCCAGTAGCAGAATTCTTAAAATTCACCGGAGCATGATAAAATTTCGATTTTTTTACACAAGATTTATATACAAATTGCCTACGTTGTCCTAATTTTTAAGAATATTTGGAGTTATAGAAGTTTGTCTAAAGTCTAGATTACTACAAATTGTTCTGTTTTTGGCAGATTCTGTTTTCATTGTGTTGTTTGCTCATTTTGATGAATCTATGGGTAGTATCGGGGGGTATGAACCATGGAGAAATTAGAATACAGTATATATAACACCAATATAAAATTGTAATGAGTTTATAACATTACCTAAAAGTGGTTATTTGTTTTGTTTCACTAACGGGTCTCATGGGTTTTCTGTTGAGTTTTGTGTTGTGAAGTTTTCAACTTTTGAGTGAAATTTTGATGCACTACGAAATAAGGAGTGACAAGAGACTAAGCTTGGGGATGCCCAAGGCACCCCAAGGTAATATTCAAGGACAACCAAGCATCTAAGCTTGGAGATGCCCCATATGGCATCCCCTCTTTTGTCTTCAATCCATCGCTAAAATTACTTGAGGCTATATTTTTGTTCACCACATGATATGTGTTTTGCTTGGAGCGTCTTGCATTATACGCGTCTTTACTTTTTAATATGCCACAAGCATCCTTGTTGTACACACCTTTTGATAGGGACACGCATTAATCGTGAATTTATTAGAATACTCTGTGTGCTTCACTTATATCGTTTGAGCTACGTAGTTGATCTAGTGTTTCACTTATATCTTTTTAGAGAACGACGGTGGTTTTATTTGGAAGAAATTAATGAACTCTCATGCTTCACTTATATTTTTGATAGTCTTAAAAATAGTATTAGGTTATGAATTTGATCCTAATATGATGGGTATTCAAGAGGGATATAATAAAAACTTTCATGTAGATTATTGAATATATGAGAAGTTTGATTCCTTGCAATTGTTTTGAGATATAAAGATGGTGATATTAGAGTCATGCTAGTTGGTAATTGCAGGTTAATAGAAATACTTGTGTTAAGGTTTGTGATTCCCGAAGCATGCACTTATGGTATTTCATTATGCGATGAAGTTGGAGCGTGATTTGTTTTTTATTGTCTTCCTTATGAGCAAGTGATGGTATTTACCTACCAATCTATCCCCCTAGGAGCATGTGTATTAGTATTTTGTTTTGAGGGCTAATAAAATTTTGCAATAAGTATGTGAGTTCTTTATGACTAATGTTGAGTCCATGGATTATACGCACTCTCACCCTTCCACCTTTGCTAGTCACTCTAGTACCGCGCAATTTTCACCGGTGCATTAAACCACCTTATACCTTTCCTCAAAATAGTCATCATACCTACCTATTATGGCATTTCCATAGCCATTCCGAGATATATTGTCATGCAACTTCCACCGTTTCGTTTATTATGACACATACCATCATTGTCATATTTCTTTGCATGATTATATAGTTGGCGTAGTATTTGTGGCTTGGCCACCGTTCATAGTTTTTATACATGTCACGCTATGTAAGGGCATATTTCTCTCTAAGTGGTTTTGTTGATTGATGACAATGCATTTGCGGACTAATCGTGTGCATTGAGCATTTCATATATCTCATATCTAGGCACAAGACGATTTGGTGCCCCTCTGAGTCTATCGAAGACGGCGTTTTTCTATGTTTCTTTTCGGTGGATTTGAGTCGTAGGAAAGCTGTACTATTAAGAGGGGGTCCGCTTCGGAAAGGTTAGGGTGGAATCAACATGTACACATCTATTCCTTTGCACCACCTTTCCTTGCTTCTTTGGAGCACCGGTTGTTTCCCTTGTCGATTGCGACGATGAAGGCTTCCTAGTGCTACTGTTCTGTGGCGCGCGGTAGTACTGCTCAAGGGAGCAGTAGTACCATAGCTGCCCACGGTAGTACTGATGGTAGCTGGTACTACGTCGATATTTCCCCGGAGAGGGAGGGATGATGCAGCACAGCGACGGTAGAGTATTTCCCTTAGTTATGAACCTAGGTATCGAACCAGTAGGAGAACCAAGCAACACAGCGTAAATAGCACCTGCACACAAATAACAACACCTCGCAACCCGACGTGTTAAAGGGGTTGTCAATCCCTTTCGGGTAACGGTGCCAGAAATTGGCAAGCGGATGTGAGGTAAATTGTAGTAGATTGAAATAATAGATCACAAATAAAATAAAACGCAGCAAGCTATTTTTGTATTTTTGGTTTAATAGATCTGAATAAAAATGCAAAGGAAAAGTAGATCGCAAGCAAATATATGAGAAAGAAGACCCGAGGGCCGTAGGTTTCACTAGTGGCTTCTCTCGAGAAAAATAGCAAACGGTGGGTAAACAAATTACTGTTGGGCAATTGATAGAACTTCAAATACTCATGACGTTATCCAGGCAATGATCGTTATATATGCATCACGTCCAAGGTTAGTAGACCGACTCCTGCCTGCATCTACTACTATTACTCCACACATCGACCACTATCCAGCATGCGTCTAGTGTATTAAGTTCATGGAAAAACGGAGTAATGCAATAAGAACAATGACATGATGTAGACAAGATCCATTTATCTATATGGTGGTAGATATAGATCTCGTCTTTTTATCCTTAGTAGCAACGATACATACGTGTCGTTTCCCCTTCTGTCACTGGGATCGAGCACCGTAAGATCGAACCCACTACCGGGCACCTCTTCCCATTGCAAAATAAATAGACCAAGTTGGCCAAACAAAACCCAAATATCAGAGAAGAAATACGAGGCTATAAGAGATCATGCATATAAGAGATCAAAGAAACTAAAATAACTTTCATGGATATAAAAAGATATGACTGATCATAAACTCAAAGTTCATCAGATCCCAACAAACACACCGCAAATGAGTTACACCACATGGATCTCCAGGAGACCATTGTATTGAGAACTCAGAGAGAGAGAGAGAGAGAGAGAGAGAGAGAGAGAGAGAGAGAGAGAGAGAGAGAGAGAAATCCATCTAGCTACTAACTA
The DNA here is from genome assembly GCA_032464435.1 of Aegilops umbellulata. Taxonomy (NCBI): domain Eukaryota; kingdom Viridiplantae; phylum Streptophyta; class Magnoliopsida; order Poales; family Poaceae; genus Aegilops; species Aegilops umbellulata. The sequence continues at coordinate 109,673,984 of CP136057.1, read as the reverse complement.
CGGACCCGAAGGTCTATAAGGAACTACTCACACATCATCGGAGAGGCACCAATGGAAGTGGTGAACCCCTCCGTGATGGTGTCTAGATTGGATCTGGTGGTTCTAGACTCTGCGGCGGCTGGAGGAATATTTCGACGCTTCTCCTAGGGTTTTTGGAATATTGTGGTCTTTATAGAGCAAAGAGGCGGTCCGGGGGGCACCCGAGGTGGGCACAACCCACCAGGGCGTGCCTAGGCCTCCTGGCGCGCCCTGGTGGGTTGTGCCCCCCTTGGGGCACCCCCCAGGTACAACCAGGGCCCATTGCCTTCCTTCTGGCCCATAAAAAATCATCGTGGAGTTTCATGGCATTTGGACTCCGTTTGATATTGATTTCCTGCGATGTAAAAAACATGAAAAAAACAACAACTGACACTTGGCACTATGTCAATAGGTTAGTATCAAAAAATGATATCAAATGACTATAAAATGATTATAAAACATCCAAGATTGATAATAAAACAGCATGGAACAATAAAAAATTATAGATACGTTGGAGACGTATCAACATCCCCAAGCTTAACTCCTACTCGTCCTCGAGTACGTAAGTGATAAAAAACAGAATTTTTGATGTGGAGTGTTGTTCATCAAGTCATATCATATTCTTTTCTTTATACCATGGACATTTGGACTTTTATGTGATTCAAAGCAATAGTCCAGTTTTGACATAATAATTTAGATACTCAAGCATATCAACAAGCAACCATGTCTTTCAAAATATCAACGCTAAAATAAGTTATCCCTAGCCCATCATGCTCAAACATTAATCCATTCATGAAACACACTCGAATATTAACTACACCCAATACTTGAGCACGATCATATTGCCTCCTAGTTGGTGCTTTTTATGAGAGAAGATGGTGTTGGGAACGTAGTAATTTCAAAAAATTTCCTACGCACACGCAAGATCATGGTGATGCATAGCAACGAGAGGGGAGAGTGTTGTCTACGTACCCTCGTAGACCTAAGCGGAAGCGTTGACGCAACGTAGAGGAAGTAGTCGTATGTCTTCCCGATCCGACCGATCCAAGCGCCGTTACTCTGGCGCCTCCGAGTTCTTAACACACGTACAACTCGATGACGTTCCCCGGGCTCCGATCCAGCAAAGCTTCGGGGACGAGTTCCGTCAGCACGACGGCGTGGTGACGATCTTGATGTACTACCGACGCAGGGCTTCGCCTAAGCACTGCAAAATATGACCGAGGTGGAATATCGTGGAGGGGGGCACCGCACACGGCTAAGGAACGATCACGAAGATCAACTTGTGTGTTCTAGGGTGCCCCCTGCCCCCGTATATAAAGGAGGGAGGGGGGAGGCCGGCCGGCCCTATGGGGCGCGCCAAAGGGAGGGGGAGTCCTCCTCCTAGCGGGAGTAGGACTCCCCTTTCCTAGTCCAACTAGGAAGAGAGAGGGGGAAGGAAAGAGAGGGAGAGGGAGAGGGAAAGGGGGGCCGCGCCCCCCCTCCTAGTCCTATTCGGACTCCCCATGAGGGGGGGCGCTCCACCTCCTGGGCTGCTGCCCTCTCTCTCCCCTCAGGCCCACTAAGGCCCAATACTTCCCCGGGGGGTTCCGGTAACCCCTCCGGCACTCCGGTTTTCTCCGAAACCACTTGGAACAATTCTGGTGTCCGAATATAGCCGTCCAATATATCAATCTTTATGTCTCGACCATTTCGAGACTCCTCGTCATGTCCGTGATCACATCCGGGACTCCGAACAACATTCGGTACATCAAAAATGCATAAACTCATAATAACTATCATCGTAACCTTAAGCGTGCGGACCCTACGGTTCGAGAACAGTGTAGACATGACTGAGACAAATCTCTGGTCAATAACCAACAGCGGGACCTGGATGCCCATATTGGCTCCTACACATTCTACGAAGATCTTTATCGGTCAGACCGCATAACAACATACGTTGTTCCCTTTGTCATCGGTATGTTACTTGCCCGAGATTCGATCATCGGTATCCAATACCTAGTTCAATCTCGTTACCGGCAAGTCTCTTTACTCATTCTGTAATACATCATCTCGCAACTAACTTATTGGTTGCAATGCTTGCAAGGCTTATGTGATGTGCATTACCGAGAAGGCCCTGAGATACCTCTCCGACATTCGGAGTGACAAATCCTAATCTCGAAATACGCCAACCCAACAAATACTTTCGGAGACACCTGTAGAGCACCTTTATAATCACCCAGTTACGTTGTGACGTTTGGTAGCACACAAAGTGTTCCTACGGTAAACGGGAGTTGCATAATCTCATAGTCATAGGAACATGTATAAGTCATGGAGAAAGCAATAGCAACATACTAAACGATCGGGTGCTATGCTAATGGAATGGGTCATGTCAATCAGATCATTCAACTAATGATGTGACCTTGTTAATCAAATGACAACTCCTTTGTCTATGGTTAGGAAACTTAACCATCTTTGATTAACAAGCTAGTCAAGTAGAGGCACACTAGTGACACTCTGTTTGTCTATGTATTCACACATGTATTATGTTTCCGGTTAATACAATTCTAGCATGAATAATAAACATTTATCATGATATATAAGGAAATAAATGATAACTATATTATTGCCTCTAGGGCATATTTCCTTCAGTCTCCCACTTGCACTAGAGTCAATAATCTAGATTACACAGTAATGAATCTAACACCCATGGAGCCTTGGTGCTGATCATGTTTTGCTCGTGGAAGAGGCTTAGTCAACGAGTCTGCTACATTCAGATCCGTATGTATCTTGCAAATCTCTATGTCTCCCACCTGGACTAAATCCCGGATGGAATTGAAGCGTCTTTAGATGTGCTTGGTTCTGTTGTGAAATCTGGATTCCTTTGCTAAGGCAATTGCACCAGTATTGTCACAAAAGATTTTCATTGGACCCGATGCACTAGGTATGACACCTAGATCGGATATGAACTCCTTCATCCAGAATCCTTCATTCGCTGCTTCTGAAGCAGCGATGTACTCCGCTTCACATGTAGATCCCGCCACGACGCTTTGTTTAGAACTGCACCAACTGACAGCTCCACCGTTTAATGTAAATACGTATCCGGTTTGCGATTTAGAATCGTCCGGATCAATGTCAAAGCTTGCATCAACGTAACCGTTTACGACGAGCTCTTTGTCACCTCCATACACGAGAAACATCTCCTTATTCCTTTTCAGGTACTTCAGGATATTCTTGACTGCTGTCCAGTGATCCACTCCTGGATTACTTTGGTACCTCCCTGCCAAACTTATAGCAAGGCACACATCGGGTCTGGTACACAGCATTGCATACATGATAGAGCCTATGGCTGAAGCATAGGGAACATCTTTCATTTTCTCTCTATCTTCTGCAGTGGTCGGGCATTGAGTCTTACTCAACTTCACACCTTGTAACACAGGCAAGAACCCTTTCTTTGCTTGATCCATTTTGAACTTCTTCAAAACTTTGTCAAGGTATGTGCTTTGTGAAAGTCCAATTAAACGTCTTGATCTATCTCTATAGATCTTAATGCCCAATATGTAAGCAGCTTCACCGAGGTCTTTCATTGAAAAACTTTTATTCAAGTATCCCTTTATACTGTCCAGAAATTCTATATCATTTCCAATCAGTAATATGTCATCTACATATAATATCAGAAATGCTACAGAGCTCCCACTCACTTTCTTGTAAATACAGGCTTCTCCAAAAGTCTGTACAAACCCAAATGCTTTGATCACACTATCAAAGCGTTTATTCCAACTCCGAGAGGCTTGCACCAGTCCATAAATAGATCGCTAGAGCTTGCACACTTTGTTAGCTCCCTTTGGATCGATAAAACCTTCCGGTTGCATCATATACAACTCTTCTTCCAGAAATCCATTCAGGAATGCAATCTTTACATCCATTTGCCAAATTTCATAATCATAAAATGCGGCAATTGCTAACATGATTCGGACAGACTTAAGCATTGCTACGGGTGAGAAGGTCTCATCGTAGTCAATCCCTTGAACTTGTCGAAAACCTTTTGCGACAAGTCGAGCTTTGTAGACAGTAACATTACCATCAGCGTCAGTCTTCTTCTTGAAGATCCATTTATTCTCTATTGCTTGCCGACCATCAGGCAAGTCAACCAAAGTCCATACTTTGTTCTCATACATGGATCCTATCTCAGATTTCCTGGCTTCAAGCCATTTTGCGGAATCTGGGCTCACCATCGCTTCTTCATAGTTCGCAGGTTCACCATGATCTAGCAGCATGATTTCCAGAACAGGATTGCCGTACCACTCTGGTGCGGATCTTACTCTGGTTGATCTACGAGGTTCTGTAGTAACTTGATCTGAAGTTGCATGATCATCATCATTAACTTCCTCACTAATTGGTGTAGGTGCTACAGAAACAGATTTCTGTGACGTACTATTTTCCAATAAGGGAGCAGGTACAGTTACCTCATCAAGTTCTACTTTCCTCCCACTCACTTCTTTCGAGAGAAACTCCTTCTCTAGAAAGGATCCATTTTTAGCAACAAATGTCTTGCCTTCGGATCTGTGATAGAAGGTGTACCCAACAGTTTCCTTTGGGTATCCTATGAAGACACATTTCTCCGATTTGGGTTCGAGCTTATCAGGTTGAAGCTTTTTCACATAAGCATCGCAGCCCCAAACTTTAAGAAACGACAACTTTGGTTTCTTGCTAAACCATGGTTCATAAGGCGTCGTCTCAACGGATTTCGATGGTGTCCTATTTAACGTGAATGCGGTCGTCTCTAGAGCATAACCCCAAAACGATAGCGGTAAATCTGTAAGAGACATCATAGATCGCACCATATCATGTAAAGTACGATTACGACGTTCGGACACACCATTGCGTTGTGGTGTTCCTGGTGGCGTGAGTTGCGAAACTATTCCGCATTGTTTCAAATGTAGACCAAACTCGTAACTCAAATATTCTCCTCCACGATCAGATCGTAGAAACTTTATTTTCTTGTTACGATGATTTTCAACTTCACTCTGAAATTCTTTGAACTTTTCAAATGTTTCAGACTTGTGTTTCATTAAGTAGATATACCCATATCTGCTTAAATCATCTGTGAAGGTGAGAAAATAACGATATCCGCCACGAGCTTCAATATTCATCGGACCACATACATCTGTATGTATGATTTCCAATAAATCTGTTGCTCTCTCCATAGTACCGGAGAATGGTGTTTTAGTCATCTTGCCCATGAGGCACGGTTCGCAAGTACCAAGTGATTCATAATCAAGTGGTTCCAAAAGTCCATCAGTATGGAGTTTCTTCATGCGCTTTATACCGATATGACCTAAACGGCAGTGCCACAAATAAGTTGCACTATCATTATCAACTCTGCATCTTTTGGCTTCAACATTATGAATATGTGTATCACTACTATCGAGATTCATCAAAAATAGACCACTCTTCAAGGGTGCATGACCATAAAAGATATTACTCATATAAATAGAACAACCATTATTCTCTGATTTAAATGAATAACCGTCTCGCATCAAACAAGATCCAGATATAATGTTCATGCTCAACGCTGGCACCAAATAACAATTATTTAGGTCTAATACTAATCCCGAAGGTAGATGTAGAGTTAGCGTGCCGACCGCGATCACATCGACTTTGGAACCATTTCCCACGCGCATCGTCACCTCGTCCTTTGCCAGTGTTCGCTTAATCCGTAGTCCCTGTTTCGAGTTGCAAATATTAGCAACAGAACCAGTATCAAATACCCAGGTGCTACTGCGAGCTCTAGTAAGGTACACGTCAATAACATGTATATCACATATACCTTTGTTCACCTTGCCATCCTTCTTATCCGCCAAATACTTGGGGCAGTTCCGCTTCCAGTGACCAGTCTGCTTGCAGTAGAAGCACTCAGTTTCAGGCTTAGGTCCAGACTTAGGTTTCTTCTCTTGAGCAACAACTTGTTTGCTGTTCTTCTTGAAGTTCCCCTTCTTCTTCCCTTTGCCCCTTTTCTTGAAACTAGAGGTCTTGTTGACCATCAACACTTGATGCTCCTTCTTGATTTCTACCTCCGCAGCCTTTAGCATTGCGAAGAGCTCGGGAATTGTCTTATCCATCCCTTGAATGTTATAGTTCATCACGAAGCCTTTGTAGCTTGGTGTAAGTGATTGGAGAATTCTGTCAGTGACACAATCATCCGGAAAATTAACTCCCAGTTGAATCAAGTGATTATAATACCCAGACATTTTGAGTATATGTTCACTGACAGAACCATTCTCCTCCATCTTACAACTATAGAACTTATTGTAGACTTCATATCTCTCAAACCGGGCATTCTGTTGGAATATTAACTTCAACTCCTGGAACATCTCATATGCTCCATGATGTTCAAAACATCGTTGATGTCCCGGTTCTAAGCCGTAAAGCATGGCACACTGAACTATCGAGTAGTCATCAGCTTTGCTCTGCCAGACGTTCATAACATCTGGCGTTGCTCCAGCAGCAGGCCTGGCACCCAGCGGTGCTTCCAGGACATAACTCTTCTATGCAGCAATGAGGATAATCCTCAAGTTACAGACCCAGTCCGTGTAATTGCTACCATCATCTTTCAACTTTGCTTTCTCAAGGAACGCATTAAAATTCAACGGAACAACAGCACGAGCCATCTATCTACAATCAACATAAACAAGCAAGATACTATCAGGGACTAAGTTCATGATAAATTTAAGTTCAATTAATCATATTACTTAAGAACTCCCACTTAGATAGACATCCCTATAATCTTCTAAGTGATCACGTGATCCAAATCAAACTAAACCATAACCGATCATCACGTGAAATGGATTAGCTCTCAATGGTGAACATCATTATGTTGATCATATCTACTATATGATTCACACTCGACCTTTCGGTCTCCGTGTTCCGAGGCCATATCTGCATATGCTAGGCTCGTCAAGTATAACCCGAGTATTCTGCGTGTGCAAAAACTGGCTTGCACCCGTTGTAGATGGACGTAGAGCTTATCACACCCGATCATCACGTGGTGTCTGGGCACGACGAACTTTGGCAACGGTGCATACTCGGGGAGAACACTTCTTGATAATTTAGTGAGAGATCATCTTATAATGCTACCGTCAATCAAAGCAAGATAAGATGCATAAAAAGATAAACATCACATGCAATCAATATAAGTGATATGATATGGCCACCATCATCTTGTGCTTGTGATCTCCATCTCCGAAGCACCGTCATGATCACCATCGTCACCGGCGCGACACCTTGATCTCCATCGTAGCATCGTTGTCATCTCGCCAATCTTATGCTTTTACGACTATCGCTACCGCTCAGTGATAAAGTAAAGCATTACAGGGCGATTGCATTGCATACAATAAAGCAACAACCATACGGCTCCTGCCGGTTGTCGGTAACTCGGTTACAAAACATGATCATCTCATACAATAAAATTTAGCATCATGTCTTGACCATATCACATCACAACATGCCCTGCAAAAACAAGTTAGACGTCCTCTACTTTGTTTGTTGCAAGTTTTACGTGGCTGCTACGGGCTGAAGCAAGAACCAGTCTCACCTACGCATCAAAACCACAACGATAGTTTGTCAAATAGACTCCGTTTTAACCTTCTCAAGGACCGGGCGTAGCCATACTCGGTTCAACTAAAGTTGGAGAAACTGACACCCGCCAGCCACCTATGTGCAAAGCACGGCGGTAGAACCAGTCTCGCGTAAGCGTACGCGTAATGTCGGTCCGGGCCGCTTCATCCAACAATACCGCCGAACCAAAGTATGACATGCTGGTAGGCAGTATGACTTGTATCGTCCACAACTCACTTGTGTTCTACTCGTGCAAAACATCAAACCATAAAAACCTAGGCTCGGATGCCACTCTTGGGGAACGTAGTAATTTCAAAAAATTTCCTACGCACACGCAAGATCATGGTGATGCATAGCAACGAGAGGGGAGAGTGTTGTCTACGTACCCTCGTAGATCGAAGCGGAATCGTTGACGCAACGTAGAGGAAGTAGTCGTACGTCTTCCCGATCCGACCGATCCAAGCGCCGTTACTCCGGCGCCTCCGAGTTCTTAACACACGTACAACTCGATGACGTTCCCCGGGCTCCGATCCAGCAAAGCTTCGGGGACGAGTTCCGTCAGCATGACGGCGTGGTGACGATCTTGATGTACTACCGATGCAGGGCTTCGCCTAAGCACTGCAAAATATGACCGAGGTGGAATATGGTGGAGGGGGGCACCGCACACGGCTAAGGAACGATCACGAAGATCAACTTGTGTGTTCTAGGGTGCCCCCCTGCCCCTGTATATAAAGGAGGGAGGGGGGAGGCCGGCCGGCCCTATGGGGCGCGCCAAAGGGAGGGGGAGTCCTCCTCCTAGTGGGAGTAGGACTCCCCTTTCCTAGTCCAACTAGGAAGAGAGAGGGGGAAGGAAAGAGAGGGAGAGGGAGAGGGAAAGGGGGGCCGCGCCCCCCTCCTAGTCCTATTTGGACTCCCCATGAGGGGGGCGCGCCACCTCCTGGGCTGCTGCCCTCTCTCTCCCCTCAGGCCCACTAAGGCCCAATACTTCCCCGGGGGGTTCCGGTAACCCCTCCGGCACTCCGGTTTTCTCCGAAACCACTTGGAACAATTCCGGTGTCCGAATATAGCCGTCCAATATATCAATCTTTATGTCTCGACCATTTCGAGACTCCTCGTCATGTCCGTGATCACATCCGGGACTCCGAACAACATTCGATACATCAAAAATGCATAAACTCATAATGACTATCATCGTAACCTTAAGCGTGCGGACCCTACGGTTCGAGAACAGTGTAGACATGACTGAGACAAATCTCTGGTCAATAACCAACAGCGGGACCTGGATGCCCATATTGGCTCCTACACATTCTACGAAGATCTTTATCGGTCAGACCGCATAACAACATACGTTGTTCCCTTTGTCATCGGTATGTTACTTGCCCGAGATTCGATCGTCGGTATCCAATACCTAGTTCAATCTCGTTACCGGCAAGTCTCTTTACTCGTTCTGTAATACATCATCTCGCAACTAACTTATTGGTTGCAATGCTTGCAAGGCTTATGTGATGTGCATTACCGAGAAGGCCCTGAGATACCTCTCCGACATTCGGAGTGACAAATCCTAATCTCGAAATACGCCAACCCAACAAATACTTTCGGAGACACCTGTAGAGCACCTTTATAATCACCCAGTTACGTTGTGACGTTTGGTAGCACACAAAGTGTTCCTACGGTAAACGGGAGTTGCATAATCTCATAGTCATAGGAACATGTATAAGTCATGGAGAAAGCAATAGCAACATACTAAACGATCGGGTGCTATGCTAATGGAATGGGTCATGTCAATCAGATCATTCAACTAATGATGTGACCTTGTTAATCAAATGACAACTCCTTTGTCTATGGTTAGGAAACTTAACCATCTTTGATTAACAAGCTAGTCAAGTAGAGGCACACTAGTGACACTCTGTTTGTCTATGTATTCACACATGTATTATGTTTCCGGTTAATACAATTCTAGCATGAATAATAAACATTTATCATGATATATAAGGAAATAAATAATAACTATATTATTGCCTCTAGGGCATATTTCCTTCAGATGGAGACTCAAGTTTCAAAATAAAAATTGCATAAAGTAAAAGAAAGGCCCTCCGCATAGGGAAGTGGGGATTTGTAGAGGTGCCAGAGCTCAAAGCAAAAAATTAGAGATAAAAACATTTTGGGAGGTGTATCCATCCCACCAACGAAAACGACTTAGAGTTCCGAACACTTTCCATGCTGGATATGCCATAGGCGGTTCCCAAACAGAAAATAAAGTTTATTCCTTTTTCCACCATTCTTTCACTTTCCATGGCTAGCCGTATCCACGGGTGCCCTCCATACCAACACTTTCCAAGGAATTTATTATTTGACAACATAAAGTAAATTCAATTTTTTTGCATTTCGGGACTGGGCATCCCTAAGACCTTTGCCTTACTCTCATGCAATGACAAGTGAATAAACAGTCATCCTGAGAATAACACATCTAGCATGGAAAATATTAGCCACCCGTTACCGTTATGCGAGCGAAACAAACACACAAAAGAGAATTTTATTTTGAAATTTAGAGATGGCACATGCAAATTTGCTTAGAACGGGAAAAGAGTACCGCATATAGGTAGATATAGTGGACTCATGTGGCAAAACTGGTTTAAAGGATTTTGGATGCACAAGTAGAGGTCATACTTAGTGCAAAATGAAGGCTAGCAAAAGATTGAGAAGCGACCAACCAAGAAACGAATAATCTAAAAAACAAGCATTAAGCATAATCAACACCGAATAATGAACCACAAGTAGGATATAATTTTCATTGCATGATTATTAACTTTCGTGCATGCATAGGGAATCACAAACCTTAACACCAATATTCTTACTAGAGCACAATTACTCATCAACATAACTCACATATCACATCATCACATCTCAAAACTATTACTAAGAATCAAGTTTATTTTGTCCAATGATCTTCATGAAATTTTATTTTACTTTATCCTTCTGGGATATCTATCACTTTGGGACTAATTTTTATGTGTTGCTTTTCATAAGCTCAAACAAATATAAGTGAAGATCATGAGCATAACAAATTTTCTTTGTCTCAAAATAATTTAAGTGAAGCAAGAGAAAATTTCTTCAAAATTTTACTAACTCTCAAATAAATCTAAGTGAAGCAAGAGAGCATTTCTTCAAAAATAACAAATCACACCGTGCTCAAAAAGATATAAGTGAAGCACTAGAGCAAGTCCTAGCTCATAAAAGATTTAAGTGAAACATAGAGAGCAATTCTAACAAGTCATGATATAATTTTGGCTCTCTCAAATAGGTGTGTCCAGCAAGGGTTGATGACTTAAAATACAAAACAAAACAAGCAAAGACACATATCATATAAGATGCTCCAAGAAAAACACATATCATGTGACGAATAAAAATATAGCCTCGAGTAAAATACCGATAGTTGTTGGAAGAAAGCGGGGATGCCACTCGGGGGCATCCCCAAGCTTAGTTGGTTGCTCATTATTGGATAATAGCTTGGGATGCCGGTGCATCTCCAAGCTTAGTATCTTACATCCTTCCTTCATCCATCGTAAGATAACCCAAAACTTGAAAACTTCAATCACACAAAACTCAACAAAACCTTCGTGAGATCCGTTAGTGTAAGAAAAATAAACCACTACTATAAGTGTTGTATAAAACCAATTCTTATTTTGTTTTTGTATTATATCTACTCTATTGCAAATTTTCTATGGCAAAAACTCATCAAAGAAAACCATAGAGCCATCAAAATAAGCACACAACACAAAGAAAATAGAATCTGTCAAAACAGAACAGTGTGTAGCAATCTGATTTGTTCGGATACTTCTGGAACTCCAAAAATTCTGAAAAACTATCACAACCTGTATAATTTGTATATAGATATTCTGCAAAACAAAATAGCATTTTATCAATTTCTGGTGAATTTTAACAATTTTTTCGTGAGAACAAAGTTTCTGTCTTTTTCAGCAAGATCAAACAACTATCACCCAAGAAGATCCTATTGGTTCTACTTGGTGTCGGTGTCAAAACCGGCGGATCTTGGGTAGGGGGTCCCGAACTGTGCATCTAAGGTCGATGGTAACAGGAGACAGGGGACACGATGTTTACCCAGGTTCGGGCCTTCTCTATGGAGGTAATACCCTACTTCCTGCTCGATTGATCTTGATGAATATGAGTATTATAATAGTTGATCTACCATGAGATCGTAATAGCTAAAACCCTAGAAGTCTAGCTTGTATGATTGTGATTTCCCTCTATGGACTAAACCCTCTGGTTTATATAGACACCGGTGGGGACTAGGATTGTACAAAGTCGATAACAGAGAAAGTAATCTTCATATCCGAACGCCAAGCTTGCCATCCACGCAAGGAGAGTCCCATCCGGACACGGGTGAGAGTCTTCGGTCTTGTATCTTCATAGCCCATCAGTCCAGCCCGTGTCCAATTGGCCGGACGCCCAAGGACCCCTTAATCCAGGACTCCCTCAGTAGCCCCTGAACCAGGCTTCAATGACGAGGTGTCCGGCGTGCAGATTGTCTTCGGCATTGTAAGGCGGGTTCCTTCTCCGAATACTCCAAAATAGCCTTCGGACACAAAGAACGTGTCTGGCTCTGCAAAAACAAGTACCACCCACAACCTCAGAGAGTATAACATTTCACGAGTCCAACCTGCTGACAACTTTTGTAGCGTGACATCACGTCCCTGCCCGATCATTATTTCGAACCGTTTTTTTCTAGCCTCCCGCTCCATGTTTCGAGATGCGGTTTTATTGGCACGTCTTGTCGAAGCAGAGATCGTGTCCCCTTATCATGGGATTCTCATCAATACGGGCGTGGGTAATCCAACCGCGCCGTCTGCACGGCCCTTGGGAAATAAGCGAGTTTTAAGGCGAGTGGGGAGACACTTCATATTCATCGTCTTTATAAGGAGATAAGGATTCACCCTTTCACCCACGCCTTCTTTCTCTCTGCCTACCCATTCTCGAGCTCCATTGCCCAAACTCTCATCCTCTCCACCTCAGAAAAGCACTCCGACCATGTCCGGATCTGGAGCGCAAGGCAAGTGGATGGTCTCCTCCGTCAAGGAGAAGGACATCACCAAGCTCCAGAAAGCCGGATAATTGGCCAAGGAGACCTCCCACCGGCTTCCAGCCCAGGGGCAGATCATCCCCACCCCGGAGCCCCATGAGAGGGTTATGTTCATCCCCCACTTCGTCCGCGGGCTGGGATTCCCTCTCCACCCATTCGTCCGCGGGCTCATGTTCTACTACGGGGTGGATTTCCACGATCTGGCCCCCAACTCATTCCTCAGCATCTTGACATTTTATTTTCGTATGTGAGGCCTTCCTCCGCATCCCCCCACTTTGGATTGTGGCTAAAAATCTTCAATGTGAAGCCGAAGGTGGTGGGTGGCCAACACGCGGAGTGCGGAGGCGCCATGGTGAGCAAGATGCCCAACGTCTCATGGCCCAAAGGTACCATCGTGGATACCGTCAAAGGGTGACAACAACAATGGTTCTACATTACAGAGCCTCGCGACGCCACCTGGGCCACGGCTCCCGAATTCCAGTCCGGACCCCCGATGCGGCTCACCTCCTGGCTAGAGAAGGGCCTGGACTGTTCTTCGTCGGACGAGCTGACAACGCTCCAGACGCACATCAGGAGCATGGTCGACAAGAACATCAAGCTCGTCAACATGATCCAGGTGATGTGGTTCACCGGATCCTTCCATGCCAAAGCCGGACCTGCCATTTGGGAGTTCGATCCGGCCGAGAACCAGACCTTGCAACAGTTCTTCGAAACTACACAAGAAGACATATGGAAGGTGCTCTTTAAGGCTAACGAGACGTGGCGGGAGACGACCGAGGACCGTGGGCACGACCTAGCCCATCCCGCTAGTCCGGTAAGTCTTTTGTGTTTCAAGATGTATTCTTTACTTGCTTGCTCAAGGAAGATGTCTAAGCATCCCCATTCATTTTTTCAGGGCTGGACAAAGAGGGCGGAGCGGATTCAGTGTCCGGCTCCGCTGCCCGAGGAACTAGCTATCGCGCTTCTGACGAAGATGCTGGTTTCGGCGCCTACCAGGCGCCGGAGAAGAAGGCCAAGAAGAAGGCCAAGGAGGCCAGAAGTGGCCTCCGCCATAAGGGCACTTCGGACATGACGTCCGAAGACGCTGAGACCCACTCCTCACCCGCCACCGACGACGAGGAGGAGGAGGAAGAGGAAAGCAACCCCCCCTGAGGGGGGGGGGGGTGGAAGAAAAGGGCGGCCTCCACACATCTGGAGGCAGAGGCGTCCAAGAAGGGGAAGGCTTCCCTTGTGGACAACTCTGCGTGGGACATCGGTAGCAATTCCGAGTGGCGCCCCAGGGATAAGCCCCTGGCTGAACCGTAAGTACTCAAAGACGCGCATACATGTCCAACTCCTTTACTTCATGGTTTTAACATATTGAATCATGCACTGCAGCCCGGCTCATTCCGACCTCGGGCGATCCTCCTCCTCGGGGAATTCACTGGACCCGAAGGTGATGGACACCGGCTCCCTTCTAGCGGCCTCTTCTCCCAAGGGCATGGATGACGCCGAGGTATTGTCCCGAAGGACCCCAGGCCAGGGAGAGACGCAGGAGGCCATCATGGAGGCGCTAGAGGGTGGACCCTCGGCCGCCGGACACATGAGGGGCAAACCCCCATGGAGACTGGCGATGGGGGCCATATCCAGTTCGGCCCCCTGCCGGATATCATTCCGGAGTCCAATACGGCTCCGGAATCAGGCAAGCAGGCTCCTTTAAAAGAAGGAGGTGCGCCTATTCCGCTGGTGTCCTCTGTCCATCCAGAGGCACCGGATAATCTGGTGGAAGCGCTGCAAGGCGCTTCCATTGTCGAGGAACACCGTACCCTTATGGGTACAGTGGTTGAGAGAGTTCAGCCGTTAAAAGCGGACTGACTGAAGCCTGCACCAACCTTCTGACAGGCTTTGAGGTATGTGACGCAACTTATGTAAAAAGAATGCCACAGTATAGATAGTAGCCCCTGATACTCTGTCTGGTGTTCAGAAAGAAAAGCCGGACTAAGGATCAAATAATTTCCGTAGGAGACTAACCATACATGTCTATGTGAAATAAGCAGGCGTCGTTGCTGGATGTGACCTCTCATGCTGCCGAAGTCTCTAGACTGAGGCAAAGTCTGGAGCGGGCCGAGGAAGAGCTCAGCCGAGTGAAAAAGCAGCTGGAGGACAAGCAATGTATGTAATGACCTATTCAGATATAGCGAGATATGAATTGCTTGTGTTGATCATATGATAATTTGTAGGAGTGACGTCCGAGGTGGAAACCCTCAAGGCAGAGCTGGCCGAAGCCCAAAATAAAGATGCAGATGAACATGCCTCCTGCGAAAAACACGAGGCCAGGGTCGGTGAGGTCCAGCAGGAGCTCCAGGACGCCGTGAAGAAATGCGAGTCCTTGGAGTGCAATATTGCGGACCAGGAGACCGAACTCGCCAAGTCTCACCAAAGCGCACAAGATGCCCGGGCCGAAGCCCAGGCCGCCCTCCAGCAAATCCAGGAGGCCAGAAAAATCGGGGCGGGTAAGGGCTTTATTTTGCAGAGCAAATATGTGAAGAAAAGTTACCGCTTACTGACCCGGATTTAGAGTTCTCCAGGGGTGTTTACGGATCTGCCACGCAGTGTTTCCGATGCCGCGGTGTTCTTCCGAGCCGAAGAGGAAAGTTCAACGAAGAAGCTGTTCTGGTCGCAATACCTTGCGCCAGAGCATCCGGTGCCCCTTAGCGATCAACTTAAATAGCTGACCGAACTACATCGGGTGGCCGAACTGTCCATGAACGATTTGATAATCCGTTTGTGGCCCTCCGAAGCCATACCCAGCAGCAACTTTGGGCTCGTGAAGCGACTGGTCAATGCCTGCCCTCGCCTTGATGCCATCAAGCGGTCGTTCTGCATCGAAGGTGCGCGGATGGCCCTCGCCCGTGTCAAGATACAATGGGCAAAGATGGACGCCGTCAAGCTCGCGACTGAAGGACCGCCCGCGAGCAAGGAACACCGCACGCCCGAGTGGTATTTTGAGGATGTCCTGAAGGGAGCCCGCATTGTAGAGGGCCAATGTTCAAAAGACATTATCTTTGAATGAAGATATTCATGTTGTCCCTCCTATATTATGGATCAATGCCGTTATGTAATAAAATGCTTTGTTATTTAAAAAGTTTACCTCATGTGCGGCCGTTTTGTTAAATCTGAGTTGGCCAGTCGTCGGCTTCAGCCCCCACGTAGGTATTACGGGGGTGTTCGGGATGAATCTAAACACTATCCAAAAGTCTGGTCCTTGAAGGAGGTGTTTAGCGCAACGAACCAAGCAATTGGACTATGTGGCTTTATCACCCTCACTTAGCCATAGGAGTTTGACAATAGAAATGTAGGCGCGACCCCTAGCCAGAATGTAATCTGGACTAGGGTGCTGTAAACACCTTATCGGATGAAGGCTGATCCGTCGCATAAGGCGGAAAAAATCGCAAAAGATTTTGAACCTCCGAATAGCTGACCAGCTCTCGCCACATCATGACAGTCAGTTTTCGCTTTCTCTACTGAGGTGTTTGCTCGGATAAACCAGAAACACAATCACAGTAGTTCTCCCTTTACTACCCTAGCTGATAGAGTGGAACGTAAGGTAGTAAGCACAGGAGCCGGGCAACCCAACTATTTACCAAAGACATGATTCAGAGCCAATGCATATAATGCTAAAATCCGGGGTGCCGAACTGTTCTGTAAAAGTGTTCGGGCTTTGATACCATAGTACGAGGCGCAGTGAAGCCCCTGGCCAAAAAGCGTACCGAAGTGTACAGGTGCGATCGATAAGAATAGCGAAATAGAATGAAGTAGTAAGCTAGTGCCACACAAGCTGGGCCGCAAACTGTTGTCATTATAATTTGATTAATACGTCAAAGCGTATTTGTACAAATAGTGCGATAAGCAACCTGGCTATTTAACATGCCGAGATCAAGGGGGGCAGCTTGCGTGTGGGTCCTGAAAACAGGTAGAATGATCGTCGAGAAAAACGTCTAGAAATTCCCTCCATGCGTCTGTGCTACTTGCCGCCTTGGTGAATCCGTCCTTCAAAAGGACCGATGAGCAGTCCATCACGAGGGGCCTGTGGAAAAGAAACCTGAAAAGGATAAAAAGAAAAGTGAAAGTATGTGTGTCCAGGGAAAGTCGAGCCATATTATGGACCACAAACTGGCTATGCCTCCGTCTCTGCCCATGGTATTTTCAGTGCGTAGTTATGTACGCGCTGTACGTATGCCGCCACTTGGTCGGGACTGAGACAGAGGTCAAATTGCTAGTCTAACTCCTGATGAGCTGGACTGTCATGCTGCGTAGTAGTCCAGACTCGTTTGACAGTGTCCGGGGGCTTGGCGGCTGAATTAAAATTCTGCCTTAAAAAGGCCGCTCTGTACTTCCGCTGCCAGGGCGACGGTATGCTCCTTGGTACGGAGGGAGCGCTCCGTGTTTCCATTGACTGTTATGACGCCGCGTGGTCCGGGCATCTTGAGCTTGAGATAAGCATAGTGCGGCACTGCATTGAATCGAGCAAATGCGGTCCGTCCGAGTAGCGTGTGATAGCCACTGCGGAAGGGAACAATATCAAAGATCAACTCTTCGCTTCGGAAGTTGTCTGGAGATCCGAAGACAACCTCTAATGTGATTGAGCCCGTACAACGGGCCTCTACACCTGGTATGACTCCTTTAAAGGTAGTTTTTGTGGGCTTGATCCTTGATGGATCGATGCCCATTTTGCACACGGTATCCTGATAGAGCAGGTTGAGGCTGCTGCCACCGTTCATGAGGACTCACGTGAGGTGGAATCCATCAATTATTGGGTCGAGGACCAGTGCGGCTAACCCGCCATGATGGATACTGGTCGTATGGTCCCTGTGATCGAAGGTGATCGGGCAGGACGACCATGGGTTGAATTTTGGGGCGACTGGCTCTATCGCATAGACGTCCCTGAGCGCGCGTTTGCGCTCCCTCTTGGGGATATGGGTAGTGTATATCATGGTCACCATTTTGACCTGAGGGGCAAACTTCTTATGCCCCCCTGTGTTTGATGGACGGGGCTCCTCGTCATCGTCCTTGCTTTGCGAACCCTTCTCCTTGTTCTCGGCATTTATCTTGCCGGCCTATTTAAAAACCCAACAACTTCTGTTGGTGTGATTGGCTGGTTTATCGGGGGTGCCGTGTATCTAGCATGGACGATCGAGTATGCGGTCCAAGCCGGATGAGCCCGGGTTGTTCCTTTTGAATGGCTTCTTCCGCTGGCCGGACTTGGAGCCACTGAATCCGGTGTTGACCGCCGTGTCATCAGTATTGTTATCATTGCTTCAACGCTTGTGTCTGTTGTGTCGGGGCTTGCCGTTGCTATTTATGGCTTCAGAGGTGCCAAGTTCGCTTGCATTGTTATTGCTACGGGCTAGCCAGCTATCTTTGCCCGCGCAAAAGCAGGTCATGAGTGCCGTGAGGGTTGCCATGGACTTAGGCTTTTCCTGGCCGAGGTGTCGGGCGAGCCATTCGTCGCGGATTCTGTGTTTAAAGGCCGCTAGGGCTTCGGCATCCGGACAGTCGATGATCTAGTTCTTTTTGGTTAAGAACCTAGTCCAAAATTTCCTGGCTGACTCTCCGGGCTGTTGGACTATGTGACTTAGGTCATCAGCGTCCGGGGTAGGGACGTATGTACCTTGGAAGTTATCGCAGAAGGCATCTTCTAGGTCCTCCCAGTTGCCAATGGAGTTTTGAGGCAGGCTGTTCAACCAGTGCCGAGTTGGTCCCTTGAGTTTTAGTGGGAGGTATTTGATGGCGTGAAGATCATCACCACGTGCCATATGAATATGGAAAAGGAAATCTTCGATCCATACCGCGGGGGTCTGTTGCCCATCATATGATTCGATGTTCATGGGTTTGAACCCTTCTGGCAATTTGTGCTCCATTACTTCATCAGTGAATCAAAGGGGGTGTGTGACGCCTCTATATCGGGCCACGTCGCGACGTAGCTCGGATGGAGTCCGTCTGCGGTTTTCGGCCCAGGCGTGATTATGCCTGTCGCGTCCGGCTAGATAGCCGTCGTCGCGTGTCGGGGCCCCTGCGATCCGTAGATCGAACTGGTCTGTCCTGCTCTACTGTCCAGGTCCTGCCGCAGGTCATATGTATATCCCCGAGTTGTTTTATCTCTGCCTTTACAGCGAGGTAGTACGGGCTGGTGTTTGGCTTGAGTTGCCGCTTTGTCCCGGCCACGTGGTGGTCGATCAGCCGCATTATGCGCTGATGGTACGGGCTCAAGTGCCTCGTCATCGAATTGAGGTAGCAATTTGCGCTTTGGGTAACTTTTGTTTGGGCGCTCGAGGCCGTATTCCTCGGCTGCCAGGACATTAGTCCATCTGTCGTTGAGCAGATCTTGATCAGCTTGGAGCTGTTGCTGCTTCTTTTTCAGGCTCCTTGGAGTGGCTATTAGCTGGCATTTAAAGCGCTCCTGCTCGAGAGGCTCCTCAGGCACGATAAAATCCTTGTTGCCGAGGCTCACCTCATCCTCGGAGAGAGGAAGATAATTACTGTCCTCCGAGTCTTCGTTTACGGCCTGTTCATCAGGGCTAACTCGCCCATCTTCCCGTTCACCCCTTCGGAAGTTGGCTCAACGGGGTCTTCATTGTCTTCGGCATCGTCCAGAGTATTGTTTTCTCCTGTGCTGGTATTGCTGTCTTTTCCACGACGTGATTTAGAGCGGCGCCACTGACGTCGGCGTTTTGGCTGTATCTCAGGAGGTTTATCCTCGACTGAATCTTCTTTCTCATCACCGTTATTTTCTTTGGGTGTATCCACCATATACACATCATACGAAGAGGTGGCCGTCCAGCGTCCGGTAAACGGCGGGTTTTGGGCCTGCTCTTCTCCGGCATCGTCGTCCATACCGTCGATGTCTTCAGAGCTGTAATCGAGCATGTCAGTTAAGTCCTCGACAGTGGCTATAAAGTGGGTGGTGGGTGGGACGTGGAATTCCCTGCTCTCAGCCCCTAGTCCGGGCTGGGCATAGTTCGGACGTTGTTCTTCTGACAAGGGATCGCGTTAAGTCCAGAGCCTTGCTTAAAGGCGAGGTTTGGCTCGAGAGAAGGGATCCCGCAGAGTACGGCGGGAGGGAGACTCCTTGGCCGGACTCATACGATGCTGACTCCCAGGATTCAGAGCCAGTGTCCGGAGAAGGGTTCAACTTCATGATTGTTGCCAGCGACATCTCTTCCCCCGGCTCTCCCATGGTGGGTTAGTGGCCGCAGAGGGTCCGGCGAGCTTAGGGAGCCTGTCTTCGGACCTGGCGGTGCGCTCCGGCTCTAAGGCCAAAGCGGAGGTTGGGGGCGCGAATCCTTGGAAGATCAAGTCTCCTCGGAATTTCAAAAACTAATCTTGTGACCTAGGGCGTAGCTGTCGATCTGCTCTAGATGGCCAAGCAACTTGGCCCGTAGTGCGAAGCCGCCGAACACAAAGATCTGGCCGGGAAGGAAAACCTCCCCTAGGGCAGTATTATTGTAGATGATTGATGGAGCCATCGAACCTCTTAACGACGACGCAGCGGAACTCTCAATGAAAGCACAAATATCGGTGTCAAAACCAGCGGATCTCAGGTAGGGGGTCCTGAATTGTGCGTCTAAGTTCAATGGTAACAGGAGACAGGGGACACGATGTTTACCCAGGTTCGGGCCCTCTCTATGGAGGCAATACCCTACTTCCTGCTCGATTGATCTTGATGAATATGAGTATTACAAGAGTTGATCTACCACGAAATCGTAATAGCTAAAACCCTAGAAGTCTAGCATGTATGGTTACAAAAAAGGAATCTTCATATCCGAACGCCAAGCTTGCCATCCACGCCAAGGAGAGTCCCATACGAACACGGGTGAGAGTCTTCGGTCTTGTATCTTCATAGCCCATCAGTCCGGCCCATGTCCAACACACCGGACGCCCGAGGACCCCTTAATCCAGGACTCCCTCACTGGGCACAAACACTAACTAGAACACAAAAAACACAATCATAAGAGTAGCATAATTGTGCTAACACTCAAGAACAGAAAGCAAAAAGCAAAACTAAATTTTATTCATTGGGTTGCCTCCCAACAAAATCTATAGTTTTACGCCCTTAGCTAGGCATAAAGCAAGGATCTAAGTTTTGTCATCCTTCTTCTTCTTAATTTTCTTGGGGTGTTTTTATCAGGAGGTTTTTGTAAAAACAACATAAAACATATTATCCATAGAAACCTTAGCATTCCTTAGTTGATTTTCATCATAACCCCTTTGATTTTGTGCTACAATCCAAGAATAGTGTTGATTAACATTATTAAAAACTTGTTGGATTATATCTAGAATGGGGACCTCCTTTTTAAGATTCTCATCAAAGATCTTATTATCCCCAAGCAAATGCCTTAGTGCATAGTCACTATTGTAAATAATTTCATCAATCACGGGTTTTTCACGATTCATACCATAAAATTCAAAGATTTCCCTAGCATCCCGAATTATATAGTCAAACTCGTTCATGAGAACGAGAGTGGCCAACTTTTTGGCTGTAGGATTCTTTATTTCGGGAAGCTCAAAAACAATCTTTGCAAAGTAGGATGGGTGCGGATAAATTTACTTCCAAGTTTCAAAAGTAGTTCTGAAATAGCATCCACATAAGATCTAGTAGTTTTAAGTATAGGAGCATCATCAAGACTTAGATTCCCAACACAATTGAAAAATTCTTGGATATGTTCTTTTCCCATAACGTTCCCTTGCCCCAAGATAAAAGTTTTAGCATCCAGATTGCCTGTTCGTCCAATCTTAGGAGTCAGGCCATCATCTGTTGGTGCCATACCGAAATCACTCATGATTGCAAGCAAAGGATAGATCTGACCAGAAAACGGTGAACAGAAAAAGAGAGGCGAATAAAGCGGCAAATTTTGTGAAGTGGGGGAGCGGAAAACGATAGGCAAATGGCAAATAATTTAAATTGCAAGGAGATGAGATTTGTGATTAGGAACCTGGTTATGTTCAAGATCCTCCCCGGCAACGGCGCCAGAAATTCTCCTTGATGGTAGCTGGAACTACGTCAATATTTCCCCAGAGAGGGAGGGATGATGTAGCACATCGACGGTAGAGTATTTCCCTCAGTTACGAAACCAAGGTATCGAACCAGTAGGAGAACCAAGCAACACAACATAAACATCACCTGCACACAAATAACAACACCTCGTAAACCGACGTGTTAAAGGGGTTGTCAATCCCTTTCGGGTAATGGTGCCAGAAATTGGCAAGCGGACGTGAGGTAAATTGTAGTAGATTGAAATAATATATCGCAGATAAAATAAAACTGAACAAGGTATTTTTGTATTTTTGGTTTAATAGATCTGAATAAAAATGCAAAGGAAAAGTAGATCGCAAGCAAATATATGAGAAAGAAGACCCGGGGGCCGTAGGTTTCACTAGTGGCTTCTCTCGGGAAAAATAGCAAGCGGTGGGTAAACAAATTACTGTTGGGCAATTGATAGAACTTCAAATAATTATGATGATATCTAGGCAATGCTCATTATATAGGCATCACGTCCAAAATTAGTAGACCGACTCCTGCCTGCATCTACTACTATTGCTCCACACATTGACCGCTATCCAGCATGCATCTAGTGTATTAAGTTCATGGAAAAACGGAGTAATGCAGTAAGAATGATGACATGATGTAGACAAGATCCGTTTATCTATATGGTGGTAGATATAGATCTCGTCATTTTATCCTTAGTAGCAACGATACATACGTGTCGTTTCCCCTTCTGTCACTGGGATCGAGTACCGTAAGATCGAACCCACTATCGGGCACCTCTTCCCATTGCAAGATAAATAGATCAAGTTGGCAAAAAAAACCAAATATTGGAGAAGAAATACGAGGCTATAAGAGATCATGCATATAAGAGATCAAAGAACCTCAAATAACTTTCATGGATATAAAAAGATATGACTGATCATAAACTCAAAGTTCATCAGATCCCAACAAACACATCGCAAAAGAGTTACATCATATGGATCTCCAAGAGACCATTGTATTGAGAATTCAGCGAGAGAGAGAGAGAGAGAGAGAGAGAGAGAGAGAGAGAGAGAGAGAGAGAGAGAGAGAGAGAGAGAGAAATCCATCTAGGTACTAACTACGGACCCGAAGGTCTACAAGGAACTACTCACGCATCATCAGAGAGGCACCAATGGAAGTGGTGAACCCCTCCGTGATGGTGTGTAGATTGGATCTGGTGGTTCTGGACTTTGCGGCGGCTGGATGAATATTTCAACGCTTCTCCTAGGCTTTATGGAATATTGTGGTATTTATAGAGCAAAGAGGCGGTCCGGGGGGCACCCGAGGTGGGCACAACCCACCAGGGCACGCCTGGGCCTCCTGGCGCGCCCTGGTGGGTTGTGCCCCCCTCGGGGCACCCCCAGGTTCAACCAGGGCCCATTGCCTTCCTTCTGGCCCATAAAAAATCATCATGGAGTTTCGTGGCATTTGGACACTGTTTGATATTGATTTCTTGCGATGTAAAAAACATGCAAAAAAAAACAGCAACTACACTTGGCACTATGTCAATAGGTTAGTACCAAAAACTGATATAAAATGACTATAAAATGATTATAAAACATCCAAGATTGATAATAAAATAGCATGGAAAAATAAAAAATTATAGGTACATTGGAGACGTATCAGCACCGCCCAGAGCAGCGGTAGTACCGCTCCTAGCACATGGTAGTACTGTGGCCTCTGGCCCAGAACGATGGCGTGCGCGCAAGTAGGGGCAGAAGTAATTTTGTACTTCCGCACCCTACGCGGTAGTACCGCTCCCTATGAGTTGTAGTACCGTGCCGGATTTTTGCACAGACCAAAACTCAGCGGAAGTAGCCACGGATGTAATTTTATTAGTCCGTGCCTTCCCAACCCAGAATCAGCCCTGCCTTGCGGTAGTACCGCAAGGGCGCGCGGTAGTACCGCTCCGGCGGTTCTACCGCTCGTTGCCATGTGCAACACGTCCTCGTCTGGCCCCTGCCGCGCGAGCGGTAGTACCGCACTTCCTAGCGGTAGTACCGCATGCCCGTGCGGTACTACCGTGGGTGTGTGCGGTAGTACCGCATGTCACGGGCTGAGTAGGTGGGTAACTGATACGTCTCCATCGTATCTATAATTTTTGATTATTTCATGCCAATATTATACAACTTTTACATACTTTGGCAACTTTTTCTATGATTTATTGGACTAACCTATTGATCCAGCGCCCAGTGCCAGTTCCTATTTTCTGCGTGTTTTTTGTATCGCAGAAAATCCATATCAAACAGAGTACAAATGCAATAAAATTTTACGGAGAATTATTTTGGAATATATGTGATTTCTGGGAGTTGGAATCACCGCAAACGGAGGACCACACAGCCCACAAGACACCAGGGCGCGCCAGAGGCCCCTGGCGCGTGGTGGTGGGTTGTGCCCTCCTCGAACGTCGATTGGAGCTCTACTTCGGGCGCAAGGAAGCTTATATCCGGAAAAAAATCATGTTAAAATCTCAGCATAATTGAAGATGTGGATCTTCGGGAATATAAGAAATGGTTTTCGGCCAGATCAGAAGAACACGAAACAGAAGAGAACAGAGAGGGAGATCCAATCTCGGAGGGGCTCCCGGCCCTCCGCCGCCATGGAGGCAATGGACCAGAAGGGGAACTCTCCTGCCATCTAGGGGGGAGGCCAAGGAAGAAGAAGAAGGAGGGGGGCTCTCTCCCCCTCGCTTCCGGTGGCGCCGGAGTGCCGCTTGGGCAATGATCGGGACGACAATCTACATCAACAATCTTGCTACCATAAACACCAAATCTCTCCCGCTCTATGTAGTGGTGTAAAACATCTTCTCCCCGCTCTAATCTCTACTTAAACATGGTGCTCAATTCCATCAATTATTTCCCAATGATCTATGGTTATCCTATGATGTTTGAGTAGATCCGTTTTGTCTTGTGGGTTAATCGTGATCTTGGTTGGTATGATTGTATATTTTATTTATGGTGATGTCCTATGATGCCCTCCGTCTCGCGCAAACGTGAGGGCCCCCCGCTGTAGGGTGTTGCAATATGTTCATGATTCACTTATGGTGGGTTGCGAGAGTGACCGAAGCTTAAACCCGAGTAGGTGTGTTATGGCGTATGGGAGTAAAGAGGACTTGATACTTAATGCTATGGTTGGGTTTCACGACCTTAATGATCTTTAGTAGTTGCGGATGCTTGCTAGAGTTCCAATCATAAGTGCATATGATCCAAGTAGAGAAAGTATGTTACTTCATGCCTCTCCCTCATATAAAATTACAAGAATGATTATCGGTACTTATTATCGATTCCCTAGGGACAAATAACTTTCTTGTTGACACAAACCCTTTTTCTAAAGACCTAACTTTTATTATCTTGCAAAATACTTCTAGTTTTATTCATGCAAAGTAGTTCTAGCATCACACCTACAAAATAGTTTCATACTTGTTTCCGGTAAAGCAAACGTCAAGTCTCAAGTGTGCGTAGAGTTGTATCGGTGGTCGATAGAACTTGAGGGAATATTTGTTCTGCCTTTAGCTCCTCGTTGGGTTCGACACTCTTATTTATCAAAGAAGGCTACAAACGATCCCCTATACTTGTGGGATAATGGGAGTAACGTTGGATCAACGTGAATACTTTAGGGATTATCGGTTGACACAAAAAGAGAAACTTTTATGGGATCAAATTTATATGTTGCATTGGTATGCTCGGGATTTATGCTTGAGATATGATTATACTTGTTGCTCTAGGATGAATGCTCCACACCTTCCCTTTTCACGCAAATTTAATGATAATGAAACCTTGGCTTCTTTGTTAATGGTATTATGATTACTATGATGTGGAAAGAATAGAAGAATTTGTTGCTTTTAAGGGTGCTTATGAAATTGAATCTTTGTTTGAAAAGTATGATGCTTTTGATGATGATGTTTATAAACCTGAAAATTTTGCCATCCTTAAATATTGCTATGATAATTATAAATATAATTCCGATATTGATGAATTTATTGAGAAAGTCTCCGCTGCCCAAGAGGAGACTAATATTTTGCAGGAGTCTATGGAAGAAGAAATTGATGAAACTGCGAGCTCATTGGATGAAAAAGATGATGAGGAGAGCGAAGAACAAACGAAGGAAGAACGGATTAGCTACCCGTGCCCACCTTCTAATGAGAGTAACTCTTCAACTCATACATTATTTAATGCCCCTTTGTTCTTACCGAAGGATGAATGCTATGATAATTGTGTTGGGGAACGTAGTAGTTTCAAAAAAATTCCTACGCATACGCAAGATCATGATGATGCATGGCAACGAGAGGGAGAGTGTTGTCTACATACCCTCGTAGACCGTAAGCGGAAGCGTTATGACAACGCGGTTGATGTAGTCTTACGTCTTCACGATCGACCGATCCAAGCACCGAAGGTACGACACCTCTGCGATCTGCTATAGCGACCCGACCTCAGATGGTCAAGTCTCTGTGCTTCAGTGTCATCCCTGGATCAGTAATGCTGACACACACAGTACTCGAAGGATTTATAACAGAGTAGCAATCACACACTTATTACATCGAATGTCTCAAAAGAGAACTTATTACAATAAAATGGCTTAAGGCCATCTAATATAATAACAGCGGAAGGCTTGGAAGATAAAGTGAGTCCATCAACTCCAACGACATAGCTGAGCTGCACGGCAACGACCTAACGAACCTTACTCCTCGTCTGAAAAGTCTGCAACATAATGCGTTGTAGCCCGAGAACGGGTCAACACATGGAATATGCTGGCAATATAACACAATAGAGAAAGAATAGAATAATGCTATCACTACATGCATATTTGGCTGGTGGAAAGCTCTATGGTTATAGTTTTGCGGAAAGCCAATTTTTCCCTACAACAAAGGAATAGATTTTATTTAACTATCATGGTGGTTGAACAACATTGAGAAGGTACCCCCAACTTAATCCCAATTAAAGTAGTTAACAACCCAACAATATTAATTAAGCATGTTGAGATACATGTGATAACCCAAGTACTAGATACTCAAAATTGTCCATAACCGGGGACACGGCTAACCATGATTAGATTGTACACTCTGCAGAGGTTTGTGCACTTTTCCCCACACGACTCTATCGCCTCCGTTGGATTTCTCGCACTGCATGGTGTTTGAGAAACGAATGACCGAGACACAGTCTTTCAGAAACATTAACTCTCTACTACGGTTAGACCATACCAAACCTACAAAACCCACTACCTGTTGATCTACCTCTTTGAGAGCTTCACGTAACTTACTCAACTATGCTAGAGCCCATAATAGCTTGTGGCTGCACACGGAAGTGTCTAGCATGAATCATCTCAGTTCTCTTTGAGCCTGGGTGGCGGTCCATAGGAAGATCACACGAGTACCCCGGGATTTCCAAAAAAAAAAACAGACAACACTAGGTTCTCAGTCCACCCAGATGTTAATTTAAGTTACCACCTTAAGTTGAACCATTAATTAACAATCTCACATCTGTCATGGATTTCACTCAAACCTAAACCACGTCTACGAGCATAGCATAGCATAGTAATATAAGAAAGCGTAGAAGTAAGTCCCAAGGGTTTGAATATAACAGGGCAATAGGTTCTACCTAATCAACTACTTCCCAACCCACAAGTTAATGACATCCTAATCATGCAATGTTTGAGGATTGTAACTAATGCATAAAAATTGGGTATGGAAAGAGTATGATCAATGTGTTACTTGCCTTGCTGACGATCCGCGAATCCTAGAGACTCGTAGTAACACGCTTCGCCCTCCGGGAATTCTATCGCAAGCAAACAATAGCATACACAAGTAACAAGCAAGGATGCGCAAGCAAAACTAAAATAAGAGAGGTTGACCAGAAAGTTCAACTTAAGAACTCCGGTTCGCACAAAGAATCAAATCAAACGAAGCAATGAAACTCAAACGACAAAAGAAAGAAGCTTCGTTTGCTAATTGGAAACTAGGTCAAATTTTACAGTAGCAAAAACTTGTTTGAGTTGGTTAAACGGAAAGAGGGTTTCAAGATGAAACTCCAGGCCCTTGAATCGCCTGATTCCGATAAACGAGCGAAAAGATAAACAGAATCTAAGATTGGATCAGAAATCGCGATCAGAGAAATCACGGAATAAATCTGATAAAAGAAAACTGATGAACGGACTAACGAACGAACGTTCGTTAGCTGGATCTAAACGATGAACGTGTTCTTTAAAACGAACGAAAGAGCGAACGCTCGCTAAATAAATAAACCGGAGAAAAACCGATCTATTTAAAAAAACGAAAACTAGGGTTTCCAAAAAAACCGAATCGGTTTTCTAGAGAAAACCGGCGGCGGCGGCTACCTCATCGGATCCGGCGGGGCGCGGGGCTCCGGCAGGATGGGGCTTCGGCGGCGAGGCGGCGGGCTTGCGGCGGCGGCGGCGAGGCGGCGCGGCGCGCGAGAGGCGGCAACGGCGGCTGCGGCTTGGCGGCGGCGGTGGTGGTGTGGTGGTGGGGGTCGGGGTGGCGCGTATATAAAGGGGGCGGGGTGGCGCGGCTTGGAAGAGGGGGCAAGGCGCGACGGAGGCGGAGTCTGGCTCGGACTCCGGTCCGAGTCGGCGGCGGCGGCGCGCGCGGAGGCGGCGGCTGCTGCGGGCCAGCCTGGCTCGGTGGGCCTTAGGCCCAGTCGGGCGCGGAAACTTTGTTAAAATAATTTCGCCGACGGAAATAAAATCCTGGAAAAATAAATAAAAATCTAAAAATGCCAAAACAAATTTTCACTGTCTAAATAAAATATTTAGGACGAGATGAACATTTTCTTGGCCCTAAAATGAAATTTTGAAAAAGTGCAGTTTTTCTATTGCAAATAAAATCCGAATAAAACCAAATAAAATCAAATAAAATCAAATAAATGATTTTAATAATTTTCCTCCAATATTTCAATTATTTTGGAGAAGTCATATTATCTCCTCTCATTTAATTTAATGTAAAATATTTTTCAGAGAGAAAAATAATTAAAACCAAAATCCTCGTTTCATTATTTGATAAAAACCAAATATGAAAATCGGGGAAATCCCCAACTCTCTTCGAGGGTCCTTGAGTTGCTTAGGGTTTCGAGGATAACGGAAATGCAGTAAAACATGATATGCATGAATGATCTATGTATAACATTCCAAATTGAAAATTTGGGATATTACAAACCTACCCCCCTCAAGATGAATCTCGCCCTCGAGATTCGGGTTGGCTAGAAAATAGGTGTGGGTGGTCTTTGCGGAGATCATCCTCTCGTTCCCAGGTGGCTTCATCCTCGGTATGGTGGCTCCAGTGAACTTTGCAAAACTTGATAACCTTGCTGCGGGTGACTCTGCTGGCAAACTCAAGAATCTTAACTGGCTTCTCCTCATAAGTCAAATCACTGTCCAACTGAATTGCCTCCAAGGGTACTGTATCTTTTAACGGTATATCGGACATCTCAGCATGACACTTCTTCAATTGTGAAACGTGGAACACATCATGAACTCCTGACAATCCCTCAGGTAATTCCAATTTGTAGGCAACTTCTACCATCCGTTCCAAAACATGATACGGTCCTACAAATCTCGGGGGTAGCTTCCCTTTAACTCCAAAACGTTTCACTCCTCGCAAGGGTGATACTCGCAGATATACTCGATCTCCAATTTCGTAGGTTACCTCCTTGCGTTTCGAGTCTGCGTAACTCTTCTGTTTGGACTGAGCAATCTTCAGTCTATCACGAATCAGTTTGACCTTCTCCTCAGATTCCTTGATTAAGTCTGGTCCAAACAACTGTCGGTCTCCTACCTCATCCCACATCAACGGTGTTCTGCACCTGCGTCCATACAGGGCTTCAAACGGTGCCATCTTCAAACTGGCTTGGTAACTATTGTTGTACGAGAACTCTGCGTAAGGCAAATTGTCATCCCAACTAGATCCATAATCTAGCGCACAGGCTCTCAGCATGTCCTCCAAAATTTGGTTGACTCTCTCGGTCTGTCCATCTGTCTGCGGGTGAAATGCTGTACTGAACTCCAATCTCGTCCCCAAAGTCTGGTGTAACTGATGCCAAAACTTTGAAGTGAACTGTGTTCCTCGATCTGATAGATGGTCCTCGGAACTCCATGCAGACATACGATCCTGGACATATATATTTTGGCCAACTTCACACTTGTATAAGTGGTTTTCACTGGAATAAAGTGAGCCACTTTGGTTAAGCGATCAACTACTACCCGTATGGAATCATATCCTGCTTTGGTCCAGGGCAATCTGGTGATAAAGTCCATGCCAAGTTTATCCCACTTCCATTCGGGTATCGGCATAGGCTGTAACAGTCCTGCTGGCTTCTGATGTTCTGCCTTCACTCTCTGGCATACATCACCTACGACTACATACTCCGCAATATCCTTCTTCATACCAGTCCACCAGAAACGCTCCTTCAAATCCAAATACATCTTCGTGTTTCCAGGGCGAATCGAGTATGGTGAGTCATGAGCCTCCTGAAGTATTTACTTCATGATCTTTGCATTATTGGGCATATATACACGGTCCTCGAACCATAAGGTGTCGTGATCATCCTCTCTTTTACCTCAACAATCTCTTTGTCATCCTTCTGAGCTTCACGAATCTTTCCCAACAATGTAGACCGAACTTCCATTGCTGCAACAAAACCTTTGGGAACAATCTCCAACCGAAGTTCCCTGAGATCCTCGGCTAACTCCTTTGGTAATCCTCCGCTTATGAGGATATTCGTCCTTGTTTTCTTTATGGTTGTGTCCTATTTCTCCACAAAGCTTGTATGCACAAGGTTTCTTCGTATCCTTTCCATAAGGCTTTAACTTCTGGGACACAAGACGAGACTTTAGCAGAATAAACTTATATTTCCTTCCAAGTGGTTACTCCTTGCCATCCATTGATGGTTTGGTACATCCTCTACCAGGTAGTGGAACCTCTTTTAAAGCACTCAAGAGCATGCTGGGTCATATCCTCTCTGGCTATAGGGTTATTCTCCATGTGATCCTCCATGTTCTGAATCCATTGGTCCATCTCCAATTGAATCATCGGTCTAGGAAACATGAGTTCATATCCATTCATCCTCTATTGGGTCCATGTGTTTTGGGGTGAGATGAGAGGGATAGAGAGGGATACGCACAATGTAAACAATAGTTTTGAAAAGACAGATTTTATTGTGGCTGTCGGAAAACATCAAACAAATGACAGCTCACAATCGTCGCATCTAACGTGGGTATATAACAGGGGTTTGGTCTTCTAAAGGTTAATAAATCTTCAAAGTCATCAAACTCTTCAAGTCGTGTTCATGTCTCCGATGGCTTCTTCCGATCGTGCTTGTCTTTCTCAAGTCCTTTTTGCCAGCTCATCTCTGTTGTCGCAAAGTCTCTCATGACGTCTTTTAATATTTCTAGAGTTGCGTTCCAAACTTCTGTGTTTCAACATCCTTGGCATGAACCACGGTCCTACTGTCCTTCAGTTCCTGACGAATCTCCGGTATCTCGAGGTTTTGCTCCTCCAGCTTGGCTACTTTCAGCTTCTAGGTTAAGTTCTTCACGAAATGCTTCCTTGTCAAATATGGTTTCATGCAGATCCATCTTAACTTCCTGATGTAATACTCCAGATCCTGGTGATACACCATCTAAGGTTAAAACTTCGTCTTGCTGATAGTTGCTTCATCAGCCTTCTTGTCATCCAATCCTTTTGAAGAAATGCATGCTTAACTCAGCACAGTGACAATAGCATAAGCGGGCGATAACATCTTGGATATCCTGTGTTTATGCCCATGTCATTACCATGAGCTATCATTCCATAATTGACATCTCCTGCCTTGGGGTTTTCTTGACAAAACTTTGAGTTCTATGCTCCATGTTCCGGTCTTTCTCCAATACACCTTGATCTCGATATTGGCAGCTGCAATAACCTGCCAAATTCCATAAGGGTAGCCTTCCTAGGTCATACTAAATCTGGAAATTCTTCAAAGCCTTCAAATCTCCTAGTCTTCGGAGTCTTCAACCACTGTAGTTTCCATTATCATAATGTATGGTAAAATCCTCTTCATTCCGAATGGTCTTAGTTGTCCGTTATCTTGTACTTCTTGAAGTGGTCTCATCCGTCGAATCTTCGTGTGGTCAAAAGGGGAAATGGGTATGGTCTCTCTAAAAGGGAATATTTGAATAAGCTCAGAAGAGAAGAGAGGTAAAAGATCTTTTTGAAAAGAAGGTTATAGAGAAAATCTTTCCTATGGGCTTGCCAGTTTCTAGGTCTTACGTACTACAGTCAACATGTGCTCTGATACCATCTTGTAGCGACCCGACCTCAGATGGTCAAGTCTCTGTGCTTCAGTGTCATCCCTGGATCGGTAATGCTGACACACACAGTACTCGAAGGATTTATAACAGAGTAGCAATCACACACTTATTACATCGAATGCCTCAAAAGAGAACTTATTACAATAATATGGCTTAAGGCCATCTAATACGATAACAGCGGAAGGCCTGGAAGATAAAGTGAGTCCATCAACTCCAACGGCATAGCTGAGCTGCACGGCAACGACCTAACGAACCTTACTCCTCGTCTGAAAAGTCTGCAACATAATACGTTGCAGCCCGAGAATGGGTTAGCACATGGAATATGTTGGCAATATAACACAGTAGAGCAAGAATAGAATAATGCTATCACTACATGCATATTTGGCTGGTGGAAAGCTCTATGGTTATAGTTTTGCGGAAAGCCAATTTTTTCCTACAACAAAGGAATAGATTTTATTTAACTATCATGGTGGAGGAATAGATTTTATTTAACTATCATGGTGGTTAAACAACATTGAGAAGGTACCCCCAACTCAATCCCAATTAAAGTAGTTAGCAACCCAACAATATTAATTAAGCATGTTGAGATACATGTGATAACCCAAGTACTAGATACTCAAAATTGTCCATAATCGGGGACACGGCTAACCATGATTAGATTGTACACTCTGCAGAGGTTTGCGCACTTTTCCCCACAAGACTCGATCGCCTCCGTTGGATTTCTCGCACTGCATGGTGTTTGAGAAATAGATGACCGAGACACAGTCTTTCAGAAACATTAACTCTCTACTCCGGGTAGACCATACCAAACCTACAAAACCCACTACCTGCTGATCTACCTCTTCAAGAGCTTCACGTAACTTACTCAACTATGCTAGAGCCCATAATAGCTTGTGGCTGCACACGGAAGTATCTAGCATGAATCTTCTCAGTTCCCTTTGAGCCTGGGTGGTGGTCCATAGGAAGATCACACGGGTACCCCGGGATTTCCAAAAAAACAGACAACACTGGGTTCCCCAGGTGCCTCAATCCACCCAGATGTTAATTTAAGTTGCCACCTTAAGTTGAACCATTAATTAACAATCTCACATCTGTCACATATTCACTCAAACCCGAACCACGTCTACGAGCATAGCATAGCATAGTAATATAAGCAAGCGTAGAAGTAACTCCCAAGGGTTTGAATATAACCGGGCAATAGGTTCTACCTCATCAACTACTTCCCAACCCACAAGTTAATGACATCCTAATCATGCAATGTTTGAGGATTGAAACTAATGCATAAAAATTGGGTGTGGAAAGAGTATGATCAATGTGTTACTTGCCTTGCTGATGATCCGCGAATCCTAGAGACTCATAGTAACACACTTCGCACTTCGGGAATTCTTTCGCAAGTAAACAATAGCATACAGAAGTAACAAGCAAGATGCACAAGCAAAACTCAAATAAGAGAGGTTGACCAGAAAGTTCAACTTAAGAACTCCGGTTCGCAAAAAGAATCAAATCAGATGAAGCAATGAAACTCAAACGGTGAAAGAAAGAAGCTTCGTTTACTAATCTGAAACTAGGTCAACTTTACAGTAGAAAAAACTTGTTTGAGTTGGTTAAACGGAAAGAGGTTTTCGAGATGAAACTCCAGGCCCTTGAATCGCCTGATTCCGATAAACGAGCGAAATGATAAGCAGAATCTAAGATTGGATCAGAAATCACGATCAGAGAAATCGCGGAATAAATCCGATAAAAGAAAACTGACGAACGGACTAACGAACGAACGTTCGTTAGCTGGATCTAAACGATGATCCCGTTCGTTAAAACAAACGAACAAGTGAACGCTCGCTAAATAAGTAAACTGGAGAAAAACCGATCTATTTAAAAAAAACGAAAACTAGGGTTTCCAAAAAAACCGAATCGGTTTTCTAGAGAAAATCGGCGGTGGCCGCTACCTCGTCGGATCCGACGGGGCACGGGGCTCCGGCGGGCTGGGGCTTCGGTGGCGGGGCGGCGGGCTTGCGGCGGCGGTGGTGAGGCAGCGCGGCGCGCGAGAGGCGGCGACAGCGGCTTGTGGCGGCGGCGAGGCGCGGGAGGCGGCGAGGCGGTGCGGGCGGCAGCGGCTGTGGCTTGGCGGCGGCGGTGGTGTGTGGTGGTGGGGGTCGGGGTGGCGCGTATATAAAGGGGGCATGGCGGCGCGGCTTGGAGGAGGGGGCAAGGCGTGGCGGAGGCGGAGTCCGGCTGGGACTCCGGTCCAAGTCGGCGGCGGCGGCACGAGCGGAGGCGGCGGCGGCTGCGGGCCGGCCTGGCTCGGCTAGGCCTTAGGCCCATTCGGGCATGGAAACTTTTTTTTTAAATAATTTCGCTGACGGAAATAAAATCCTAGAAAAATAAATAAAAATCTAAAAATGCCAAAACAAATTTTCACCGTCTAAATAAAATATTTAGGACGAGATGAACATTTTCTTGGCCCTAAAATGAAATTTTGAAAATGTGCAATTTTTCTATTGCAAATAAAATCCGAATAAAACCAAATAAAATAAAATAAATGATTTTATTATTTTTCCTCCAATATTTCAATTATTTTGGAGAAGTCATATTTTCTCCTCTCATTTAATTTAATGTGAAATATTTCTCGGAGAGGAAAATAATTAAAATCAAAATCCTCGTTTCATTATTTGGTAAAAACCAAATATGAAAACCGGGGAAATCCCCAACTCTCTCCGAGGGTCCTTGAGTTGCTTAGGGTTTCGACGATTTCAGAAAGGAAATGCAGTAAAACATGATATGCATGAATGATCTATGTATAACATTCCAAATTGAAAATTTGGGATCTTACATCTGCATACGTTCGACTCGGTGACGTCCCACGAACTCACGATCCAGCAGAGTGTCGAGGGAAAGCTTCATCAGCATGACGGCGTGATGATGATGATGATGAAGCTACCGGCGCGGGGTTTCGCTTAAGCACTACGACGATATGGCCGAGGTGGATTATGGTGGAGGGGGGAACCACACACGGCTAAGAGATCAATGATCAACTAGTGTGTCTATGGGGTGCCCCCTGGCCACGTATATAAAGGATAGAGGGACGAGGAGGCCGACCCTCATAGGGCGCGCCCAAAGTGTGGAGTCCTACTAGGCCTCCCTAGTCCTAGTAGGATTCCACCTCCCACATGGAATAGGAAAAAGGGAAGGGAGAAGGAGAAGGAAGGAAGGGGGAGCCCCCTTTCCCTAGTCCAATTCAGACTAGTCCATGGGGAAGGGGCGCGACCACCCTTGAGGCCTTTCTCTCCTTTCTCGTATGGCCCATTAAGGCCCAATACGAATTCCCGAAACTCTTCGGTACTCCGAAAAATACCCGAATCACTCGGAACCTTTCCGATGTACGAATATAGCCTTTCAATATATCGATTTTTACGTCTCCACCATTTCGAGAATCCTCGTCATGTCCCTGAACTCATCCGGGACTCCGAACAAACTTCAGTCATCAAATCACATAACTCATAATACAAATCATCACAGAACGTTAAGCGTGCGGACCCTACGGGTTCGAGAACTATGTAGACATGACCGAGACTCATCTCCGGTCAATAACCAATAGCGGAACCTGGATGCTCATATTGGCTCCTACATATTCTACGAAGATCTTTATCGGTCAAACCGCATAACAACATACGTTGTTCCCTTTGTCATTGGTATGTTACTTGCCCGAGATTCGATCGTCGGTATCATCATACCTAGTTCAATCTTGTTACCGGCAAGTCTCTTTACTCGTTCCGTAATGCATCATCTCGCAACTAACTCATTAGTCACATTGCTTGCAAGGCTTATAGTGATGTGCATTACCGAGAGGGCCCAGAGATACCTCTCCGATACACGGAGTGACAAATCCTAATATGATATATGCCAACTCAACAAACACCATCGGAGACACCTGTAGAGCATCTTTATAATCACCCAGTTATGTTGTGATAGCACACAAGGTGTTCCTCCGGTATTCGGGAGTTGCATAATCTCATAGTCCGAGGACATGCATAAGTCATGAAGAAAGCAGTAGCAATGAAACTGTAACGATCATAATGCTAAGTTAACGAATGGGTCTTGTCCATCACATCATTCTCCTAATGATGTGATCCCGTTCATAAAATGACAACACATGTCTATGGTAAGGAAACATAACCATCTTTGATAAACGAACTAGTCAAGTAGAGGCATACTAGGGATACTATGTTTTGTCTATGTATTCACACATGTACTAAATTTCCGGTTAATACAATTCTAGCATGAACAATAAACATTTATCATGAAATAAGGAAATAAATAATAACTTTATTATTGCCTCTAGGGCATATTTCCTTCTGTCTCCCACTTGCACTAGAGTCAATAATCTAGTTCACATCGCCATGTGATTTGATACGTCTCCAACGTATCTATAATTTATGAAGTATTCATGATATTATATTATCTGTTTTGGATGTTTGTGGGCTTTATTGTACACTTTTATATTATTTTTGGGACTAACCTATTATCCGGAGGCCCAACCCAAATTGTTGTTTTCTTGCCTATTACACTGTTTCGAAGAAAAGGAATATCAAACGGAGTCCAAATGGAATGGAACCTTCGGGAGAGTTATTTTTGGAACGGAAGCAATCCAGGGGACTTGGAGTAGACGTCAGGGAAGCTTCGAGGTGGCCCCGAGTCAGGGAGGCGCGCCTGCCCCCTGGGCGCGCCCCCCACCCTCGTGGCTCCCCTGACCGACTTCTTTTGCCTATATATGTCCATATACCCTAAAAACCTTCGGGAGCAGAATAGATCAAGAGTTCCGTCGCCTCAAGCCTCTGTAGTCACCAAAAACTAATCGGGACCCTGTTCCGGCACCCTGCCGGAGGGGGGATCCCTCACCGGTGGCCATCTTCATCATCCCGGTGCTCTCCATGACGAGGAGGGAGTAGTTCACCCTCGGGGCTGAGGGTATGTACCAGTAGCTATGTGTTTGATCTCTCTCTCTCTCTCTCTCGTGTTCTTGAGGTGGTACGATCTTGATGTATCGCGAGCTTTGCTATTATAGTTGGATCTTATGATGTTTCTCCCCCTCTACTCTCTTGTAATGGATTGAGTTTTCCCTTTGAAGTTATCTTATCGGATTGAGTCTTTAAGGATTTGAGAATACTTTATGTATGTCTTGCATGTGCTTATCTGTGGTGACAATGGGATATCACATGATCTACTTGATGTATGTTTTGGTGATCAACTTGCGAGTTCCGTGACCTCGTGAACTTATGCAGAGGGGTTGGCACACGTTTTCGTCTTGACTCTCCGGTAGAAACTTTGGGGCACTCTTTGAAGTACTTTGTGTTGGTTTGAATAGATGAATCTGAGATTGTGTGATGCATATTGTATAATCATACCCACGGATACTTGAGGTGACATCGGAGTATCTAGGTGACATTAGGGTTTTGGTTGATTTGCGTCTTAAGGTGTTATTCTAGTACGAACTCTATGATATATTGAACGGAAAGAATAGCTTCATGTTATTTTACTATGGACTCTTGAATAGATTGATCAGAAAGAATACCTTTGAGGTGGTTTCATACCCTACCATAACCTCTTCGTTTGTTCTCCGCTATTAGTGACTTTGGAGTGACTCTTTGTTGCATGTTGAGGGATAGTTATATGATCCAATTATGTTATTATTGTTGAGAGAACTTGCACTAGTGAAAGTATGAACCCTAGGCCTTGTTTCAATGCATTGCAATACCGTTTACGCTCACTTTTATCGCTTGTTACCTTGCTGTTTTTATAAATTCAGATTACAAAAGCCTATATCTACCATCCATATTGCACTTGTATCACCATCTGTTCGCCGAACTAGTGCACCTATACAATTTACCATTGTATTGGGTGTGTTAGGGCACAAGAGACTCTTTGTTATTTGGTTGCAGGGTTGCTTGAGAGAGACCATCTTCATCCTACGCCTCCCACAGATTGATAAACCTTAGGTCATCCACTTGAGGGAAATTTGCTACTGTCCTACAAACCTCTGCACTTAGAGGCCCAACAACGTCTACAAGAAGAAGGTTGCGTAGTAGACATCAAGCAGTTTCTGGCGCCGTTGCCAGGGAGGTGAGTGCTTGAAGGTATATCTTTATATCTTGCAATCGAATCTTTTGGTTTCTTATTTTATCACTAGTTTAGTTTATAAAAGAAAACTACAAAAAAATGGAATTAATGTTGCCTCATATGCTTCATCTTTTTAATGTCTTTCGTGAAAATAAGGATTCCAATAATTGTGCTCAAGTGCTAGAAGAAGAATGCATTAGAATATTTGGCACTAAATATTTGAATGATGAGCATTATTGCAATGTTTTTAGTATGAATTCCTTGATTATCCATGATGCTAATGATATGCAAATCCACAAGCTTGGGGAAGCTATGTTTGATGAAGATGATATTTTTTGTCCCCCAAGTTTTGATGAGTAAATTTATTATGATGAAAGCATGCCTCCTATTTATGATGATTATATTGATAAAAGTGGATTTGGAGAGGTCATGACTTTATTTAGTGATGAATCCACTATTTCGGAAGAGGTTCCAATTGATTATGAGAATAAAGTTGCTATCTATGATGATTATTGTGATTACATGTATGCTATAAAGAATAATGATAACCATGAAACTTTTCATCATGATTTTAGTTTTCAATTGGATTATGCCTCACATGATAGTTATTTTGTTGAGTTTGCTCCCACTATTATTCATGAGAAGAAATTTGCTTATGTGGAGAGTAATAAATTTTCTATGCTTGTAGATCATGAAAAGAATGCTTTATGTGCTGGTTATATTGTTGAATTTATTCATTATGCTACTAAAAATTATTATGAGGGAGGAACATATGCTTGTAGGAATTGCAATAATATCAAGTTTCCTCTCTATGTGCTTAAAGTTTTGAAGTTATGCTTGTTTTGCCTTCCTATCCTAGTTGATTATTGTTCCCATAAATTGTTTGCTCAGAAAATCCCTATGCATAGGAAGTGGGTTAGACTTAAATGTGCTAGTAATATTCTTCATGATGCTCTCTTTATGTTTGAATTCTTGTCTTGTGTGAGCATCAGTGAAATTATCATGCCTAGCTAGGGGCGTTAAACGATAGCACTTGATTGGGAGGCAACCCAATTTTATTTTTGTTCTTTGACTTTTGCTCCTGTTTAGTAATAAATAATATATCTAGCCTGTGTTTAGATGTGGTTTTATGTTCTAATTAGTGTTTGTGCCAAGTAGAACCTTTGGGAAGACTTGGGTGAAGTCTTTATGACCATGCTGTAAAAAACAGAAACTTTAGCGCTCACGAGATTAGCTGCCATTTTTTACTGGAGAGTGATTTTAAGTTGATTCTTTTTGCAGATGATTAATAGCCAAATTACTCAGGTCCAACAATTTATTTCAGAATTTTTGGAGTTCCATAAGTATACGTTTGATACAGATTACTACAGACTGTTCTGTTTTTGACAGATTCGGTTTTCTATGTCTTGTTTGCTTATTTTGATGAATCTATGTGTAGTATATGAAGGTATGAACCATAGAGAAGTTGGAATACAGTATATATTACACCAATATAAATAAAGAATGAGTTCACAACTGTACCTAAGTGGTGGTTTTATTTTCTTATACTAACGGAGCTTACGAGTTTTCTGTTAAGTTTTGTGTTGTGAAGTTTTTGAAGTTTTGGGTAAAGATTCGATGGAATATGGAATAAGGAGTGGCAAGAGCCTAATATTGGGGATTACCAAGGCACCCCAAGGTAATATTCAAGGATAACCAAGATCCTAAGCTTGGGGATGCCCTCGGGGCATCCCCTCTTTCGTCTTCGTTCATCGGTAACTTTACGTGGAGCTATATTTTTATTCACCACATGATATGTGTTTTGCTTGGAGCGTCATTTTATTTTTGCTTTCTGTTATTTAGAATAACGTTTTGCATCTATATTTTCAATAAAAATGTCAAGGATAGCCTTACCATGCTTATTTTGCAAGTATACATGTTGCTGTTTCAAAACAGAAAGTTTACCGCTGTTGCAAAAATTCCCTAGAAAAGTCAGGAAATGATAAAATGTTGAAACCTTTTGAATAATAAGCTCTGATAAATTTACTACAGTGTGAATTTTCTTTAATAATTTTTGGAGCTAGGGAAGTATGGATCTTGCCGCATTCTTTACAAACTATCCTGTTTAGGCAGATTGCTGTTATGTTTGCATTGTTTGCATATGTTTGCTTGTTTAATGATTCTATTAGAGGATAGGAGTATTAAATATGCAGAGGCATTTAGTATGAAATGTTGAATAATAATTTTAGTGATTTGCTACAGTAGAGTATGATAAGGTTTCTGCATTGGTTTATACTAACTTATCTCACGAGTCCTTGTTGAGTTCTGTGTGGATGAAGCTTTTGAGATTTAGGGGGGCCGTGATATGAGAGGAATTAAGGAGACACAAAAGCTCAAGCTTGGGGATGACCAAGGCATCCCAAGATAATATTTCAAGAAGTCTCAAGCGTCTAAGCTTGGGGATGCCCCGGTTGGCATCCCACCTTTCTTCTTCAACAACTATCGGTTACTTTCGGTTGATCCTAAGTTTTTGCTTCTTCACATGATGTTTGCTATCCTTGAAATGTCGTTTTGCTTTGCTTGATGTTTGAATAAAATACCAAGATCTGAATTTCTTAAATGAGAGATAGTCTTCACAAAGCTACATAATTATTTAACTACTCATTGATCTTCACTTATATCTTTTTGGAGTAGTTTGTCATTTACTCGTGTGCTTCACTTATATCCTATGAGTAAATAGTTGAAAGAGTGAATATCTGTCAGGACCCCGATCCTAAGCCACATCGATCTAGCATGTAACACATCATATCACTTTGCGGCCTCACGCACGGTATTCCCGCGGGTGCCACCTTACCTGGCCCGGGACCGTTTGCGCCTTTTGGCTCACGTATATGATAGTGTCGCTAGCGTCCATATGACAGAGAACCCGGACCGACATGACTAGTCGTGAACCCAAAGTGTCACTAACTTATAGGGACAGGCATACATGAAACAACATCGAGCATGTCGGTCAACAGCGTGTGAATCCGGGCTGTAGCACTGGGCTAACAGGACTCCGGGAACCCGAGCTGTAGCAGGCTAGGCAGGACTCCGGATGTCACTGCGTGACATATCCCCGAAGGGACAGACACAGGAACGAAGTGAATCACGTGCCGGCCAGTCAAGTGTTCCGAAGCAGTAGTGCAGGGCTAGCAGGACTCCGGTGAACCGGGCTGTAGCGGACTACCATGGCTCATGGAAGCACAAGACTACATTTCCCCATAAGAGAGGCTACCAAGGATAAACAACTAGGTTGTCGAATCCCACACATACCAAGCATTTCAATCATACACACAATATGCTCGATATGTGTAAATACAACATGGCATCACACCATAACTCTACGACTCAAGTATTTATTCATTAGGCTCCGAGGAGCAAGATATTACAAACACGGGTCTCATGACCCAACATTCAGAGCATACAAGTCAAAGCACACGCGGAAGCTTAACATGTCTGAGTACAGACATCTACAAATGAAAAGGCTGAGAAGCCTGACTATCTACCAGATTCTGCAGAGGGCACAAGATCGTAGCTGAGGTAACAAGCTAAACATCAAAGTCCACGCGGAACTACTAGCGAGACTGACGTCTCTCTGCAAAAACATAAAATAGGCAAACGTGAGTACAAATGTACCCAGCAAGACTTACATCAGAACTAGCTACATATGCATCGGTATCAATAAAGGGGGGGGGGGGTGGAGTTTAACTACAGCAAGCCAGCTTTGACTCGGTGGCTATCCTGAACTACGACTGCAAGTAAATCCTTTGAGGTGGCGCACACGAGTCCACATATTCACCATATCAATACACCACTATGGATTCGCTCCCGTCTCCCTACGAGAAGGCCATCCATAGCACTCACGCTTATCTTGTGCATTTTAGAGTATCCACTTTCACTTGTCTATGAACTATGCAAGGTGTCCAAGTTTCCATATCCGAGGAATCCGGCTATTCGAATAGATAATGATAACCCTGCAGGGGTGTACTTCTTCACACACGCTCTCGCCACTTATCGCCCTGTACACGTCATGTACCTCTGCAACCTTCAAGCGGAAGCCGGGCGAGGGAGTCGGCCACGACCTGACTAACCACACAAGTCTCTCGTCCAGGTTTATCGCCTATTCGGGTTCCATCCGTAAGGAGATCCGGCCGGGGTGTCGCTCACGGCCCCAAACGATGTGTACAGGGTTCCAAGCCCACCAAATAGGCGACACTTGGCATACCCGGCCACGGTGCCTAGTCTGTCCCAAGCCCACCTGTACAGGGTGCCACTTGGTAGACTACTAACACTACCTACAAACACCAGAAACTAGTTGCAACTCCTGGACAGAGA
Source organism: Aegilops umbellulata (assembly GCA_032464435.1). Classification (NCBI taxonomy): domain Eukaryota; kingdom Viridiplantae; phylum Streptophyta; class Magnoliopsida; order Poales; family Poaceae; genus Aegilops; species Aegilops umbellulata. The sequence goes on along the minus strand of CP136057.1, from coordinate 109,631,466 downwards.
TCAAGTTGATTAATATGTCGAGAGGGCTTGGAGCGCCCGGAGCCCAATGTGTGGTAGTAACTGTTCATGGATCACAAACACAGAACTCAGTTCCTGAGGACGGCTACAACGAGACAACCCACGATGTACTCCTACATGGCCTCTCACCGCTACCTTTACCAAATCGTGTTCACACACTTAGCTCACACACAGTAGGACATGTTCATCACCATTCCAATTCATTCCCGATGAATCAGACCTGACTCAACTCTAAGCAGTAGCAGGCATGACAACAAGCATGAATGAGTAGGCACATCAGGGCTCAAACAACTCCTACTCATGCTAGTGGGTTTCATCTATTTACTGTGGCAATGACAGGTCATGCAGAGGAAAGGGGTTCAACTACCGCAGCATGTAACAGTTGAATCATTGTTGTCCTAATGCAGTAAAAGAGAGCAGGAGCGAGAGAGTGGGATTGTATCAGAATGAACAAGGGGTTTTTGCTTGCCTGACACTTCTGAAGATAGTATAGTTCTTCATCGGTGTCATCGAACACATCGTCGGAACGTCGTCTACTGAGAGGGTACAAACACCGGCAACGGAGAAAGAACACAGTCAATGCAATGCGGTAATATAATGCATGATCATGACATGGCAATATGATGTGAGTTGAGCTAATGCAGCTAGCAAGGATTTAGATGAAGTTGGTTTGAACCCATGGTTCAAATTCAACACCATGTAAGACATTCAAATGCCATTAATTCAAATTGTCTTAAACAGCAACTTTAAGTTGTTCAAACATGCATGAAAATGGTACAGATGGATAGATTAGATTTTTCTGATCATTTTTCATATATAAATCTTTGCATTTGGAGCTACAGTTGATTTATTATGAATTTTAGAAGTTTTGACTATTTTCTGGAATTTCCTGATTAAAAATAAATCTAGAAAATATAATACTGCATCAGCATGACGTCGGGGTGACGTCAGCGGTCAACTGAGACGGTCCAGGTCAAACTGACCAGTGGGTCCCGCATGTCAGGTCATTAGTCTAACTAATAATTAGTTATCTTTAATCCTAACCTAATTAACGGGCCGACCCCACCTGTCATAGGCTCAGGGGGAAGTCAACCTAGGCCCACGCGGGGTCAAACGTGGTCAAATGGGGTCAAACTCGCCGGCGGCTCGACGCCGGCGACGACAGAAACGGCAGGGCGGCTCGGATGCGCTACAGGGAACCATTCGAGGCGCCGTTGGGCTCTACGGAAAGCTGGCGCAATGGCGCGTCGGATGGTGGTGGTCTCCGGGCCTGGGGTGGCCGGAGTTGAGCGCGGCGTCGACCTCGGCGGCGGCCGGAGTTCGGGCGCACTCGGGAACGGGGCTGCGGTGGCCGTGGAGTGGCGTGCTTAGCTCCTACGGCACCTACGCGGCGCGGTGAGCACGTGGGTGTGCTCGGTTCGGAGCTACGACGACTGTGGCCACGGCGGCGAGAAGCTCGGGCGGCGGCGCGGTTCGGTCTCCGGCGGAGCAATGGCTACAACATGCAAACGGAGCGCATAGGAGGGGGGTTCGGGTCAGTGGCTCACGGCGAGTCGGACGAGCAGGGCGGCGAGCTCGGGGACGCGGAGACGGCGGCGAATCGACGGGCGCGGCCTTCGGCGACCGAGGAGGAAGAAGGGGGAGTAGCCGGTGATGCAGGTCATCCCAGCGCTTGGGGCCAGGGTGGGGCGAAGCAGCGGTCATCGGCGGTTCTTGCGGACTCAGAGTGGTGGTGAGGGGAGCACGGTGGGCGTGGCTATGGCGGCAGCGAGCTCAAGCACGCGTCGGCCATGGTGTCAGGGGGGTGAAGGAGAGAACAGAGGGGGGGGGAGGGCTCCAGGGGGAGAGGGGAGCGGTGCAGGGGTGCGTGGCGTCGTCCGGGCACGTCGAGGAATAGCCAGGCAGACAGGGAGGGAGGAGGTGGCCGGCGCGCGGCGACCACGCGCCCTCGTGCCTTCTGGCACGAGGTTGAAGGAGGCGGTGCTGTGGCTGGGCCGGCTGGAGGAGCTAGGCCGCCAGGTGGGCTGCCAGGCAGTTAAGGCCAGGTAGGTTCCTTCTCTCTCTCTCTCCTATTTTCTGTTTCGGTTTTTCTATTTTTGCTGTTATGTTTTGATTTAGTTCAAAGACCAAACCATTTTCAAAATTCATGGAAATAATTGTGTGAACTAAATGGACTTATCCAAGGCTACACAACAATTACCAGAATTATTGAACATATATTTATTATATAACAAATATAGATCCAATTCAAATATTTATTGAATTAATTCAAAGGCCCAAAATAATTGTTTATGAGATTCTAGAAATATTGGTTTGAATTTTATCCCTTGCCTATATTTCCAGAGATTAACAGGAACATTTTCTTGGACTCATTTGATGAGATTTAAATGTTGGTTATTTTTAGAGGTCTTCTGAGGCTTTTGAAAATTCCTGAATTTAAAGTTCATTTGAATTTAAACATGATGCTCACATGAAGGCTAGCCTAGTGCATACCAGAACTAGGGTTGTGACAGCTCACCCCTACTAAACAAGAATCTCATCCCGAGATTCAAGTCGTGAGGTAAGAATACAGAGGGACACAAGCTAACACATTCTTCATGATCCAGATGTCTTCTCGAGGATGTTGATTCATTGCATCACCTTGATCTCGACATCTTGCTTTGAGAACTACATCCAACATGGCGACAAGAGAGCAAGACAACATCACAAGACTGGATCATCGATCTTAATGAACACAAGATCAACTCACGGAATGAGACGTAGAAACATTTATGGAGCTGAGAGGCAAAACATGCATCAGGAGGGACGGAAGAAACAATTGATGAGGGTTTCAAAGTAGCGAGATTTTTTTTTGCCATGATTCCAAAACGGGGCACCTCAGGGAAGGTGACTCGAAGAACTATTTCCTTAAGTGGCAAAAAGAATTACTTTTGATACAAAGATCATTGAAATTCTTTATACCAGCCTAAGGCAATCACAAACGATCGTGTGAATGAATTCAAAAGAATGGCATACCCATACCAGAATGGATGATGTGGACTACCTTGTTGAAGACAACACAAAGGATGATTTTGCTTGTCATCGGGGATGGATGGGACCAATAGTAGGACCACTTTTGAAGAAGATCCAGAACAAGAATTACTAAGAAGGGAGCCCATAGTGAAATGGCACAAGGACGGTGCAAGCTAGGAACAAAATGCAAATGTTGGAATGTTCCAACCATCATATCTGCCTGAGATTCAGATCTGGTTAGTAACAGGTACTTCAGAAAACATGTCCGAAAAGGAAAGGTTGCAACACAAATCGACGGGATGGCGTTGCGAGATTCTCGAGGAATGAACTAAGATAGCAAGCTCCAAAACATGAGCTGGTTCTGCTACACACCTGTGGACACACTGTCCTAGACAAGCATGACCACCTGGTAGTCTTATAATAAAACACTACCGAGTTCTGGTTGGGAACCATCATCGAGGATAACGGAATCTGGTACAAATCCGTCTGGTACCTTCAGGACTAGCACTTAGAACTTATTATCTTTGAACAAATCAACCAGTGGCTTGGTGTGCTAGGAATACGAATGGAGTGGAGGTAATTAATCTGCCAAACCATGGGATACTTCGCACGTATGCATGACTGATTTGGGATGATTCCCGAGGAAACAAAAACAACCTTTCTCGAACTCACGGCGGCAACTTGCACCAAATGCACATGAATTCGGGGAAGTCACTTCTTCCATCCAAGCATAAGCTTCATGAACGGAACACGAAGGCATTGCTTACGAAATTTTCAACACCAGGTTGATGTTCAACATGAATCATGGGGGAGACAAAATGCTGCTGATGGGCTCAACAACAACTCATCGGAATTTCCATATCACTGGACTTCCACCATCATGTGAACACAGTGATAGCATTGGTCAGACCAAAAGATGTAATGGTGTATGCTCGAGGGATGAACCACGGGTAAGACAACATTACGAACATCGTTGGTTCTGATTTGACTTGACGATAGCCCATTCTCAAGACAAAATTTTTATAAGACAATAGATCCAACAACTAATCGCGAGGACCTGTCGACGAAGATATCGTCTTTCTTCAACACACACACACACACAAAAGATATCCCTTTAAAATGAACTAAGTTAGGCAAGCTTTTATCTTCCAACTCTCCAAGTTGTTGTTTAGCTTAACCAACTGGCTCGGGGTATCCAACACAGATTCTTGGAGAAGGGGTGGTTTACAAGAAACCAACTTGATCACGAGCTCAACATAGCGGTCAGGTAACAACCTGGTAATACTTCCGAGAAGATATTCGGAAAATCACGAACCACCGATATGATACTAAGCTCGAGATCAATCTTGCTTTTCAGGGCAAGACGATATGATCAAATAAGGAAGGATTGACACTATCCTAACTCATCGATCGAAGGGTGCACCAAAAAAAATGGACTTGCTAGCACGATCAGTCCTAGGATGGTTAATCAATAACCAACACGCTAAGACTGATATTAATGTGCAAAAACTAGGAAGCAACACGGTTGCTAGGAGTATTGATTTCACACATCAAAATTCACTTGTCGGTATTCCGGTTGCAACAACACAGAGACCGAGGAATGAAGAATGATGGCAAGAAGTATCACTTCATTAAGAATTCATAAGACACGGTGCAATTCGTATGATATTCTTGACATAAAGGGGGTAATACTCCATGGTAGGACAGAACAAAAGCTGGATTGGCATTTTGATCTGCGGAATACAACTGCTTTGACCCAATCCTAGATATAGATGAGGTACTGGAGTTTGTTTCTCCTAGTCATTCCGGAATAGAACGACTTGACGGACTACAAGAATAATAGGCATCGATGAACACGAATGCACACATACTCTTGACTCTCAATTGATAGACGAAGGTCAGAAAACAACTAAAGAGGGACAACTCAAGGAACATATAACTTTCTGAGTTGTGGATGCATAGATTAGCATGTCGAACGAGTTCAACATATTTCTTCCGGATAACCCATGCAGAAAGGAAGAACTGGCAGAATCACAATAAGAATGGAGTACTCCTCAAGAGCACCCTGGTTGTGATCTTTTGATTCAAAACGAATTTCTGCCAAGGATTGTTCATGGTATTTGGAAGAAGGAATACCACGGACCTCGAGGACTATCGCAAAGGTTACTAATATCCTAAAGGAACTAGCAACACTATCAACATGAAGCAAGTAGGGTGAATCTCGGGTTCAAGAACCCAGAAATAGAATGCCTACTACTAAGTGGCACCACGGGATGCTTTCCAGAATGGTGGCTAGAATCATCACGCTGGGAACACAAAACATGGCTAGATTGCTAGGTGACTCCCTAAAACACTTGGGGTCATAATAATAGCTCCAACCTATACGTCGAGGCAACAGAGTACCTTAACAGACCGACTAGCGTGGTTAATCTGACCCAAAAGGACATCGGAAACGGAGAGAAAGGATTGCAAACGCATCAGACTATTTAGAGACCTGGGATGACTCGGACAGCATAACGGCTGTAAATGCTCAGAAAAAGATTTGAGACATTCACAATAATTTGCATAGTCACTTAACAACATCATGTCAAGGTTCTGGTTCAACTGACAACATACTAAAAGTAGTAGAACTGAATTGAGGCCTGGAACCAACAATCCTATAAGTCTCTATCATAGTAACTCGTCATCCTGATAGATAGAAGAGAAGGCCTAGTTCTTAATCCCCGTAGAAGAGAAGAGGTTGACTCAGATCAGAAGGCCATGAGATATAAGGAGTAAAAAGAGCCTTACGTTCCCATCCACAATCAATTCCCTTATATAACTAAAGCATTTCTAGACTCAACTTCGACCAGTTTGGCTTGGTAATCCTACAGGCAGTCAGGCTCTGATACCAACGCTGTCAGGACCCCGATCCTAAGCCACATCGATCTAGCATGTAACACATCATATCACTTTGCAGCCTCACGCACGGTATTCCCGCGGGTGCCACTTTACCTGGCCCGGGACCGTTTGCGCCTTTTGGCTCACGTATATGATAGTGTCGCTAGCATCCATATGACAGAGAACCCGGGCCGACACGACTAGTCGTGAACCCAAAGTGGCACTAACTTATAGGGACAGGCATACATGAAACAACATCGAGCATGTTGGTCAGCAGCGTGTGAATCCGGGCTGTAGCACTGGGCTAACAGGACTCCGGGAACCCGGGCTGTAGCAGGCTAGGCAGGACTCCGGATGTCACTGCGTGACATTTCCCCGAAGGGACAGACACAGGAACGAAGTGAATCATGTGCCGGCCAGTCAAGTGTTCCGAAGCAGTAGTGCTGGGCTAGCAGGACTCCGGTGAACCGGGCTGTAGCGGACTACCATGGCTCATGGAAGCACAAGACTACATTTCCCCATAAGAGAGGCTACCAAGGATAAACAACTCGGTTGTCGAATCCCACACATACCAAGCATTTCAATCATACACACAATATGCTCGATATGTGTAAATACAACATGGCATCACAGCATAACTCTACGACTCAAGTATTTATTCATTAGGCTCCGAGGAGCAAGATATTACAAACACGGGTCTCATGACCCAACATTCAGAGCATACAAGTCAAAGCACACGCGGAAGCTTAACATGTCTGAGTACAGACATCTACAAATGAAAAGACCGAGAAGCCTGACTATCTACCAGATTCTGCCGAGGGCACAAGATCGTAGCTGAGGTAACAAGCTAAACGTCGAAGTCCACGCGGAACTACTAGCGAGACTGACGTCTCTCTGCAAAAACATAAAATAGGCAAACGTGAGTACAAATGTACCCAACAAGACTTACATCAGAACTAGCTACATATGCATCGGTATCAATAAAGGGGGTGGTGGAGTTTAACTGCAGCAAGCCAGCTTTGACTCGGTGGCTATCCTGAACTACGACTGCAAGTAACTCTTTTGAGGTGGCGCACATGAGTCCACATATTCACCATATCAATACACCACTATGGATTCGCTCCCGTCTCCCTACGAGAAGGCCATCCATAGCACTCACGCTTATCTTGTGCATTTTAGAGTATCCACTTTCACTTGTCTATGAACTATGCAAGGGGTCCAAGTTTCCATATCCGAGGAATCCGGCTATTTGAATAGATAATGATAACCCTGCAGGGGTGTACTTCTTCACACACGCTCTCACCACTTATCGCCCTGTACATGTCATGTACCTCGGCAACCTTCAAGCGGAAGCCGGGCGAGGGAGTCGGCCACGACCTGACTAACCACACAAGTCTCTCATCCAGGTTTATCGCCTATTCGGGTTCCATCCGTAAGGAGATCCGGCCGGAGTGTCGCTCACGACCCCAAACGATGTGTACAGGGTTCCAAGCCCACCAAACGGGCGACGCTTGGCATACCCGGCCACGGTGCCTAGTCTGTCCCAAGCCCACCTCTACAGGGTGCCACTTGGTAGACTACTAACACTACCTACAAACACCAGAAACTAGTTGCAACTCCTGGACAGAGATCAAGTTGATTAATAAGTCGAGAGGGCTTGGAGCGCCCGGAGCCCAATGTGTGGTAGTAACTGTTCATGGATCACAAACACAGAACTCAGTTCCTGAGGACGGCTACAACGAGACAACCCACCATGTACTCCTACATGGCCTCTCACCGCTACCTTTACCAAATCGTGTTCACACACTTAGCTCACACACAGTAGGACATGTTCATCACCATTCCAATTCATTCCCGATGAATCAGACCTGACTCAACTCTAAGCAGTAGCAGGCATGACAACAAGCATGAATGAGTAGGCACATCAGGGCTCAAACAACTCCTACTCATGCTAGTGGGTTTCATCTATTTACTGTGGCAATGACAGGTCATGCAGAGGAAAGGAGTTCAACTACCGCAGCATGTAACAGTTGAATCGTTGTTGTCCTAATGCAGTAAAAGAGAGCAGGAGCGAGAGAGTGGGATTGTATCGGAATGAACAAGGGTTTTTTGCTTGACTGGCACTTCTGAAGATAGTATAGTTCTTCATCGGTGTCATCGAACACATTGTCGGAACATCGTCTACTGAGAGGGTACAAACACCGGCAACAGAGAAAGAACACAATCAATGCAATGCGACAATATGATGCATGATCATGACATGGCAATATGATGTGAGTTGAGCTAATGCAGCTAGCAAGGATTTAGATGAAGTTGGTTTGAACCCATGGTTCAAATTCAACACCATGTAAGACATTCAAATGCCATTAATTCAAATTGTCTTAAACAGCAACTTTAAGTTGTTCAGACATGCATGAAAATGGTACAGATGGATAGATTAGATTTTTCTGATCATTTTTCATATATAAATCTTTGCATTTGGAGCTACGGTTGATTTATTATGAATTTTAGAAGTTTTGACTATTTTATGGAATTTCCTGATTAAAAATAAATCCAGAAAATATAATACTGCGTCGGCATGACGTCGGGGTGACGTCAGCGGTCAACTGAGACGGTCCAGGTCAAACTGACCAGTGGGTCCCGCTTGTCAGGTCATTAGTCTAACTAATAATTAGTTATCATTAATCCTAACCTAATTAACGGGCCAGCCCCACGTCTCATAGGCTCAGGGGGAAGTCAACTTGGGCCCACGCGGGGTCAAACGTGGTCAAATGGGGTCAAACTCGCCGGCGGCTCGATGCCAGCAACGACAGAAACGGCGGGGCGGCTCGGGAATGCGCTACAGGGAACCATTCGAGGCGCCGTTGGGCTCTACGGAAAGCTGGTGCAATAGCGCGTCGGATGGTGGTGGTCTCCGGGCCTGGGGTGGCCGGAGTTGAGCGCGGCGTCGACCTCGGCGGCGGCCGGAGTTCGGGCGCACTCGGGAACGGGGCTGCGGTGGCCGTGGAGTGGCGTGCTTAGCTCCTACGGCACCTACGCGGCGCGGTGAGCACGTGGGTGTGCTCGGTTGGGAGCTACGACGACTGTGGCCACGACGGCGAGAAGCTCGGGCGGCGGCGTGGTTCGGTCTCCGGCGAAGCAACGACTACAACATGCAAACGGAGCGCACAGGAGGGGGGTTCGGGTCAGTGGCTCACGGCGAGTCGGACGAGCAGGGCGGCGAGCTCGGGAACGCAGAGACGGCGGCGAATCAACAGGCGCGGCCTTCGGCGACCGAGGAGGAAGAAGGGGGAGTAGCCGGTGATGCACGTCATCCCAGCGCTTGGGGCCAGGGTGGGGCGAAGCGGCGGTCGTCGGCGGTTCTTGCGGACTCAGAGTGGCGGTGAGGGGAGCACGGTGGGCGTGGCTATGGCGGCAGCGAGCTCAAGGACGCGTCGGCCATGGCGTCAGGGGGGTGAAGGAGAGAACAGAGGGGGGAAAAGGGGTCCAGGGGGAGAGGGGAGCGGTGCAGGGGTGCGTGGCGTCGTTCGGGCGCGTCGAGGAGTAGCCAGGCAGACAGGGAGGGAGGAGGTGGCCGGCGCGCGGCGACCACGTGCCCTCGTGCCTTCGGGCACGAGGTTGAAGGAGGCGGTGCTGTGGCTGGGCCGGCTGGAGGAGCTGGGCCGCCAGCTGGGCTGCCAAGCAGGTAAGGCCAGGTAGGTTCCTTCTCTCTCTCTCTCTCTCTCCTATTTTCTGTTTCTGTTTTTCTATTTTTGCTGTTATGTTTTGATTTAGTTCAAAGACCAAACCATTTTCAAAATTCATGGAAATAATTGTGTGAACTAAATGGACTTATCCAAGGCTACACAACAACTACCAGAATTATTGAACATATATTTATTATATAACAAATATAGATCCAATTCAAATATTTATTGAATTAATTCAAAGGCCCAAAAAATTGTTTCTGAGATTCTAGAAATATTGGTTTGAATTTTATCCCTTGCCTATATTTCCAGAGATTAACAGGAACATTTTCTTGGACTCATTTGATGAGATTTAAATGTTGGTTATTTTTAGAGGTCTTCTGAGGCTTTTGAAAATTCCTGAATTTAAATTTCATTTGAATTTAAACATGATGCTCACATGAAGGCTAGCCTAGTGCATACCAGAACTAGGGATGTGACAATATCATAAATTTGAAATTATATATGTTTCATATGCTTATCCCATGGGGAGTAATGACTTCACATATAAGAAGTAGAGGTGGTAAATTTATTGAAGGTTAGCAGACATTGTATTGGTCACTTGAACAATTCATGATTGAATATTGAAGGAGAGAGATTCCACATATAAATATACTATCTTGGACATCTTTTGTAATTGTGAGCACTCATTAAATATGACATGCTAAAATGTTGATGTTGGACAAGGAAGACAACATAATGGGTTATGTTTTCTTATATCCTAAATAAAGTATATTGTCATGGATCTCCCAACACGTTGAGCTTGCCTTTCCCCCTCATGCTAGCCAAATTATTTGCACCAAGTAGAGATACTACTTGTGCTTCCAAACATCCCTTAAACCAGTATTGCCATGAGAGTCCACCATACCTACCTATGGATTGAGTAAGATCCTTCAAGTAAGTTGTCATCGGTGCATGTAATAAAAATTGCTCTCTAAATATGTATGATCTTTTAGTGTGGAGAAAATAAGCTTTATATGATCTTGTGATATGGAAGCAAGAAAAGTGACGAACTGCGTAATAAAGGTCCCTATCACAAGTGGCAATTTAAAGTGATGTTCCCTCGCATTAAGATTTTGTGCATCCAACCATAAAAACGTATGGCAACCTCTGCTTCCCTCTGCGAAGGGCCTATCTTTTATTCTTGTCTTTTACCTTATGCAAGAGTCATGGTGATCTTCACCTTTCCTTTTTACATTTTATCCTTTGGCAAGCACATTGTGTTGGAAAGATTCTGATATATATATCCAATTGGATGTAAGGCATCATGAGCTATTATTGTTGACATTACCCTTGAGGTAAAAGGTTGGGAGGCGAATCTATAAGCCCCTATCTTTCTCTGTGTCTGATTAAAATTTTCAACCCATAAATATCGCGTGAGTGTTAGCAATTGTGAAAGACTAAATGATAGTTGAGTATGTGGAGTTTGCTAAATCAAAGCTCTGACATAGACTCTTCTTGAAAATAAGATGAACTATAATTGTTTGATGACTAATAACACGGTTTGTTAGTTTTCAAGAAAGTTTATGATCTATACTTTAACATGTGAATAGCTTGTTACTTGATCATGAGAAGCTTTATGAGATGAGCTACATTTATGATATATAATGATGCTAGAAAAGGTGATTGAAATTATCATTGATCAAACTTGTGCACATGCTAGCATTCACACTTCATAAATTCTTTCTTTTATCATTTATCTATTCGAGGACGCGTAGGAATTAAGCTTGGGGATGCTGATACGTCTCCAACTTATCTATAATTTATGAAGTATTCATGCTATTATATTATCTGTTTTGGATGTTTATGTGCTTTATTATACACTTTATATTATTTTTGGGACTAATCTATTAACCGGAGGCCCAACCCAAATTGCTGTTTTCTTGCCTATTTCAGCGTTTCAAAGAAAAGGAATATCAAACGGAGTCCAAACGGAATGAAACCTTTGGGAGAGTTATTTTTGGAACGGAAGCAATCCAGGAGACTTGGAGTAGACGTCAGGGAAGCTTCGAGGTGGCCACGAGGCAGGGAGGCGCGCCCCCACCATCGTGGGCCCCTCGTGGCTCCCCTGACCGACTTCTTTCGCCTATATATGTCCATATACCCTAAAAACGTTCGGGAGCAGAATAGATCGGGAGTTCCACCGCCGCAAGCCTCTGTAGCGGCACCCTGCCGGAGGGGGATCCCTCACCGGTGGCCATCTTCATTATCCCGGCGCTCTCCATGACAATGAGGGAGTAGTTCACCCTCGGGGCTGAGGGTATGTACAAGTAGCTATTTGTTTGATCTCTCTCTCTCTCTCTCATGTTCTTGAGGTGGTACGATCTTGATGTATCGTGAGCTTTGCTATTATAGTTGGATCTTTTGATGTTTCTCCCCCTCTACTCTCTTGTAACGGATTGAGTTTTCCCTTTGAATTTATCTTATCGGATTGAGTCTTTAAGGATTTGAGAACACTTTATGTATGTCTTGCATGTGCTTATCTGTGGTGACAATGGGATATCACGTGATCTACTTGATGTATGTTTTGGTGATCAACTTGCGGGTTCCGTGACCTAGTGAACTTATGCACAGGGGTTGGCACACGTTTTCGTCTTGACTCTTCGGTAGAAACTTTGGGGCACTCTTTGAAGTACTTTGTGTTGGTTTGAATAGATGAATCTGAGATTGTGTGATGCATATCGTATAATCATACCCACGGATACTTGAGGTGATATTGGAGTATCTAGGTGACATTAGGGTTTTGGTTGATTTGTGTCTTAAGGTGTTATTCTAGTACGAACCCTGTGATAGATTGACCGGAAAGAATAGTTTCATGTTATTTTACTACGGACTCTTGAATAGATCGATCAGAAAGAATAACTTTGAGGTGGTTTCGTACCCTACCATAATCTCTTCGTTTGTTCTCCGCTATTAGTGACTTTGGAGTGACTCTTTGTTGCATGTTGAGGGATAGTTATATGATCCAATTATGTTATTATTGTTGAGAGAACTTGCACTAGTGAAAGTATGAACCCTAAGCCTTGTTTCAATGCATTGCAATACCGTTTACGCTCACTTTTATCGCTTGTTACCTTGCTGTTTTTATAAATTCAGATTGCAAAAGCCTATATCTACCATCCATATTGCACTTGTATTACCATCTCTTCGCCGAACTAGTGCACCTATACACTTTACCATTGTATTGGGTGTGTTGGGGACACAAGAGACTCTTTGTTATTTGGTTGCAGGGTTGCTTGAGAGAGACCACCTTCATCCTACGCCTCCCACGGATTGATAAACCTTAGGTCATCCACTTGAGGGAAATTTGCTACTGTCCTACAAACCTCTACACTTGGAGGCCCAACAACATCTACAAGAAGAAGGTTGCGTAATAGACATCATGATTTAACACCAATAGTTCACATCAACATGTGATTAACACCCATAGTTCACATCGTCATGTGACCAACACCCAAAGGGTTTACTAGAGTCAATAATCTTGTTCACATCGCTATGTGATTAACACCCAAAGAGTACTAAGGTGTGATCATGTTTTGCTCGTGAGAGAAGTTTAGTCAACGGGTCTGCCACATTCAGAGCCGCATGTATTTTGCAAATATTCTATGTCTACAATACTCTGCACGAAGCTACTCTAGCTAATTGCTCCCACTTTCAATATGTATCCAGATTGATACTTAGAGTCATCTGGATCAGTGTCAAAACTTGCATCGACGTAACTCTTTACGACGAACCTTTTGTCACCTCCATAATCAAGAAACATATCCTTATTCCACTAAGGATAATTTTGACTGCGCCAGTGATCTAGTCCTAGATCTCTATTGTACTTCCTTGCCAAACTCAGTGTAGGGTATACAATAGATCTGGTACACAGCATGGCATATTTTATAGAACCTATGGCTAAGGCATAGGGAATGCCTTCCATTCTCTTTCTATCTTCTGTCATGGTCGGGCTTTGAGTCTTACTCAATTTCACACTTTGCAATATAGGCAAGAACTCCTTCTTTGACTGTTCCATTTTGAACTACTTCAAAAATTTGTCAAGGTATGTACTCATTGAAAAAACTTATCAAGCATCTTGATCTATCTCTATAGATCTTGATGCTCGATATGTAAGCAGCTTCATCGAGGTCTGTCTTTGAAAAACTCCTTTCAGACACTCCTTTATGCTTTCCAGAAAATTCTACATCATTTCCGATAGACAATATGTCATTCACATATACTTATCAGAAAGGTTGTAGTGCTCCCACTCACTTTCTTGTAAATACAGGCTTCACCGCAAGTCTGTATAAAACTATATGCTTTGATCACACTATCAAAGCGTACATTCCAACTCCGAGATGCTTGCACGAGTCCATAAATGGATCACTGGTGCTCACACACTTTGTTAGCATCTTTTGGATTGACAAAATCTTCTTGTTGCATCATATACAACACTTCTTTAAGAAATCCATTAAGGAATGCAGGTTTGACATCCATTTGCCAAATTTCATAAAATGCGGCAATTGCTAACATGATTCGGACAGACTTTTAAGCATAGATACAAGTGAGAAAATCTCATCATAGTCAACACCTTGAACTTGTCGAAAACCTTTTTGCGACAATTCGAGCTTTGTAGATAGTAACACTACTATCAGTGTCCGTCTTCCTCTTGAAGATCCATTTATTCTCAATGGCTTGACGATCATCGGGCAAGTCAACTAAAGTCCACACTTTGTTCTCATACATGGATCCTATCTCAGATTTCATGGCCTCAAGCCATTTCGCGGAATCTGGGCTCATCATCGCTTCCTCATAGTTCGTAGGTTCGTCATGGTCAAGTAACATGACTTCCGGAACAGGATTACCATACCACTCTGGTGCGGATCTTATTCAGGTTGACCTACGAGGTTCGGTAGCAACTTGATCAGAAGTTTCATGATCATCATCATTAGCTTCCTCACTAATTGGTGTAGGAATTACTGGAACTGATTTATGTGATGAACTACTTTCCAATAAGGGAGCAGGTACAACTACCTCACCAAGTTCTACTTTCCTCCCATTCACTTCTTTTGAGAGAAACTCCTTCTCTAGAAAGAATCCACTCTTAGCAACAAAGATCTTGCCTTCAGATCTGTGATAGAAGGTGTACCCAATAGTTTCTTTTGGGTATCCTATGCAGGCGCACTTCTCCGATTTGGGTTTGAGCTTATCAGGCTGAAACTTTTTCACATAAGCATCGCAACCCCAAACTTTAAGAAACGACAGCTTAGGTTTCTAGCCAAAGCATAGTTCATACGGTGTCGTCTCAATGGATTAGACGGTGCCCTATTTAACATGAATGTAGCAGTCTCTAATGCATAACCCCAAAATGATAGTGGTAAATCGGTAACAGACATCATATATTGCACTATATCCAATAAAGTACGGTTATGACATTCGGACACACCATTATGTTGTGGTGTTCCAGGTGGCATGAATTTGTGAAACTATTCCACATTGTTTTAGTTGAAGACCAAACTCGTAACGCAAATATTCGTATCTGCGATCATATCGTAGAAAATTTATTTTCTTGTTACGATGATTTTCCACTTCACTCTGAAATTCTTTGAACTTTTCAAATGTTTTAGATTTATGTTTCATCAAGTAGATATACCCATATCTTCTCAAATCATCTGTGAAGGTCAGAAAATAATGATACCCGCCGCGAGCCCCAACACTCATTGGACCGCATACATCAGTATGTATTATTCCCAATAAGTTAGTTGCTCGCTCCATTGTTCCGGAGAATGGAGTCTTAGTCATCTTGCGCATGAGGCATGGATCGCAAGCATTAAGTGATTCATAATCAAGTTGTTCCAAATGCCCATCAGCATGGAGTTTCTTCATGCGCTTTACAACAATATGACCTAAACGGCAGTGCCACAAATAAGTTGCACTATCATTATTAACTTTGCATCTTTTGACCTCAATATTATGAATATGTGTATCACTACGATCAAGATCCAACAAAACTATTTTCATTGGGTGTATGAACATCGAAGGTTTTATTCATGTAAATAGAACAACAATTATTCTTTGACTTAAATGAATAACTGTATTGCAATAAACATGATCCAATCATATTCATGCTCAACGCAAACACCAAATAACATTTATTTTAGGTTCAACACTAATCCCAAAGGTAAAGGGAGTGTGTGATGGTGATCTTATCAACCTTAGAATCAGTTCCAACACACATCATCACCTCGCCCTTAACAAGTCTCTGTTTATTTTGCAACTCCCATTTCGAGTTACTACTCTTAGCTACTGAACCGGTATTAAATACCGAGGGGTTGCTATAAACACTAGTAAAGGACACATCAATAACATGTATATCAAATATACCTTTGTTCACTTTTCCATCCTTCTTATCCGCCAAGTATCTAGGGCAGTTCCACTTCCAGTGACCATTTCCTTTGCAGTAGAAGCACTCAGTTTCAGGCTTGAGTCTAGCTTTGGGTTTCTTCATGGGAGTGACAACTTGCTTGTCATTCTTCTTGAAGTTCCCTTTCTATCCCTTCACCCTTTTCATGAAACTAGTGGTATTGTTAACCATCAACACTTGATGCTCTTTCTTGATTTCTACCTTCGCTGATTTCAGCATCGCGAAGAGCTCGGGAATTACTTTTGTCATCCCTTGCATATTATAGTTCATCACGAAGTTCTAGTAACTTGGTGATAGTGACTAGAGAACTTTGTCAATTATTATCTTATCTGGAAGATTAACTCGCCCACTTGATTCAAGCAATTGTAGTACCCAGCCAATCTGAGCACATGCTCACTGGTTGAGCTATTCTCTTCCATCTTGTAGGCAAAGCACTTGTCAGAGGTCTCATACCTCTCGACTCGGGCATGAGTCTGAAATACCAATTTCAACTCTTGGAACATCTCATATGATCCATGGCATTCAAAACATTTTTGACGTCCCGGTTCTAAGCCGTAAAGCATGGTGCACTAAACTATCATGTAGTCATCATACCGAGCTCTGTCAAATGTTCATAACGTCTGCATCTGCTCCTGCAATAGGTCCGTCACCTAGTGGTGCATCAAGGACATAATTCTTCTGTGCAGCAATGAGGATAATCCTCAGATCACGGACCAAGTCCGCATCATTGCTACTATCATCTTTCAACTTATTTTTCTCTAGGAACATATCAAAAATAAACGGGGAGCTACATCGCGAGCTATTGATCTACAACATAGTTATGCAAATACTATCAGGACTAAATTCATGATAAATTAAAGTTCAATTAATCATATTACTTAAGAACTCCCACTTAGATAGATATCCCTCTAATCATCTAAGTGATCACGTGATCCACATCAACTAAACCATGTCCGATCATCATGTGAGATGGAGTAGTTTTCAATGATGAACATCACTATGTTGATCATATCTACTATATGATTCACGCTCGACATTTCGGTCTCAGTGTTCCGAGGCCATATCTGCGTATGCTAGGCTCTTCAAGTTTGACCCAAGTATTTTGCGTGTGCAAAATTGGCTTGCACCCGTTGTATGTGAACGTAGAGCTTATCACACCCGATCATCACGTGGTGTCTCGGCACGAAGAACTGTCGCAATAGTGCATACTCAAGGAGAACACTTATACCTTGAAATTTTAATAAGGGGTCATCTTATAAAGTGTCGGGTGGTTGGTGCGACATATGCCAACGGGTGGCTTATCTGTGTGGGAGCCAGTAAGACGTCGCCGGTGCCTGGAAGCGGGATAAGGCGAAGACATGCACGCCGGCGAATCTTACCCAGCTTCGGGACTCTCCGTGGAGATAACACCCCTACTGCTGCTCTGCGGGGTCTCCGCATGATCACTCGATGAACAAGCAACTACAAGGTGCTCCTCGAGCTGTTTGGCGAGAGGAAGAAGAAGGGCAAGGCTAGCTCCACTCTTCCCTCTATGTGTGTTGTAACCTAGATGAGATCAACCCTTTGCATGGGTGCCCCGGGGGGTTTATATAGGCCTACCCCCCGGGGGTACAATGGTAATCCGGCTAGGAGCGGGTCCCAGCCGTCAGTGTCTACGCTCGCCGGCTTCTGCGTCGGCTGCTGGGGCCCGCCGGCTGGTGGGCCCTGCCGGCTGCTGGCATCTTGGTTGACAGGCAGGCCCTACTGCCTAGGGCCCTGTCGGCGACCGATTACTGTTGCCTCAATCCTGATGATGAGGGCTTTATCGAGGTAAGCGTGGCTACAGCGCCGCCGCCTGGCGGGCGTTCGCTGTAGCCTCACGTCGTCTTGTCTTCTTAATGGGGCGCCTCCTTTGAGGGAAGGAGCAAGCCGGCTTTGGGAAAGCTGGCCGTGTCTTGGGCCGACTGGGGGAGGCCTGGCCGCCTTCGGGTGTCTCTCTGCCCAAAGGGGCCCACCGCCCGTGGGCTGCGCTGACAGCCCGCCGTGGATGGCGCCATAGTCATCATGGCAACAGTGCCGCGCCGGACGGGTCAGGGCTACCCCGTACGGCGCACTGTGCCAGGCGTGCTCCGGGTTTCGGGGGTGGTAGGCTTTACTGTAGCCACGCCCCGTCCCATCACCATTATGTGGTTGCGGGCCTCGAGGGCACGATCTTGACCGCGTCGTGGGAGCTGGCCTGTTGGAGTCGGCCTTCTCGTGGCCGGCTTCCGAGAGCCGGCCCTCCCGCGGCTTTCTTCATGAAGGTTAAGGCCGGGCCACCTTCCGACAGACGGCCTGAGAGGCAGCCGGCAGGGGGAAGGCGGCCCCACGTCTTGGTTTCTTGGAGGCCGAATCGGCTCGTAATTTTTTCTGAAGTGCCAAGGGGAGCCGGCTAGGCTACCCGTGGTCATTTACCCCGACAATAGTCCCCGAAGCTGGTCGCGCTTCGAGGTCGGCAAGGGGAACGAGAAGCTCGGTCAGCTTCCTATCTTGAGGAGCCGGCAGCTGGGAGCCGGGTCTGCTTATACGCGCCGCCTTGGACGGGCGCCGTGGTCTCGTCAACGGGAATGTGGGCCAACCCGCGCGCTGACCGCGCGCCTCCCCGCGTGTCACGTGGAAGAAAAGGCCTGCCATGGCGCGTGCGCGACGGGACGTCGCCGCAGGCCCGGGCCCGCCACGCCTGGCCTCGGCCCAGGCGCTGATCTTCTGCGGCCCAGGGTGGACGGTTTGCCTTCCCGCGGCCGTTTCACCACGCCGTCAAGGCGCGGTAATTGCGGGACATGGGGGAGTGGGCGCAGTTAATCCCACGTCCCCCACACCACGCCTCCTCGGCTCTGCCGCGAGGACCTATAAGTAGGGGGAGGAGAGGGAGCGGCAGAGGCTCGCACGCTCTCCCTCGATCCACCCTTCCCCGTCTTCTTCTTGCTCTCTTCGCTGCCGCAGCGCCTCTTCGCCGCGCCGTTCCGCCGTAGCGGGGTCGCACGCGCCTTCGCCGCCACCGCATCTTGCTTTTCGCCGCGCCGCTCCAATGGCGCTGTCGAGCTCGTGGGACGGCTCCAACGTCCTCGATGAGCACATCGAGTTCCTCCACCGGACGCGGCGTCTGCCCGGCGAGAACTACGTGTGGGTCCGGCGCGCGTCGGAGAAGGAGATCTCGCCGACACCGGAGGAGGGCGAGCGGGTGATCTTCCGCTCGCACTGCATACACGGCTTCGGCGTCCCGGCGAGCGGATTCCTCCGCTCGTTCCTCGAGTTTTACCACCTTCAGCCGCATCACCTCACCCCCAACGCCGTGATGCTGCTGTCGACCTTCGTCACCCTCTGCGAGGGTTTGCTTGGCGTCCTCCCCACCATAGAGCTCTGGGGAGAGTTCTTCTAGAGCAAACTCGACACCGTCGTCGCGGGCGTGCCCGCCCCATGCGGAGCTTACATCGCCATGAGGCGGACATGTGAGAACAATCCGTTCCCATCCATCCCGCTGATCCAGTCGGTGAAGCTCTGGTAGAAGTCCTACTTCTACGTGAGGAACGTCACCCCGCAAGGCGACTTTGTCAATCTGCCGGCTTACGTAGCCGGCCCGCCGGCTTCGAGGCCGGCCTTATGGAGCTACCGGGCCAGGACGCCGTCCCAGGCCGGGAACGCCGCCGTCGCCCGCCTCCGGGTGATGGTCCAGTCAGAGGGCCTGGTCAGAGCCGATCTGGTGGCCGCCTTCGTGGAGCGCCGGGTACTTCCGCTCCAAGGTCGGCCGCACATGATCTGCCAGATAAGCGACCGCTTCGACCCATGCCTGCTGAGCATCAGGGAGATGCCTCATGCCGAGGTGTCCTACCTGGTGAACTATACCGCCAACTGCAAGCTCGCCGAGGATTGGCGATTCGGCAAGGAGCCGTACTCTTGCGCCAACCCTCCGCCTGTCGTAAGTATTTCTTCTTTCCTTTCTTTTGTGTTGCCGGCTTCGATATGACCGGCCTCTGATCCACCGGCTTGTTTTCCGCAGAATCCTCTACTTCCGCCGACATCGGGGGCCGCAGGGGCAGAGCGCCCGTTCCACCCCGACCGCACGGTAGATGATGTCGATGATCCGGACCTCGGAGCGGCCGCCATGTAAGACGCCGCCGAGGGGGAAGGTGGCGAGGCAGGTGGCGCCGGGCTCGGAGCCGGCCTCCAGGACTGGGCGGACGACAACGAGGTCGAACCCGTCCCGCACCGCCAGCCGGCGCCGGATCCTCAAGGCGCGGGCTCTTCAGCCGCGCCGGCCGCCCGTGGCGCCACACCGAAGCGCCGGGCCGCGTCGACCTACTTCGGCAGCCGGCCGAAGAAGCCCAGGGGCACCGCCGCGGCAACCAAGCGAGATGAGGCGGCAGCGAAGGCGGCCCGCTTCCAGAAGGTTGTGAAGCGGCCGCAGGCGGTTTCGGCGTAAGTGTTAATCATCTTGTACTCTTGTCGTGTTCTTGGATTGGAGTTCTTCTAAATTCTTTGTTGGCTGGCCAGCCAGGGCGCCGCTTTCCCTTGAACGGGGCCCTGCCGCCTCTGTGATTGGATCAGCCGGAGGGTCCTCGAGCTCCCGCCGCGTGGACCCCCGCGCCGACCTCATGGAAGCCACGGCGCGGAATGCGCGGGAGGCACAGGAGGAGCGGGAAGCGTCGGAGCGGAGGGCCGCCCAGGCGGCGAAGGAGCAGACCGATGCGGCGGCCAAGGCCCAGGCCCAGGCCTCGCGCAACCGGCCTCCACAGCTCATTATCCTCCTACGGAGTGTGGCTCCCAACGCCCCCGTGCCTCCGTCTGAGGAAGCCGACCGTGGCCAGGCGGTGGTGGAGCGGAGGGAGGATGATGTGGTCGTCTTGGAGGAGGTGCCGCGGACGGCGCCGACTGGAGCGGGCCAGGGCGGCCAGCCGGCTGCGGCGCCGGTGCAGCCAGCCGGGAGCGAGCCGGCAGCAGGAGCCGGCCTGGCGGTGCAGCCGTCATCACGCTGGCGCGCGGGGGATGCTACCTTCGTGCCGGAGCCAGACAGAGCTGCGACCGCCAGTCAGACGGCAGAGGCCTTGGAGGCGGCCAGCTCCAACACGTCCGAGTGGGCGCCCAATGAGGAGACGGGCGAACTGATCGCGTCGGCCCAGGAGGTCCGGAGCCGGCTTCAGGCTCATGCCACCGCGCTGCAGCGATATACTCGCGATTTCGTTGTGACGCGGGCCATCGTTCGGGTGAGTCTTCTGGCCTTGGCTGCTTTGCCTTTTTGATTTCTTCTGTGAGGGCGCGTCAGCGCACCCACTGGGTGTAGTCCCCGAGATCCGGGCCGACTGCTGAGCAGTTGGGTCGGATCTTCCCCGACGACTTTTTCCTTATTGCTTCTTCCTTCGTCTTCATGCTTGTAGGGGCCAATGCCGACTTGAGGGAGCAGCTCGGCGGGGCCCAGACCGCCCTTCGCACCAAGGAGGCCGAGCTCAATGGCTTAGTCCAGGAGCGCGACCGCCTGGCCAAGAAGTTGGCCGACCAGGAAGAGAGCCACAAGGCGGCCCTGAAGGAGGCGCGAGATAGCGAGGCCGCCCTCAAAGCCGAGTTTGAGACCGAAGCGGCGAGCTAGGCTGAGGCGAAGCAAGCGCTGAGCTAGGGTTACAGCCAGATCAAGGATTTGATCGACGGTAAGCCGCCTCCCTTACTCCTTGCTCGCCCCTTGCCCTCTGATTCGTCTTCTGATTTGTGCTGCTTTTGTTCTCTGCGCAGACTACTTCCCCTGCCACTCCGTCGCGGCCTCCCAGGCCATCGAGGCCTACCGCGAGGCACGCCGTCAGGCGGGGGTTGAGATCGCGCTGGACGCGAGCCGGACACTTGAGGAGCAGCTCTTGGCGATCCAAGCCCGGCTGCAGCCGGCACACCGCATGCTCCGCCGCCTCCAGCGTGCCGGAGCGCAGGTGCTGGCCGCCCTCTGGCCAGGTGAGACGATTCCTCGCACCCCGAGCCGGACCGCCGACTGGCTGGAGGTGGCAGTCGGCCGCTTTGAGGCCTGGAAGGCCTCCGCTGCTCGATCCGGCGCCAGGCGGGCGCTGGAGTTCGTCCTGGCCTGGTACCCCGGGCTGAATTTGGAGCAGCTGAGGACTTGGCGGGAGGAGGCTGATGAAGAGCTAGTGGGGTTGCGGCCGGCTATCATCCAGCGCGCTTCGGCTCTTGCCGACTTCACCAACACCAGCGTCTTCGCTCCTGAGGTGGACGACAACGGCGCCGCCCAGCCGGAGGAGTGGTTCGGGATGAACCCGGCGGAGGAGATCGCCTCCAGCGATGAAGGTGAAGACGAAGAAGGGGAGGAGGGCGAAGACGTCGAGCCGGCCAGTGAAGCAACCAGCCCGCCTCAGCATGACCGTGCCTCCAGCAACGAGGCGCGTGCTAGCGCGCCCACTGTGAGAGGCGGTGATCATGCCGAGGTTCACCAGCCGGCCACTCCTCCAGCCGGCGCTACTGTCTCCACCGACCTGCCCGACTCGCCAGTCATTCCCTTGGCTTGATCTGCTGTCTTTGCTTTTCCTGCTTGTTACTCTTTGAACAATTTTATTAAGCTTGCGCAGTTCCACCCACTGGGGGTGTATTCAAACTATGTTGAATGTTAGCCTTTTCAAGGCCTTTTGTGTAAATATAATCATGCATGTGTTTGGCTTCCATTCTCGTATGCTTTTTATCCTTAGGCTGTTTCCTTTGCCGCCTTCCCCTGATTGTTGCCTTCCCAGCCGGCAGCTGCTCTGCAGTCTGTGGCTAAGGAAGGACTCGGCTATCTTTTTTTGGGGAAGGCAAGTACTCAAGCTTTCTTAGATTGTAGCGAAGTGAATGGAAACCGGCCGGCCGGCTACTCTTGTAGTCGGTCGGCGGTGGGAAAAAACCAGCTTTTGTTATATTAGTCCGTTAGTCCCTAGCCGATTTTCATGTGGGCGTCCTTTCCTGCCTTTGGTTCTTGCCAGCCGGACAGCCGATTCTTTGAACTGCGACTTTTGGCAAGAGAGGGCTTTGGAGCCGACACACTACTTGTCTGACCACGGGTAGGACTTCTAATATAGCTTAAGGCGGCCAGTCCCTGGGCCGACTAGTCGAACCCGGTGCCGGACGAGGGAAGTGAATGTAATGACATAATCATAAGCATGATACTCTTCATTCATAGATAAAAGATGGCAGTCCCCGAGTTCTCCTCGGGGGGCCTTTTGTCTCGTACTTAGTACAAAAGTTAGCGTGATACATACTGCATTTCAACTGTAAAATCTTCGGAGGAGGTTGGCGTTCCATGGTCGTTCCAACTCCTTGCCGGAGTCGTCTCTCTTTCGTGCCTTCGGCTTCTGTGCGTCGATCAGGTAGTAGGAGTCGTTTCCTAGCGCTCTGCTGATGACGAAGGGGCCTTCCCAAGGGGCCGAGAGCTTTTGCTGGCCGGCTGTTCGCTGGATCAGCCGGAGCACAAGGTCGCCCTCTTGGAAGGATCTTGGCTTGACCTTCCGGCTGTGGTAGCGACGCAGACCCTGCTGGTAGATGGCGGACCGGCTGAGGGCTAACAGCCGGCTTTCTTCCAGCAGGTCGACGCCATCTTCTCGTTCTTCCTTGGCCTCCGCCTCCGTGTACATGGTCACCCGAGGCGATTCGAACTCGATGTCGGTTGGGATGACCGCCTCGGCACCATACACGAGGAAGAAAGGGGTGAAGCCGGTTGACCTGTTTGGGGTAGTGCGCAGACTCCAGAGGACGGCCGGCAGCTCATCGAGCCAGCAGCCGGCCGAACGCTCCAGTGGCACGACCAGTCGGGGCTTGATGCCGGAAAGGATGAGGCCGTTGGCTCGTTCGACTTGGCCGTTTGACCGCGGGTGGGCAACGGACGCTAAATCCAGTCGGATGCCCTGCGTCACGCAGAAACGTGCCAATGCTCCCTTGGCAAAATTTGTGCCGTTGTCGGTGATGATGTTGTGCGGCACGCCGTACCGAGTTGTTATGTCGGCAATGGATGTTACGACAGTCGGCCCATTCAGCTTCTTGATCGGGTTTGCCTCGATCCACTTGGTGAACTTGTCCACGGCGACAAGCAGATGTGTCATGCCACCGCGCGCCGTCTTGAATGGGCCCACCATGTCCAGACCCCAAATGGCAAAGGGCCAAGTGAGGGGAATGGTCTTGAGTGCCGAAGCCGGCAGGTGTTGCTTGGAGCTGAAGACTTGGCATCCTTTGCAATGCTTGACTAATTCCTTGGCGTCGTCCAAAGCAGTCAGCCAAAATAATCCATGGCGGAAAGCTTTGACGACTAATGATCTTGAAGCCGCGTGGTGGCCGCATTCACCTTGGTGGATGTCTCTGAGGATTGCTATGCCCTTCTCTTGTTCAACGCATTGCTGGAAGACTCCAGTGACGCTGCGCCTGACGAGCTCTCTGTTGACGATTGTGTATGCTCCGGCTCGGCACTCGACTTGTCTTGCCTCTGTCTCGTTAGCCGTCAGTTCTTGGCTTGTCAGGAAGTTGAGGATGGGCTGGGCCCATGATGGAGCTGTGACTTCTTCTGTTGCCAACGCGGCTACTGCAACCAGGGTGGGCGGGCTGGGTTGTGAGATGCTGGAGTCGGCCGCCACCTGTGGTGTTGGTGCAGTCCCCGGGCCGACTACCGCAGTCCCCGAGCCGGGTTCAGAAGTCCCCGGGTCGGGTGCGACTACGGAAGTCCTCGAGCCACTTGCTGAAGTCCCCGCGCCGCCTACCGAAGGCCCCGGGCCGCCTGCGTGGCTCTTCAAGCCGGATCCGGCTGCATCGGGGCTAGGCGGCACGAAGATGGAATCGGACTCTGGAGACGGCTTGATAGACGGCTTGAGGAGGTGTTGCAGAGAGACGCCGGTTGATAAATCTTGTCGAGTGGAGCCTAATCGAGCCAGGGCATCTGCTGGCCCGTTGTCGGCTCGTGGTACGTGAAGGAACTCGCATCCTTCAAAGTACCCGCTGATCTGCTGGACGAGGAAGCGGTAGCTCGCCATGTTTGCGTCCTTGGCGTCCCAATCGCCGGATGACTGCTGGACTATCAAGTCTGAGTCGCCGTAAAACAGGATCCGGCGTATGCCGAGCTCTTTGGCAAGCCGAAGCCCGTGTACGAGCGCCTCATACTCGGCCACGTTGTTGGAGGCGGCGAAGTGAATTTGCAGCGTGTATCTGAGCTTGTCGCCTTTGGGAGAGGTGAGGATGACGCCGGCTCCCAAGCCAGTGAGCATCTTGGACCCGTCAAAGTGCAGGCGCCAGTGAGTGGAGTCGGGAGCCGGCGGCAGGTACTGGGTCTCGGCCCAGTCGACGAGGAAGTCGGCCAATGCTTGGGATTTGATGGTGGTGCGAGGCTGGTAGAAGATCGTGTAAGGGGCCAGTTCGATGGCCCATTTCGCCACCCGGCCGGATGCATCCCGGCTGCCTATGATCTCGGCGAGCGGGGCAGTGCATACGACCGTGATGGGATGCTCTTGGAAGTAGGGCTTCAGTTTCTTGGCGGCAAAGTACACGCCGTAGCACATCTTCTGTTAGTGCGGGTAGTTCTGCTTCGAGGTAGACAGCACCTCGCTCAAATAGTACACCGGCCTCTCGACCGGCTGAGCTCGGTCCTCTTCTGGGCGCTGGACTACGATGACGGTGCTGACCACCCGGCTGGTTGCAGCGATGTAAAGGAGCATGGGCTCTTTCTCAGCCGGCGCCGCCAGGACAGGCGGCGTGGTCAGCATCTTCTTCAGCTCGTGAAAAGCTTGGTCGGCTTGGTCGTTCCACTCGAAGTGAGTGGTCTTCTTCATGAGGCGGTAGAGGGGGAGAGCCTTCTCTCCGAGCCGGCTGATGAAGCGGTTCAGGGAAGCCAAGCATCCGGTGAACTTCTGGACGTCTTGCAGCTTGGTGGGAATCGCCATTCTCTCAATGGCCTTGATCTTCACTGGGTTGCATTCGATGCCGCGTTCGGAGACCAGGAAGCCTAGGAGCTGGCCGGCTGGTACTCCGAACACGCATTTCTCGGGGTTGAGCTTGATCCGGAATCGACGCAGGTTCTCGAATGTTTCCTTGAGGTCTTCTAGCAAGGTGCTGCACTTCTCCGTCTTCACCACAATGTCGTCCACATAGACGTGGGCATTTCTGCCGAGTTGCTTGAGGAGGCACTTCTGCATGCAACGCTGAAAAGTGGCACCAACATTTCTCAAGCTGAATGTCATAGTCAGGTAGCAGAAGGCTCCGAATGGCGTGACGAAGGCGGTCTTCAGGCGGTCGGCCGGGTCCAACTTTATCTGATGGTACCCGGAGTAAGCATCCAAAAAACTCAGCAGCTCGCATCCGGCTGTGGAGTCTATCACTTGATCTATCCTTGGCAGGGCAAAAGGATCTTTGGGGCAGGCCTTGTTGAGGCTCGTGTAGTCTATACACATGCGCCAATTGTTGTTCTTCTTCAGCACGAGGACCGGGTTGGCGAGCCGCTCCGGAAAGAACACCTCCATGATGAAGCCGGCAGCCAGAAGCCGGGCTATCTCTTCTACTACAATCATTCTCTTTTCCTCCGACAGCCGGCGGAGGGGTTGCTTGACTGGTTTTGCACCTTCTCGGACATGTAATTTGTGCTCGGCGAAATCCTTCGGAACACCCGACATGTCCTTGGGGGACCATGCAGAGATGTCCCGATTCTCACGGAGGAAATCGGCGAGCTCGCCTTCCTATTTGTTGTTTAGGTTTGCCCCAATGACAGCAAACCTTTCCGGGTGCTCGGGGTCAAGAGGTATCTTCTTCGTTTCCTTGGCCGGCTGGAAGGAACCTTGGGCATCACACTCTTTGGGATCGGGGGAGCTGCTTGCCAGCCATGGCCACGACCCCGTCCAACTTCTTCTTCTCTTCGGCAATCACTAGGGGCTCGGCTAGCCGGCTGCTGGCCGCTGCGCACTCGGCCGATTTCTTGTAGTCGCCGACTATGGTGATGATGCCCTTGGTGCTCGGGATCTTCATCCTCAGGTAAGCATAGTGGGGAACAACCATGAACTTGGCCAAGGCAGGTCGGCCAAGCAGTGCATGGTAAGAGCTCTCAAGGTCCACCACTTCAAACCAGATGGCCTCCCTGCGGAAATGATCCTTGTCCCCAAAGAGGACATCAATCTTGATCTTGCCAATGGGGGAGCAGGACAGGCCGGGTAAGATGCCATGGAACACAGTCCGGGTAGGCGTGAGTTGCTTCGTCCTAATGTTGAGCTTCTTCAGGGTGTCAAGGTACAGGACGTTGATGCTGCTCCCGCCATCTATCAACACGCGGGAGAAACGGGCTGCGCGTCTGTCTGTTGCAAGGGTGGCATCCAGGACCAGTGCATAAGAGCCGGGAGATGGCATCACCTCTGGGTGGTCAGCCCGGCTCCAGCTGATGGGTTTTTCAGACCAGTGCATGTGCTCGGAGGGGTTGGAGGCAACCGCGTTGACTTCTTGGTGCTCTCGGCGCCTGCTGCGCCGGTCTTCAGGCTGGCTGGTGAAGATGACATAGGCGGCATGCTCGTCGGGGAACTCGCCGTGCACGGCCCCGACTGCTGGTCGAGCGGCCGGCTGCTGCGGAGCCGGAGGCGGCGGACCAGCAGGTGGAGGCGGCGCCAACCCTTCGCCCTTGGAGATTCGGGTGAGCCAGTGGCACTTCCGGGTTGTGTGATTGGACGGCTTCGCGCCGCTGTGGAACTTGCATGGGGCGTCGAGGGTTTGCTCGTAGGAAAAGGCCGGCTGCCAAGCCGGCTGGCCGCCTTTCTGCTTCTTGGGTGCGGGCCGCCCTTCGGGCTGCTCGCCCTCGACCGTGGCCACCTGCCGACTGGTGGAAGGCGGCATGGGGCCCTTGCGCTTGTGGTCGTTTTGGTACGGGCGCCGGCCGGAATCCCCAGCCGGCGTCTTGGGCGCCGGGTTGAGTACATTCCAGGACGCATCTACCTGGAGCTCGGTCTTCATTGAGGAGTCGGCGGTGGCGTACTTGTCCGCTATGACCAGAAGCTCGTCGAGGGTAGTCGGCTCGTCGCAGAGGAGCTTGTGTTTGAGGAGGGTGCCCTCTCGGCACCCGGCTGTGAAGTACTCGACGGCTTGCACCTCGTGCACTCCCTCGCAAGAGTTGCGGAGCTCGGCCCAACGCGTGAGGTAGTCGCGGGTGGACTTGGCAGGGCCTTGTACGCACAAGGAGAGCTGTCTGGGCTTGGGAGCCCGCTTGTAGGTGCTGGTGAAGTTGCAGACGAAGGCTTCTGTGAAGTCTAGCCAGCTGTTGACGCTGTATGGCTTGAGGCTGTTGAGCCAGGTCCACGCCATGCCTTGGAGCATGAGGGGCACGTACTTCACGGCAACGCGCCTGTTGCCGTTCACGATGCGTACTGCGGTGGAGTAGTCGATCAACCAATCTTCCGGCTTCACGGAGCCGTTGTACTTGGGCGTGTCTCTTGGGAGCGAGAACCCTTTGGGGAAGGGCTCGTCGCGGATGCGGGGGCCAAAGCAAGGCGGGTCGACATCATCTTCTTCTTCAAGCGCCAGGGATTGCGCTAGGCGTTCGATCCGATGGCGGGCGTCGTTCTCGCCGACTCCTTCACGACGACCTAGTCGGCCGCTGAGAGTCGGATGCGTGACAGGCGGTGGGGTGGGATACCTTTCCCCACGAGGCGGAGGCGGAGGCAGGTTGCCCCGCCGCTCCACGGCTCGAGGGTGGCCTTCTGCGTCTCGCTCGATGGAGATCCGGGTTCGGCTTCGGCTGGCAGCCGGCTCTTTCTCGTGTCGCGCGCGGGTTTTACCCGCAATCGGCGTCCGGGACGTCGCGCCGTGTTCTCGGCGCGGTGGAGGGCTCTCCTCGCGGTTGTCGGCTTCGTGCCGCTGCGCGGCTGCATCGATTAGCTGCTGGATGCGTCTGGTCATGTAGGGGAGCTCTTCGGCCTCCAGTCCATCCAGCTCGTCTACGGCCGCCTGGGCGGCGCGCAAGTTCTCGAGCGGGGTGGTATAGACTGGGCGGTTGACTCCAAGCAAGTCGGCGATGACAGCGCCGCATTGCGTGATGACGCCGACTCGGCTAGGCCCGCTAGGAGGTGGCGTGCCGAAGGCGGGGTGGTCGACTTCGCGCTGGTGGGCCTCGGTGAGGCGTCTCACGGAAGCTAGTTTCCGGCCCTCCGCGAGGAGGGCGAGGCGGCGAGCCTCCAGTGCTTCGGCGTCGGCATCGGCCGGGAGGGGGACGGACAGGTCGTGGATCGGCGCCCGCGGGGCGTCGTGGGCGTTCTCGCCAGAAGCGCTGCCATGGCTGATGACCATCACCTCGGCGGTGGCAACGTCACAGCCATCGGCTCGGGGAAGCGGTTCGTCGTAGATGACGACGTTGGTGGGGAAGGCGTCGGGCGAGGCCGTGTCGGAGTCGACAAGCATCGGATCGGTGGAGCCAACGGACTCCTGGTCCACAGCAGGCTCGCTGGAGACGTGGAGCTGGCCGAGGAGGTCGACGAGGCGGTCGGTGCCCGCGTCGGAGGCGGGCTTGTCGGAGATGAGGGCCTCGCCAAGGGGATCGGCGAGGTCGCTTGCCGCGCAAGCGTTGGTGACGCCTTGCAGCGCATCGTGGCAAGTGCCATCGGGCGTGCCGGGCTGGCTACGCTCGCTGGGGAGGAAGTAGGTTCCCGTCCAGAGCAGGTCTCCGGACGACGGTGCACCTGGCCCCACAGTGGGCGCCAAATGTCGGGTGGTTGGTGCGACATATGCCAACGGGTGGCTTATCTGTGTGGGAGCCAGTAAGACGTCGCCAGTGCCTGGAAGCGGGATAAGGCGAAGACATGCACGCCGGCGAATCTTACCCAGCTTCGGTGCTCTTCGTGGAGATAACACCCCTACTGCTGCTCTGCGGGGTCTCCCATGATCACTCGATGAACAAGAAACTACAAGGTGCTCCTCGAGCTGTTTGGCGAGAGGAAGAAGAAGGGCAAGGCTAGCTCCACTCTTCCCTCTATGTGTGTTGTAACCTAGATGAGATCAACCCTTTGCATGGGTGCCCCGGGGGGTTTATATAGGCCTACCCCTTGGGGGTACAATGGTAATCCGGCTAGGAGCGGGTCCCAGCCGTCAGTGTCTACGCTCGCCGGCTTCTGCGCTGGCTGCTGGGGCCCGCCGGCTGGTGGACCCCGCCAGCTGCTGGCATCTTGGTCGACAGGCAGGCCCTACTGCCTAGGGCCCTGTCGGCGGCCGATTACTGTTGCCTCAATCCTGATGATGAGGGCTTTATCGAGCTAAGCGTGGCTACAGTGCCGCCGCCTGGCGGGCGTTCGCTGTAGCCTCACGTCGTCTTGTCTTCTTAATGGGGCGCCTCCTTCGAGGGAAGGAGCGAGCCGGCTTTCGGAAAGCCGGCCGTGTCTTGGGCCGACTGGGGGAGGCCTGGCCGCCTTCGGGTGTCTCTCTGCCCAAAGGGGCCCACCGCCCGTGGGCTGCGCTGACAGCCCGCCGTGGATGGCGCCATAGTCATCATGGCAACAGTGCCGCGCCGGACGGGTCAGGGCTACCCCGTGTGGCGCACTGTGCCAGGTGTGCTCCGGGTTTCGGGGGTGGCAGGCTTTACTGTAGCCACGCCCCGTCCCATCGCCGTTATGTGGTTGTGGGCCTCGAGGGCACGATCTTGACCGCGTCGTGGGAGCCGGCCTCTTGGAGTCGACCTTCTCGTGGCCGGCTTCCGAGAGCTGGCCCTCCCGCGGCTTTCTTCATGAAGGTTAAGGCCGGGCCGCCTTCTGACAGTCGGCCTAAGAGGCAGCCGGCAGGGGGAAGGCGGCCCCACGTCTTAGTTTCTTGGAGGCCGAATCGGCTCGTAATTTTTTCTGAAGTGCCAAGGGAAGACGGCTAGGCTACCCGTGGTCATTTACCCCGACATAAAGCTACCATCGTACTGAGAAAAATAAGATGCATAAAGGATAAACATCACATGCAATCAAAAAATATGTGACATAATATGGCCATGATCATCTTGCGCCTTTGATCTCCATCTCCAAAGTGTCGTCATGATCTCTATCGTCACCGGCATGACCCCATGATCTCGATCATCTTGATCTCTATCAATGTGTCGTCACATGGTCGTCTCACCAACTATTGCTCTTGCAACTATTGCTATCGCATAGCGATAAAGTAAAGCAATTATTTGGTGCTTGCATCTTATGCAATAAAGAGACAACCATAAGGCTTCTGCCAGTTGCCGATAATTTCAACAAAACATGATCATCTCATACAACAACTTATATCTCATCACATCTTGACCATATCACATCACAACAAGCCCTACAAAAACAAGTTAGACGTCCTCTACATTGTTGTTGCAAGTTTTACGTGGTTGCTACGGGCTTAGCAAGAACCGTTCTTACCTACGCGTCAAAACCACAATGATTTTTCGTCAAGTATGTGTTGTTTTAACCTTCAACAAGGACTGTGCGTAGCCACACTCGATTCAACTAAAGTTGGAGAGACTGACACCTGCCAGCCACCTGTTTGCGAAGCACGTCGGTAGAACCAGTATCGCGTAAGCGTACGCATAATGTCGGTCCGGGCCGCTGCATCCAACAATACCGCTGAATCAAAGTATGACATGCTGGTAAGCAGTATGACTATTATCGCCCACAACTCTTTGTGTTCTACTCGTGCATATAACATATACGCATAGACCTGGCTCGGATGCCACTGTTGAGGAACGTAGTAATTTCAAAAAAAAAATCCTACGCACATGCAAGATCATGGTGATGCATAGCAACGAGAGGGGAGAGTGTTGTCTACATACCCTCGTAGACCGTAAGAGGAGGGTGAGCAGATCAAGTACTTGCACACAACCAAATAGATGTGCTTTGCATCTGCTCACACCTAAAGCACAAACACAGGCAACCAAAAAAGTTGCAGCCATCTGGGCCTTGATGAAATTTAGACAACCAATCAACATGCAGATGTTGGTTTTTGCCTGCATATGCTCATATTCTCAGCCAGGACCAGTTGGAACAAGTATGAAAAGTGTCGTTATGACAACGCGGTTGATGTAGTCGTACGTCTTCATGATTGACCGATCCAAGCACCGAAGGTAGGACACCTCCGCGATCTGCACACGTTCGACTCGGTGACATCCCACGAACTCACGATCTAGTAGAGTGTCGAGGGAGAGCTTCGTCAGCACGATGGCGTGATGACGGTGATGATGAAGCTACCGGCGCAGGGTTTCGCCTAAGCACTACGACGATATGACCGAGGTGGATTATGGTGGAGGGGTGCACCGCATATGGCTAAGAGATCAATGATCAACTTATGTGTCTATGGGGTGCCCCCAGGCCACGTATATAAAGGATGGAGGGAGGAGGAGGCCGGCCCTCATAGGGCACGCCCAAAGTGTGGAGTCCTACTAGGACTGCCTAGTCCTAGTAGGATTCCACCTCCCACATGGAATAGGAAAAAAGGGAAGGGAGAAGGAGAAGGAAGGAAGGGGGCACCCCCTTTCCCTAGTCCAATTCGGACCAGTCCATGGGGAAGGGGCGTGGCCACCCTTGAGGCCTTTCTCTCCTTTCCCGTATGGCCCATTAAGGCCCAATACGAATTCCCGTAACTCTCCGGTACTCCGAAAAATACCTGAATCACTCAGAACCTTTCCGATGTCCGAATATAGCCTTTCAATATATCGATTTTTACATCTCGACCATTTCGAGACTCCTCGTCATGTCCCCGATCTCATCCGGGACTCCGAACAAAGTTCGGTCATCAAATCACATAACTCATAATACAAATCGTCACAGAATGTTAAGCGTGCGGACCCTACAGGTTCGAGAACTATGTAGACATGACCGAGACCCATCTCCGTTCGATAACCAATAGTGGAACCTGGATGCTCATATTGGCTCCTACATATTCTACGAAGATCTTTATCGGTCAAACCGCATAACAACATACGTTGTTCCCTTTGTCATTGGTATGTTACTTGCCCGAGATTCGATCGTCGGTATTATCATACCTAGTTCAATCTCGTTACCGACAAGTCTCTTTACTCGTTCCGCAATGCATCATCCCGCAACTAACTCATTAGTCACATTGCTTGCAAGGCTTATAGTGATGTGCATTACCAAGAGGACCCAGATATACCTCTCCGATACACGGAGTGACAAATCCTAATCTCGATCTATGCCAACTCAACAAACACCATCAGAGACACCTGTAGATCATCTTTATAATCACCCAGTTATGTTGTGACGTTTGATAGCACACAAGGTGTTCCTCCGGTATTCGGGAGTTGCATAATCTCATAGTTTGAGGACATGCATAAGTCATGAAGAAAGCAGTAGCAATGAAACTGTAACGATCATAATGCTAAGCTAACGAATGGGTCTTGTCCGCCACATCATTCTCTTAATGATGTGATCCCGTTCATCAAATGACAACACATGTCTATGGTTAGGAAACATAACCATCTTTGATAAATGAACTAGTCAAGTAGAGGCATACTATTGACACTTTGTTTTGTCTATGTATTCACACATGTACTAAGTTTCCGGTTAATAAAATTCTAGCATGAATAATAAACATTTATCATGAAATAAGGAAATAAATAATAACTTCATTATTGCCTCTTGGGCATATTTCCTTCAAATTGCTATGATCCCATTGATTCGTTTGAAATATCCCTTTTTGATGAACATGATGCTTGCTATGCTTGTGGCCAAGATGCCAATATGAATTATGCTTATGGAGATGAACTTGCTATAGTTCCTTATGGTAAGAATGAAATTGTTGCTATTGCACCCACACACGATAATCCTATTATCTTTTTGAATTCTCCAAACTACACTATATCAGAGAAGTTTCCTCTTGTTAAGGATTTCATTGATGGGTTGCCTTTTACCGTTGCACATGATGATTTTGATGAATATAGTATGCATGTGCTTGCTGCTCCTACTTGCAATTATTATGAGAGAGGAACTATATCTCCACCTCTCTATGCTTCCAACACGATAAAATTGCAAGAAACTGCATAGGCTATGTATTGGCCTTTACTTGATGTGCATGAATTGTTCTTGTATGACATGCCGATGCATAGGAAGAGAGTTAGACTTCCTCATTGCTTGATATATGTTGCTTTGTGCTCACTACTAAATTACAAATCATTGTTGATTCAAATTGGCTTTGATATACCTTGGGATCCGGGTGGATCCATTACTTGAGCACTTTATGCCTAGCTTAATGGCTTTAAAGAAAGCGCTGCCAGTAAGACAACCCGAAAGTTTTAGAGAGTCGTTTATTTATTGAGTGCTTTTATAAAGTTTAAAAACAAAAAATATAGAGGGGAACTTAAAACTTCACAAAAAGAAAAGTGAAAGTGAGAAGGACGAGCACCGTGGAAGCGGGAGCTAGCCTTGAACTTTGTTCATGCCCATGGAAACTTTGTGAATCTTAATTACAGAAACTTTTCAACAAAAATAATTATCCCCTTGTACAATTCCATTGTATTATAAAAATAATTTGCCAAGGTTTGCCTTTAGGATAATTAAATTGCTTGTTGGTTTGTGCGGTGCAAAATAAAAACTTTGGTTGTAGTGCTTGATTTTACATTTTTTACTGGAACATCAAATGGTTCTGAAACTTTTTGTACTGTATTTCTATATAAAAAAAATATTTTGTCCTAATTTTTTAGAATTTTTCAGGTTACAGAAGTATGGTGGATGTTCAAATCTTTACAGATTGTCCTGTTTTCACAGATTGCTGTTATAGCTTCATTATTTGCGTATGTTTGAACTCTTGTTGAAGCCTCCTTGACTTGGGGCCATATAATTGTGATAGCATACAATGGATAATTTTTGTTTACAATTATACAATAATGTTATAGCAGTACATGATGGGATTTCATTGCCATATTCACTAGCCCCACCACTAAAAGTTCGGTTAAGTTTTGTGTGGATGAAGTGTTCGAATATCGAGGAGGTATCGATGTGAGAAGAAGGAGGAGAGGCAAGAGCTCAAGCTTGGGGATGCCCAAGGCACCCCAAGTAAATATTCAAGGAGACTCAAGCGTCTAAGCTAGGGGATGCCCTGGAAGGCATCCCATCTTTCTTCAACAAGTATCGGTATATTTTCGGATTCGTTTCGTTCATGCGATATGTGCAAATCTTGGAGCGTCTTTTGCATTTAGTTTTCACTTTTCTTTTATGCACCATGCTGGTATGAGATAGTCCATGGTTGATTTATAGAATTCTCATTGCACTTCACTTATATCTTTTGAGAATGGCTTTATATAATGCTTCTTGTGCTTCACTTATATCATTTGAAGTTTGGTTGCCTGTTTCTCTTCACATAGAAAACCGTTATTCGAGGAATGCTCTTTTGCTTCACTTATATTTGTTAGAGCATGATCTTTTGTAGAAAGAATTAAACTCTCATGCTTCACTTATATCTATTTAGAGAGTCAAAAGGAATTGATCAATTGCATGGTCAGTCATAAAATCCTACATAAAACTTATGGATCACTGAATATGATATGTTTGATTCCTTGCAATAGTTTTGAGATATAGAGATGGAATATGTGGGAGGTACTAGTAAAGGGTTGTGGTTAGTAAGAATATTGGTGATAAGGTTTGTGATTCCTGAAGCATGCACGTATAGTCTCTAGTTATGCTATGAAGTTGGAGCATGATTTATTATTGATTGTCTTCCTTATGAGTGGCGGTCGGTGATACGTCTCCAACGTATCTATAATTTTTTATTGTTCCATGCTGTTATAGTATCAATCTTGGATGTTTTATAATCATTTTATAGTCATTTTATATCATTTTTTGGTACTAACCTATTGACATAGTGCCAAGTGCCAGTTGCTGTTTTCTGCATGTTTTCTACATCGCAGGAAATCAATATCAGACGGAACCCCCGGACCGCCTCTTTGCTCTATAAATACCCCAATATTCCAGAAACCCTAAAGGCATTGACGAAATATTCATCCAGCCGCAGTAGAGTCCAAAACCACCAGATCGAATCTAGACACCATCTCGGATGGGGTTCACCACCTCCATTGGTGCCTCTCCGATGATGTGTGGGTAGTTCTTTGTAGACCTCTGGGTCCGTAGTTAGTAGCTAGATGGCTTCTCCTCTCTCACTGAATTCTCAATACAATGGTCTCTTTGAGATCCATATGACGTAACTCTTTTGCGGTGTGTTTGTTGGAATCGATGAACTTTGAGTTTATGATCAAATCTATCTTTTTATATCCATGAAAGTATTTGAGTTTATTTGATCTCTTTTATGCATGATCTCTTATAGCCTCGTATTTCTTCTCCGATATTTGGGTTTTGTTTGGCCAACTTGATCTATTTATCTTGCAATGGGAAGAGGTGCTTTGTAGTGGGTTCGATCTTACGGTGCTTGATCCTAGTGACAGAAACGGAACCGACACGTATGTATCGTTGCTACTAAGGATAAAACAATGGAGTCTATCTCTACATAGATGCTGATATGTCTCCGTCGTATATATAATTTTGATTGTTTCATGCCAGTATTATACAACTTTTACGTACTTTTGGCAAATTTTTATATGATTTATTGGACTAACCTATTGATCCAGTGCCCAATGCCAGTTCCTACTTTCTGCATGTTTTTTGTATCGCAGAAAATCCATCTCAAACGAAGTCCAAATGCAATAAAATTTTACAGAGAATTATTTTGGAATATATGCGATTTTTGGGAGTTGGAATCACCGCAAATGGAGGCCCACACAGCCCAAAAAAACCCAGGGCGCACAAGAGGCCCCTGGCGCATGGTGGTGGGTTGTGCCCTCCTCGAACATCGGTTGGAGCTCTACTTCAGGCGCAAGGAAGCTTATATCCGGAAAAAAAATCATGTTAAAATCTCAGCGCAATCGAAGTTACGGATCTCCGGGAATATAAGAAACGGTTTTCAGCCATATTAGAGAACGCGAGACAGAAGAGAACAGAGAGGGAGATCCAATCTCGGAGGGGCTCCTGGCCCTCCGCCGCCATGGAGGCCATGGAACAAGGGGGGAACTCTCCTCCCATCTAGGGGGGAGGCCAAGGAAGAAGAAGAAGAAGGAGGGGGCTCTCCCCATTGCTTCCGGTGGTGCCGGACTGCCGCCGGGGCAACCACCGGGACGACGATCTACATCAACAATCTTGCTACCATCAACACCAACTCTCTCCCCCTCTATGCAGTGGTGTAACACCTCTTCTCCCCGTTGTAATCTCTACTTAAACAACTCCATATATTATTTCCAAATGATCTATGGTTATCCTATGATGTTTGAGTAGATCCGTTTTGTCTTGTGGGTTAATTGTGATCTTGGTTGGTATGATTGTATATTTTATTTATGGTGCTGTCCTATGGTGCCCTCCGTCTCGCGCAAATGTGAGGGCCCCCCGCTGTAGGGTGTTGCAATATGTTCATGATTCGCGTATGGTGGGTTGCGAGAGTGACAGAAGCTTAAACCCGAGTAGGTGTGTTATGGCGTATGTGTCGGATCGTGGGTTCCGGCAGACCCTTAAGGTTCGAACTCTGGGGTGCGTGCGGAGATTCTGCCCTCTACCTCTCCGTCTCGCAAGGATCTAAACTACCAAAAGAACAACACAAAAGACACCGAGTTTATACTGGTTCGGGCCACCGGTGTGGTGTAATACCCTACTCCAGTGTGGTGAAGTGGATTGCCTCTTGGGTTGATGATGATGAACAGTACAAGGGAGAACAGCCTCGCGAGGGCGTGTTCTAGCTGAGACGATGAATGGCTAGGGGAGTTCAGCCGCCCTTCTCTCTCTCTCCTTGCTCGGATTCTGGATGCCAGATGCCTCTACCCTGGGGGTGGCTAGTCCTATTTATAGGCAAAGGACTTGGGCCTCTTCCCAAATATTGAGCGGGAAGGGCGCCAACAATTGGCCAATTTGAAGGGGAACATACAGTACACTTATCCTGACCAAAGTTGGTCCTCGCCTGCCAAAGGCCCTGTAGTGACGCCGCTCTGGGCTCCACGATGAGCTCATTCCCACCGTTGGGCTGGTCTTGGTCTCGTTGCACCGAAATGGATGCCTTTGCTTGATCCTCGCGCATGCGCTTGCCCCCTTTGCACCAAAGAGGAAAGGGGAGAACACTGTGCAGTCTGGCGCCCACCTGGCACCCTTGGTCGTCATGGCTTGCGTCGCGGGCACCTCGCGAGGTACCCTGCCTTGATCTCTCCGCCTCCTCATGAGCCAACCTGAGGAGGCCGCGCCCGAGGAAGCGTTGTGTCGTCCTCCCCGCGAGGCTTGGCCCGCCGCGAGGGTCTTGAATCTTGCGTTGATGAAGGTGGGTCGTACTGGGCCTTCATTCGAGCCACGCCGCGGGCCGCAGGCAGGCAAGTCTGGGGACCCCCATTCCCAGAACGCCGACAATAGCCCCCGGGCCCAAGGCACGCCCAGACTTGGCCGTGCCGAGAGGCGAAAGGGCAAGGGCGAAGCGTCGCGGGCCCTAACAGCCTGCGGCCTTGGGTGCCGCGTGGCGGTTGATTGGGCGCGGGCATCCCCGCAACCGCGCAGGTTAAAGGCGTAGTGTCTGCCCAGGCCTTGCTCTTCTCTTTCTCCCGTTGTTGCTCAGATCCCCTTTCTTGCGCCTCTCCTTCCTTCCTCTAGACTCCCAGATCTGCTCCCTTGTGGCCTTGGAAGTCATGGCTCCGCGCCAGCCTCCTGCTGAAGCTTGGTTCTCGCCGGCCCTGGACTCGCCGAATGTGTCGGTGGCGAGCCTCGCCCGGCTACGCCGGATGGCGGCGGCGTGGGGAATCGACGGAACGCGGGTGTTCAAGGTCGGCTCCGCCATCCCTGAGGGCCGAGGAAGCACCTTCTACCCTCTCTTTGTAAGCTCCATTACTGCGGGCCTGGTACCTCCTTTCTCCGAGTTCTTCCTCTCTGTCCTCTGCCACTATGACTTGCAAGCTCTGCATCTCCACCCCAACTCCATCCTTCTCCTGGCTATCTTCGCCTACTACTGCGAGGCCCATGTGGGGGTGCAGCCCTCAGTGGCCTTGCTGCGCCACTACTTCTATCTCCGGGTCACCCGTGGCTTCCCTTACGCATGCGCGAGCTTCGTTGCGTGTGGCGGCGCCATTGCCATCTCAAATCCCGGGAAGAGGATTGAGGGCTTCAGGAGCAAGTGGGTCCTGGTGGACGTCGGGCGCATCCACCCTCGGCTGATCCTACCCATGGAGCAGCCCGTGAGTTCCAGCGACTGGTCCCGGGAGGAGCTTACGGACCCCCGCGCGAAGCCGGTCCTGGAGAAGATGGACGCGGACCTGAAGCCGGCCGGCGCGGCGGCAGCGAGGCTGACCGGCGCGTCGCTGCTGAGGGAGTTCCTGGAGCACCAGCTGGCCCCGCTTCGGCGGTACCCACCTCCGATGTGGAGGCCTCACCCGAGCCCTGCGGCCTTGGGCGACGAGGATGTGACAGCGGCGCTCCAATCCCTGGTTGGGGGCGAGGTGGCACGGCTGGAGGGCGCGTCGGCGCCCTTGTTCCTTCGCGACGACTGGCGGCAGGTGGTGGAGTCGATGCCCGTTTTCAACGGGGACGGACCGGTGCCTGTGGTGGCTCCCGAGGGACTGGTGGACGTGTCCTCCGGCGACCCCAGCGGAGAGGAGGGCGAAAAGGAGAGGGAGGAGGGCCCTGACTCCGAGGCAATTGACGGAGAGTCCAGGGCTCCCCTCCCCCGACGCAAGTCCCGTACTCTCCGCCTCTCATTGAGCGATGATGATGAAGTCGATGACGTGCTGGGTAGCGGGAGTTCGCCCCCGATCCCGAAGAAGGACAGGACCGGGCTGATCCT
Source organism: Aegilops umbellulata (assembly GCA_032464435.1). Taxonomy (NCBI): domain Eukaryota; kingdom Viridiplantae; phylum Streptophyta; class Magnoliopsida; order Poales; family Poaceae; genus Aegilops; species Aegilops umbellulata. The sequence continues at coordinate 109,591,641 of CP136057.1, read as the reverse complement.
CCGCGGGTCCGCCCCGGCTCCGGGGTGATCCGCGGACGCGCCTTCTGCTTCTGAGGTTGACCTCTCCAGCCAGCTCTCAGGCTTCAAGTACGGCCGGAGGCTGCTCGAGCCCTCCAGCGATGACCTGTAAGTGCTTGATCCCTCATCTTTTGTTCCTTGTTCCGCTGCTGGGGCTTGATGTTTGCTCCTTTTGGATAGGCTGGCGCCCATGGCGAAGAAACCGAAGGGGGCTCCCGAGGCCCCATCCGCGGCAACTCCTCCGCCTGTGGGTGAGGGCGATCACGAGGCACGAGCCTCTCCTACCCGCTCATCCTTGCGAGGCTTGGCTGAGCTGGCTGGGGAGAGCCCAGCCCCCATGGCCCAAGCGACTCCCGAGGTGCTCCTGCCTGCTGCCACCGCCACGGCCGTCGGGGCGCAGCAGACTCCGCCTCAGGACACTGTGGTCTTGCCGCCGCTACCTTCTCCTCCCGTTCCACTGAGCGCTGCTTCCCCAACTCCTCCTATTGTCTTGGCGCGCGCCGATGTTTCTCCGCCTTCTTCTTCCATGCTGGAGCGTGCCGCTGCTGAATTGGACCGGCTGCGGCAGGATCTTCTCGGCGCCGACCCTCGCCTGGTGGCCGGGCGCCTGGAACTGGCCTCAGGGTGGATTCGCTCTGACGCCTTGATTCGAGCGGCGCTGGTTCAGGCCTCAACGGCCTGTGACGGAGAGAGGGAGGCCACCCTCTAAGCGAAGGCCGCCCGAGACGCGGCCCTGGGAGAGGTGGTTGGAGTCCATGGCCGCTGCAAGGAGCTAGAGGGCGAGTTGCAGGACCTGCGGGACCAGCTCGCGGGGGAGGTTCGCCTTCGCCAGGAGCAGGAAGAAGGCGCGAAGGCTCGCGAGGCGGCCATCGAGGATCGGGAGGCCAAGCTTAAGAAGCGCCGCGCCCACCTAGGCGCGCTGAAGAAAGAGCTGGAGGTGGCGAAGGCCGAGCTGGACCGCAAGGCTCGGGTTCTTGCCGAGGATCGCGTGGCCTTCGCAGACATGGAGAAGGATGCTCGTGCTTCGCTGAAGACACTCTACGAGAGCGGCCTGGAGAGCCCGCTGGCTGGTGACGAAGATGGCCCCACCAAGCTGCTCCCCTTCCTGGTTTAGGCCCTTGGAGATGTCGCCCTTGGCCTTGGCCCCACGGCTGAGGCCGAGGCGCGCGTCCTGTCTTCTGCTGCACTGACGCGGGTCTTCGCTCACATCTATCTTCGCGATCCCGGCGCCGACCTCGACAGTCTGCTGGAGCCGGTGAGCGGCGAGGGTGCGGCCGCCGCTATCGAAGCCATGAAGGGGCGCGCGGAGGCGCTGCTGGGGAAGTTCCGGGCCTTCAGCACCAGGCCAAAGCGAGGCGCCGCCAGCCCTACTGCTCCACGAAGCGAGGCCACTCCGCGCTGCCCCACCGCCGACAAGTGACTCCGCTGCCGCTCCTGTTCTTCTTTTACTTCCTGCACATGCATCATGCCTCGAGGAGGCATTTAAACTTGCGTTTGGTACTAAGACGACGGTATGGGCTGTAATATTTTGCTTTTAAATTCCTTGAGTTTTATGTTTTCCTTCCCTACTTGCATGTGTTCTACGCCGGCAGGGCCCGGCCGCGCGCATACCTCACCCAGCATTAGCCCCGACCGGAAACCAGGATGGGACCAAAGGAATGAGGGGCTACGTGACAAGTTAGGCTCCTGAGTCACGATGCTCAGGAGTCCCCCTTGGCGCACGAAACTACAAGTAGGGGAGCGTGATGTAGGTGTATCTTCCGTTCTACGTCTGTGGAGCCCGACTCCGCGCATACCTCACCCAGCATAGCCTTTCGGAACTAAGGAGTGAGGGGCTACGGAGCCAGTTAGGCTCCTGAGTCGCGATGCTCAGGAGTCCCCGTGATGCGCAAACAGCGGGCGGTGAGGTGAAACGTGAGTGGGACCATCGTTCGACGTCTGCAGAGCCCGGCCCCGCGCGTACCTCACCCAGCATAGCCTTTCGGAACTAAGGAGTGAGGGGCTACGGGACCAGTTAGGCCCCTGAGTCGCGATGCTCAGGGGTCCCCCTTGACGCGCAAACGTCCTTCATACCTTGGCTCCGCTCGGGGAGAGACGCGCGACGAACCAGGCCCGAGGGACCTGACTGGGTGGCGTACGCCTGGGCATGACCCAGTCGTAGCCCCCGTCCCTAGCCCCCTCGCGCGGCGCTCCCGAGGGGAGGCGTTGCGATGAGGCCAACCACTGAGCTCTGGGCTCCCTGAGGTTAATGCGGCCCGGAGGCCACCCTCAGTTGTTTATCACCAGCACGGAGCATAGCGCTTCCATATGTGTACGGGCATAGCCGCTCCTCGGCAGTGTCGTCAGCCAGCGCGGAGCATGGTGCTTCCACTGGTACGTGGGAGGGGGCTCCCCTTCGGGAAGCGCCCCCGGGGCGTATACAACCCCGCCCTGACACGTGGTCGGCACGGTAGGGCTAGGTGAGGTGTATCTGGGCACCCGTGAGCCAGCGCGGGACTCACGAGGCCCTACCTCTAGGCGGGTTGCGCCTAGCACTGGGCCGTATCTTGAGATGTGTTCCTGCAAAATTTGGTCAGATGCCGGCACTCTACGTCCTCGGGTCCCGGCCCTCGAGCTTGTCTCAGCCGTCGCTGGTATGCTAGGTCGCGATGCCGTGGACAAGGCCAGAGGGTGAGGGCTGGAGAGCCGGTAAGAGCCCTGAGTCGCGATGCTCAGGCAGCCCCCCTTTAACATGCAAGTGGTCGACATGGAGAAGAAAAGTTGTAGTGGACAGGCATCAAGTGATCAAGCATGATAGGCGAATGCATAGTTGGAAATAAATGTGAGGGAGATACACGTCGCTCGGCCTAGCCCGAGCGGCTTGGGGATGATGCAGCCCGAGGGGCGCCCGCAACAAAGAAAGCTAACGATCGAAAACTAAAAGGGGATACACGCCGCAGGGACGGACCCACGCGGCCTGGGAGTAATGCAGCCCTAAGAGGGCGCTCCCAGCTGGGAATGGAGCTTGAAAGATGTCACCTGAAGATGTCGACGGCGAAATGGCATTGGTGCGGCAGACTCTGTGTGCTGCGGAAGCAGATCCTCACGAGCCCCCAGGACCTGGGGCCTCGGGAGGTTCTGGAGGCGCTGGCGGCTCCTCGCGAATCATCTCCATCTCCACCAGGACTGCGGAACGCCTGTCTTCCTGAGTCTCCATGATGCCCCTCATGAGGCACTGGTACGCAGCAACCATGCTCGGCAAGCCGTAGGGCATGCGAACATAGCTGTGGGGTGGACCTACGCAGCGCCCCACTTGTGAGGGCCAGAGGCGCTCTGTCGTGGCGACTTGATTGAGCCCTGGTACGTCGATGCAGACACGCAGCCCACCATCCTCGCCTGAATGGGGAGCCACAGCCGGTAAGCGGCGGCAACCTCTCATGATTCTCGATTCCTGTAGTTCTTGAATGGCCTGGTTAACGAACTCCTACTGGTCTGACTCTGCTTGCTTTGCTCCTTCTTGAGGGAAACATGCGTCGAAGCACGCCTCCACATGGTGCCCAAGCGCCTCCCTCGTGACCCTGGCTAGGTCGGTGGCCCTCAAGGTGAGAGCCCCCGAGCCCTGCCTGAGGAGGGAGCCGGGCGCGCTTTCCTATGCGATGGAAGGAGGGTCGCCCTGGACAGGCACAGGCCTTGAGGGGCCTGCCTCCTGAGGGGCAGAGCCTGATGACGTCTTCTTCTTCTTGGGTGTGGTCTCGGGAAGCCTCCTGCTCCCGCGATCTGGGTCTTCTAGCGACGCGGCCTGAAAGGCTCGCTCCAGGGAACACACTGCATCCCTCTCTTTACATGGCACCGTGATGACGCCGCCACTCCCTGGCATCTTGAGGACATGGTAGCCGTGGTGAGTTACGGCCATGAACTTGGCCAGCGCTGGGTACCCGAGGATGGCGTTGTACGGCAGGCGGATGTGAGCGACGTCAAAGTCGATGAGCTCGGTGCGGTAGTTGCTGCGGGGCCCGAAGGTGACAGGGAGGCGGACCTGCCCGATCGGGATTGTGGAACCGTCGGTGACTCCAGAGAAAGGCTTGGTTGGCTGAAGCTGGTCATAGGGCACTTGGAGGTTGTCGAATGTTTCCACGGACAGGACGTTGAGCCCTGCTCCACCATCGATGAGGGTCCTGGTGACCAGTACGTTGCTGATGACTAGGGAGCAAAGCATCGGGAGGACCCCGGCTGTGGCCGCGCACTTGAGCTGATCTGCTGAGCTGAACGTGATGGCGCACGCCGACCACTTGAGGGGGTGCGTTCCTTCGAGCTTGGGGAGGACTGCATTGACTTCACGGGCAAACTGCTTGAAGATGCGTTGGGAGGCTGGGGCTTGAGCTCCGCCTAGGATGCAGGCGATTGCGCGTGGCTCTTGGAAACCCCCAGCCCCCTCGTCTTGATGGCGGTCTTCGTTCCTCCTTGGCTGAGGCGGCAGTGGAGGGAGGCCTGCGTTGCCATGGGGGCGGTCCTCACGAGGCTGATCCCTCCAGTCCCCCTTGCGAGGCAGGTCCCGCCAGCGGTCCTCGCGAGGTTGGTCGCGCCACCCCTGGCGCGGGCCGCGATCTTCCCAGCGTCCTGGGTTTCTTCCTCCTCCTCGGCCGTAGCCCCGGTCGGCGCGGTCAGGGCGACGGCCGAGCCTTCCTTCTCTCACAGCGCAGAGTTCTTGACATTCGCTGGTGTTGTGGGTGTGGAGGTCGTGGTACACATAGTACCGGCTGCCCCTGGAGGATTCAGGCAGATCTTTGCCCCGCTTGGTGTCCGGTTCTGCCGCGAGTACGGCAGCCCCCTTGCGCTTCACGTCCTTGGCCTTAGGCTTCTTCTCTTCTAGATCTGCGGCGGGCAGCTCGAGGAGGGAGAGACGTCCCTCCTCAGCCCTGGCGCACTTGGTCGCCAAGTTGAACAGCTCCAGGGAGGTGCAGAGGTCTTCGTGCATCGCCAGCTCCTCCTTCATCTTGACGTCGCGCACGCCATCGGAGAAGGCTGAGATGATGGCTTCCTCGGACACCTTGGGGATCTTGAGGCGCGCACTATTGAAGCGCTAGATGTACTTTTGCAGGGTCTCCCCAGGTTGCTGCTTGATGCGGCGCATGTCGCTCACGGCGGGCGGCCGGTCGCGAGTACCTTGGAAGTTGGCGATGAAGCGGGTGCGCATCTGCTCCCACGAGGAGATCGTGCCTGGAGCCAGATTCAGGAGCCAAGTGCGAGCTCCTTCCTTCAGCGCCATGGGGAACCAGTTCGCCATGACCTTTTCATCCCCGCTAGCAGCTTCGATGCCCAGCTCGTAGAGCTGGAGGAACTCGATGGGATCGGTCGTGCCATCGTAGCGAGGAGGCAGGTCCGGCTTGAACTTGCCGGGCCACGCGACGCTACACAACTCGGTGGTGTAGGCGCGGCAGCCTGCGGTGGCCACGGGAGGCTTTGGCTGAGGGAGAGCTTGGCCTCGCGGGCCCCCTTGCACAACAGCTGGGAGCAGCGCGGGGTCTTGACGTAACGGAGCTGGAGCAGGGTCGCGGCGAGCCGGAGCAGGGAGCGCTCGGGCAGCCTCTTGCGGTCGAGGGACTTCTTGGAAGCTCCGTTCTTGCTGGGCTGGCGCCTGACGGAGCGGGTTCCGCCCAGGGGCCATGCGCCTTGGGGCCATGGCATCTTCTTGGAGTGGAGGTGGCTGGTACGCCCCCGAAGCTTCATTGCCCGCGCGGGGCGGGGTGCGGCACAGCGGATCGGACGGTGCAGGAGAGCCCCCTGCGGCGCGGACGAGCTCGGCGACGCGGTCGATCCACTCTTCGTATACGTCATCAACGGGACGGTAGCGCAGGAGCTCGTTTGCCGCGATGAGTGCAGCTCGAGCCTCCAAGGGCGCGCGGAGCGCGTGGGACGAAGAGCCAGCTGGCGTGAGCGACGGAGTAGCGGTGCGGCCGTCTCGCCGCACGGACGGGTGCTGAGACGATGCTTGTTGCTCGTTCCCCGCTGGGCCGGTGGCGGCGTTGACGGAGGGCGACGGGGAACGACGAGGATGCCCGCCGACGGGAGCTGTCTGGGCGACGCGGGAAGCGATGGCGGCCCGGCGCTCGGCGCGGGCCCGACGAGCGTCAGACATGGATGCGACGGTCGGAGGAGAACGGAGCGGTGGAAGACAGATTCCGGCGCACCCCTACCTGGCGCGCCAAATGTCGGATCATGGGTTCCAGCAGACCCTTAAGGTTCGAACTCTGGGGTGCGCGCGGAGATTCTGCCCTCTACCTCTTCGTCTCGCAAGGATCTAAACTACCAAAAGAACAACACAAAAGACACAGAGTTTATACTGGTTCGGGCCACCGGTGTGGTGTAATACCCTACTCCAGTGTGGTGAGGTGGATTGCCTCTTGGGTTGATGATGATGAACAGTACAAGGGAGAACAGCCTCGCGAGGGCGTGTTCTAGCTGGGACGATGAACCGCTAGGGGATTTCAACCGCCCTTCTCTCTCTCTCTCCTTGCTCGGATTCTGGATGCCAAATGCCTCTACCCTGGGGGTGGCTAGTCCTATTTATAGGCAAAGGCCTTGGGCCTCTTCCCAAATATTGAGCGGGAAGGGCGCCAACAATTGGCCAATTTGAAGGGGAACATACAGTACACTTATCCTGACCAAAGTTGGTCCTCGCCTGCCAAAGGCCCTGTGGTGACGCCGCTCTGGGCTTCACGATGAGCTCATTCCCACCGTTGGACTGGTCTTGGTCTCGTTGCACTGAAATGGATGCCTTTGCTTGATCCTCTCGCCTGCGCTTGCCCCCTTTGCACCAAAGAGGAAAGGGGAGGACACTGTGCGGTCCGGCGCCCGCCTGGCACCCTTGGTCGTCATGGCTTGCGTCGTGGGCACCTCGCGAGGTACCCTGCCTTGATCTCTCCGCCTCCTCATGAGCCAACCTGAGGAGGCCGCGCCCGAGGAAGCGTTGTGTCGTCCTCCCCGCGAGGCTTGGCCCCTCGCAAGGGTCTTGAATCTTGCGTTGATGAAGGTGGGCCGTACTGGGCCTTCATTCGAGCCACGCCGCGGGCCGTAGGCAGGCAAGTCTGTGGACCCCCGTTCCCAGAACGCCGACAGTATGGGAGTAAAGAGGACTTGATACTTAATGCTATGGTTGGGTTTCACGACCTTAATGATCTTTAGTAGTTGCGGATGCTTGCTAGAGTTCCAATCATAAGTGCATATGATCCAAGTAGAGAAAGTATGTTAGCTCATGCCTCTCCCTCATATAAAATTACAAGAATGATTACCGGTACTTGTTATCGATTGCCTAGGGACAAATAACTTTCTTGTTGACGCAAACCCTTTTTCTAAACACCTAACTTTTATTATCTTGCAAAGTACTTCTAGTTTTATTCATGCAAAGTAGTCCTAGCATCACACCTAGAAAATAGTTTCATACTTGTTTCCGGTAAAGCAAACGTCAAGTGTGCGTAGAGTTGTATCGGTGGTCGATAGAACTTGAGGGAATATTTGTTTTGCCTTTAGCCCCTTGTTGGGTTCGACACTCTTATTTATCAAAGAAGGCTACAAATGACTCCCTATACTTGTGGGTTATCTGTAATAGTTGGATTTTCCCTCTCACTATATAAGGGGGGTCTTCTTCCCCAAGTTGACCACCTCTTCCCTCCCCAAGCTCCATTGTTGCTCAAAGCTCCATTTTCACTCGCTCTCTCTCCCTAGGCAATCAAACTTGTTGATTTTCTAGGGATTGGTTGAGAAGGCCCCGATCTACACTTCCACCAAGAGAAATTTGATTTCCCGCACTTATCCCTTGCGAACCTTGTTACTCTTGGGTGTTTGAGCACCCTGGACGGTTGAGGTCACTGCGGAGCCATATTCCATTGTGGTGAAGCTTCGTGGTGTCGTTGGGAGCCTCCAATTAAGTTGAGGAGATTGCCCCAACCTTGTTTGTAAAGGTTCGTTCGCCGCCTCTAAGGGCCCCAATAGTGGAATCACGACATCATTGTGTGAGGGCGTGAGGATAATACTGTGGCCCTAGTGGCTTCTTGGAGAGAATTGTGCCTCCACACCGCTCCAATGGAGGTGTACTTCCTCTCAAAGGGAAGGAACTTCGGTAACACATCCTCGTCTCCACCAGCTCCACTATTGGTTATCTCTTAGCTTTACTTGTGCAAGCTTATATTGTGTTGTATCCCTTGCTTGCTTGTGTGCTTGTTGTTGTTGCATCATATAGGTTGCTCACCTAGTTGCATATCTAGACAACCTACTTTGATGCAAAGCTTAAATTGGTAAAGAAAAGCTAAAAATTGTTAGTTGCCTATTCACCCCCTCTAGTCAACTATATCGATCCTTTCAATTGTTATTGAGCCTCATCTCTTTTTAAGGACTTTACCATCCAAAGAGTATGGTTGATACCGTAGACGGTGGGGAGGAGCACCCCGGTGTGATCCTGTCCTCATCTACGACCGATGGGGGATCGTCGGTCTCTCGTGAGGAGTTCAATGCGGCTTTGGACACATTGAAAACCTCCATGACGACCGAGGTTGAAGGCATGTTCAAAAAGTTTTTAGAAGGCCTTAAATTATCCACCGCACCCATGAAAGTGGGTGATCCCACTAACAAGGTGATGAATGCTAACTCTGACAAGGGGGAAGCTACTAGTGAGAAAGTTCCTTTATCTAGTGGTATAAGTGGAAATGGCATATTTTCCCATGTTCAACCTCCACTTACTTGTGGAGGACCGGTTCCCTCCACTCATTTGAATCATGTTGGTCCTCCTCCTAAGTTTGTGAAAAATGAGAATTTTTCTTCTTGGGTCTATCGCTTTAAATGTCATTTGAATCATAGTAGTACTAATCTTTGGAGAATCATTGAGCAAGGTTTCTACCCGGATGACCCAAGCAACTTCACCCCCGGAGAAGCCGCGAATAATCAATTCAACGAGTCTGCTCTCTTCATCATCCAAGATGCAATTCCATCCGAAGATATTGCGCATCTCCGACCTTTCACCGTGGCCAAGGAAGCATGGCAACATGTTGTTTCCATTTACAAGGGAAGCGCAAGCATTCAATGCTCCAACTATCAAGTGGTTCAAGATGAAGCCGATGAGTTTGCAATGAATGAAGATGAAGAACCTCGTGAGCTTTACCGGAGATTAACCACTCTCAGGGTCTCACTCCAAGATCATGGGAGCAAGGATACAGATGACAATTGGATCAAGCACAAGTTTCTCAAGGCCATGATGCCTTACCATAAGGCCCTGTCCTCCGTCATCCGTCAAAGGCCGGACTTCCACACCTTGTCCTCAAGTGAAGTGTTGGATGAGTTTGTGGCAATGAGGATCTTGGACAAGACCGTCGACAATGCGGTGTTGCATTCTCAACGAGCAAAGAAGCCCAACATTGCCTTGAAGGCCAACGCTAGTGTGGAAGAAGAGGATGAAGAGGAAGAAGAGGAGAGTAACCCTGAAGATACAAAATATGCTTATCATGAGCACATGGCTCTTGCTTCAAGGCAATTTTGGAGCAAGAAGAACTCAAGGCCAAACTTCAACAAGAACAACTCAAGTGGCACCAAGAGCAAGCAACGTGTGAGGACATGCTATAATTGTGGCAATGTGAGCCATTTTATTGTGGAGTGCCCATATGAGAAGCGGGAAGACAATGGTGGCAAGCTTGTCCGAAAAGACAAGGTCAAGTCCTTCCCCAACAAGAACAACTTCACCAAGAAGACTCCTACCAAGGGGTTGGTGGCACAAGAAGAGTACAATGAGGATGATGACGATGATGAAGACGGTGATATGGTTGCCATGGCCTTCGTTGCCATTGCAACAACTCCACGGGTGTCCCTCTTCGACTCACCCAACGAGAACATCACCGCCAAGTGCCTCATGGACAAAGCTACCAACAAGGTAACCCCCAACATCAAAACCACCATCACTACTAATCCCTCTTTGACGGATTGCATTGATGAAAGTGAGGGGTCTAATGAGGAAGAAAATGAATTTGAGTCTTTTATGAGTAAACTCAAGGGTAAATCCAAGAAGCACTTTGTTTGTCTCTTGGAACAACTTGGTGAAGCCAATCACATAATCGAGCCTCACAAAGACACCATCTCTAAGATGGAGGGGCATAGTCGTGACTATGCCGATGAGATATCGGATCTCTCTAATGCTCTTGAGGAAGAGCATGGTCATCGTTTGGCTCTTGAGGAGTCACACAATGATGATCATGCTAAATTAAAGAAAGGTCTCGATCATGTTCTTGTTGTAACTCGTGTGCTCAATTCCGAGAAGGCCAAACTTGGGGTTGATCTTGCTAGACTCAAGGAGGAGTTTGATATACTTGACAATGCTCACAAGGCCTTGAAGGGTGCTCATGCTAGCCTCAAAGAGTCTCATGATCAACTCCAAGTGAAGCTAACCAAGGAAAAAGCCACTTTTCCTCATATGGTTTTAATTGATAATGCAAGTGCTACTAACCCGTGTTGTGATCATGTGCATCTTATGGAGGAGAATGCAAAGTTGAAGGAGCAACTTGAGAAAGGCCTTGTGTCTTGCATACAAGGTGAGAAGAACCTCAACGACCTTTTGATCAATCAAAAGGAAGTTGTGGGCAATGAGGGAATTGGTTTTTCACCCAAGTCCAAGAACAAGAAGGAGAATGACAAGGCCAAACGACCTCCTCCTCTCTTGCAAACTTTTGTGAAGGAGGGAGAGGGTGCTTCTAAGGATAAGAAGAACAATGAGAAGGGTGGTGTTTTCAAGAAGGGCAATGCCACCCCTTCCAACAAAGCCGGCGACTTTAACCCTTCACTACAAAAAAAAGACACATCCGTGACATTTTGGGCCGAACGGATTTTTTTCTGTCATACTTATGACACTTCTATGACGATAGTTGTGAAAAAACCCGGTATCATCATAGATGTGGTGGGCTCCTACTACTATGACAGAAAATCATGACAGAAAATGGGCTTTTCGTCCTGGGTGGGCCGGAGACATAGTGATACGTCCATTCTGCATCATGCTTTTATATCGATATCTATCGCATTATGAGCTGTTATTACACGTTATGTCACAATACTTATGCCTATTCTCTCTTATTTTACAAGGTTTACATAAGGAGGGAGAATGCCAGCAGCTGGAATTCTGGGCTGGAAAAGCAGCAAGTATTAGAGACCTATTCTGCGCAACTCCAAAAGTCCTAAAATTCCACGAAAGTTATTTTTGGAAATAATAAAAAATATTGAGCGGAAGAAGTATGCCACAGGGGGACCCACCTGGCCACGAGGGTGGGGGCGCACCCTACCCCCCAGGGCGCGCCCCCTGCCTCCTGGGCCCCCTGTTGGCTCTCCCATGGCCATCTTCTGCTATATGAAGTCTTTCGTCAAGGGAAAAATCATAAGCAACCTTTCGGGACGAGATTCCGCCGCCACGAGGCGGAGCCTTGGCGGAACCAATCTAGGGCTCCGGCAGAGCTGTTCTGCCGGGGACACTTCCCTCCGGGAGGGGGAAATCATCGCCATCGCTCCTCTCATCGGGAGAGGGCAATCTCCATCAACATCTTCACCAGCACCATCTCCTCTCAAAACCCTAGTTCATCTCTTGTATCCAATTCTAGTCTCCAAGTCCGGGATTGGTACTAGTAGGTTGCTAGTAGTGTTAATTACTCCTTGTAGTTGATGCTAGTTGGTTTATTTGGTGGAAGATCATATGTTCAGATCCTTTATGCATATTAATAATCCTCTGATTATGAACATGAATATGCTTTGTGAGTAGTTACGTTTGTTCCTGAGGACATGGGAGAAGTCTTGCTATTAGTAGTTATGTGAATTTGGTACTCGTTTGATATTTTCATGAGATGTATGTTGTCTAGCCTCTAGTGGTGTTATGTGAACGTCGACTACATAACACTTCACCATTATTTGGGCCTAGAGGAAGGCATTGGGAAGTAATAAGTAGATGATGGGTTGCTAGAGTGACAGAAGCTTAAACCCTAGTTTATGCGTTGCTTCGTAAGGGGCTGATTTGGATCCATATGTTTCATTCTATGGTTAGGTTTACCTTAATACTTTTGTTGTAGTTGCGGATGCTTGGAATAGAGGTTAATCATAAGTGGGATGCTTGTTCAAGTAAGAACAGCACCCAAGCACCGGTCCACCCACATATCAAATTATCAAAGTACCGAACGCGAATCATATGAACGTGATGAAAACTAGCTTGACGATATTCCCATGTGTCCTCGGGAGCACTTTTCTCTATATAAGAGTTTGTCCAGGCTTGTACTTTGCTACAAAAAGGATTGGGCCACCTTGCTGCACTTTATTTACTTTTGTTACTTGTTGCTCGTCACCAATTATCCTATCACAAAACTATCTGTTACCACTTATTTCAGTACTTGCAGTCAATACCTTGCTGAAAACCGCTTATCATTTCCTTCCGCTCCTCGTTGGGTTAGACTATCTTACTTATCGAGAGGACTTATGTGAATCTTTTGCTACTTATGTTGATCTCCCCAAGGAGATGTGGTTTAAATATCATCCTCCCATAGATGTAAAAGTAGATGCACCTATTAAAGTTGAAGAAAAGACTGTCACTTATAATGATCCTGTTGTTCCTACTTCTTATGTTGAGAAACCACCTTCCCTGTTAGGATAAAGGATCATGCTAAAGCTTCAACTGTGGTTCATAAAAGCAATATTAGAACTTATACAGAGCAAGTTAAAGTTGATCCTAGTATTTCAATTGTTAAAGATCTCGTGGCTGATAATATCGATGGGCATGTTATTTATTTCTGCGGTGAAACTACTAGAATTGACAAACCTTGTGCTAAAGATAAACATAGACGTGTGGTAGGCGTGCCTATTATTTCTGTTAAAATAGGAGATCATTGTTATCATGGCTTACGTGATATGGGTGCTAGTGTTAGTGCAATACCCTTTAACTTATACAAAGAAATTATGCATGAAATTGCACCTGTTGAGTTAGAAGATATTGATGTCACAATTAAGGTTGCCAATAGAGATACTATTTCACCAATGGGAATTGTTAGAGATGTTGAAGTCTTGTGTGGGAAAACTAAATATCCTGTTGATTATCTTGTTCTTGGTTCCCCACAAGATAGCCTTTGTCCCATCATATTTGGTAGACCTTTCTTGAACACAGTTAATGCTAGGATAGACTGCAAAAAGAATGTTGTTACTATTGGCTTGGGTGATATGTCTCATGAGTTTAATTTCTCTAAATTTAGTAGACAACACCATGAAGAAGAATTGCCTAGTAAGGATGAAATTATTGGTCTTGCTTCTATTGCCGTACCTCCTAGTGATCCTTTAGAACAATATTTGCTAGACCATGAAAATGATATGTTTATGAATGAAAGAAGGGAAATAGATGAAGTATTCTTTAAACAGGAACCTATCCTGAAACATAATTTGCCTGTTGAAATCCTAGGGGATCCTCCTCCACCCAAGGGTAATCCCGTGTTTGAGCTTAAATCTTTGCCTGATACTCTTAAATATGCTTATCTTGATGAAAAGAAGATATATCCTGTTATTATTAGTGCTAACCTTTCAGAGCATGAAGAAGAAAGATTATTGAAAACTCTGAAGAAGCACCACGCTGCTATTGGATATACTCTTGATGACCTTAAGGGCATTAGTCCCACTCTATGTCAACATAAAATAAATTTGGAAGAAGGTGCCAAACCAGTTCGTGATCATCAACGACGGCTGAATCCTAAGATGAAAGAAGTGGTAAGAAAGGAAATACTAAAGCTCCTTGAGGCAGGTATAATTTATCCCGTTGCCGATAGTCAGTGGGTAAGTCCTGTCCATTGTGTCCCTAAGAAGGGAGGTATTACTGTCGTTCCTAATGATAAATATGAATTGATTCCGCAGAGAATTATTACAGGTTATAGGATGGTAATTGATTTCCGCAAATTAAATAAAGCTACTAAGAAACATCATTACCCCTTACCTTTTATCGATCAAATGCTAGAAAGATTATCCAAACATACACATTTTTGCTTTCTAGATGGTTATTCTTGTTTCTCTCAAATACATGTGTCAGCCAATGATCAATCAACGACTACTTTTACTTGCCATTTTGGTAATTTTGCTTATAGACGTATGCCTTTTGGTTTATGTAATGCACCTGCTACCTTTAAAAGATGCATGATGGCTATATTCTCTGACTTTTGTGAAAAGATTTGTGAGGTTTTCATGGATGATTTTTCCGTCTATGGATCCTCTTTTGATGATTGCTTGGGCAACCTTGATCGAGTTTTGCAGAGATGTGAAGAAACTAATCTTGTCTTGAATTGGGAAAAGTGCCACTTTATGGTTAATGAAGGTATTGTCTTGGGGAATAAAGTCTCTGAAAGAGGTATTGAAGTTGATAAAGCCAAGGTCGATGCTATTGAAAAGATGCCATGTCCCAAGGACATCAAAGGTATAAGAAGTTTCCTTAGTCACGCCGGTTTTTATAGGAGGTTCATTAAGGACTACTCAAAAATTTCTCGGCCTCTGACTAATTTATTACAAAAATATATACCATTTGACTTTGATGATGATTGTGTAGAAGCATTTGAAATACTTAAGAAAGCATTGATCTCTGCATCTATTGTTCACCCACCGTGGAATTTACCCTTTGAAATTATGTGTGATGCTAGTGATTATGCTGTAGGTGTTGTTCTAGGGCAAAGAGTTGATAAGAAATTAAATGTTATCCAATATGCTAGTAAAACTCTAGACAATGCTCAAAGAAATTATGCTACTACCGAGAAAGAATTCTTAGCAGTTGTATTTGCTTGTGATAAGTTCAGGCCTTATATTATTGATTCTAAAGTAACTATTCACACTGATCATGCTGCTATTAAATATCTGATGGAAAATAAAGATGCTAAACCTAGACTTATTAGATGGGTTCTCTTGCTACAAGAATTTGATTTACATATTGTTGATAAAAAGGGAGCTGAGAACCCCGTTGCAGACAACTTGTCTAGATTAGAAAATGTTCTTGATGACCCACTACCTATTGATGATAGCTTTCCTGATGAGCAATTATATGTCATAAATGCTTCTCGTTCAACCCCATGGTATGCTGATTATGCTAATTATATTGTTGCTAAATTTATACCACCTAGTTTCACCTACCAGCAAAAGAAAAAGTTTTTCTATGATTTGAGGCATTACTTTTGGGATGACCCACATCTTTATAAAGAAGGAGTAGATGGTGTTATTAGGCGTTGTGTACCTGAGCATGAATAGGAACAGATCCTACGCAAGTGTCACTCCGAAGCTTATGGAGGACACCACGCTGGAGATAGAACTGCACATAAGGTATTGCAATCTGGTTTTTATTGGCCTACTCTCTTCAAGGATGCCCGTAAGTTTGTCCTTTCTTGTGATGAATGTCAAAGAATTGGTAATATTAGTAGACGTCAAGAAATGCCTATGAATTATTCACTTGTTATTGAACCATTTGATGTTTGGGGCTTTGATTATATGGGACCTTTTATTGCCTCTAATGGATATACACATATTTTAGTTGCTGTTGATTACGTTACTAAGTGGGTAGAAGCTATTCCAACTAGTAGTGCTGATCATAACACTTCTATTAAAATGCTTAAAGAAGTCATTTTTCCGAGGTTTGGAGTCCCTAGATATTTAATGACTGATGGTGGTTCACATTTTATTCATGGTGCTTTCCGTAAAATGCTTGCTAAGTATGATGTTAATCATAGAATTGCATCTCCGTATCACCCGCAGTCTAGTGGTCAAGTAGAATTGAGTAATAGAGAGCTCAAATTAATTTTGCGAAAGACTGTCAATAGATCTAGAAAGAATTGGTCCAAGAAACTTGATGATGCATTATGGGCTTATAGAACTGCATATAAAAATCCTATGGGTATGTCTCCGTACAAAATGGTTTATGGAAAAGCATGTCACTTACCTCTCGAATTAGAACATAAGGCATATTGGGCTATTAAAGTGCTCAACTATGATTTCAAACTTGCCGGTGAGAAGAGGTTATTTGGTATTAGCTCACTTGATGAATGGAGAACCCAAGCTTATGAAAATGCCAAGTTGTTTAAAGAAAAAGTTAAAAGATGGCATGACAAAAGAATACAAAAAATGTGAGTTCAATGTAGGTGATTATGTATTGCTATACAACTCTTGTTTAAGTTTTTTTGCAGGAAAACTTCTCTCTAAATGGGAAGGCCCCTACGTTATCGAGGAGGTCTATCGTTCCGGTGCCATAAAAATCGACAACTTCAAAGGCACAAATCCGTAGGTGGTGAATGGTCAAAGAATCAAACATTATATCTCAGGTAATCCTATAAATGTTGAAACCAATGTTATTGAAACCGTAACCCCGGAGCAATACATAAGGGACACTTGCCGGAACGTTTCAGACTTCGAAAAGGAATAGGTATGTGGTATGGTAAGTAAACCGACTCCAAAATAGTTTTAAAGGCAATATTTCTCCGTTTTGGAATATTTAGAAAAATAGAAAAATAAGAAGTAGTCCGGGAAGGACACGAGGGCTCCGCAAGGGTGGAGGGCGCGCCCTACCCTACTGGGTGCGCGCCCTACCTCGTGGGCACCTCGTGTGCTCTCCGGACTCCGTTTTCTTGCACGATACGTATTTTGGTCAGTAAAAATTCATTATATAATCTCCCGAAGGTTTTGAATCCTGTATCACGCCATTACCCTCTACTCTTGTTTCGAGTTGTCTTGCTGCAGATTAGAGCAACATGTCGTCCCAGGATTCGGAAGGAGAAAGCTATGTGGATGATTACCTTGCAGATCCTAAGGTCTATGGAGATGTGGAGCATTGTGGTTGGACTATGGAGGAAGAAGAGGACTATGAACCCAAGAGGAAGGAGGAGACGAGCTCAGATGAAGACGAACCCCCACTACCTCAACCTGGGGACATGCATGTGGAGTTCAAAAAGTCAAGCCTCCCTGATAGAGCAAAGAAACCTAAGATCGAGTTTATCCCTTTTCGTCTCTTGCAAGAAAACAAGCAGGAACTATGGAAAAAGATATTAATCCTGGAGCAGGAGATTGATGACTTGAGGGATCAAAATTCTGTCCTCAAGCGCAAATTAAGGAAGAAGCCTACACCATCACCGAAGAAGGAGATATAATCGCATGGGTATGGACACTCCCCTTGGCAACCGCCAAGCTTGGGGGAGATGCCCCGGTATCGTATCACCAACACACTCCTATCTTTACCGTTTTCTTTAGTTCGATCCTTTTAGTAGTATCTTGATCTAGTAGAATAAAGTTTTGGCATGATTTAGTTTTGAGTTTTGCTTTATGATCCCTCTATGTAATCGAGTCCGTGAGCTATATATAATAAAGATTAGTGTTGAGTCAAGGCTTGATTATTTTGCCATGATCGTGAGTGAATAAAAGAAAAGAGAAAAAGAATAGAAAGAAACAAAGAGCTCATATTGATCTTATTGAGAGTAATGACTTCACATAGAAAGAGTATGATGATTAAAAGTTGTTGGGAGTTGGCAAACATAGCTTTGGTCATCATTGCAATTAATAGGAAGTAATAAGGAAAGAGAGGTTTCACATATAAATATACTATCATAAACATCTTTTATGATTGGGAGCACTCATTAAAATATGACATGCTAAAGAGTTGACGTTGGACAAGGAAGACAACGTAATGAGTTATGTTTTCTTATATCTGAGATAAAGTATATTGTCATGGATCATCCAACATGTTGAGCTTGCCTTTCCCCCTCATGCTAGCCAAATTCTTAGCACCAAGTAGAGATACTACTTGTGCTTCCAAATACCCTTTAAACCAGTTTTGCCATGAGAGTCCACCATACCTACCTATGGATTGAGTAAGATCCTTCAAGTAAGTTGTCATTGGTGCAAGCAATAAAAATTGCTCTCTAAATATGTATGACTTATTAGTGTGGGAGAAAATAAGCTTTATACGATCTTGTGATGTGGAAGAAATAAAAGCGACAGACTGCATAATAAAGGTTCATATCACAAGGGGCAATATAAAGTGACGTTCTTTCGCATTAATATTTTGTGCATCCAACCACAAAAGCGCATGGCAACCTCTGCTTCCCTCTGCGAAGGGCCTATCTGTTACTATTATCTTCTATCTTATGCAAGAGTCATGGTGGTCTTCACCTTTCCTTTTTATATTTTATCCTTTGGCAAGCACATGGTGTTGGAAAGATCCTGATAGATATATCTAATTGGATGTAGGGGAGCATGAGTTATTATTGTTGACATTACCCTTGAGGTAAAAGGTTGGGAGGCGAAACTATAAGCCCTATCTTTCTCTGTGTCCGATTAAAACTCCGTAACCACAAGTATTGCGTGGTGTTAGCAATTATGAAAGACTAAATGATAGTTGGGTATGTGGACTTGCTAGAAAGCTCTGATATAGACTCTTTCTGATGTTATGATAAGTTGCAATTGCTTCAATGACTGAGATTATAGTTTGTTAGTTCTCAATAAAGTTTATGATTCATACTTTTGCATTATGAATAGATTATTACTTGAGCATAAGAAATCATATGACAATATCCATCTATGTTGCTGTTATGAGAATAATCATGATACCTTCATGTCCGTATTTTATTTTATTGACACCTCTACCTCTAAACATGTGGACATATTTATCGTTATCGGCTTCTGCTTGAGGACAAGCGAGGTCTAATCTTGGGGGAGTTGATACGTCCATTCTGCATCATGCTTTTATATTGATATTTATCGCATTATGAGCTGTTATTACACGTTATGCCACAATACTTATGCCTATTCTCTCTTATTTTACAAGGTTTACATAAGGAGGGAGAATGCCGACAGCTGGAATTCTGGGCTGGAAAAGGAGCAAATATTAGAGACCTATTCTGCACAACTCCAAAAGTCCTGAAACTCCACGAAAGTTATTTTTGGAAATAATAAAAAATATTGAGCGGAAGAAGTACGCCAGAGGGGGACCCACCTGGCCACGAGGGTTGGGGGCGCGCCCCCTGCCTTGTGGGCCCCCTGTTGGCTCTCTGGTGGCCATCTTCTGCTATATGAAGTCTTTCGTCAAGGGAAAAATCATAAGCAACCTTTCGGGATGAGACTCCGCCGCCACGAGGCGGAACCTTGGCGGAACCAATCTAGGGCTCCAGCAGAGCTGTTCTGCTGGGGACACTTCCCTCCGGGAGGGGGAAATCATTACCAATGCTCCTCTCATCGGGAGAGGGCAATCTCCATCAACATCCTCACCAGCACCATCTCCTCTCAAAACCCTAGTTCATCTCTTGTATCCAATTCTTGTCTCCAAGTCCGGGATTGGTACTAGTAGGTTGCTAGTAGTGTTAATTACTCCTTGTAGTTGATGCTAGTTGGTTTATTTGGTGGAAGATCATATATTTAGATCCTTTATGCATATTAATACTCCTATGATTATGAACATGAATATGTTTTGTGAGTAGTTACGTTTGTTCCTGAGGACATGAGAGAAGTCTTGCTATTAGTAGTCATGTGAATTTGGTATTCGTTCGATATTTTGATGAGATGCATGTTGTCTAGCCTCTAGTGGTGTTATGTGAACGTCGACTACATAACACTTCACCATTATTTGGGCCTAGAGGAAGGCATTGGGAAGTAATAAGTAGATGATGGGTTGCTAGAGTGACAGAAGCTTAAACCCTAGTTTATGCGTTGCTTCCTAAGGGGCTGATTTGGATCCATATGTTTCATGCTATGGTTAGGTTTACCTTAATACTTTTGTTGTAGTTGCGGATGCTTGCAATAGAGGTTAATCATAAGTGGGATGCTTGTTCAAGTAAGAACAGCACCCAAGCACCGGTCCACCCACATATCAAATTATCAAAGTACCGAACGCGAATCATATGAACGTGATGAAAACTAGCTTGACGATATTCCCATGTGTCCTCGGGAGCGCTTTTATCTATATAAGAGTTTGTCCAGGCTTGTCCTTTGCTACAAAAAGGATTGGGCCACCTTGCTCCACTTTATTTAATTTTTTTACTTGTTGCTCATTACCAATTATCCTATCACAAAACTATCTGTTACCACTTATTTCAGTACTTGCAGTTAAATACCTTGCTGAAAACCGCTTATCATTTCCTTCTGCTCCTTGTTGGGTTCGACACTCTTACTTATCGAAAGGACTACGATAGATCCCCTATTCTTGAGGGTCATCACATAGCTGCATGACATTCTTTGGGTCGTCCATGACAGAAAAAACCATGGTAGAAGCGAGGGCGAGGACAATATTGGGGTGTTCCTGGTTACGGTGGGTGGTCGGGGCCGAGCGACGTGCGTTTCTCTCATACACGCACACGCGTGGGTGCGAGGCGTTGGGCTCTAACTGAACCCGAGCGAGGCATTGGGCTCTAACTGAACCCGAGCGGTTGCACTGCAGGCTACACATTACTGAACCCGAGCGATAGATCGATGGCTGTTAACTGAACCCGATCAAGCGATTCCTTTGCTACTGCTACTAACTGAAGCCGATCGATGCTGCCTCTGGATGAACAGTGAGCGTTGCTGGGGGGTTGGATGAACAGTTCCCGGTGGGGTTGGATGAACATGACCCCGCGGTGTTGCCTCTGGATGAACAGGACCCCGTGGAGGGCTGGATGAACAGGACCCCGTGGAGGGCTGGATGAACAGGACCACCCCGTGGACGGCAGGATGAACAGTGGACGGTGGAGGGCTGGATGAATAGTAGCCCGTGGAGGGGTGGTTGAACAGGAGCCCGTGGAGAGGGCTGGTTGAAAACGAGCCCGTGGAGAGGGCTGGTTGAACAGTAGCCGGTGGAGTAGCGCGGTGGAGGCTGGATGAACAGGAGCCCGTGGATGAACAGTCGCAGGTGGAGTCTGGAGGAGGTCGACGGTGGATGAACAATAGCCCGTGGAGGCTGGAGGGGGTCGACAGTGGAGATGAATAATATTCCGTGGACTTCCGTTTTGCGGTACGCCACACCCCTCCCGATGAACAAGACCCTGTTTTGACCGTAACGCTCCCACACAAGTCTGTTTCCTCCATTTTGCTGTACGCCACACCCCTCCCGATCGACAGGACCCTCGTTTCGACCGTAGGAGGTCCGTTTCCTTCGTTTTGCGGTACGCCAGACCCCTCCCAATGAACAGGATCCCGTTTTGACCGTGGCCGGTCAAACACAAGGCTGTTTCTTCCGTTCTCGGTATGCCAGGCCTCGTTTTCATCGGCTGTTCCGTCCAAGCCCTCCCGATGAACACGACGACACATTCCGTTCCGACCCAGCCGGGTGGCTCCCCATGAACACGACGACGACGCTGTTTCTCCGTTCTGACCTAGCCATGTACACGATCCATAGCCGTACGTATGCGCGAGTAGGCGTTCGAGACCCTGCCCGTATGTACGTACGTGGCCGTATTTTGTTTCTTCCACACTGGCCGCTGTACGTACGTGTACATGCTACGTGCGTGCCTCTACTACGACACGTGCGCGCCTCTACATCGACCAGTATGTACGTACACCTTCGCGACCTGAATGACAACGCTATGTACGCTTCGACCAGGTGGGTCCTGATTGTCAGGCACTTCCTTGCGTGCGAAGATGTAGCTGGTGGGTCCCAACAGTCAGGGGGCGAATCGTTTTTTTCTGGACGCACTTCCTTGCGTGCGAAGATGTAGCTGGTGGGTCCCAGCAGTCAGGGGGAAACGTTTTTTTTTCGCAAAATACGGTGGTTCGTCCGGTGGGTCCCCGCTGTCAGGTGGAGGAATAATTATTTTGCGTGTAATAAGGAGGCACTTCCTTGCTGCGGCCGTGGACCCAGCCGTTAGCCTCTCCACGTACAGTACTCTTCCGATGGAAGTCGTTCCTTGACCATGTTGACCACGCTGCGCCGAGAGCACCTGGGCGGTGGACGACTGTGAGGCCTAGGAAGGGGAAGACGCGACAGTGGATGCCGCGCGTAGAGGAGTATGAGGGTTCATTGGTTCGCTGTGGTGTGAGGCTGCCGTCGCCGCAGAATAATAGGGGGTGTGGGTGAGTAGAGGGGTGGCCTGGCCAGTGGTGGGAGTAGTAGGGGCGGTGAGGCCTCCGCCGCATTGCAGCCGGCCACAGGAGGCAGGAGCACGAGGCACGACCGGCGCTGGCTTGGGCGGCTGGATCAAGAAGACTAGAGGTTGAAGAAGCACTACGGCCGTTGGATGAACATCGTACGGTCACTAGAGCTAGAATCGTGCATATTGACTAAGTTGACAAAGCCCTCCATCCCCGTCAACTTAGTAGGCCCACAAGTCAGCCTGCCACTATACCGGGTCCCAGCTAGCAGGGGGAGTATTCATTTTTTTGTGCGTAATAAGGAGGCACTTCCTTGGCGTGCGAAGATATAGCTGGTGGGTCCAAGCTGTCAGCGGCGATAACGTTTTTTTCGCGAAATATAGAGGCCCTTTCGGTGGGTCCCAGATGTCAGGTGGAGGTATCATTATTTTGCTCGTAATAAGGAGGCATTTCCTTGGGTGTGGCCGTGGACCCAGTTGTCAGCCTCTCCACGTACAGTCCACTTCAGATGCATGTCGGTCGTTGACCACGTTGACCAGGCTGCGCCGAGAGCACGAGGGCGGTGGTCCACGGCGAGGCCCAGGAAGGGAAAGACACGGAGGCAGGGAAGACTCGGCAGTTGTTTCCCACGTGGAGGGGAGTACGACTGTACGAGGGTTTACTGGTTCGTCTGCCGTCGCGGGAGAATAACAGCAGGTGTGGGTGAGTAGAGGGATGGCTAGGCCAGCGATGGGAGTACAGTGGGGCGATGAGGCCTGCACGGCAGCACAACCGGCCGTGGGGAGGAGAGAGCAGGCAGTCCCGCCGGTGCTTGTCTGAGCGGCTGGAGCAGGAAGGGCAGAGATTGAAGAAGCACGACGGCCGTTAGATGGACATCCAACAGTCACAGCTTGTGCGTCAACCTTTTTTTAGGAAAGCCTCAAATTTGTGGAAACATCATACAACCCATCTGCCATTATTTCTAATAATTTACGTCCCATTTGCTAATTCTTAAGGTTTTTTTGGAGCCCATATCCTTTCTGTTGGCATTACAGCCCATATTGTGCCCACGATTAAAAAAATATACGAAATTTTGCATATTTCGGTGCGGTCCGAACTGTTTTTAATCCCGAAATTTCGAGTCACATTCAAACTGATTTTAAAAATAAATGTATATCAATATAAAATCCAACAAATTGTCGACGCATAAAAATCAATGCAATTTAAAATCTCGAAATGAAAAAAAGAAATTTGAAACTAATTGCCGGTTTGATGTGTTTTAAAAATGTACAACCCATTTCTCATTACTGATAGGCCATTTTCTCGGCCAGTCGAATGAAGCTCTCCTCGTCTTGAAAGATTTGCAGCCCAATAGGCCTGACAAAGCGACTTACTTGGCAAATCACAAAAAAACTGGGTTGTGGCCGTGGACCCAGCTGTCAGCCTCTCCACGTACAGTACTCTTCCGATGAAGTCGGTCGTTGACCACATTGACCACGCCGCGCCGAGAGCACCAAGGCGGTGGACGACAGCGAGGCCTAGGAAGGGGACGACGCGGAGCCGGGGAAGACGCGGCAATGGATGCCCACGCCGAAAGGAGTACGAGGATTCATTGGTTCGGCTGCGGCGTGAGGCTGCCGTCGCCGCAGAATAACAGGGGGTGTGGGTGAGTAGAGGGGTGCCCTGGCCAGCGGTGGGAGTAGTAGGGGGTGGTGATGCCTCCGCGGCATCACATCCGACCATGGGAGGCAGGAGCACGCGACACGACCGGCGCTGCTTTGGGCGGCTGGAGCAAGAAGACCAGAGGTTGAAGAAGCACTATGGTCGTTGGATGGACATCGTACGGTCACTGGAGCTAGAATCGTTCATATAGACTAAGTTGACAAAGCCCTCCGTCCCCGTCAACTTAGTAGGTCGACAAGTCACCCACCCACTATGGTGGGTCCCAGCTAGCAGGGGGTATTCATTTTTTTGTGCGTAATAAGGAGGCACTTCCTTGCGTGTGAAGATATAGCTGGTGGGTCCGACCTGTCAGCGGGGGGGAACGTTTTTTTCACGAAATACAGAAGCCCTTCCCACGTACAGTGCGTAATAAGGAGGAACTTTCTTTGCTTGCGACCATGGACCTCGTGGGTCCCAGCCGCTAGGCTCTCCACGTACAGTCCTCTTCCGATGACTCTCGTATGTTGACCATGCCGCGCCGAGCGCACCGAGGCGGTGGACGACGGCGAGGCCCCAGACTGGAACGACCCGGAGATGGGGAAGACGCGACAGTGGAGTCGCAGACGGAGAGGAGTGGGAAACTTGACTGGTTCGGGTGCGGGGTGGGCCTACACTCGGCAGAGAATAACGGGAGGTGCGGAGTGGAGGGATGGCCTGGCCATCGGCGGGGTAGCGTTTCGCTGAGGAGCGCAAAACAACGCCGCTGGACGTCGGAGGCTGGAGCAGGCGGTCCCAGCAGCGCTGGGGGAAGAAGACGAGAGATTGAAGAAGAATGTTGGCCGTTGGATGTAAATCCAACACCTTCTTAGGCTTCGACCTACTGGCCCACATGTCAACTAGTCCATTCTTTTTTTAGTCCGTTTGGTGGGCTGGGTGAAACAATGATGTAGCATCTATGCAGCCAGTTTATATATATGGTAGAATTTAAAGCCCATTTGCATTTTTCGCGAAATCCACGGACTTGCTGGGCTGGGTGAAAATATCATGTTGGGCTAGACGGAGAAATGTTATAAAAACATAAACACATGATTGCACGTCTATTACTGCATTGGTCAGTAAAATCTTTGCAAGCTTATGTATGCAATCACTATGAGTTAACTTGCCAAGTTATATATAAACAATTATTATTATTATTATTTTGTAAGAACTTTCAACTTATGAAATAAAATATCATTTAAATTCGATGAGTTAATAGTACGTGGGGTATTATTAGTTTAACGGACAAGTGAACTAGTTACATACATAAGCAAATAGCCACTAAAAAAAGCAGACAGGTTAATGGGTTCTTAAAAGAAATATTTCGGACAAAACAGATAATTATGACACATAGGCTAATGCATGAAACACTCAGATGATAAAGGTGCCTATAAATAGATAAAGTAAAACATCTAGACCTTCCTGGCATGCTTGATCATGACGCTGCGGCTGTCCGTGTACTCGTCGGTTACGGGAAGCAGACACGCCCTCAAATCCAAGATCTGCCTGTACATGTCGTAGCATGCGTATGCGTCCTTAGCCGTGTAGGTTATGTAGGCTAGATTCAGAGGTACCTCCCACATGTTCAGGTCCTTGGTATCGTTGTCTTCTTTCATGTTGGCGTATCAAGGGTCGATGATGGTCTCGGCGAGGTCAACCACGGAGTCCTTCTCTTGCCCGTTGTTGATGATATCGTATTGCTTCTGTATGTCGACAAGCTTGTTGCACCAGATGGCCGAATCACCGCATTCTTCCTTCTCTCCACCGTAGCGAAGGTGCAGTCGGTGCTGCCGATGAAACGGGCGAATGCTCCAGAACCTCTGATGGCCCTACAGAAGTGGTAGATGAGAACCTCGTCCTGCACACATACCTGGGCGACGGCGATCCGTTGGTCCCTGTCAGGAGAGGAATGGATGGGCACAAGTTCTAGTCCTGCAACCTTGTGCTTTCTCGTCCTGTAGGTACTGCTTGAACTCGGCGAGGCAGAGCTTCACCGAGCCCGGATCGTTGGTGTACATCACATTCAACTTGGTGCAGCCATAGGAATGAACGGCCAACTCAAAGGGGAACTCCTTGCTGAAGTCCATATCCGGCAGGCTCACCCCTCGGATCACCATTGGAGTCTCGTCAAGTGAAGGAGTGTGTAGGCGGCGGCAACAGTTCGTTTTTCAGCTCTTGGGGAACTGGATTCAAAAGTAAACTGAGTGTGTACATGCGACAATAGTTACTACCCCTCCCTCGTCCGCTGCACGCCCGGCAGAAGAACACCCTCGGTGCATTCAAACACCTCCATTAAGAAACCTACTCCGGCCACACGTCGGTTCACGAGCAGGTCTGTATTGGTACTGTAATAACAAGAGTTAGTGGTCACTTTACTTAAATTTAATTAGCTTTAATAGAAATTTATACTTAAAACAAGCAATGCATTGGCTCGTTCTATCAGTGCCACAAGATCAACATGCACAACAATTATTATTCTCAGGACGCACACGATCATCACATTTGTCGCACTTTCACAAAGATAATACTACCAAGTTTGAACTGTTTGTTATGGTTGTTGTCCTCTCCATCATCATGCCGTGTTTCCCAGCTTGCAAGATTCAGAACCAACAAATAAGATCCAAATAATAAGTACAACAAAGATGCCTACACATCTCATTGATTCCCAGTTTGCAAGATTCAGAACCAACAAATAAGATCCAAACAATAAGTACAACAAAGATGCCTACACATCTCATTGATTCCCAGCTTGCAAGATTCACAACCAACAAATAAGATTCAAATAATAAGTACAACAAAGATGACTACACATCTCATTGATTCCAAGCTTGCAAGATTCAGAACCAGCCCATTAGAGCCTTTTGATAAAGTGAATATCGAGATTAAATCCATCTTCGTTAGCCATTTCATACAATCGAAGAACTTGGCGAATGCTCTTGACCGTCACAACATCTGTATTTGAGTATTCCTCTTTGCATAGCACAAATAAGAAGAGCATTATTTCACTTTAATAGTGGCCTCCTTGAACTCAACCTGCAGCTCCACTCGAATGAGGCCTGCCTAGAGTTCCATGATTCAATTCATGCACCTTTTTCAGCAGTTCACCTGAAATGAAGCAAAGATTGCATCATTCAGCTAGCAAGAAGTACTTGCTCTTGTGAGCTGGCAGGTTCTTCTTTAGTAGTTGCACAAAAATTGAGGAACATTAAGGTTGGCTGTCCGGCTCATGTAAGGTGCAACTATAATTTTCTTATCCTCTTATGCAGTTCCACTAAAATAAAGTGCCATTGCGGTGATAGTGATGGCTCATCTTGCAAAGGCTAATAAAATGTTGCACGAGATTACCAGCAGAACTTGACGGAGATTTTGGAAACTCCAATCACCATTTTGTGAAGTTCCACCAAAATTGAGAGATGTTGCCCACGTGACATTTTAGTTGAACTGCACAAGACACTCATTCCAAAAAAAAGTGTTTTGTGCAGTTTACCAAAAGGTCACAATAGCAACAAGGTGAAATGGATATCCCTATCTGCACAAAAAGATAGAAAGTAAACAACTACTGGTCAATAAGAATATACGAAACATATACGAAATGAAAAGAAGCATCTTAATTACGTTCATGGCAATCATGAAAGGACAGTAGAAATGTTAAAATGTCAGCAATGCTTCATGTTACCAGAAGCATTATGATCAACAATGAGATTCCTCAAATATGGGATTACATTAATGGTGGCATTTCTTGTTTACCAGATACAGTAAATCAATAGCAGCTAAAGAGTTGGTTTAAGGGCATGAGACCGTGGGGACACTAGGACACTCAGCAGCGTAAAGGAGCAACTTACTTATCATACTGGGGAAGATAGCAGGAGTGCCATTTGTAACACAGTTTAATTGCATCTTATCATTGGAGGCATTAGATTAACAATAACACTGGTTAGACATGTCCCTAAGGTAACAGTGTGATCGCTTCATTTTACATGCGCCCTTACATTAACAACAACAAAAGGTTGGTATAAGGACATGCGACAGTGGACGCATCAACACAATGTACCTACAAGGAGGCATAAAGTGGTGATGCCGAGTTTGTTCATGCTATGTGAGGGCAGCAAAACTAATCCTGGAGACCTTTTACTATGTGAGGGCAGCACACCTAATCTTGGAGACCTTGTACTATGTGAGGGTAGCAAATCTAATCCTGGAGACCTTTTACTATGTGAGGGCAGCAAATCTAATCCTGGAGACCTTTTACTATGTGAGGGCAGCAAATCTAATCCCGAGACCTTTTACTATGTGAGGGCAGCAATTCTAATCCTGGAGAGCTTTTACTATGTGAGGGCAACAAATCTAATCCTGGACATACTCTGTTGACTTGTCCACCAGCCGCCACTTTCTATCCTTTTTTCAACAAATAATAGATTTGTTCCTTATCCAGTTTCTACTGAGTTTTCCCATTATTTCCCTTTTCAACCAAGAGACCGGTTGGGTATCTGGTCTCTACTACTTTCACCATATTATTTCCTATTTGAATCAAGTCCTAGATTCATGTTACAACTTTCCCCCTTTCTTCGTTGTTTGAACAAAGCCCTAGATTCGAATGCATGAAGTAGCTTTACCTCTAATAGTACTAAAAATTTAGGTGGCTTTGGAAGAGCTGATGGGAGTAGAAAAAGATGCACATGCACACACGTGGGGAGCTGGGGCATTAGAGCAAGGCCGCTTTCGAAGAACTTATACCTAAGGGTCGTCAGGATGTCGGCGGCGGCAGGTCGGATCTGCAGACAATACGTCAGGGAGGAAGAAGGGTCAGAGGACCTCCCGAGCCGGTGCTGTGTCGGAGAGAACAGCACTAGCAGAGGATCGGGCCCCTCCGGCAGCTGTGGGTTTCCTCCCTTGCCAGTTGATAACCCACAAGTATAGGGGATCACAACAGTTTTCGATAAGTAAGAGTGTCGAACCCAACGAGGAGTTAAAGGTAGAACAAATATTCCCTCAAGTTCTATCGATCCCCGATACAACTCTACGCACGCTTAACGTTCGCTTTACCTAGAACAAGTATGAAACTAGAAGTACTTGGTAGGTGTTTTTGGATATGTTTGTAAGAAAATAAAGAGAGCGTAAATAAAAGATAGGGGCTATTGTAAGTAAAGAAGCAATAAAGTAAATATAGCGAGTGTGGAAAAGTGGTGGTAGGAGTTGTGAAATTGTCCCTTAAGCAATTGACTACTTTACTAGACCGATAGCAAGTATTACGTGGGAGAGGCCACTGCTAGCATGTCATCCCTTACTTGGAATTCTATGCACTTATGATTGGAAGTATTAGCAAGCATCCGCAACTACTAACGTTCATCAAGGTAAAACCCAACCATAGCATTAAGATATATTGGTCCCCCTTCAATCCCGTATGCATCAATTTCTATGCTAGGTTGAAGCTTCTGTCACTCTTGCCCTCCAATACATAGTCCTATCAACATACAACTAACCCTATGGTGTGATCCACGCGTGCGCTCATATGATGGGCACCAAAGGACAGCAACATAACCACAAGTAAATTAAATCAATCATAGCAATTCATCAACCACCGATAGGACAACGAAAATCTACTCAGACATCATAGGATGGCAACACATCATTGGATAATAATATGAAGCATAAAGCACCATGTTCAAGTAGAGGGTACATCGGGTTGCGGGAGAGTGGACCGCTGTAGATAGAGGGGGGAATGTGATGGAGATGTTGGTGAAGATGGCGGAGGTGTTGGTGAAGATTGCGGTGATGATGATGGCCCCCGGTGGCACTCCAGCGCCACCGGAAGCGAGGGGGAGAGAGCCCCCCTCCTCCTTCTTCTTCCTTGACCTTCTGCCTAGATGGGAGAAGGGTTTCCCCTATGGTCCATGGTCTCCATGGCATGGGAGGGGCGAGAGCCCCTCCGAGATTGGATCTGTCTCTCTGTCTCTCTCTGTTTCTACATTCTGTTTTCTGGCCCTTCACTGTTTCTTAAATTCCTGGAGATCCGTAACTACGATTGGGCTGAATTTTGTACACGATCTCTATCCAGAAATTAGCTTTCTTGCGGCGAAATAAGGGCACCAACCGCCTTACGGTGTGGCCACGAGGGTCAGGGCGCACCTGACACCCTGGGGCGTGCCCCCCTACCTCGTGCCTCCCTCGGGCATCGTCTCGCGATGATTCCACTTCCCAAAATTCATAAATATTCCAAAATAAATCTCTGCCAGTTTTTATTCCATTTGGACTCCGTATGGTATGGTTTTCTGCGAAACAAAAAACATGCAACAAACAGGAACTGGACACTTGATCAATATGTTAGTCCCAAAAATAGTATAAAAAATTGCCAAAAAGTATATGAAAGTTGAATAATATTGGCATGGAACAATAAAAAATTATAGATATGACGGAGATGTATCAGCATCCCCAAGCTTAATTCCTGCTCGTCCTCGAGTAGGTAAATGATAAAAAAGATAATTTTTGATGTGGAATGCTACCTAGCATAATCTTGATCATATGTCTAATCATGGCATGAATATTAAGACACGAGTGATTCAAGGCAATAGTCTATCCTTTGACATAAAAACAATAATACCGTAAGCATACCAACCAAGCATTTATGTCTTATTGAAATAACATAGCCAAAAAAAGCTCATCCCTACAAAATCATATAGTCTGATTGTGCTCCATCTTCACCACACAAAATATTCACATCATGCACAACCCCGATGACAAGCCAAGCAATTGTTTCATACTTTTGACGTTCTCAAACCTTTTCAACTCTCACGCAATACATGAGCGTGAGCCATGGACATAGCACTATAGGTGGAATAGAATATGATGGTGGAGGTTGTATGGAGAAGACAAAAAAGGAGAAGATAGTCTCACATCAACTAGGCGTATCAACGGGCTATGGAGATGCCCATCAATATATATCAATGTGAGTGAGTAGGGATGGCCATGCAACGGATGCACTAAGAGCTATAAGTATATGAAAGCTCAAACTGAAACTAAGTGGGTGTGCATCTAACTTGCTTGCTCATGAAGACCTCGGGCATTTGAGGACGCCCATCATCGGAATATACAAGCCAAGTTCTATAATGAAAATTCCCACTAGCATCTGAAAGTGATAACTCAAGAGACTCTCTATATGAAGAACCATGGTGCTACTCTGAAGCACAAGTGTGGTAAAAGGATAGTAACATTGCCCCTTCTCTCTTTTTCTCTCATTTTTTTTATTTTTTTTATTTTTATTTTTTTTATTTTTTGGTGGGCTTCTTTGGCCTCTTTTTTTATTTGGGCTTGTTTGGCCTCTTTTATTTTTCATAAAGTACGAAGTCTCATCCCGACTTGTGGGGGAATCATAGTCTCCATCATCCTTTCCTCACTGGGGCAATGCTCTAATAATGATGATCATCACACTTTTATTTACTTACAACTCAATATCTAGAACAAAGATATGACTCTATATGAATGCCTCTGGCGGTGTACCGGGATGTGCAATGATGTAGCGTAGCAATGACATAAAAAAACGGACAAGCCATGAAAACATCATGCTAGCTATCTTACGATCATGCAAAGCAATATGATAATAAATGCTCAAGTCATGTATATGATGATGATGGAAGTTGCACGGCAATATATCTCGGAATGGCTATGGAAATGCCATGATAGGTAGGTATGGTGGCTGTTTTGAGGAAGATATAATGAGGCTTATGTGTGACATAGCGTATCATATCATGGGGTTTGGATGCATCGGCGAAGTTTGCACCAACTCTCAAGGTGAGAAAAGGCAATGCGCGGTACCGAAGAGGCTAGCAATGATGGAAGGGTGAGAGTGCGTATAATCCATGGACTCAACATTAGTCATAAAGAACTCATATACTTATTGCAAAAATCTATTATTCATTGAAACAAAGTACTACGCGCATGCTCCTAGGGGGATAGATTGGTAGGAAAAGACCATTGCTCGTCCCCGACTGCCACTCATAAGGAAGACAATCAATAAATAAATCATGCTCCGACTTCATCACATAACGGTTTTCTCAATTTCACAATTACTCAACTAGCACAACTCTAATATCACCACCTTTATATCGCAAAACTATTGCAAGGAATCAAACATATCATATTCAGTGATCTACAAGTTTTATGTAGGGTTTTATGACTAACCATGTGAATGACCAGTTCCTGTCCTCTCTCTAAATAGATATAAGTGAAGAAAGAGAGTTTAATTCTTTCTACAAAAGATATGCCCACGCTCTAACAAATATAAGTGAAGCAAAAGAACATTCTACAAATGGCGGTTGTCTAAGTAAAGAGAAACAGGTGATCCAAACTTCAAATGATATAAGTGAAGCACATGAAGCATTCTATAAAGCCATACTCAAAAGATATAAGTGAAGTGCAAAGAGCATTCTATAAATCAACCAAGGACCATCTCATACCAGCATGGTGCATAAAATAAAAATGAAAACTAAATGCAAAAGACGCTCCAAGATTGCACATATCGCATGAACGAAACGAATCCGAAAACATACCGATACTTGTTGAAGAAAGAGGGGATGCCTTCCGGGGCATCCCCAAGCTTAGACACTTGAGTATCCTTGAATATTTACTTGGGGTGCCTCAGGCATCCCCAAGCTTGAGCTCTTGCCTCTCTTCCTTCTTCTCACATCGAGGCCTTCTCGATCATCGAACACTTCATCCGCACAAAACTTCAACAGAAAACTCGGTAAGATCCGTCAGTATAATAAAGCAAATCACTACTCTAAGTACTGTAGCAAACCAATTCATATTTTCTTTTTGCATTGTGTCTACTGTAATATAACTTTTTCATGGCTTAATCCACTGATATAAATTGATAGTTTCATCAAAACAAGTAAACTATGCATAAAAAACAGAATCTGTCTAAAACAGAACAGTCTATAATAATCTGAACATTCACCATACTTTTGATACTTGAAAAATTCTGCCAAAATTAGGAAAAATAAAAAATTTGTACAGAAAGACATTTCAAAAATAATCAGAACCATTTGACGTTCCAATTAAAAACTAAAATTCGCGCATTTCAGCCAAAGTTTCTGTCCTGCACCGTACAAACCAACAAGCATTGTAAACATCCTAAAGGCAAACCTTGGCACATTATTTTTATAATACAATGTAATTGTACAAGGGGATAATTATTTTTGTTGAAAATTTTTGTAATCAAGATTCACAAAGTTGCCGTGAGCATAACAAAGTTCAAGGAGCTCTCCCACTTCAACAATGCTTGTCTTTCTCACTTTCACTTTCCTTTTTGAAAAGTTTTGGGTTCCCCTCTTTATTTTTGTTGTTTTTAAACTATATGAAAGCACTCAACAGAAATAAATGACTCTCTAAAACTTCCGGGTTGTCTCCCTGGCAGCGCTTTCTTTAAAGCCATTAAGCTAGGCATATAGTGCTCAAGTAGTGAATTCACCCGGATCCCAAGGTATATCAAAACCAATTTTAATTAGCAATGATTTGTGATTTAGTAGTGAGCACAAAGCAACATATATCAAGTAACGACAAAGTCTAACTCTCTTCCTACGCATTGGCATGTCATAAAAGAACAATTCATGCACACCTAGTAAAGGCCAATGCGTAGTATAAACAGTTTCTTGCAATTTTGTCATGTGGGAAACATAGAGAGGTGGAGATATAGTTCTTCTCTCATAATAATTGCAAGTAGAAGCAGCAAGCACATGCATATTGTATCTATGAAAATCATCATGTGCAACTAAGAGGCAACCCATCAATATAATCCTTAATAAGTGCAAACTTCTCCGATATAGTATAATCGGCAGAATTCAAAAAGATAATAGGACTATCATGCGTGGGTGCAATAGCAGCAATTTCATGTTTAACATAAGGAACTATAGCAAGTTCATCTCCATAAGCATAATTCATATTGGCATCTTGGCCACAAGCATAGCAAGCATCATCAAAAAGGGATATTTCAAGAGAATCAACGGGATCATAACAATCATCATAACAATCATCCTTCGGTAAGCACGAAGGGAAATTAAACAATGTATGAGTTGAAGAGTTACTCTCATTAGAAGGTGGGCACGGGTAGCTAATCCGCTCTTCCTCCTTTTGGTCTTCGCTCTCCTCCTCATCTTTTTCATCCAATGAGCTCACAATTTCATCAATTTCTTCTTCCATAGATTCCTGCAAAATATTAGTCTCTTCTTGGACAGCGGAGACTTTCTCAATAAGTGCATTAATATCAGAATCGTATTCATAATTCTCATAACAATATTTGAGGATAGCTAAATTTTCAGGTCTATAACCAGCATCATCATAGTCTTCAAACTATTTAAATATAGATTCAATTTCATAAGCACCCATAAAAGCAACAAATTCTTCTATTTGTTCCACATCATAGTAATCATATATACCATTAGTATAAGAAGCTAAGGTTTTATTATCATTAAATTTGCATGAAAAGGGAAGCTGTGGAGCCTTCATCCTAGAGCAACAAGTATAACCATAACTCCAACATAGTTGCCTAGCAAAACACTTCAATATATGAATTTTATCCCATAATAGTTTTCCTTTTTGAGTCAAGCCATAATCCCTAAAGTATTCACGTTGATCCGACGTTACTCCCATAACATAATTGAATGGGGTTTTCTCAGGATTATCAAAGTAGTACATAATATCTTTCACATAACCAGCATCGAGGGTTTTAGGAGGTTCCCCATCTCCATGAGTAGCAAGTACACCTATTTTTTTGGTATTTCGTGTTCCATATCCATAATTAAAGATAAAGAACAACTAAGAACAGCAAATAAAAATTACTTAGTGATAAAGCAAACAAGCACACACGAGAATATTCGCTTTACCTAGAACAAGTATGAAACTAGACGTACTTTGTAGGTGTTTTTGGATATGTTTGCAAGAAAATAAAGAGAGCGTAAATAAAAGATAGGGGCTGTTGTAAGTAAAGAAGCAATAAAGTAAATATAGCAAGTGTGGAAAAGTGGTGGTAGGAGTTGTGAAATTGTCCCTTAAGCAATTGACTACTTTACTAGACCGATAGCAAGTATTACGTGGGAGAGGCCACTGCTAGCATGTCATCCCGTACTTGGAATTCTATGCACTTATGATTGGAACTATTAGCAAGCATCCGCAACTACTAATGTTCATTAAGGTAAAACCCAACTATAGCATTAAGATATATTGGTCCCCCTTCAATCCCGTACGCATCAATTTCTAAGCTAGGTTGAAGCTTCTGTCACTCTTGCCCTCCAATACATAGTTCTATCAACATACAACTAACCCTATGGTGTGATCCACACGTGCGCTCATATGATGGGCAGCAAAGGACAGCAACATAACCACAAGCAAATTAAATCAATCATATCAATTCATCAACCACCGATAGGACAACGAAAATCTACTCAGACATCATAGGATGGCAACACATCATTGGATAAAAATATGAAGCATAAAGCACCATGTTCAAGTAGATGGTACAGCGGGTTGCGGGAGAGTGGACCACTGTAGATAGAGGGGGGAAGGTGATGGAGATGTTGGTGAAGATGGCGGAGGTGTTGGTGAAGATTGCGGTGATGATGATGGCCCCCGGTGGCACTCCGGCGCCACCGGAAGCGAGGGGGAGAGAGCCCCCCTCTTTCTTATTATTCCTTGACCTTCTCCCTAGATGGGAGAAGGGTTTCCCCTCTGGTCCATGGTCTCCATGGCGTGGGAGGTGCGAGAGCCCCTCCGAGATTGGATCTGTCTCTCTGTCCCTCTATGTTTCCGCGTTCTGTTTTCTGGCCCTTCACCGTTTCTTAAATTCCCGGAGATCCGTAACTCCGATTGGGCTCAATTTTGGACACGATCTCTATCCGTAAATTAACTTTCTTGCGGCGACAGAAGGGCACCAACCGCCTTACGAGGTGGCCACGAGGGTCAGGGGCGCGCCTGACACCCTCGGGCGCGCCCCCTACCTCGTGTCCTCCCCGGGCATCGTCTCGCGATGATTCCACTTCCCAAAATTCATAAATATTCCAGAATAAATCTCCGTCAGTTTTTATTCCGTTTGGACTCCATTTGGTATGGGTTTTCTGCGAAACAAAAAACATGCAACAAACAGGAACTAGCACTGGGCACTGGATAAATATGTTAGTCCAAAAAATAGTATAAAAATTTGCCAAAAAGTATATGAAAGTTGAATAATATTGGCATGGAACAATCAAAAATTATAGATACGGCGGAGACGTATCACCGGTGATGACCACGTGAACGATGCACCTAGTCCTCTACACACACCAGCCGAAGGGATCCGGCCGGATCTGTGACCAGCGGTGAGCAGAGAGAAAATGTAGCTACCGCTGTCTTGTTTATATCTGGAGAGGATGAGAGAATAAAGAGAGCAAACCTAGTAAAGCAAGCGCTCAGGCCCCTGCGTACATATATAGTGGAGTGATTATCTTTTTCTCTCCACAACAAGCGTTTCAATTTGTGTACGTGGCATTAAAGAAAAGAAACTCTCTGTTTAAGGTGACTACCTGTACGACTCCTACTTACTACTACTACTAGTAGTATTGTTCACTTGTGCTCCCCGGCCTTCCATTCATTGAACAACCCCATGGGTGAATAAAGATACAATACTAGTATTTATATAGAACAAACAAGCTCAAACTATTTTTGGGTAGTTAAAAGTTGAGGGCGGGGCTTTTCCCGGGCAGTACGCGCGGCAGTTTTTGCGTAGGCGGTTTGACAGAGAGGCGAGGAGGGTGAGGGAGTAGCGGATTCAACTTACTTACTGCTGGAAAGGCTAGGTTGTGCGATTTTACGGTGCGTTACTGTTTGGATCCATGTCTTAGAGTTAGTTTGGGTTAGTTTGAACTCAACTAACCCAAAAATATCCAAACAGGAGGGTTAGTTTGGGTTACTGTTTGGATCCATGTGTTAGAGTTAGTTTGGGTTAGTTTGAACTCAACTAACCCAAAAAAAAATCTAACCCACCCAAGAGGTGCTTATTTGGGTTAGTTCTTCTCGGGACACTAAAAAACACATTTTTCTCTTGCTCTCCCCGCAGCAGATCCCTTCCCACTTCATCGAAGCTTCTCATCCTCTCCCTCCCTCCCTCTTGCACTGCCCATGAAGGCACCTCGCCGTATCCGCGCTCCATCTAATCCTGTCATCCAAACACCTCTTTCGCTAGAGTTACTTCAAGATTAGAATCTAACTCTAACCTTTAACTGAGTTAGAGTATCCAAACAGGGCCAGGCGGTACAACCGGGTGATGCCCCCCTTCCGTTCCGCACTCTAATCTGGTGCATGACACGTATTGCGTCGACCGGGATGCTGCTGACTGTCCACATGTCGGTGAAGTAGTACGTAGTAGTAAGAAGAAGCAAAAATCATGCGGTATAAGTCTTTCTAGAGATTCCAACAAGGGACTAGACTACAGCGCGTGCAGTATCTCAAATCTCAAATCTCCCTTCCGGTTTATAGGGCTCAAATCTCAAATCTCATCAACCAAGGCATTTTGCGATTGGAGGAATGTATCTCATACTTTACAAAACTACCCTAATTAAACTCATGCATTAATTACGTAGTTCTCTCGTTTTCCTCTCTGCCTTGGTCGCGGTGCACAATATTGACCACTCCTATATGACTAGCCGGTCTATCTACATGCGGGACATCAAAGCATCCGGGCCCGCGTGCCATCCACCAAATCACAGCGAGGTGCTACAGTTGAAACTCACGGGTCACCCCGGTGTGGCCGTCATGACCCGTCATATCACAAAACCCACACCTTTACCAGCAGTGGTAAAGTGGCCTCGAAGTTGGACAGGACGAAGCAACCATCATTTCCCTGGAACGCTCGTTGAAGCCCTTTCTCCCCTTTCTTGAAGAAAACCTCACTCCAGGCTACTCACATCTGCCATTTTTCTTCTGTACCGATGAAGGAAAGTAGGGCGAATCAGTGATGCTGCTATATTTTCATTCCAAGAATCTTATTTTTGCGAAGCACCGACCGATTCTGACACCCTATTTTTTTCCCATTTTCATTGCGATTGTGGTTTCCTTTCGATTGCTTTTTTTTTTGTTAGTTCATTGATGGATCCTGGAGCACCAGGCAAAGAGTTGCCGGCGGACAACCTGCTGGAGACAGCGATCTCCAGGAAGCGAGCACCGACAAACGAGTTGACCATGTTGGCAGGCCAACCCATGGAGACGAAGAACTCCAAGAAACAAGCACTGGCCAAAGATTTGACGACGTTGGCGGACGAACTCCCCAAAGAAAGTTGGAAGAACAGCAAGGGCCCCACCGTGCCTACCCCAGAAACTCTGATGGCCACCTATGCGAGGCTCAAGGCCGAGTTTGAGGAGATAGTCGCCGTTGAGAAGCAGTATTCCCCTGGCAAGGTGATGGCCCCCATCGAGGACGAGGAGATGGCCCCCGGAGGGATGGGATTCCCCGGTGAGCTGCACAAGGTAAAAAATAATGGCTTATTACCGAAAGTTGTGGTTTTTGATTATTTGCAATGTGCTTGCTAATATGTTAGGGTTGTGCAGGTGCCAGTGGACGTCCTTGATGATTCCGATGTCACGGCCCGTCCTGTGGACAACGCCCCAGAGATCATTTTCGATCTCGCGGTCCGTCCTATTGGCATCTCCCTGGAGATCGATTCCGATGCCGCTGTCCATCCTGTGGACATCGCCCCAGAGATCGATTCCGATGTCGCGGTTAGTCCTGTGGACATCACCCCAAAGATCGATTCCCATGCCGCTGTCCATGCTGTGGTCATTGCCCGAGAGATCGATGACAAAAAATAGTAGGTCGCGCTAATCCTTCAGGGTAGTTTGCATTGCCCTGTGTTTAATTACCAGAACGATGCGTGTTATCAAACCCTTGTGTGGGCGGTACTTGCTACTTTTGTTTGATCGAATCATGCGAACCCTCTCCGAGTTATGGAAACAGATGTATCCTCACCAACTTTTGATGTAATATATGGCATGCTTAGATGTAAGTTTGAACTGTTTATCATATCAGTAGGGCTTATTTGATGATTCTTGGTGTTAGTAGGCTAGCTACTGTGCGAGCTATAGTATTGCAAAACACTCACCGAAGAGAAATGTTGGGGCTGATGAGCTCGTGGTACGCTTATACTGATCCATCGTCGATCGGCCAATAGCCCAAGCTCCTAAAATTGTCGGCTTAGAGATCGATCAGACAATAGTCGACACGAATACATTCATGCCTCATTTGGTTCATAGGGTAGGAAAATCGTAGCAAAAGTACAGAGACGTACAACACAAAATCATAGCAGTACAGAGACGTCCCTCCGTTCCAAAATAGATGAGTCAACTTTGTACTACTAACTTTGAAACGGAGGGAGTACAAATCCTAGGCGGGCTAGTTTGGCCTAGTGGGTTTAAGTGATATGACGTGGTACAGTGTCGTCCAGTCTTCGCGTGTGGTAGCAGTACTGCGGGTAGAGTAAGTTTTCATGAAGAAGCGGAATTCAACGAAGTCATGATGGTTCCTTTGTCTGACTAACTTTGTGCATGGCAGGTGGACTAGGATAATTTTGTGCATGGCAGGTGGACCAGGATGGCCGACGTCCCACATGTGTGCGAATGAAAGTATTCTTTCCTATATAGTGGACGGGCGACGAGTATTCATTGTTTATTTTTTATGAAAGCTATTGTCTCCACTGTTACGATGGAGGAGTGTGAAACACGGCAGCCCAGTGAACTTGGCATGTGCACCACTCCCTCCTTCCTCATGTAATACTACCATAGTGTTGACTATAAGGTTACAACTTTTTCTCACTCTCTCTATCTATTTCCTCTCAAAAAAAATTACCTTTCTTTTTTAGACACAATTGTTTTTTATGCCTCTTTTTTTAGAATTAGTTTTTTTATACCTAGAAGCACGTGTAGAGACGGGCTCCTACAGATCCCACTCCTTGACTTTGTCAATGCCTCTCTCTCCTCCACATAAGCGGGCTTGATGAGAAGACAAGAGATGATCTCTTAGCACAATATGTTTCACCATGTTTTTAGGAATAACTAGTTATTGAAGATAAGGCTAAGAGATGATCTATTGTACACATGTCTTTTTTGTCATCTCTAAATTACATGCAAGACTTATGATAAGACTATCTTATCAACCATTGTACATGCCCTTTATAGCCCAGAATTTTACCGGTGCTACTTGCTATGAATGTGGGCAGCTGGCCTCTGAGGGGGGGGGAGCGCGCGGGGGGAGGTGGTGTGGTGGGGGAGGGGTTCTCATAGGCCAGGGTGGTAAGAAGCGGGCTTGGAAGCAGTGCGGACTCCCGCATGGCCCACCTCACATTATCACCACATATTTCTTGGAGTCCGTGCATGGCGGGCGGGCGATCTCTTCTCCCTCCCCCGTCTCTCTCCTCTCAGCCGACGCCCGCCGAGCGATTAGATTTCGGCTATCGACGGTTTATTCAATTGCAGTCCCACAAGTCAGTGAAAATGC
The DNA here is from genome assembly GCA_032464435.1 of Aegilops umbellulata. Classification (NCBI taxonomy): domain Eukaryota; kingdom Viridiplantae; phylum Streptophyta; class Magnoliopsida; order Poales; family Poaceae; genus Aegilops; species Aegilops umbellulata. The sequence goes on along the minus strand of CP136057.1, from coordinate 109,551,398 downwards.
AAGACAACGTGTGTCCCCTCTGGAGCGGCGTGCGAGCCGGATTGTTGGGAGTGCGACGTGAACGCGACGCATACGAGTTGTAAGTGTGCCACCTTTTCCTTTTGAACTTGCAAAGCGTAAAATTTTCGTGGCATCGATTGATAGAAATCCAGACCAAAATGACGAGGGCAGTGCTTTCCCGCGTGTTAGGCAGGCTAGTTTGAGTGATATGACGTGCTACAGTGCCATCCACTTGTTCCATTTTTATGTAAGCAAGAGTCTACACTCTTACGTGGGAGGAGTGCGAAACACGACGGATCTGATTTTGATCAAGGGAGAACTGTTCCCTGTGAAATAATGGAGCACTTTTAGTGATTATAGCATGATAGTTAGGGCATCTCCAGCGCTGACCCTCAAATTTACACTGGCATCTGTCCGAGGACACTGATGGATGCCATCCAATGCTGCCCGCATACCTTTCGACAACTATATGAACTAACCGGACAAAATTCGTGCAAACAAAGCAAATTTCAAATTGACCGGATGAAATTCATTACATTTCAAGAAGTTTTCCTATAAACTGGACGAAATTCATTACATATTTGCACAAATCTTACTAAAACCTACTGTAAACCTAATCTAAATGACCGTCGGGCCCCAATCACCATGTCCGGCCATGAACCCGAGAAAGCCGACCATTGCCTTTGCCTCCTCCTTATCCGCCTCGATAATCTCCTCCTCCGGAGCACAAGGTTATGAAGATTTCCGCCTCCACGTCGCCGTCAAGCGGCTAATCGGCCGCCTATTTTTATCCCACCAAGCTTGTCGTCAACTGAGTGGAGGAGCGGTGGCCTTCCTGGGACCAGAGCGGTGGCGACCTACCGTGTAGTACTCTTCCTCGCTGCCGGCTGCGCCCGCGCACGTGCGCCGGCTTCATGGTCATGGCGGCAGAGGGCGGCCGGGGGGGAGCCGGCGATCTCCTTCGTCTGCTCCTGCGATAGTACGTCCAAGAGAGCTTTGAAGCGCGCTCGGAGCGGAGCCACCAATGTCCTTCGTCTGCTCCTGCGACAGTACGTCCAAGAGAGCTTTGGAGTGCCCGGAGGCCATGGTTGGAGTGGTGCCAATATAAGGAAGGGACCGGAGGAGAATGAGTGTGGGTCTTTGGCTATGGCTGGGAGCTGGGGCTCAAGTTAATATAGCGGGCGAGTGGCAATGAGCCGCGGCAGACGGATGGACGGCTGGCACCAGAGTAGATTCATCGGTAGCCGTAGTGTCATTAACGCGGAGCAGTTGAGGGAGTCCTGGATTAGGGGATCCTCGGAGAGCCGGACTATATACTTTAGCCGGACTGTTGGACTATGAAGATACAAGATTGAAGACTTCGTTCCGTGTCCGGATGGGACTCTCCTTGGCGTGGAAGGCAAGCTTGGCAATACGGATATGTAGATCTCCTCCCTTGTAACTGACTCTGTGTAACCCTAGCCCCCTCAGGTGTCTATATAAAACGGAGGGTTTAGTCCGTAGGACAAGAACAATCATACCATAGGCTAGCTTCTAGGGTTTAGCCTCTACGATCTCATGGTAGATCAACTCTTGTAATACTCATATCATCAAGATCAATCAAGCAGGAAGTAGGGTATTACCTCCATCGAGAGGGCCCGAACCTGGGTAAACACCGTGTCCCCCGCCTCCTGTTACCATCTGCCTTAGACGCATAGTTCGGGACCCCCTACCAGAGATCCGCCGGTTTTGACACCGACATTGGTGCTTTCATTGAGAGTTTCACTGTGTCGTCACCATAAGGCTTGATGGCTCGTCTCGTTGTCAAGGACAACATCACCTCCGGGGGAGCCCTGGCTGTAGGCCAAACTCTCCGACTAGGCAACTTCACCATGACCGCCCGTTCGGCCGCTGCGCCGACGATGACCTCTCGGGTCATCAAAAATCGTCTCCACATCGGCTCGGGATTCGCCGAGCAGATGGATCCAATGGAGCTCTCCTCCTTGAACGAGCTCCTGGATCGCATCACCGCTTTAGGAGTCGCTATGGACTATGATCGGATTGGGCTTAAACCCGACCAAAGGTAGATTAACTATCCACCGGTCACCCATCAAATAGCGGTGGTGGAGGAGCAACTCAGCGATTCTTCCTCTATCTTGAGGATGAACTATGTCCAGATCCCCGAGCTCTCCAAGCCGGATACCCGTCTATGGGAGGACATGGCCCAAGCCTTGAACCTAGAATCAGACAGCAGGCCAGACCTAGAGGGTAACATCCCGGAGCCCGAACTTCCAAGAACGGAAACTCCTCCTCCCCTGGGTCTCAGATCGGGTCAGGGTTCGGACCTAAATCTACCCACCCACCCACCCAGATATAAGTGATCTTTCCCACATTAGACAAGAGCCCCAAGAGACAATACACCACTATTGGGCCAGATTCCTCCTTGTAATGAGCAACGTTAAGGACTGTCGCGAGGAAGACGCAATCTCATTCTTTTCCAAAAATTGCACAGACAAGGGAATCCTCAATGCCATAAGTCGCCGTGACATAGCACACTTCACTGACTTGGCGGCCATAGTACGGAAGTATTGTGCGATGGAAAGCACCTGGAAAACCCAAACAAAATTTTGGGATCCTCCGGCTCTCACAAAACCCCCCGTCCGAACTAAAAGGGTGTACTCGCGTAAGTCACCCGACCCAATTACAAAGAAGCAAAAGCCCATTACAGGGAGTGGAACCGTATTGGAGGGATGGCTTAATGGGCCATGCAAAATTCACAGTACAACGGATACCATGCTAGCACATAGCCTTAGAGCATGTTGGGTACTCCGGCAGGTGGCCAAGAGCGGTGAGGATCTCCTCATCAACAATACCGCAGAGCACCACCCCGTGGAAAACAACAATACAGTATTAACAGTCTTCGAGACCTTCGCCTCAAATAACAGGCGTAAGTGAGCACTTCGTAGCCTCGCCGAAGTCTGCCACGTGGTAGCAATAAATTCATGGAGCGATACAGCTATCACCTTCAATGCCAGTGACGAACTTAAATTCCGAACAACCCGAGAACTAGCCGCCTTGGTCCTTAGTCCAATTGTGGACGACTTCCGGTTTACTAAAGTGCTCATGGACGGCGGAAGCGGATTAAACCTCATCTATGAGGAGACTCTTTGAAAAATGGAAATAGACAAAAGCCGCATTGAGCAAAGCAGCACGACTTTCAGAGGAACCATCCCTAGTCGGGAGGCACGATGTGCTGGGAAAATCACACTCGATGTGGTATTTGGCACGCCGGAGAATTATAGGTCACATTCCAAGTGGCCACGTTCAATAGCGGATACCACGCCCTTCTAGGGCGGAAGGCATTCACGGTCTTCCAAGCTATACCCCATTACTGGTACATGAAGCTCAAAATTCCCGAGCCCAATGGAATCATCACTCTAGCGAGTGATCCGGACATAGCACTCCGCGCCAAAAACAAAACAGCCGCACTGGCCCTCGAGGCCTTATCCGAAGCCCTCGCGGCCGAGGAATTAACTGCGCTGCGCTCCACAGTGGACAGGGACGACATGATACTTGACAAAAGATCCAAGTCCACCTCTTTTAAACCAGCGGATGAAATAGTCAAATTCCAAGTCCATCCAACGGACCCTACAAAAACAGCATCCATCGGGGCACAGTTAAACCCCACAGTAGATGCCGCGCTATGGGAGTTCTTGCACGCGAATTGGGATATCTTCGCCTGGCATCCTTCACACATGCCAGGAATCCCACGCAGGTGCTACCTCTTGAGCACCGCGTTGGATTTCCTTGAATAGGAAAGGATGAGGCAGCAAAGTAGCGTAAGTATTTCCCTCAGTTTTTTAGAACCAAGGTATCAATCCAGTAGGAGGCTACGCGCGAGTCCCTCGTACCTCCACAAAGCAAATAACTCCTCGCAACCAACGCGATAAGGGGTTGTCAATCCCTTCACGATCACTTACAAGAGTGAGATCTGATAGATATGATAGATAATATTTTTGGTATTTTTGTGATAAAGATGCAAAGTAAAATAAAAGAAAAGTAAAAAAGTAAAATCAATAATAAAGTGATGGAAGATTAATATGATGAAGATAGACCCGGGGGCCATAGATTTCACTAGTGGCTTCTCTCAAGAGCATAAGTATTTAACGGTGGGTGAACGAATTACTATTGAGCAATTGACAGAACTGAGCATAATTATGAGAATATCGAGGTATTATCATGTATATAGGCATCATGTCCGAGACAAGTAGACCGACTCCTGCCTGCATCTACTACTATTACTCCACTCATCGACCGCTATCCAGCATGCATCTAGAGTATTAAGTTCAGGAAAACAGAGTAATGCCTTAAGCAAGATGACATGATGTAGAGGGATAAATTCATGCAATTGTTGGGGAACGTAGTAATTTCAAAAAAATTCCTACGCACACGCAAGATCATGGTGATGCATAGCAACTAGAGGGGAGAGTGTTGTCTACGTATCCTCATAGACCGAAAGCGGAAGCGTTAGCACAACGCTGTTGATGTAGTCGTACGTCTTCATGATCCGACCTATCAAGTACCGAACGCACGACACCACCGAGTTCAGCACACGTTCAGCCCGATGACGTCCCTCGAACTCCGATCCAGCCGAGAGTTGAGGGAGAGTTTCGTCAGCACGACAGTGTGGTGACGATGTTGATGTTCTACCGATGCAGGGCTTCGCCTAAGCACCACAATAGTATTATCAAGGTGGACTATGGTGGAGGGGGGCACCGCACACGGCTAAAAGATCAAACAGATTAATTGTTGTGTCTATGGGGTGCCCCCTGCCCCCGTATATAAAGGAGCAAGGGGGAGGTCAGCCGGCCCTCTATGGCGCGCCCCCAAGAGGGGAATCCTACTAGGACTCCACAAGTCCTAATAGGTTCCCACCAAAAGGGAGAGAGGGGGAAGGAAGGAGAGGGAGAGGGAGAAGGAAAGGGGGGCGCCGCCCCCCCTCTCCTAGTCCAATTCGGACCAGAGGGGGAGGGGCACGCGGCCTGCCCTGGCCGCCCCTCTCTCTCTCCACTAAGGCCCATCGAGGCCCATTAGTTCCCCCAGGGGTTTCCGATAACCCTCCGGCACTCCGGTTTTATCCGAAACTACCTGGAACACTTCCGGTGTCCGAATATAGTCGTCCAATATATCAATCTTTATGTCTCGACCATTTCGAGACTCCTCGTCATGTCCGTGATCACATCCGGCACTCCAAACAACCTTCGGTACATCAAAACATATAAACTCATAATAAAATTGTCATCGTAACGTTAAGCGTGCGGACCCTACGGGTTCGAGAAATATGTAGACATGACCGAGACACGTCTCCGGTCAATAACCAATAGTGGAACCTAGATGCTCATATTGGCTCCTACATGTTCTACGAAGATCTTTATCGGTCAAACCGCATAACAACATACGTTGTTCCCATTGTCATCGGTATGTTACTTGCCCGAGATTCGATCGTCGGTATCTCAATACCTAGTTCAATCTCGTTACCGGCAAGTCTCTTTACTCATTCCGTAATACATCATCCCGCAACTAACTCATTAGTTGCAATGCTTGCAAGGCTTAAGTGATGTGCATTACCGAGAGGGCCCAGAGATACCTCTCCGACAATCGGAGTGACAAATCCTAATCTCGAAATACACCAACCCAACAAGTACCTTCGGAGACACCTGTAGAGCACCTTTATAATCACCCAATTACGTTGTGACGTTTGGTAGCACACAAAGTGTTCCTCTGGTAAACGGGAGTTGCATAATCTCATAGTCATAGGAACATGTATAAGTTATGAAGAAAGCAATAGCAACATACTAAACGATCGTGTGCTAAGCTAACAGAATGGGTCATGTCAATCACATCATTCTCATAATGATGTGATCCCGTTAATCAAATGACAACCCATGTCAATGGCTTAGGAAACTTAACCATCTTTGATCAACGAGCTAGTCTAGTAAAGGCATACTAGTGACACTCTGTTTGTCTATGTATTCACACATGTATTATGTTTCCAGTTAATACAATTCTAGCATGAATAATAAACATTTATCATGATATAAGGAAATAAATAATAACTTTATTATTGCCTCTAGGCCATATTTCCTTCAGTCTCCCACTTGCACTAGAGTCAATAATCTAGATTACACTATAATGATTCTAACACCCATGGAGCCTTGGTGTTGATCATGTTTTGCTCGTGGAAGAGGCTTAGTCAACGGGTCTGCAACATTTAGATCCATATGTATCTTGCAAATTTCTATGTCTCCCACCTAGACTAGATCCCAGATGGAATTGAAGCATCTCTTGATGTTCTTGGTTCTCTTGTGAAATTTGGATTCCTTCGCTAAGGTAATTGCTCCAGTATTGTCACAAAAGATTTTCATTGGACCCGATGCACTAGGTATGACACCTAGATCGGATATGAACTCCTTCATCCAGACTCCTTCATTTGCTGCTTCCGAAGCAGCTATGTACTCCGCTTCACACGTAGATCCTGCCACGACGCTTTGTTTAGAACTGCACCAACTGACAGCTCCACCGTTCAATGTAAACACGTATCCGGCTTGCGATTTCGAATCGTCCGGATTAGTGTCAAAGCTTGCATCAACATAACCATTTACGATGAGCTCTTTGTCACCTCCATAAACGAGAAACATATCCTTAGTCCTTTTCAGGTACTTCAGGATGTTCTTGACCGCTGTCCAGTGATCCACTCCTGGATTACTTTGGTACCACCCTGCTAGACTTATAGCAAGGCACACATCAGGTCTGGTACACAACATTGCATACATGATAGATCCTATGGCTGAAGCATAGGGAACATCTTTCATTTTCTCTCTATCTTCTGCAGTGGTTGGGCATTGAGTCTTACTCAATTTCACACCTTGTAACACAGGCAAGAACCCTTTCTTTGCTTGATCCATTTTGAACTTCTTTAAAACTTTGTCATGGTATGTGCTTTGTGAAAGTCCAATTAAGCGTCTTAATCTATCTCTATAGATCTTAATGCCCAATATGTAAGAAGCTTCACCGAGGTCTTTCATTGAAAAAACTCTTATTCAAGTATCCCTTTATGCTATCCAGAAATTCTATATCATTTCCAATCAGTAATATGTCATCCACATATAATATCAGAAATGCTACAGAGCTCCCACTCACTTTCTTGTAAATACAGGCTTCTCCAAAAGTCTGTACAAAACCAAATGCTTTGATCACACTATCAAAGCGTTTATTCCAACTCCGAGAGGCTTGCACCAGTCCATAGATGGATCGCTGGAGCTTGCACAATTTGTTAGCTCCCTTTGGATCGACAAAACCTTCCAGTTGCATCATATACAACTCTTCTTCCAGAAATCCATTCAGGAATGCAGTTTTTACATCCATCTGCCAAATTTCATAATCATAAAATGCGGCAATCGCTAACATGATTCAGACAGACTTAAGCATCGCTACGGGTGAGAAGGTCTCATCATAGTCAATCCCTTGAACTTGTCGAAAACCTTTCGCTACAAGTCGAGCTTTGTAGACAGTAACATTACCGTCAGCATCAGTCTTCTTCTTGAAGATCCATTTATTCTCAATTGCTTGCCGATCATCGGGCAAGTCAACCAAAGTCCACACTTTGTTCTCATACATGGATCCCATCTCAGATTTCATGGCTTCAAGCCATTTTGCGGAATCTGGGCTCACCATCGCTTCTTCATAGTTCGTAGGTTCATCATGATCTAGTAGCATGATTTCCAGAATAGGATTACCGTACCACTCTGGTGCGGATCTTACTCTGGTTGATCTACGAGGTTCAGTAACAACTTGATCTGAAGTTCCATGATCATCATCATTAACTTCCTCACTAATTGGTGTAGGTGTCACAGAAACCGGTTTCCGTGATGAACTACTTTCCAATAAGGGAGAAGGTATAGTTACCTCATCAAGTTCTACTTTCCTTCCACTCACTTCTTTCGAGAGAAACTCCTTCTCTAGAAAGGATCCATTCTTAGCAACGAATGTCTTGCCTTCGGATCTGTGATAGAAGGTGTACCCAACAGTCTCCTTTGGGTATCCTATGAAGACACATTTCTCCGACTTGGGTTCGAGCTTATCAGGTTGAAGCTTTTTCACATAAGCATCGGAGCCCCAAACTTTCAGAAACGACAACTTTGGTTTCTAGCCAAAGCACGGTTCATAAGGCGTCGTCTCAACGGATTTCAATGGTGCCCTATTTAACGTGAATGCGACCGTCTCTAAAGCATAACCCCAAAACGATAGCGGTAAATCTGTAAGAGACATCATAGATCGCACCATATCTAGTAAAGTACGATTATGACGTTCGGACACACCATTACGCTGTGGTGTTCCGGGTGGCGTGAGTTGTGAAACTATTCCGCATTGTTTCAAATGTAGACCAAACTCGTAACTCAAATATTCTCCTCCACAATCAGATTGTAGAAACTTTATTTTCTAGTTACGATGATTTTCAACTTCACTCTAAAATTCTTTGAACTTTTCAAATGTTTCAGACTTATGCTTCATTAAATAGATATACCCATATCCGCTTAAATCATCTGTGAAGGTGAGAAAATAACGATATCCGCCACGAGCCTCAAATTTCATTGGACCACATACATCTGCATGTATGATTTCCAACAAATCTGTTGCTCTCTCCATAGTACCGGAGAACGGCGTTTTAGTCATCTTGCCCATGAGGCACGGTTCGCAAGTACCAAGTGATTCATAATCAAGTGGTTCCAAAAGTCCATCAGTATGGAGTTTCTTCATGCGCTTTACACCTATATGACCTAAACAACAGTGCCACAAATAAGTTGCATTATCATTATCAACTCTGCATCTTTTGGCTTCAACATTATGAATATGTGTATCACTACTATCGAGATTCATCAAATGTAGACCACTCTTCAAGGGTGCATGACCATAAAAGATATTACTCATATAAATAGAACAACCATTATTCTCTGATTTAAATGAATAACCGTCTCGCATTAAACAAGATCCATATATAATGTTCATGCTCAACGCTCGCACCAAATAACAATTATTTAGGTCTAAAACTAATCCCGAAGGTAGATGTAGAGGTAGCATGCCGACCGCGATCACATCGACTTTGGAACCATTTCCCACGCGCATCGTCACCTCGTCCTTGGCCAGTGTTCGCTTAATCTGTAGTCCCTGTTTCGAGTTGCAAATATTAGCAACAGAACCAGTATCAAATACCCAGGTGCTACTGCGAGCTCTAGTAAGGTACACATCAATAACATGTATATCATATATACCTTTGTTCACCTTGCCATCCTTCTTATCCGCCAAATACTTGGGGCAGTTCCGCTTCCAGTGACCGGTCTGCTTGCAGTAGAAGCACTCAGTTTCAGGCTTAGGTCCAGACTTGGGTTTCTTCTCCTGAGAAGCAACTTGCTTGCTGTTCTTCTTGAAGTTCCCCTTCTTCCCTTTGCCCTTTTTCTTGAAACTAGTGGTCTTGTTGACCATCAACACTTGATGCTCCTTCTTGATTTCTACCTCCACAGCCTTTAGCATTGCGAAGAGCTCGGGAATCGTCTCATCCATACCTTGCATGTTATAGTTCATCACGAAGCTCTTGTAGCTTGGTGGCAGTGATTGGAGAATTCTGTCAATGACGCTATCATCCGGAAGATTAACTCCCAGTTGAATCAAGTGATTATTATACCCAGACATCTTGAGTATATGCTCACTGACAGAACTATTCTCCTCCATCTTGCAGCTATAGAACTTATTGGAGACTTCATATCTCCCAATCCGGGCATTTTCTTGAAATATTAACTTCAACTCCTGGAACATCTCATATGCTCCATGACGTTCAAAATGTCGTTGAAGTCCCGGTTCTAAGCCATAAAGCATGGCAAACTGAACTATTGAGTAGTCATCAGCTTTGCTCTGCCAGACGTTAATAACATCTGGTGTTGCTCCTGCAGCAGGCTTGGCACCCAGCGGTGCTTCCAGGACATAATTCTTCTGTGCAGCAATGAGGATAATCCTCAAGTTACGGACCCAGTCCGTGTAATTGCTACCATCATCTTTCAACTCTGCTTTCTCAAGGGATGCATTAAAATTCAACGGAACAACAACACGGGCCATCTAAATACAAACAACATAGACAAGCAAGATACTATCAGGTACTAAGTTATGATAAATTTAACTTCAATTAATCATATTACTTAAGAACTCCCACTTAGAAAGACATCCCTCGAATCCTCTAAGTGATCACGTGATCCAAATCAACTAAACCATAACCGATCATCACGTGAAATTGAGTAGCTTTCAATGGTGAATATCACTATGTTGATCATATCTACTATATGATTCACGCTCGACCTTTCGGTCTCAATGATCCGAGGCCATATCTGCATATGCTAGGCTCGTCAAGTTTAACCTGAGTATTGTGCATGTGCAAAACTGGCTTGCACCCGTTGTAGATGGACTTAGAGCTTATCACACCCGATCATCACGTGGTGTCTGGGCACGACGAACTTTGCCAACGGTGCATACTCAGGGAGAGCACTTTTATCTTGAAATTTAGTGAGAGATCATCTTATAATGCTACCGTCAATCAAAGCAAGATAAGATGCATAAAAGATAAACATCACATGCAATCAATATAAGTGATATGATATGGCCATCATCATCTTGTGCTTGTGATCTCCATCTCTGAAGCACCGCCATGGTCACCATCTTCACCGGCGCGACACCTTGATCTCCATCGTAGCATCGTTGTCGCCTCGCCAATCTTATGCTTCTACGACTATCGCTACCGCTTAGTGATAAAGTAAATCATTATAGGGCGATTGCATTGCATAAAATAAAGCGACAACCATATGGCTCCTGCCAGTTGCCGATAACTCGGTTACAAAACATGATCATCTGATACAATAAAATTTAGCATCATGTCTTGACCATATCACATCACAACATGCCCTGCAAAAACAAGTTAGACGTCCTCTACTTTGTTGTTGCAAGTTTTACGTGGCTGCAACGGGCTTAGCAAGAACCGTTCTTACGTACGCATCAAAACCACAACGATAGTTTGTCAAGTTGGTGCTGTTTTAACCTTCGCAAGGACCGGGCTTAGCCACACTCAGTTCAACTAAAGTTGGAGAAACTGACACCCACCAGCCACCTGTGTGCAAAGCACGTCGGTAGAACCAGTCTCGCGTAAGCGTACGCGTAATGTCGGTCCGGGCCGCTTCATCCAACAATACCGCCGAACCAAAGTATGACATGCTGGTAAGCAGTATGACTTATATCACCCACAACTCACTTGTGTTCTACTTGTGCATATAACATCAACACATAAAACCTGGCTCGGATGCCACTGTTGGGGAACGTAGTAATTTCAAAAAAATTCCTACGCACACGCAATATCATGGTGACGCATAGCAACGAGAGGGGAGAGTGTTGTCTACATACCCTCGTAGACCGAAAGCGGAAGCGTTAGCACAACGCGGTTGATGTAGTCGTACGTCTTCACGATCTGACTGATCAAGTACCGAACGCACGACACCTCCGAGTTCAGCACACGTTCAGCCCGATGACGTCCCTCGAACTCCGATCCAGCTGAGTGTTGAGGGAGAGTTTCGTCAGCACGACGGCGTGGTGACGATGTTGATGTTCTACCGACGCAGGCCTTCGCCTAAGCACCGCTACAGTATTATCGAAGTGGACTATGGTGGAGGGGGGCACCGCACACGGCTAAAAGATCAAACAGATCAATTGTTGTGTTCTAGGGTGCCCCTGCCCCCGTATATAAAGGAGCAAGGGGGAGGCCGGCCGGCCCTCTATGGCGTGCCCCCAAGAGGGGAATCCTACTAGGACTCCAAGTCCTAGTAGGTTTCCACCAAAAGGGAGAGAGGGGGAAGGAAGGAGAGGGAGAGGAAGAAGGAAAGGGGGGCGCCGCCCCCCCCCCTCTCCTAGTCCAATTCGGACCAGAGGGGGAGGGGCGCGGGGCCTGCCCTGGCCGCCCCTCTCTCTCCACTAAGGCCCATCGAGGCCCATTACTTCCCCCGGCGGTTTCCGACAACCCTCCGGCACTCCGGTTTTATCCAAAACTACCGGGAACACTTCCGGTGTCCGAATATAGTCGTCCAATATATCAATCTTTATGTCTCGATCATTTAGAGACTCCTCGTCATGTCCATGATCACATCCGGGACTCCGAACAACCTTCGGTACATCAAAACATATGAACTCAGAATAAAACTGTCATCGTAACGTTAAGGTGCGGACCCTATGGGTTCGAGAACTATGTAGACATGACCGAGACACGTCTCCGGTCAATAACCAAAAGCGGAACCTGGATGCTGATATTGGCTCCTACATATTGTACGAAGATCTTTATCGGTCAAACCACATAACAACATACGTTGTTCCCTTTGTCAGCGGTATGTTACTTGCCCGAGATTCGATCGTCGGTATCTCAATACCTAGTTCAATCTCGTTACCGGCAAGTCTCTTTACTCGTTCCATAATACATCATCCCGCAACTAACTCATTAGTTGCAATGCTTGCAAGACTTAAGTGATGTGCATTACCGAGAGGGCCCAGAGATACCTCTCCGACAATCGGAGTGACAAATCCTAATCTCGAAATACGCCAACCAACAAGTACCTTCGGAGACACCTGTAGAGCACCTTTACAATCACCTAGTTACGTTATGACGTTTGGTAGCACACAAAGTGTTCCTCCGGTAAACGGGAGTTGCATAATCTCATAGTCATAGGAATATGTATAAGTTATGAAGAAAGCAATAGCAACATACTAAACGATCGTGTGCTAAGCTAACGGAATGGGTCATGTCAATCACATCATTCTCCTAATGATGTGATCCCGTTAATCAAATGACAACCCATGTTAATGGCTTAGGAAACTTAACCATCTTCGATCAACGAGCTAGTCTAGTAGAGGCATACTAGTGACACTTTGTTTGTCTATGTATTCACACATGTATTATGTTTCCAGTTAATACAATTCTAGCATGAATAATAAACATTTATCATGATATAAGGAAATAAATAATAACTTTATTATTGCCTCTAGGGAAAATTTCCTTCAGCAATATGATAAAAACCCCATCTAGTTATCCTCGATGGCAACAATACAATATGTGCCTTGCTGCCCCTACTGTCACTGGGAAAGGACATCGCAAGATTGAACCCAAAGCTAAGCACTTCTCCCATTGCAAGAAAAACCAATCTAGTAGGCCAAACCAAACTGATAATTCGAAGAGACATGCGAAGATAACCAATCATACATAAAAGAATTCAGAGAAGATTCAAATGTTGTTCATAGATAATCTTGATCATAAACCCACAATTCATCGGTCTCAAAAAGAATACCGCAAAAAGAAGATTACATTGAATAGATCTCCACGAGAGAGGGGGAGAACATTGTATTGAGATCCAAAAAGAGAGAAGAAACCATCTAGCTACTAACTATGGACCCGAAGGTCTAAGGTAAACTACTCACACTTCATCGGAGGGGCTATGATGATGTAGAAGCCCTACGTGGTGGATGCCCTCTCCGGCGGAGCTCCAAAACAGGCCCCAAGATGGGATCTCATGGGTATAGAAGGTTGCGGCAGTGGAATTAGATTTTTGGCTCCGTATCTGATCGTTTGAGGGTACGTATGTATATATAGGAGGAAGAAGTACGTCGGTGGAGCAAGGTGGGGCCCACGAGGGTGGAGGGCGCGCCCTGGGGGGTGGGCGCGCCCCCTACCTCGTGCCCACCTCCTTTCTTTCTTGATGTAGGGTCCAAGTCTCCTGGATCATATTCGGTGAGAAAATCACGCTCCCGAAGGTTTCATTCCGTTTGGACTCCGTTTGATATTCCGTTTCTTCGAAACTCTGAAATAGGCAAAAAAACATCAATTTTGGCTGGGCTTCCGGTTAATAGGTTAGTCCCAAAAATAATATAAAAGTGGATAATAAAGCCCAATATTGTCCAAAATAGTAGATAATATAGCATGGAGCAATCAAAAATTATAGATATGTTGGAGACGTATCAGGCATCCCCAAGCTTAATTCCTGCTCGTCCTTGAGTAGGTAAATGATAAAAACAGAATTTTTGATGCGGAGTGCTACTTGGCATAATTTCAATGTAACTCTTCTTAATTGTGTTATGAATATTCAGATTTGAAAGATTCAAGACAAAAGTTTAATATTGACATAAAAATAATATTACTTCAAGCATACTAACAAAGCAATCATGTCTTCTCAAAATAACATGGCCAAAGAAAGTTATCCATACAAAATCATATAGTCTGGCTATGCTCTATCTTCACCACAAAAAGTATTTAAATCATGCACAACCCCGATGACAAGCCAAGCAATTGTTTCATACTTTTGACATTCTCAAAACTTTTTCGATCTTCACGCAATACATGAGCGTGAACCATGGATATAGCACTATATGTGGAATAGAATGGTGGTTGTGGAGAAGACAAAAAGAGAGAAGATAGTCTCACATCAACTAGGCATATCAACGGGCTATGGAGATGCCCATCAATAGATATCAATGTGAGTGAGTAGGTGTCGGTGTCAAAACCGGCGGATCTCTAGTAGGGGGTCCCGAACTGTGCGTCTAGGCGGATGGTAACAGGAGACAAGGGACACGATGTTTTTACCCAGGTTCGGGCCCTCTCGATGGAGGTAAAACCCTACTCCTGCTTGATTAATATTGATGATATGGGTAGTACAAGAGTAGATCGACCACAAGATCAGAGAGGCTAAACCCTAGAAGCTAGCCTATGGTATGATTGTTGTTGTCCTACGGACTAAACCCTCCAGTTTATATAGACACCGGAGGGGGCTAGGGTTACACAGAGTCGGTTACAATGGGAGGAGATCTGAATATCCATATTGCCAAGCTTGCCTTCCACGCCAAGGAAAGTCCCATCCGGATACGGGACGAAGTCTTCAATCTTGTATCTTCATAGTCCAACAGTCTGGCCAAAGGTCATAGTCCGGCTGTCCGGACACCCCCTAATCCAGGACTCCCTCAGTAGCCCCTGAACCAGGCTTCAATGACGATGAGTCCGGCGCGCAGATTGTCTTCAACATTGCAAGGCGGGTTCCTCCTCCGAATACTTCATAGAAGATTTTGAACACGAGGATCGTGTCCAGCTCTGTAAAACAAGTTCCACATACCACCGTAGAGAGAGAATAACTTTTTCACAAATCTAATCTGCTGACGTATCCTGTAGCATCACATCAGACCACAGCCAAGCCTTTATTCGAATCGTTTTTACTGTCCCACCTCAGCGTGTTTTGCGAGGCAGTTTCCTTGGCACGTCTTGTCGAAGCAGAGACCGTGTCCCCTTATTCCGGGATTCTCATCAATACGGCCATTGATTACGGCGCTTGGGGGATAAGCGAGTTTTACCAGGCTGGTGGGGATGCATAGTTTCATCCGCCCATATAAGGGGATAAGGATCCACCTTTTCATCCACGCCTTCTTCCTCCTTTGTTCATCCATTTTCGCACACTCGAGCTCCAGCGCCCAAGTCCGCATTCCCCACCTCAACCTTCTCCAACCATGTCCGGAGCGAGAGGCAGGTGGATGATCTCCTCCGTCACGGAGGGACACATCAAGAAGCTGAGAAGAGTCGGATACCTTCCCGACGACATCGCGCACCGGCTCCCAGATGAGGGGCAACTCATTCCCACCCCTAGGCCCCATGAGAGGGTGGTGTTCCTCGCCCATTTCCTCCGCGGACTGGGCTTCCCACTCCACCCATTCGTCCGGGGGCTCATGTTCTACTACGGCCTGGACTTCCACGATCTGGCCCCGAACTTCATCCTCAACATCTCGGCGTTTATCGTCATGTGCGAGGCCTTCCTCCGCATCAAGCCCCACTTCGGCTTATGGCTGAAAACCTTTGATGTCAAGCCGAAGGTAGTGGGCGGCCGCCAGACGGAGTGCGGAGGCGCCATGGTGGGCAAGATGCCCAACGTCCTATGGCTTGAGGGCTCCTTCGTGGAGACCATAAAGGGGTGGCAATCGGGGTGGTTCTACATCACCGAGCCGCGTGACCCTAAATGGGTCGCAGCCCCCGAGTTCTGATCCGGAATCCCTATGCGGCTTACCTCTTGGAAAGAGAAAGGCCTGCCGTGGGGTAGTTCGGAGGAGCTGAGCGGACTCCAAACATGCGCCCAAAACATGGTGAGCAAGAAGCTCAAACTCGTCAACGTAGTCGAGGTCATGCTCATCCGCTGGATCCTCCCATGCCAACAACGGGCTTTCAGCTTGTGGGAGTTCGACCCGGCCCAGCACCGAACTCTGAACGGGCTCTTCAACACAACGTACGAAGATGCCTGGAAGGTGCTATTCAAGGGCGCCGAGGCTCCCGCTTCCGTTACCGAGGATCGCGGATTCTGTGCGCGGCGTCAAGCCAGCGCGGTAAGATGTTTTACCTCTTACAGGATATTTGTCTTTCATAGTTTGACACTATGCAGGATCTAAGCCCCCATGCCTTTTACAGGACTGGCAGGAGAAGGCCGGACAGATCGACTGTCCGGCTCCTTTGCCCAAAGGCCCAGCAGACGCTCGTTTGACGAAACTGCTGGTTCCGGCACCTTATGTGGTGACGGAGAAGAAGGCCAAGAAGAAGGCCACGGGAACCCTGAAGAGTTCCTGGCGCCCGGTGGTGTCCCAAAAGGTTCCAAGCCAAGGGGAGGTGGTTCTGGAGGCGCCGCAAGGTGACCTCCCGGACTGCAGGCTCAAAGGGAGCAAACCCCCAAGGGCTCCGAGTCCGGCCTTGGGCCAGACACCGCGCCAGAACCTTCAGCGATTCCGGACTCCGGCAGGTGCCCCCCTACTAAGAAGGGCAAGCCTACTGCGCCGGTGGCCTCCGCCCAACAGAAGGCACCGTATAACTTGCTGGAGGTGCTTAACGGCGCCTCCATCGACGAGGAGCACCACACTATTATGAGTGCGGTGATCCAGAAGGTTCAGTCCGCCAAGAGCAGGCTGACTGAAGCCTGTGCTAGCCTGTTAACAGGCTTTGTGGTATGTAGAGAATATATGAAAATATTACCGCGTAGACAGTGGCCCCTGATGCTCTGTTTGGCGTTCACAAGGAAAAGTCGAATAGAGGATCTAATAATATTCTCAGGAGTCTAACATAATTATGTCGATATTCGTATGTAGGCTTCACTGCTGGCCTCTGCCGCACTGACTGCGGAGGTGGACAGGCTGAAGCAGAACCTCGAGCAGTCAGAGCAAGAGCTCGGCCTTGCCAAGAAGCAGCTCGAGGAGACCCAAGGTACGTAATGCCTTGTGTAAGTATATAAAAGATGTAGTTGCAAAAAATGACAGGATCATTATTGGTGTCTTAGGGGCCACGACTGAGGTGGCGACCATGAAGCAAGCGCTTTCCGAGGCCGAAAAGAAGGCGGCCACGGAGCACGCCGAGCGGGAGAAACATGAGACGCGAGTTGGTGAGGTACAGAAAGAGCTCCAGGCTCTCGTGAAAAAACATGAGAGTCTGGAGCTTGACTCAAAGGCGCGAGAGTCCGAGCTCGCAGCGGCCCTCGAAAGCACCAAGTCTGCCAAGGCCGAAGCCCAGAAAGCCCTCTAGGAAGTTGAGGCGATGAAGAAGATAGCGGCGGGTAAGGCATTCTTTATGCAAAGCAAGCATGTGAAAGTGAATTACTTGTTACTTACCCGAGTCCGGAGCTCTCCAGGAGCATTCGCAGATTTGCCCCATAGCATGCCAGATGCCGCCGCCTTCTATCGGGCCGAAGAGGGAAGCTCGACGGAGAAGGTGTTCTGGTCTCAGTATGCTGAGACCGGACACCCGGTGCCCTTGAGCGACCAGCTGAAGCAACTGGTCGAGCCCCATAAGGTGGCCGAACAGGCCATGAAGGGTCTCATTGTCCGGCTGTGGCCTGGAGAGGCCATGCCTGGGAGCTACTTCGGGCTGGTGAGGCGGCTGGTGGATGCCTGTCCACGGCTTGAAGTCATCAAGCGCTCCGTCTGCATCGAGGGTGCCCGTAGGGCACTTGCCCATGCTAAAGTGCACTGGGGCAAGATTGATGCTGAGAAGCTTGTGAAGGACGGGCCACCGCCGGGCAAGGAGCATCGCCACCCCGAGATGTATTACGAGGGCGTCCTGAAGGGTGCCCGCCTTGTGGCGGATGAATGTTCCAAGGATGTAATATTTCAGTAAACTTGTTTGTTTTATCCTGTGCGCTGAAAACTTGTTCATATGCGCTATGCAACACTTGTTTTAATTTAAATTTTACCTTCTATGCGACCGTTTATTAAATCTGAGAGATGGCGAGTCGTCGGCTTCTGCCCCCATGCCACTAGTGCTGGGGTGTTCGGGGATAAACCTGAGCACTCTTTTTCCCATTATTGGGTCCTTCGAGGGAGGTGCTCAGCATGGCGAACAAGGCAATCGGACTATAGTGCGTTATCACTCTCACTTAGCCAGAGAATTCTATAATTTTAAATTTCGGCGAAGCCCCTAGTGTTCGGAAGACCGAGTTCGGGGTGCTATACACGCCTTAGGCCGGACAAAGCCGACTCCTCGCTCTAAGCGGCATAAGTCTTTAAGGACTCGAAACCTCTCGAACAACGACGAGCTCTCGCCCTATCATGACAGTCAGTTTTAGCTTTCTCTATTGAGGTGCTTAGCCCAGCTGAACCGGGGCACAATCGCAGTAGTTCTCCCAGCGCTACCTTAGCCGATATAACGAAACGTAAGGAACCAAAACATGGGAGCCGGGCAAACCCAACTATTGACCCAAGACATGATTCGGAGCTGATGCATATAATGCTATAAGTTCGGGGTGCCGCACTTGTGGAAGTGTTCGGACTTCTCACGCCGTATTATGGGGTGCTTAAGCCCCTGGCGTATTAGCCGTACCAAAGTGTACGGGTGCTGAATGTCACAAATGAACATATATACATTAGAAATAAAGGAATAGAGAATGCAATAATAGACTGGAGCTATGCATTTTATTCCGAAAAGGTGCATTAAAGCAGAACGATACAAATGGTGCGATAGGCAAGAGATGGGACTATCTGACATGTCCCCTCTAGGGTGAGCTGCGGAAAGGTATTTAAAGCAGGTATTTTGCTCGTTATAGAGACCACCTGGGAATTCCATAATGCGACGTAGCTTTCTGCCTCCCTGGGTGTTGTATCGTGTGTTCGACAATTGTACTGCCGAACAGGTCTTCCAGAGAGTAAGGTCCTGAAAGTAAAAAAATGATAGAATCGGCAACCCCTAGTGCGGTTGAGCCGTGTATTGGGGCGTGCCGTGGTCATGCCCCTCCCCCTGTGCCCATGGTATTTTCAGAGCGTAATTATGTACGCGTAGTACTGATTTCGCAGTTCCGCGAGGGCTGGGGTTGGGGCCGCATTGCTACGCTTGCTCGGAACATGCCAAGCGATCTTGTTGTAGGTTACTCCGAGCACGCTTGGCGGTGTCCGGACGTTTTATTGCCGGACTGGAGAATTGCCTTGAGAGGCTGCTTTGTACTTCTGCTGCGAGGGCCGCTGTATGCTCCTCTGTTCGGAGAGAGCGTTCGGTGTTTCCGTTGACCGACATGACTGCTCGAGGTCCTGGCATCTTGAGCTTGAGGTATGCGTAATGCGGCACCGCATTGAACTTTGCAAACGCAGTTTGCCTGAGCAGTGCGTGATAGCCACTACGAAACGGGACTATATCGAAGATTAACTCCTCGCTTCAGAAATTATCCGGGGATCCGAAGACCACTTCAAGTGTGATTGAGCCCGTGCAATGGGCCTCTACACCTGGTATGACACCCTTAAAGGTCGTCTTTGTGGGTTTGATCCTTGAGGGATCTATGCCCATTTTGTGCACTGTGTCCTGATAGAGCAGGTGCAGGCTGCTACCGCTGTCCATAAGGACTCGAGTGAGGTGAAATCCGTCAATGATTGGGTCGAGAACCAATGCGGCGACTCCGCCATGGCGGATGCTAGTGGGGTGGTCCCTTCGATCGAAAGTGATCGGGCACGAGGACCACGGGTTGAACTTTGGGGTGACTGGCTCCAACGCGTATACGTCCCTTAGCGCACGCTTCCGTTCCCTCTTGGGGATGTGGGTTGCATATATCATGTTCACCGTCCGCACTTGTGGGGGGAAGCCCTTCTGTCCACTATTGTTCGGGGGCCGGGGCTCCTCCTCGTCGTCGCTATGTAGCCCCTTGTCTCTGTTTTTGGCATTTAACTTGCCGGCCTCCTTGAACACCCAACAATCCATGTTGGTGTGATTGGCTGGTTTTTAGGGGGTGCCATGTATCTGGCACGAGCAATCGAGTATACGGTCCAAACTGGACGGGCCCGGAGTGTTTCTTTTGAATGGCTTTTTCCGCTGACCGGGTTTAGAGCCTCTGAATCCAGCATTAACTGTCGTATCTTCACCATTGTCGCTATTAATGCGGCGCTTGTGCTTGTTGCGACGCGACCTGCCATTGCTGTCCTTGGTATCCGAATTACTAGGGCTCTTGGTCATGTTATTGCTACGAGCCAGCCAGCTGTCTTCGCCCGCGCAAAAGCGGTTCATGAGTGTCGTGAGGGCCGCCATAGATTTCGGCTTTTCCTGTCCAAGGTGCCGGGCAAGCCACTCGTCACGGATGTTATGCTTGAAGGCTGCTAGGGCCTCTGCATCCGGACAGTCGACAATTTGATTTTTCTTGGTTAGGAACCGTGTCCAGAATTGTCTGGCAGATTCTTCTAGCTGCTGAATTATGTGGCTCAGGTCATCGGCGTCTGGTGGTCGCACATAGGTGCCCTGGAAGTGGTCGAGGAATGCGGCTTCTAGGTCCTCCCAACAATCAATTGATTATGCTGGCAAGCTGTTAAGCCAATGCCGAGCTGGTCCTTTAAGCTTGAGTGGGAGGTATTTGATGGCATGTAGATCATCGCCACAGGCCATGTGGATATGAAGGAGATAGTCCTCGATCCATACCGCAGGATCTGTTGTGCCATCGTATGATTCAATGTTTACGGGTTTGAAACCCTCTGGGATTTGATGATCCATTACTTCATCTGTGAAGCATAATGGGTGTGCGGCACCTCTGTACTGGGCTATATCACAACGTAGCTCATATGATCTTTGTCTGCTGTGTTCGGCCCGGACGGATTTACTGTATCCGGCATGACGGTTATCGTCTCGTGTCGTGGGGCGCCCGCGCGATCCGTAGATCGATCTTGTTTGCCTTGCCTTGTCCTCCAACATATGTCGCAGGTCTAGCGCATTTCCCCGTGCCTTGGTATTTTTTGAGCGGCGTCGAGGTGCGGCTTGAGTGGAGGGCCGGGAGGCCTCTCTGTCGCGGCAATGAGGTGGCCGGCCGGCCGCATCATGCGCTGGTGATGTAGGTGTAAGTGCTTCCTCCTCGAACCGGGGTAGCAACCTGCGTTTTGGGTAGCTCTTGGAGGGGCGTTCGAGTTCGTACTCCTCGGCCGCAAGGACGTCGGTCCATCTGTCGACTAGCAAGTCTTGATCAGCTCTAAGCTGTTGCTGCTTTTTCTTAAGGCTACTTGCCGTGGTCGTAAGCCTGCGCTTAAAGCGCTCTTGTTCGCCGGGATCCTCAGGCACGACAAATTCGTCGTCGCCGAGGCTTGCCTCATCTTCGGAGGGAGGCATGTAATTATCATCCTCTTCCTCTCTGTCTGCCGCTCTCTCAGGGGGGCTGGCTTCTCCATCCTCCTGCGCTGAATCTTGCTGGAGGGAGTTGTCTTCAGCACTGTGCGGGGTGTTATTATCCGGAATCACCGTTTTTGCTCTGGCGGGACTTAGAGCGGCGCCGCTGACATCGACGCTTGGGTTGCTTCTTGGAGGGGTTATCCTCCGCTGATCCGTCGCCGTTGCCTTCTTTGTGTGTATCCACCATATATATGTCATATGCCTAGGTGGCTTTCTAGTGCCCTATAGGCGCTGGTTATTGTTCGTCTCCTACACCGTTGTCCATACCGTCGATGTCTTCGGAGTCGAAGTCTAGCATGTCGGTTAAATCATCAACAGTGGCTACGAAGTGGGTGGTGGATGGGCATCGAATTTCTTCGTCGTTCGCATCCCAATCCTGCCGGTCATAATCCGGCCAGGACTCTTCTAACAAAGAGAGAGACCTTAGTGAAGTCAGAATGTCGCTGAAGGGCGACTGCTGAAAGATATCTGCGGCAGCGAATTCCATGATGGGTGCCCAATTGGATTCGATTGGTAGGGGCGCGGAGGGTTCGGAGTCCGGAGAAGAGTCCGGTACTTTGGAGTCACGGGCTTCGCAGAGGATAAGGCTGGTGTTCGGCTCTATCGCCGTTGAGACTGCAGCCCCCACAGCGGGGTCTAGCCACCCGTCCTCGATCGGCGCAGTTGGCTCCGAGCTAAGGGTCGGAGCGGATGCGGGTGCGTCCTCCAGGGCACTGTTCGGCGGCAGAGCTAAATCATGCCCATCGTGACAGTGCGGCGCGCTCAGCTGCGGCTCGAATCCGTCGAAGATCAAGTCTCCGCGGATGTCAGCCGTGTAGTTCAAACTTCCAAATCTGACCTGATGGCCAGGGGCGTAGCTTTCAATCTGCTCCAGATGGCCAAACGAATTGGCCTGTAGTGCAAAGCCAGCGAATACAAAGATCTGTCCGGGGAGAAAAGTCTCACCCTGGACTGCATCGCCAACGATGATCAAAGGAGCCATCAAGCCTAATGACGACGACATAGAGGAACTCTCAATGAAAGCACCAATGTCGGTGTCAAAACCGGCGGATCTCGGGTAGGGGTCCTGAATTGTGCGTCTAGGCGGATGGTAACAGGAGACAAGGGACACGATGTTTTTACCCAGGTTCGGGCCCCTCGATGGAGGTAAAACCCTACTCCTGCTTGATTAATATTGATGATATGGGTAGTACAAGAGTAGATCCACCACGAGATCAGAGAGGCTAAACCCTAGAAGCTAGCCTATGGTATGATTGTTGTTGTCCTACGGACTAAACCCACCAGTTTATATAGACACCGGAGGTGGCTAGGGTTACACAGAGTCGGTTACAATGGGAGGAGATCTGAATATCCGTATTGCCAAGCTTGCCTTCCACGCCAAGGAAAGTCCCATCCGGATACGGGACGAAGTCTTCAATCTTGTATCTTCATAGTCCAACAGTCCGGCCAAAGGTCATAGTTCGGCTATCCGGACACCCCCTTATCCAGGACTCCCTCAGTTGGGATTACCATGCAACGGATGCACTAGAGCTATAAGTATATGAAAGCTCAACAAAAGAAACTAAGTGGGTGTGCATCCGACTTGCTTGCTCACGGAGACCTAGGGCATTTTGAGGAAGCCCATCATTGGAATATATAAGCCAAGTTCTATAATGAAAAACTCCCACTAGTATATGAAAGTGACAAAATGAGAGACTCTCTATCATGAAGATCATGGTGCTACTTTGAAGCACAAGTGTGGTAAAAGGATAGTAACATTGTCTCTTCTCTCTTTTTCTCTCATTTTTTTATTTGAGCCTTTTCTCTTTTTTTATGGCCTCTTTTTATTTTTTATTTTTTATTTTTCGTCCTGAGTCTCATCCCGACTTGTGGGGGAATCATAGTCTCCATCATCCTTTTCCTCACTTGTGACAATGCTCTAAAAATGATGATCATCACACTTTTATTTTTCTTACAACTCGGTACTTAGAAAAAAATATGACTCTATATGAATGCCTCCGATGGTGTACCGGGATATGCAATGAATCAAGAGTGACATGTATGAAAGAATTATGAACGGTGGCTTTGCCACAAATACGATGTCAACTACATGATCATGCTAGCAATATGACAATGATGGAGCGTGTCATAATAAACGGAACAGTGGAAAGTTGCATGGCAATATATCTCGGAATGGCTATGGAAATGCCATGGTAGGTACGTATGGTGGCTGTTTTGAGGAAGGTATATGGTGGGTGTATGATACCGGCGAAAAGTGCGCGCTATTTGAGAGGCTAGCAAAGGTGGAAGTAAGGAAAGTGCGTATAATCCATGGACTCAACATTAGTCATAAAGAACTCATATAGTTATTGCAAAAATCTACAAGTTATCAAAGCAAAGTATTATGTGCATGCTCCTAGGGGGATAGATTTGTAGGAAAATACCATCGCTCGTCCCCGACCGCCACTCATAAGGAAGACAATCAATAAATAAATCATGCTCTGACTTCATCATATAACGGTTCACCATACGTGCATGCTACCGGAATCACAAACTTTAACACAAGTATTTCTCAAATCACCATCTTCATATCTCAAAACAATTATCAAGCATCAAACTTTTCTTAGTATTCAACGCACTCAAAAGAAAGTTTTACAAATCTTGAATACCAAGCATATTAGATTTTTAAGCAAATTACCATGCTATTTAAGACTCTCAAAACAATCTAAGTTAACCAAGAGAGATCAATAGTTTCTATGAAATAAATCCACCACCGTGCTCTAAAAGATATAAGTGAAGCACATAGAGCAAAACTATATAGCTCAAAAGATATAAGTGAAGCACATAGAGTATTCTAACAAATTCCAAATCATGTATGGCTCTCTCAAAAGGTGTGTACAGCAAGGATGATTGTGGAAAACTAACAAACAAAGACTCAAATAATACAAGACGCTCCAAGCAAAACACATATCATGTGGTGAAAAAAATATAGCTCCAAGAAAAGTTACCGATGGAAGTAGACAAAAGAGGGGATGCCTTCCGGGGAAACCCCAAGCTTTGCCTTTTTGGTTTCCTTATATTATCTTGGGGGTGCCATGGTCATCCCCAAGCTTAGACTCTTGCCACTCCTTGTTCCATAATCCATCAAAAGATTTCACCCAAAACTTGAAAACTTCACAACACAAAACTCAATAGAAATCTCGTGAGCTCCATTAGCGAAAGAAAACAAAATACCACTTCAAGGTACTTTAATGAACTCATTATTTATTTATATTGGTGTTAAAAGTACTGTATTCCAACTTCTATATGGTTTATAAACTATTTTACTAGCCATAGATTCATCAAAATAAGCAAACAAAACACGAAAAACAGAATCTGTCAAAAACAGAACAATCTGTAGTAATCTGTAACTAACGCAAACTTCTAGAACTCCAAAAAATCTACCAAAATAGGAAGACCTAGGAAATTTGTTTATTGATCAGCAGCAATTGGAATTACTATTTTATCACGGTCTGGTGATTTTTAACAATTGTTTTCGTGAACAGAAAGTTTCTGGAAATTACAGCAAGATCAAATAACTATCATCCAAGAAGATCCTATAGGTTTAACTTGGAACAAACACTAATTAAAACATAAAAACACATCTAACCAGAGGCTAGATCAAATATTTATTCCTAAACAGAAGCAAAAGCAAAAAAAACTAAAAATAAAATTGGGTTGCCTCCCAACAAGCGCTATCGTTTAACGCCCCTAGCTAGGCATAATAGCAAGGATAGATCTAGGTATTGCCATCTTTGGTAGGCAATCCATAAGTGGCTCTCATGATAGATTCATATGGTAATTTTATTTTCTCCTAGGGAAGTGTTCCATGCCTTTCTTTAATGGAAATTGGAATGTAATATTCCATTCCTTCATATCAATAATTGCACCAACCGTTCTAAGGAAAGGTCTACCAAGAATAATAGGGCATGAAGGATTGCAATCTATATCAAGAACGATAAAATCTACGGGCACATAATTCCTATTTGAAACAATAAGAACATCATTAATTCTTCCCATAGGTTTCTTAATAGTGGAATCCGCAAGGTGCAAGTTTAGAGAGCAATCATCAAACTCACGGAATCTAGCAAATCGCACAAAGTTTTGGGAATAGTGGAAACACTAGCACCCAAATCACACAAAGCATAAAAATCATGATCTTAAATTTTAATTTTAATAGTAGGTTCCTACTCATCATAAAGTTTTCTAGGGATAGAAACTTCCAACTCAAGTTTTCTTCATAAGATTGTATCAAGGCATCAACGATATGTTTGGTAAAGGCTTTATTTTGACTATAAGCGCGAGGAGAATTTAGCACGGATTGTAACAAGGAAATACAATCAATTAAAGAAAAACTTTCATAATTAAATTCCTTGAAATCCAAAATAGTGGGTTTAGCAACATGTAGGGTTTTACTTTTTTCAATCCCACTTTTATCAATTTTAGCATCAAGATCTAAATTCTCCGAATTCTTGGAACGCCTTCTAGGTAAGGGGTGGATCATATTCAATCCCATCATTGTCAAGATTCATATTGCAAAACAAAGATTTGATAGGGGATACATCAATAACTTTTAGATCTTCCTCTTTGTTTTCATAGAAATTGGAAGAACACGCTTTAATAAAGGCATCTTTTGTACCACGCATCCTAGCGGTTCTTTCTTTGCACTCATCAATGGAAAATCTCATGGCTTTGAGAGACTCATTGATATCATGCTTAGTAGGAATAGATCTAAGCTTTAAAGAATCAACATCAAGAGAAATTCTATCAACGTTCCTAGCCAAATCATCAACTTTAAGCAATTTCTCTTCAAGCAAAGCATTGAAATTCTTTTGAAAATTCATAAATCTTTAACACTAGTCTCAAATTCAGAAGGTATCTTATTAAAATTTCCAAAAGAGTTGTTGTAGGAATTGCCATAATTATTAGAAGGATTACTAGGATAAGGCCTAGGATTAAAGTTCCCTCTATACCGTTGTTACCAAAATTATTCCTACCAATAAAATTCACATCCATAGATTCATTATTATTCTCAATCAAAGTAGACAAAGGCATATCATTAGGATCAGAAGAAACACTCTTAGTAGCAAATAATTTCATAAGTTCATCCATCTTTCCACTCAAAACATTAATTTCTTCTATCGCATGCACTTTTTTATTAGTAGATCTTTCAGTAAGCCATTAAGAATAATTAACCATAATATTATCTAGGAGTTTATTAGCTTCTCCTAAAGTGATTTCCATAAAAGTGCCTCCCGCGGCCGAATCTAAAAGATTTCTAGAAGCAAAATTCAATCTGGCATAAAATTTTTGTATAATCATCCACAAATTCAAACCATGAGTAGGGCAATTATGTATCATTAATTTCATTCTCTCGCAAGCTTGTTGTCGGTGTCAAAACCGGCGGATCTCGGGTAGGGGGTCTTGAACTGTGCGTCTAGGCGGATGGTAACAGGAGACAAGGGACACGATGTTTTTACTCATGTTCGGGACCTCTCGATGGAGGTAAAACCTTACTCCTGCTTGATTAATATTGATGATATGGGTAGTACAAGAGTAGATCTACCACGAGATCAGAGAGGCTAAACCCTAGAAGCTAGCCTATGGTATGATTGTAGTTTTTTCTTGTCCTACGGACTAAACCCTCAGGTTTATATAGACATTGGAGGGGGCTAGGGTTACACATAGTCGGTTACAATGGGAGGAGATATGAATATTCGTATTTCCAAGCTTGCCTTCCACGCCAAGTAAAGTCCCATCCGGATACGGGACGAAGTCTTCAATCTTGTATCTTCATAGTCCTACAGTCCGGCCAAACGTCAAAGTCTGGCTGTCCGGGCACCCCCTAATCCAGGACTCCCTAAGTAGCCCCTGAACCAGGTGTAACACCCCCGGTGTCATGCTACAGTGACCCTCTATGATTAAAATAATCATTTTCCAAACAGTTCTTAATCACCTATGTTCAATACCCATTTGGAAATTCCAGTCAAATCAAATTCAAGCGAAGTTTTAAGTTGCCCGAAAGTTGATGGAAAAATGTTCATCATTTGTCAAAAATTCCTTAACAATTATTTGTTAAGGAACACAACATCACTTTTGTCCAAATATGGGCTTTAGCAAATATAACAGCACCAATTCAGCATTTAAAAATGTTATCCTATTTATGAAAAATATCAAATGAACTCTCTTGGTCTCCAATTTA
Organism: Aegilops umbellulata; assembly: GCA_032464435.1. Lineage (NCBI taxonomy): Eukaryota > Viridiplantae > Streptophyta > Magnoliopsida > Poales > Poaceae > Aegilops > Aegilops umbellulata. The sequence continues at coordinate 109,523,433 of CP136057.1, read as the reverse complement.
TTTGTGGTACTGTATAAGATCACCAGGGAATAAAAGGAGCACTTCCCATATTTTTCCTAAGTAAATAGCATGCCCATTATTTCTTACCCATCTCTGTTTTTTAAGGAAAAGAAAAGGGGAGAGAGAGAGAAACGGAAACCCCCCTTTTTTCCCACTGGGCCTCAACCCCGCTGGCCCAGTCGGCCATCCCCCCACAGGTCGGCCCACCCCGTTGCCTCCTTATCCCCCTCCCACTCCCGTGACCTAAAACGAGCGACCCCCACCCCCCACGAACCCCCATCTCTTCCCTCGTTCCCCTCCACCTCGCGCCAGACGCACACACACACGCACGCATCGTGCCTGGGAGAGGAGCTCCCTGCACCCGGTCCAATCGCCGCGCCGGCGACCCCCCCCCCCCCCTCTGGCCGCCTCGCCGGCCCTCGCCCTCCTCCTCGACGCCCGCATCGTCCCCTTCCCCTGCACTCCTAAGCTCCCGCCGACCACCGTGTGCCTCTACGTGAGCCTCCTCGCTCCTCTCCTTCTCCCCCTCCTTCCCGCCTCAAATCCCCACCGTAGGTCGCCATAAGTCGCCGTCCGCTACCTCCGGTGGCCGCGCCCAAAACTTGTTGTGTGCGTGCACTCGCCTTTCCCCCATCGTGCTCCGGTCGCGTCCAGCTGCGTCGCCCCAGCCGCGCGCGCCATCCCGCTCCCTGTTGAACGCCCTCGTGGCGACCGCGCCATGCCGCTGCACTCTGCCTGCTCGCTGCTGCTGCCGCCACTGCGCGTCGCCGCGTCTGGCCCCGACCGGCCTCGTCGGCTCCGCTGCTGCTGCCGCTCATCGGCGCCCCCAACCCCGCCTCTTCCCGCACGCCCGCTCGCCGCGTAATCTCGTCGCCGCCGCGCCCGCCATCGCCTACAGCCTCCCCAGCGCGCACGGCGCCCGCTGAACCGCGCCCGGCCATGCCCCGCGTCGCCCGCGGCTGATGCCCTCCCGCGCGCCGCTCGCCGCTCGTCGCCGTTCCAGCCCCATAGAAGTCCGCCGCTGCCCCCTCGTACGGCGACGCCGTCGTCCACCTGCCGGCCACCCGGCGGCCTCTCGTTCGCCCCTCCGGACGCGCGCGAGCACTGGCCACCCTTGGGACCAAGCGGCGCGCCCAGCCACAACCTACAGTGTCGTCGCCTGTGTGCTCTGCCGCGCCGTGTATTGCCACTCACGTGGCGTCATTAGCCACGTGATTAACCCCCTACTAACCCCCACTGACAGCTAGCCCAGGCCACTAAGTAAATCTGTTAGTTTTATTTAAAAACTATTCTTAGGCCCAGAGTCTTTGACATGCGGGTCTGGCTTGACCTGCTGACCAGTCAAAGGTTGACCAGTCAACTGCTGCGTCAGCAGTTGACTGGCCCCACCTATCGGCTACTGGTGCCTCTCTGGGTGCACCGCACCAGGTGTACCCAGCCCCTTTCAGTTTTATTGAATTAAAAATAAATATAAAATGTTTTAAATCTTTTAAAATTAATATAAAATAAACCGTAGCTCGGATGGGAAAACTTTGTATATGAAAGTTGCTCAGAACGACGAGACAAATCCGGATAAGCAGTCTGTTCGTCTGCCAAACATCTATAGCATAGCGAACACACAAGTTTCCCCTCCAGTTCATCTGTCCGAAAACACGAAACACCGGGAATACTTTCCTGGATGTTATCCACCTTTGCCAGTGTCGCCTAGCGCTGCATTAGAACACCTCTAGCACCGCTTGTTGTCTTGTTATGCTTATGTTTACGTGTATTTACTGTTTCTTCCCCCTCTTCTTCTCCGGTAGACCTTGAGACCGTTGCTGATGCCCCTGTAATCAACTACGTCGAGGACGACCCCTCCTTGCCGGAGCAACCAGGCAAGCCCCCCCTTTGATAATCCCGATATTGCCCGTTCCATTCTCTCATGCTTGCATTAGATTTTGCTATTGTTATTGTTTGCTCCTATTCTGCTGCATAGCCTGTTTATTGTAACCTGCTATTGTTACCTACCTGCTTATCCTAAACTGCTTAGTATAGGTTGGTTAGAGACCCATCAGTGACCCTCCCACTTGACCCGACTGCCCCGCTGGATTATCAGAAGACCCGTTCAATGGGATCGAACACCAGGCCCCGACACCTCACGTCACATCACGCCCCTTTGTTGCTCAACTCTGCAGAGTTACCATCGAGTGCCGAGGGTAGAACCTCATACATCACTCCTGATGAGATCTTTGTATAGTAGCTATTCGGTCGTGGTCATCGAGGGTGATTTCCTACTTAACCTCTTCCGATACGACTCTGTCGTGCAACCCCTCAAGTGTGAACCCCGAGGGTAGTTCCTCTTACGTTCACCTTGATGTTTACATCGAGTGGGAATCCGACAAGGGTGATTCCTCAGGTTTTCCCCCTTGGTGTTAGACACACGGTTACGATGGTTACTATGACTTTGCACTGGACCCTGTTACTAAAGATGGGTCGGCCCTGAGGGCTACCCACGCGAGCTTAATTGCGAGTGATGTGGAGACGGTTTGACCTGGAGGGTGCCTGCGAGATAATTACGAGGCGTGGCCGGGCATTCCTAGCCCTTGCCGCAAGTCCTCGAGACGGGGCAACGGGGTCACATCTTTCGTGAGTCTCTTCTTGTTACCGCGCGTTCCTAATCCACTACGATTTGGATGTTTGATCCGAGGGGCCTCTCGCCTGATAGCACTAACCATCACGTGGGCATAGTATGGGCGTTCTGCGTCGTATGCATCAGTCGAAGCTTAATAGACGTCAGCGACTGAGCGGCGCGCGCCGGGTTGGACTGGTAAGCTCCTGCCATTTTAGGGAGGTAGCTAGGTCTGCTCACCGGCCGCGTTCGCAACATGCAGGAGTTCCCCGGGAGATGGCCCATGACCCCTGGGGGCATAGGTTTAGTCCGGCGTGCTGACCTCTGTATTAAGCCTAGGTCGGGTTGCGGCATATTGTTTGGCCGAGGCCGGGCATGACCCAGGAAAGTGTGTCCGGACGGAGTTAATCGAGCGTGGTGGGTAAGTTGGTGCACCCCTGCAGGGAAGAAAACATCTATCGATAGCATGTCCTACGGTAACGGACACTTGGAGTTGTATCCCGATCGATACAACTAGAACTGGATACTTGTGATGAGACTGGATGGTGATGAGTAATGGATTGTGATGATAACTGGATAGTATGGCTCTGGGATTGCTTTCTCGCAGGGAGTCGAGAAAGGATCTCTGGCCGAGGTTGATAACACTCCTACTACTTTACTTTATGCTACTCTTCTCCCTCCTGTTTGCTGCAAGATGGTGGTTTCCAAAAGATACTAGTCTTCAGTAGGACTAGGCCTTCTCTCTATTCTGGCATTTCTGCAGCCCAGTCCACATATACAGGCTTCCTTTGATAATGTTGCATATGTAGTGTAGATCCTTGCTTGCGAGTACTTTGTGTTGGGGATATTATTATTTGGGGTAAACCGGCCTACAGGGCCCGGGTTATCCTCGTCAATGAACCCGAGATGTTGAAGCCCAAGGAGAAATAGAAGGGCCCAAGGCCTATAATCGGTTTAGAGGTTTACAGGCGTAAACCGGCCTGAGATGAAACTTGCATTGTAAGTTAGGAATAGGGAGACCGACCCGGGCACGTTTATGAGCCGGAGGTCGGGACTTTGCAGACCGACGGGCGTCACCCGTGTATATAAGGGGACGACCCAACGGCGGTTTGGGGACAGAGAAAAAATAACAACTCGAGGTTTAGGCAAAGCTTATCGCTCCCTAGCCCTCGAAACCCATCAATCCCATCACAACTAGACGTAGGCTTTTACCTTCATTGAAGGGGCCGAACTAGTATAAACTCTGTGTCCTTGCGTCCGCCTTAACCCCTTCAAACTAACCCGTTGCGATGGCTCCACGACTAAGTCCTTTGGCTAGGACATCTGCCATGACAAATCCACGACAGTTGGCGCCCACCGTGGGGCCATCGCGAGATGGTTACAAGTTTTTGGAGGGCCGCTTTGAAGGACTTGAGGGTTACGCTGTGGGTCGGATGACTAAGAGCCGTCGCGGAAAACTCTACATCGACAGCACAGGCTGGGACCCCGACGCCGGTTCGATCGAGTACGGCTACCGGGTCCCCTTTGGCGGAATCCACGTTTTCATCGCAAGATCGGCGAACCGGGCCCCGAGCTGGGCGACTGCACCGACCTTGTCGAGACAGCTCAACGCACGAGATCGACCCTGGCTAAACCGACCAGGAAGCGCGCCTTCGTGGGAGTCATCCACGGAGGAAGCTACGAGGAAGGATCCGAATCCGGTGACGAAAACGCCATCTACTCCGGCGATGAAACGTCAACCGGGGAAACCGAATCTCTTTACCAGCTGCAAGATGATCGGATTGGGGGCGGCTCCGATGGCAACAGTATTCCTGACCCCTCTGATCTGCCCTATCGGGTTGGGATCTTCATGGCTGGAACGCAGGCGGTGCCACGATCATCAACTGCAGCAGCAGCGATCTCCGGATCAGCAGCGGCAACGGCTGCGCGGGCAGGAGGCCCTACGGGTTCACCAGCCCAAGTTTTGTCAGACCTGTTTGACGCACTGGCAGCGCTCGTGGCGGAAGCCAACCCGGTGGATCAGGAGGTTCACAAAGCTGAGATTGCCAAAGTGAGAGAGCAGATCACTCGGGCTAAAGCGGAGCTGGCAGCAGAAGAGATCAGGATGACGGCGGAGCACGCCGCTTTAGATGCACAGGCTTACAGGCTCATGATGGATCAGAAGGCGTCTCAGGAAGTCCTGAAGAGAAAATCCCGATCTCGGTTGCCTGCCGCCCTCGACGCTCGAAATCTCTTCAACACCCCAGGGATAAACCGTGCGGAGGCGACAGTCGGCGCCCCGGTTCAGCACCGGATAATAAACCTGCCTCGTCACAACACTGGTACACCACCGGCCATGCCAACGCCGTCAGGTCATTATTCCAACCCGATGGATAACCTCGTCGCGGCGGCGGCTCGGTTGGAAGCCATTCCGATCGAAGGAGATTCACCGCAGGATGAAGAGACACGTCGGGTCAAGGAGCTCCTTAGGACCGCGTTGGCCCAGCAAGAAGCATATTCGCAAAGCAGTGATCGGATTCACTCCACCCCCCGCCCCAGCGGGAGCTATAGTAGGCGCGTGGAGGAGCCGGCCGTTTCAAGTAACGCCAGGCGTGAAGCGCTCCGCGGCAACAATCCGGCGGGCGTCGACAATACTCACGAGAATGTGGATCGCACCCGTGCACGGGAGGCCGGATTAGCAGCGCAACATCAGGCTCGTCAGCTTACACCTATCTTCCCAGCAGCTACGGTTGAACCGGGGGTGGTTTCCAGTTCTTTGGGAGTACCGTGCCTTGTTCCCGCTTTGCGTAACGTACGCCTGCCCAAAGACTTCAAAGGCCCCCGCAAGGTACCAAACTACACGGCAGATCAGCCTCCGGAGACATGGGTGGAGAGCTATGAGATGGCGATGGAGATGCTGGATGTGGATGACACGGCGTGTGCCAAGTATTTTACTATGATGTTAGAAGGAACGGCCCGGACTTGGCTAAAGAGCTTACCGCCTAACTCAATTAGTTCATGGGCCCAATTGCGCGCCCGGTTTATCAAGAATTTCAAGGACACGTGCAAACAGCCAATGTCGATAGTTGACCTAGCAGCCTGCGTTCAGCAAGAAGGGGAATCAACTACCCATTGGGTACGGCGGGTATCAGAAGTTTTGCACTCGTCGGATCGCATCAACGCAGACACCGCCGTAGTACTGTTGGAAAGCAACTGTCGGTTCGGCCCTTTGAAGCTAAAGCTGGGCCGGATGAAGCGTGATTGTACAGATATAGGAACGCTCATGACCGCTTTAGTGAAGTATGCGGATTCTGACAGTACCAAGGATCCTGACTCTGGTGATGACAAAGCAGGGAAGGGAAAGAAGAATAGCAACACCAAAGGCCAGCAACATCGGCCGGCAGGTAATGGAGGCGGAGGTAAGCGTAAACCGGACGGGAGCATGGACTTGGTGGCCAGCACAAGTGCACAGGATAAAGGCCAGCGGCGTAAGGGGAAACAGCCAAGTTTCCGCGCACATCCCGGTCCTAATCCGGAGCGTTTGAACTTTTTCTTAAACCAGCCCTGTCCGAAGCACGGAACAAAGGAGGAACCAGCAGCCCATCTTTGGAAGGATTGTTATATCATGAAAGAATTCAAAACCTCGAACACTTTCCAATATGATCACAGCTCCGGCGGCGGTTCAGGTTCCGGATCAGGGTACGGTGGCGGAAATTCCGGTCCAGGGTTCCAGGGTAATCCGGGCGGACAGGTCAGCCAAAATAATCAAAGTAATCAAAGTGGTTACGGACAGCAGCAAACAGGTTATCAGAGCAACCCGAAACAGTTGAGTGGTGGACAGTATCATGTCTTTACTACAAGCTTAGATAAACGGGATAGAAAGCTTCAGAGGTGAGCAGTCAGTGCTATTGAACCGGCCACACCTCACTATCTGCGCTGGTCAGAACAGCCTATCATATGGAGCCGAGAGGATCACCCTCCCAGGGTTTATAATCCGGGTCAGTTAGCGTTGGTGGTGGCGCCTCAGGTGGGAGGTTATAAGCTCACCAAGGTGCTCATGGACGGAGGGAGCAGCATTAACATCTTGTATTACGAGACCTTCCGTCGTATGGGACTGGTAGATAAGGATCTCAAACCGACCAACACAGTGTTCCACGGGGTGGTGCCTGGCAAGTCTGCATATCCGGTTGGTAAGATAGCCCTTGAAGTGGTATTTGGCGATAGTCACGATTCCAGATCAGAGACGCTGACGTTCGAAGTGGTTAAAATCCAAAGTCCGTACCACGCTTTGTTCGGACGGCCAGCTTATGCAAAATTTATGGCACGACCCTGCTACGTGTATCTGCAACTTAAGATGCCAGGTTACAAGGGCACTATAACGGTTCATGGGAGCCGTCGAATCGCTTTGGAATGCGAGGAAGGAGATGCGACTTATGCAGAATCGGTTTGTGCTACGGAGGAGCTAAGGCAGTACAAAGACAGTGTTGATCCGGAGGATATGACTTCATTAAAAAAGCCAACTACGGACCACGATCCGGCCTTGAAGTTCAAATCAGCGGCCGAAACTAAGCTTGTTGACTTCGTGCCTGGCGATTCATCCAAGCAGTTCAGCATCAGTGCAAACTTGGATCCAAAATAGGAAAGCGCGCTCATCGAGTTCATCCGTGAGAATCGGGACATCTTTGCATGGAAGCCGTCTGACATGCCTGGTGTGCCGAGGCAACTCGCTGAGCACACCCTTAATGTGGATCCTAAGTATAAACCGGTAAAGCAGTTCTTACGGCGGTTTAACGAAGAAAGACGTAAAGCGATTGGTGAGGAAGTGGCCAGGCTCCTGGCAGCTGGGTTTATCATTGAGGTTTTTCATCCCGAATGGCTTGCTAATCCGGTGCTAGTTCTTAAGAAAAACGGCACCTGGCGCATGTGTGTGGATTACACAGACTTGAATAAAGCTTGCCCGGCGGATCCTTTTGCTCTCCCCCGGATTGATCAGATCATTGATGCTACGGCAGGTTGCGAGCGTTTAAGTTTTTTGGATGCCTATTCGGGTTATCATCAGATCAAGATGGCAGTTAAGGACCAGGAGAAGACAGCGTTCATTACTCCCTTTGGAGCCTTCTGCTATGTGTCTATGCCCTTCGGGCTTAAGAGTGCGCAGGCTACTTATCAACGATGTGTGCAAAATTGCCTCCACGAGCAGATTGGTCGTAATGTGCACGCTTATGTGGATGATATTGTGGTCAAGTCACGAAAGAAGGAGACCCTGGTTGACGATTTGAAGGAGACTTTCGATAACTTGAGAGTGTACCAAATGATGCTCAACCCGGCTAAATGTGTTTTTGGTGTACCTGCAGGCAAGTTGTTGGGATTTTTAGTGTCCCATAGAGGAATTGAGGCCAATCCAGAAAAGATCACAGCCATCACCTCCCTGGCCAAACCGAAGTGCATCAATGATGTTCAGCGCATGGCCGGGCGGATTGCAGCGTTAAGCCGGTTTATCAGTCGCCTTGGTGAAAAGGCGATCCCCTTGTATCAAATGCTCAAGAAGACGGATCAATTTGTCTGGAGTCCGGAGGCTGATAAAGCGTTTGAGGACTTGAAGCGACAGCTAGTCAATCCGCCGGTTTTGGCAGCCCCTGTAGATAAAGAGCCACTCCTGTTATATGTTGCTGCGAATGCCAGAGCGGTTAGTGTGGCGATGGTGGTAGAACGAAAGGAGGCTGGAAAGGAACATCCGGTTCAGCGACCGGTTTACTATATCAGTGAAGTACTTATCGAGTCCAAACAAAGGTATCCGCATTGGCAGAAGCTGGTATATGGTGTTTTTATGGCAAGCCGGAAGCTGAGGCAATATTTTCAAGGACACCCCATCACGGTGGTCAGTTCTGCTCCTTTGGGTGACATTATACAGAACCGGGAGGCGACCGGTCGGATTGCCAAGTGGGCTATCGAGCTCGGGCCGCACGATTTAAGGTACGTACCCCGGACGGCCATAAAATCACAGGCACTTGTCGATTTCATAAACGATTGGACAGAGTTACAAGCGCCTGAGGAGAAGCCAGATAACACCTATTGGACTGTTCATTTTGACGGGTCAAGGTAATTGGAAGGCTCGGGGGCTGGAGTCGTTTTAACTTCCCCACGAGGAGATAAGTTTTGTTATGTCCTCCGTTTAATGTTCCCCTGTACAAATAATGCGGCTGAGTATGAAGCTTTGCTTCATGGTCTTCGGATGGCTAAAGAGATGAATTTGAGCAGAGTTAGGTGCTTTGGTGATTCGGATCTGGTGGCTCAGCAGGTATCTGGCACCTGGGATTCTAAGGACCCGCTCATGGCTGCGTACCGACGTGAAGTAGATATGGTGGCCGGGCATTTCAAAGGCTATCAAGTGGACCACGTGGACCGCAGAAAGAATGAGGCAGCGGATGCTTTAAGCCGCTTGGGCTCTCAGCGTAAACCGGTCCCACCCAATGTTTTCTTGGACGTATTGTATCACCCATCGGTACAGCTGCCCGGTGAGCTGGAGTTGGCTGTTCCTGATCCGGAGGCTCAATTGGTGGCGGCTCTTCACATCACCCCGGATTGGACGCTCCCTTATCTGGCATATATGAACCGGGGTGAGTTGCCAGAAGATGAAAGCTTGGCTCGACAGATAGTACGACGGTCCAAGTCTATGACCATTTTCAAAGGAGAGTTACATCATCGCAGCGTGTCAGGAGCGCTGCAACGGTGCGTATCCCCTAAGGAGGGGTGCGAGATATTACGAGAAATACATGAGGGGGATTGCGGCCACCACGCCGGTTCAAAATCATTGGTGGCTAAAGCGTTCCGCCACGGTTTCTACTGGTTAACTGCTCATGCTGATGCAGAAGACTTGGTCAGGTTATGTGATGGGTGCCAGAAATTTTCCAGACGAGCACACATACCGGCTCAAGAATTGAGGATGATTCCAATCACTTGGCCGTTTGCGACTTGGGGGCTTGATATGGTTGGGCCTTTTAAGCGTTCCAAAGATAAGAAGACCCACCTACTGGTGGCGGTTGACAAATTTACAAAGTGGGTGGAGGCAGAACCTGTCAGTAAGTGTGATGCTGCCACGGCGGTTCAGTTTATAAAGAAGGTGATCTTCCGGTTTGGCTTTCCACACAGCATCATCACAGATAATGGTACCAATTTATCCAAGGGGGCCATGAAAGAGTTCTGTGCACGGGAGCATATACGGCTTGATGTCTCTTCGGTAGCGCACCCACAATCTAATGGTCAGGCAGAACGAGCGAACCAAGAGATCTTGAGAGGTATCAAACCCCGGCTTCTGGTCCCTTTGCAAAGGACGCCGGGTTGTTGGGTGGAGGAGCTACCGTCTGTATTATGGAGCATCAACACCACGCCCAACAGATCCACGGGGTTTACGCCGTTTTTTATGGTCTATGGAGCAGAGGCGGTTCTCCCAAGTGATATACGACATGACTCACCTCGCGTGGCAGCATATGTTGAAGCGGACAATGAGCAGGCACGGCAGAACACTCTTGACTTATTGGATGAGGAGCGTGACTTGGCAGCTGCCCGTTCAGCGATTTACCAGCAAGATCTTCGCCGTTACCACAGCCGTCGGGTTAGGACCAGAACCTTTCAGGAGGGGGATTTGGTGCTTCGGCTCATGCAGGATCAGTCTGATCAGCATAAATTATCCCCGCCTTGGGAAGGACCTTTTGTGGTCAGCAAGAATCTGAATAATGGGTCATATTACCTGATTGATATTCGAGAGCGCAAGGATTCACGCACATCAGAGGAGGAGACCAGCAGGCCGTGGAACATAGCTCATCTTCGACCTTATTATACATGAGCCTTGGGCTCTGTTTATGTACATATCATGACCATGTATATATTATGATTAATACAATAAACCGGAGCCTCGAGTAAAACGGGGTCTCTGCTGTTCTTCACATCATGTGTGTTTACCCCTGGAGGTCGCTTCACAGAAGTTCCAATTATAAATTCCGGTTTAAAAGACCGGTTCAAGGAAGGATGTCTCTTACAAGGCTGTGAAGCTCTTAAATATCCGGTTCAAGATCCCGGTTCAAGCATGGGGCTTCCTGTTCAAACATAGGTCGTATTCGAACCAAAGAGAACACAGCTATTCAAACATGGGGCTTCCTGTTCAAACATAGGTCGTATTCGAACCAAAGAGAACACAGCTATTCAAACATGGGGCTTCCTGTTCAAACATAGGTCGTATTCGAACCAAAGAGAACACAACTGTTCAAACATAGGTCGTATTCGAACCAAAGAGAACATAGCTATCCCTATAAAGTCAGTTGGGGACCTAGTCGGCCTGAACCGTAGCTACACCTCCGGGGGGCTTGGTCATGTCTTGACGACGGTAATGCCTTCTGGCTGGCACATTTGCCACTGAATCAGTTGGGGACCTAATCGACTTGAACCGTAGTTTACGCCTTATGGGAGCTCGGTCATGTCTTGATGATGGTAATGCCTTCTGGTCGGCTTTTTAGCCAATGAATCATTTGGGGGCTTGGTCGTGTCCGAACCAACGCAATGCCACTTGATCGGCCCTTGGCCATTGAGTCACTTGGGGGCTTGGTTGACGAACCAATGCAATGCCATTTGACCGGCATATTTGCCACGATTCAGTTAGGAACCTAGTCGACTTAAACCGTAGCTACACCTCTTGGGGGCTCGGTTTTGTCTTGACGATGGTCACGCCTTCTGAACGGTTCATAGCAACCACTATTTGCATGCGTTTTACTATCGCGTTGCCCTTTCATATTTGGTTTTTGTTTTCTGCCTTTATTGTGGTGTTTCTTGTTCTTCGGAACGCCAAGTATTTTTAAACCGATTCAGCTGACATAGCCTGGTCCGTTTTTTAACCCGGAGGCAAGTTGCCCGGTTTGGCAAAGGCGCAGCACGGTTCATAGGGTCGAAAGATCTTGGGTATTCAGTAAAGACAGGAAACAAAGTTGGAAAACATCATTGGAAAGAGCATCAGTACCCGTGCGCGAAGGCACATTCAAATGCAGGGGTATTAAACTATCTTATTACAAGGCAACGTAGTGCCTGAATATATTGTTCGTTGACGGATTAAACGTCACCAATTAAGGTGAACCGGAGCGTTGATTACGCCTGTTCGCCGCCTCGGTTCGAAGGCTGTGGATCATCTTGCGCCGCATCCTCTTGGCTACCCATTGGCTGGAAATCAGCAGTGGTCCAGTCGATTCCCATTAGCGCTTGAAAGACAGCTTCTTCGTGAATCAGCAAAGACGGTTCAATGTCAGGGGCATAGGTATGCTTACGGATTGGAGGAATAAGATTTTCCGCTTCAGGGACCGGGGCAGCTACTCGCTTATTCTGGTTGTCATACTGGGCTTGGTAATGGTTCAGATCTGCTTCTTCAGCCAATTGACAAGCTAGGGGGCGCACCGCCCGGTTTATCGCCCTCAAATCATCTTCACCAAAATCTGAACCGTCTTCTTTCAAGCTGGGGTATCCTTGGGCCGCTTCAACAGGATCGAAATCTGGTACCCACGCTTTGGCCCGGATCAAGGCAGTAATGGCTCCAGTTCGAGCAGCTGATCTTTTCAACTCTTCAATCCGGGCTGGAAGCATGGACAGCCTCTTTAACGTGTCTTGAATCAGAGACGGCGCAGGGTTGTTATGCGATGCAGTGGTGATAGCTCTTTGTGCTCCGGTGTACAACTGTTCAATCAGAGTATAAGCAGCTTTGAGTTTCATCCGCACATCAGAACCCAAGTGTCCAATACGTGAGCCTGCAGTGTTTCAAGATGGATTACAAACCGGACATAGGGTACAAGGTACAAATTGCAAGAAGGGCGTCGAAAAATTTACCAAAGACGGCAGAGGTCATGGAGTGTATTTGTCGCTTCACGGTGGATAATTCATCGACCACCGGTTTAAGAGCAGCTTCGGCATTTTCAGCCCTCTTCGTCAAAAGAGCTCTCTCAGTAGCCCAATCAGCTTGTTCTTTTTTGCGGCTTTCTTTCAGCTGTTCCATAACGGTTAAGGCGTTGGCCAATTCATCCTTCGCTTTTTCAGTTTCAGCCTGTTGGGTTTTTAAGATTTCCTGAAGGTCCGAGACTTGATTCGCCTTGATCTTCAGATCCCCCTGCAGCAGGTCGTCAACAGTGTTCAGAAAATATTGCACGGTTTGGAAGTATCAACCACACAAGCAAGTTATGTGCTCGATACTTGGGGGCTAATGCATACTTGATTTTAACGCAATTTTTCCATTACAAAAAGTCCCAAGATTAATACAAGTGTTTAAACTTGGCACTTGGGGGCTAATGGTTATCTGATGATGTTTTCTGGTTATGACCTATGTTGAAGCCTTGGGTTTTTCTAAAACCGGACCTTAATTGTCAAAGCAGCCTGATCCGGATTACCATCTCGGTTTGGAAATATTGATAAGCTAAGTTGCAATGGAATGAAACACAAGAGATTTACCTCAAGTTTCTCCTTCATCATCGTGATCATGCCAGCTTCATAATCCCGACTGGTGTACAGTCGGTTCAGGTACCCAGAATAAAGATCCGGGGCGCTTAAAGAGGCGTACGTAGACAAGTCAAGGTCCCATTTGCCCTTTATGGCCGAGATTTCGTCCTTGGCAGTATGCTTGGCCAAAGTAGCAGTATTCCCCGGTTCAGAGCGGCCAATGCCGGTAATCACAACATCGTCATCCTTGGAGTCGCTGCTCTTCAGTGGCCCTGTCGGTTTATCAACAGTTGCAGAAGGGGGGATGGATTCATCAACCCGAACAGGACTAGCAGGCGGATTAGTACGGCTGGCAGATTTGATAGGCCCTTCTTCAGCACAGGTGTCATCTTGTGGAGATAGATAATTCTGAGTATCTTCACGACCCAGAGCGTCAGCACCAGGAGTTTTCTCCGGTTCAGGAGCGGCAGTTCCTTCAGCCGGGTTATCCAGACGAGCCTTCTTGCTCGGTCTAGGTTTAGCCCTGGAAAAAACCCAAAGATTGGAAAAACGGTATAAGATGGATTAAGAGACCCATACAGAGATATGTGGTGATCGGTCCAACTTACCCAATAACCGTCTTCAACGGTGGCAGTTGAGTGGCTGAAGATTCACCGGAAGATGAATGGGAAGTGACCTGATAATCGGAGTCAGATGGATTTAGAGGCTGACGAGTTAAACCTGCTTTAGGAGGAAAGCTAGCGCATAAATCGGAGACCTCTGAGCGGCGTTTCCGAACCGGGCTGTTCGGTAAACCGGCGGAGGTAACTACCTGGCCGCTATGCCGGGTGGTACGTCGGGCTTCATGTTGCTGGGTCTTCACAAGAAATTTGGGATCCAAGTAAGCAAGAGGGTGAGAAAATTTAATTTTCCGGTTTGCTTGGCGAGGTTTTTTCAAAGGCAAAGGAACGGCATCAGAAGAAAGAATAGTTACCTCTGGGCCTTCAGCATTGCTCGCTTCAGCGTCGTCCTGACAAATATCATCATCAATAAGACGTGTAAAAAGTAAGCCAACTGAATCGAGGTCTACCCGAAGGTCCGGATTACCCACATCATCCTCTTCTAAATCGGGGGTAGAGGAAGCAGTGTTCCTTTTCTTTGTAGCGGGCTTCTTCACCCTTGTCTTGGGTCTGACTATCTTTTCGGTTGGCTCCTGAAGCTTCTTGCTCCAAAACGGATCATCTCCCTGTCTCAGAAAGGACTGGAAGTTAACAATATATATAAGGAGATCAAAAATTCTATAACAAACAGAGAGGAGTTACTTACAGCAGGTGGTTTGTTTGTGGCGCAAAATGGAAGCAGGCCGGTTCGGGCGCAAACATGTTCCGGTTCATTCAGCATCTTTTTCACAGCTTCAGCGACTTCGTCCTCCGTCAGCTGAATGTTGCAGTGCCTCAAAGGATCATCAACCCGACCCGTGTATTGGCACATTAAACCGGAGCGGATGCTAAGGGGCAGGATGCTCCATGAAATCCAGCAACGGGCAAGATCTACCCCCGTTAAACCGTTAGCCATGAAGGCTCTGAGCTTGGACAGCTGAGGGGCATACTTACTCCTCTCTTTGGCGGTTAGCCGTGGGGGGAAGGGGTGTGTATTGCTAAGTCTCTCTGGACGGAAGCCGGGCAGTGGATTTTCTTCAGCAGGGGAAGTATCCTTGCAATAGAACCAAGTACAATTCCATTCTTGCGGATGACTATGCAACTTGGCGTGAGGATAGGTCACCTCTTTCCTCTTTTGAATCGCCATACCACCCAGCTCCATATTAGGGCCGTCGGTAAATTCAGTACGTCGGTTCAAATGGAAAAAGTCCCGGAACAGCTCTACAGTAGGTTCCTCTTGGAAGTACACCTCGCAAAGCACTTGAAAATGGCAGATATTCGTGACTGAGTTTGGACCAACATCTTGTGGGCGCAGCCTAAAATTAGCCAGGACGTCCCGATAAAATTTTGAACCGGGTGGGTTAAAACCCTGGGCCAGGTGATCCGCAAACACCACCACTTCTCCCTCCTGCGGGGTAGGAGGACATTCGTTTCCTGGAACCCTCCAATGGATGGTATTTTTGCTACTCAAAGCACCGGTCAGAACTAAGTTGTTTAGTTGGGTCTCAGTGATGCAAGAGGGAACCCAGTTGCATTCGTACACCTGTTTTGCCATGAGGAAATCTACAAGATAAAGGTATTCCGGTTTGAGAACAAGTGTGATTGTAAACCGAAGATGCTCTTATATAGAGTCAGGTTATCTACAATGATATCAACCAGCGGTTCATCAAGGGGACTAATGGATGTGTGGATCGGTTTGTTTGCTTTGTTAAGAGTTAAACCGACCAGATCTAACAGTTGTGAGTATGAAAGCAGAAACAGATCCCGTACGGATTCTTTCAAAGCAATGGATCTACAGCTAGGGCGAAAAAGAAATAAAAATATGAAGTTTGGCTCACAGCAGAACAACATAAGTTCGACGAGCAGGAAAATGAGCGAGATTTAAGAATACGAGTACAGATTTATGGCGAATACCGAGAGGAACTACAAATCCAGATACAGGTATCATCATCTGTTCGCAAAGGCTGCTATGGGGATGAGCAAGAAACAGTAGCAGGACGACGAACCCTAGAACAGATCTAAAGCAAGAAGAACAGGGGCCTTACCGGGGTCCAAATAGAGGTGGAGAGTCGCCGCGGTGCTCTGATCCGATCAGGTTGATGCAGCGGCCGGAGTTGATGCAGCAGCTGACGGCGGCGGCGGGGCTCTGAGGTCTAGGTCGCGAGGAAGACGAAGAAGGGGAGGAAAGGAAGATGGCCTTCAAGTCCTATTTATAAGGCGCGGCGCGCGTGCCAGGCGCGCGAATCTGGGGCCGGAGATTTCGGGAGCCCAGCCGTCGCCCTGATCATTGCGGATTAGCGAAAGGAGACGGTAACTTGCGCTGACGTCATGTCGGTTTACCGCAGCAAGAGAAGACGAAGAAACAACGGTTTAACAAGTCACTGGAAGACATTTGAAGACAGAAATTCTTATTAAGGATTGACGTGAACCTGTTCAAATCAATCTGGGGCCTAATGTTGGGGATATTATTATTTGGGGTAAACCGGCCTACAGGGCCCGGGTTATCCTCGTCAATGAACCCGAGATGTTGAAGCCCAAGGAGAAATAGAAGGGCCCAAGGCCTATAATCGGTTTAGAGGTTTACAGGCGTAAACCGGCCTGAGATGAAACTTGCATTGTAAGTTAGGAATAGGGAGACCGACCCGGGCACGTTTATGAGCCGGAGGTCGGGACTTTGCAGACCGACGGGCGTCACCCGTGTATATAAGGGGACGACCCGACGGCGGTTTGGGGACAGAGAAAAAATAACAACTCGAGGTTTAGGCAAAGCTTATCGCTCCCTAGCCCTCGAAACCCATCAATCCCATCACAACTAGACGTAGGCTTTTACCTTCATTGAAGGGGCCGAACTAGTATAAACTCTGTGTCCTTGCGTCCGCTTTAACCCCTTCAAACTAACCCGTTGCGATGGCTCCACGACTAAGTCCTTTGGCTAGGACATCTGCCGTGACAAATCCACGACACTTTGGATGAGTACTCACGGTTGCTTTGCTCCCCCTTTTCCCCCTTTCTTCTTCTTTCCGGTTGATGCAACCAGATGTCAGAGCTCAGGAGCCAGATGCCACCGCTGATGCATACTACTACGTGGAGACGACCGACGACCAGGAGTAGTTAGGAGGCTCCTAGGCAGGAGGCCTTGCCTCTTCGATCGTGTTGCTTTTGGTGCTAGCCTTCTTAAGGCAAACTTGTCTAACTTATGTCTGTACTCAGATATTGTTGCTTCCGCTGACTCTTGTAAAATCGAGCTTATGTATTCGAGCCCTCGAGGCCCCTGGCTTGTAATATAAAGCTTGTATTATTTTAATTTGTGTCTAGCGTTGTGTTGTGATATCTCCCCGTGAGTCATTGATCTTGATCGTACACATTTGCGTGTATGATTAGTGTATGATTGAATCGAGGGAGTCACAAGTTGGTATCAGAGTCGACTGCCTGTAGTAAGCCCCCTTTCCCACTCCTTGGCTGAAGTTGAGTCTAGTCGTCCAAAACTATTTTACTAACTTGGCTGTGTGGCTTACGGGCCCACGTCGCCATTGGGTAGTATTAGGATCTTTTATTCCTCGTCTTTACTCTGGGATTCTAATCTCTCTTCTATTCGGGTTAAATGATTTTATTAACTCTAATATTAGGTTCTCGTAACCTTTTCCTCCCGGAGAGCCCTTCATTCCAGATGATCGCTTGGTGCACCAGAAGATTCCGAATATTCTCTCCAATGTTTTTGCCGAGACCCTTGTGCCCTTCGCCGTTGCAATACCCCTACCACCGATAAATCCCCATGGATAGCTACATACACTTGCCGTCCATACCTTCATTTCCAATTGCTCTTGTTTCTATAAGATGCCCTGAAATACTTTGTGATTTTCCAAGAATCCGTCGCGCCTGCTGCCTTGCAGCTCCTTTTCCGCATGAACACATGCTCGAATAATTCCTCACACTTATCAAGGATTTATTCATTCCTAGTTATTCATGTGTTTCACAAAATATCCTGAAATGCTATCCGACCTTCCGAGAATCCTTTGCAACCTATTGCTTTGGAAAGTCTTGTGTGCCGCCATTATGGTTAATTTCATAATTCTAGTGATCTCCATTGACAACCTATGTCTTTATCGTTTCAAGTCCCTTCATCCAATTTGTTGCAAATGATCAAAATCCTCAATCAGATCCTAGCATTCATCCTTCCGGCTCAGACGTCACTCCGGACATGAGTTCGTTCTCGGCAAACCAACCCTTAATTGATTGTCGATCTATATCTATTCAACTTACTTGCCTTTTGATCGGAGTGTCTGCTTCTGATCTTATAATTTGGAAATCATAATTTCTTTGCATTAAGCATCAAATTATTCAGATGTTTCTATAATCCAATGCCTTTGCATTCCTTCCTTCGTCCGATTGAGTACTGATACTCAAATCAGATCCATTGAGGACCGTTGAATCCTTTGTTGGATTATTATCCAACAGTTTCCTTCATGTTCAAAATTTTGTGCGCTCTTCCCCTAATACATATTGCCTTTGGTAAATTGTATTCTCTGCTTTGTCAACCATGCTCTGATTCTGAGCTTGGGTGAATTATCTCTAAAAGTTTTGCAAATTTTCCTAAGATGCCCCGACTGGTTGAACTAATGCTTTCCCTAATTTGTGTGAACCCGGAAATTTCTATGGGTCATACTTTACTGGTGTTACACCGGATAAAATTTTCTACACTACAACTTTGTCAAAAGCGAGAAGTAAATGAGAGGTTATGCATTGAAGAAGTGGGAGTCGACCCTGAACTTTGTGTTCATGCCCATAGACACGATGTAGATCTTATCATTGAAGCTTCCCTTATAATCAAATGTTCCCTTGGTATAAGCTCATCTTGCATCTTTAATTTGATTCTTTGCAATCGTGGTTCCGACCATATTTTCTCCTTGATTCCTTTTCCCGACAAGTTAAAATACTGGTCTTCTACAGATCATTTCATCTGTCCAACCTCTATTTTGATCTACCTCGAGTATTGCCCCCTGTTATCTCGAGGATATTGTGTCATTGCACTACCTCTTGTGAATCCTCATTGGAATGATACTCCATCACATCATTCCTAGCCTGATTAGCTATATCATTATCGTACTAAAATTTTTAACTGTGCTACCTGGTCCTTCTTCCGGAGCACAATTTTCGACGACGAGCTAAGCTTATGTCGATCTTCCTCGTCATACCATTTTGCCATGAACAACAAGCTTGCTTTCGAGTTTGTGTAGTACTCGTGGTTCCAATAACCTTTCACCTCATCATTCCATTGACTTGATGTCATCGCCGATCGATTACATCTTCCTAAAATCTCTCGACAAATGTGTCATGATCATCATCAACATTCTGAGCTTTTTCTAGGATATCAATTGAATTCATGGCTAGAAATACCATCCTTGCCTCTCGATGATTTGTGGCAGCATCAACAACATTCTTATCTTCCCCCAACACAAACTTGATCATATTGATTTTGGGAATACATCCTTTTTGACATGTCGATGGATTGCTACTGAGCCCGTCGGCCACACCCTCATCTTTTCCCTGCTGAGATTGTATGACTTATTTTCTAAATTGTTTCCGATGGATCCTTGGTGTATCCAAGTCTGACCTTTGCTTGAAACCATGTCAATGCTATCTCGAAGCATGTCTGTGGTAATACGATCTCCAATAAGAACATTTGAAGCACGATACTAAATTTTCTTTATCAATTATCCAAAGACCGTTGTATGGGTAATGTCATGGATTTTCTTCCCCCTTACCTAAATGGTTTTCTACTTTCTATCATGTCGTGGTTATCATGCTCTGCTTGTCCTTGGGAAGGATATACCCCCTGAAATATGTGTCCAAACACATTTTCCTTTCCATTGTTCTGTTCGCTCTGGACATCACATTTTCCTTTCCGTTGTTTTGTTTAACCTTTCTTGTGGTCTATATGCTATGAGCAGTAATATATCTGGCATATATAAACACCTCGGTGTCAACTCTGTCGGTAAGATCCTGTTACTACTGTTGATGACATTCCGGTAACCACCGATGGACGAGAACTTTGCCTACTGGTCTGCCTCGTCTTAACAAGCAGGAAAATGGTTCTCTTCGCCCCTCGCCCTTGGTACCGACGTTGTTGCCGACATAACTGACAGGCTACCCTCTCACATGCCTTGCTATCATGACCGTGCAAGATGTCATCGCTCCTTCTATTTTAACCCACATGGTGGGCCCATAACCCACAGTTCCATAGGATCGGAACCTAACTCTCCTGTATATCCTTTATTTGGAAGTATCATTTAGTCTTGGCTTTGTGTGTTGTCATGAGCCATCGTCCAAGATATGACCTATTCCCGATGCTCTGAACCCCCTTCTCACACTCTGTTCAGGTATCGATCGTTTGTCAATTCGCTCGAAACTGCCTATTGTACCTTCTTATTTTGCTCTCGATGCTTTCTTAAGTTTCAACTCGAGAGACACTTTTTCCACATTCCCTGAATTGTTCACCAGATAATTAACCCTATAAGGGTTAGTTCTTTCGAACTTACTCTTTACTTCCGCACTTAAATCTCGGAACGAGATTTCTTGTAGTGGAGGAGATTTGTAACACCCCCAGTGTCATGCTACAGTAACCCTCTATGATTAAACTAATCATTTTCCAAACAGTTCTTAATCACCTATGTTCAATACCCATTTGGAAATTCCAGTCAAATCAAATTCAAGCGAAGTTTGAAGTTGCCCAAAAGCTGCTGGAAAAATGTTCATCATTTGTCAAAAATTCCTTAACAATTATTTGTTAAGTAACACAACATCACTTTTGTCCAAATATGGGCTTTAGCAAATATAACAGCACATTTTCAGCATTTTAAAAATGCTATCCTATTTATGAAAAATATCAAAAGAACTCTCTTGGTCTCCAATTTATTTGTGGTACTGTCTAAGATCACCAGGGAATAAAAGGGGCACTTCCCATATTTTTCCTAAGTAAATAGCATGCCCATTATTTCTTACCCATCTCTGTTTTTTAAGGAAAAGAAAAGGGGGAGAGAGAGAAAAGGAAACCCCCCTTTTTTCCCCACCGGGCCTCACCCCGCCGGCCCCGTCGGCCACCCCCCACAGGTCGGCCCACCCCGTTGCCTCCTTATCCCCCTCCCACTCCCGTGACCTAAAACGAGCGACCCCCACTCCCCCACGAACCCCCATCTCTCCACTCGTTCCCCTCCACCTCGTGCCAGACGCACACACACACACGCATGCATCGTGCCTGGGAGAGGAGCTCCCCGCACCCGGTCCCATCGCCGCGTCGACGACCCCCCCTCTGGCCGCCTCGCCGGCCCTCGCCCTCCTCCTTGACACCCGCATCGTTCCCCTCCCCTGCGCTCCTAAGCTCCCGCCAGCCACCGTGTGCCTCTACGTGAGCCTCCTCGCTCCTCTCCTTCTCCCCCTCCTTCCCGCCTCAAATCCCCACCGTAGGTCGCCATAAGCCGCCGTCCGCTACCTCCGGTGGCCGCGCCCAAAGCTCGCTGAGTGCATGCGCTCGCCTTTCCCCCATCGTGCTCCGGCCGCGTCCAGCTGCGTTGCCCCAGCCGCGCGCGCCATCCCTCTCCCTGCTGAACGCCCTCGTGGTGACCGCGCCACGCCGCTGCACTCTGCCTGCCCGCTGCTGCTGCCGCCACTGCGCGTCGCCGCGTCTACCCCGACCGGCCTCATCGGCTCCGCTGCTGCTGCCGCTCGTCGGCGCCCCCAACCCCGCCTCTTCCCGCACGCCCGCTCGCCAGTGTAATCCCGTCGCCGCCGCTCCCGCCATCGCCTACAGCCGCCCCGACGCGCACGGCGCCCGCTGAACCCCCCCCCCCCTCTGGCCGCCTCGCCGGCCCTCGCCCTCCTCCTCGACGCCCGCATCGTCCCCTTCCCCTGCACTCCTAAGCTCCCGCCGACCACCGTGTGCCTCTACGTGAGCCTCCTCGCTCCTCTCCTTCTCCCCCTCCTTCCCGCCTCAAATCCCCACCGTAGGTCGCCATAAGTCGCCGTCCGCTACCTCCGGTGGCCGCGCCCAAAACTTGTTGTGTGCGTGCACTCGCCTTTCCCCCATCGTGCTCCGGTCGCGTCCAGCTGCGTCGCCCCAGCCGCGCGCGCCATCCCGCTCCCTGTTGAACGCCCTCGTGGCGACCGCGCCATGCCGCTGCACTCTGCCTGCTCGCTGCTGCTGCCGCCACTGCGCGTCGCCGCGTCTGGCCCCGACCGGCCTCGTCGGCTCCGCTGCTGCTGCCGCTCATCGGCGCCCCCAACCCCGCCTCTTCCCGCACGCCCGCTCGCCGCGTAATCTCGTCGCCGCCGCGCCCGCCATCGCCTACAGCCTCCCCAGCGCGCACGGCGCCCGCTGAACCGCGCCCGGCCATGCCCCGCGTCGCCCGCGGCTGATGCCCTCCCGCGCGCCGCTCGCCGCTCGTCGCCGTTCCAGCCCCATAGAAGCCCGCCGCTGCCTCCTCGAACGGCGACGCCGTCGTCCACTTGCCGGCCACCCGGCGGCCTCCCGTTCGCCCCACCGAACGTGCGCGAGCGCTGGCCACCCTTGGGACCAAGCGGCGCGCCCAGCCGCCTCCTACAGCGCCATCGCCGGTGTGCTCTGCCGCGCCGTGTATTGCCGCTGATGTGGCGTCATTAGCCACGTGATTAACCCCCTACTAACCCCCACTGACAGCTGGCCTAGGCCACTAATTAAGTCTGTTAGTTTTATTTAAAAACTATTCTTAGGCCCAGAGTCACTGACATGCGGGTCCGGCTGGACCTACTGAGCAGTCAACTGTTGCGTCAGCAGTTGACTGGCCCCACCTGTCGGCCACTGGTGCCTCTCTGGGTGCACCGCACTGGGTGTACCCAGCCCCTTTCAGTTTTATTGAATTAAAAGTAATTCCAGGACTTTTAAAAAATGTTTTAAATCTTTTAAAATTAATATAAAATAAACTGTATCTCGGATGGGAAAACTTTGTACATGAAAGTTGCTCAGAACGACGAGACAAATCCGGATACGTAGTCCGTTCGTCCGCCAAACATCTCTAGCATAGCGAACACACAAGTTTCCCCCTCCGGTTCATCTGTCTGAAAACATGAAACACCGGGAATACTTTCCCGGATGTTATCCTCCTTCGCCAGTGTCGCCTAGCGCTGCGTTAGAACACCTCTAGAACCGCTTGTTGTCTTGTTATGCTTATGTTTGCGTGTATTTACTGTTTCTTCCCCCTCTTCTCCGGTAGACCTCGAGACCGCTGCTGATGCCCCTGTAATCGACTACGTCGACGACGACCCCTCCTTGCCAGAGCAACCAGGCAAGCCCCCCCCTTTGATCATCCCGATATTGCCCGTTCCATTCTCTCATGCTTGCATTAGATTTTGCTATTGTTATTGTTTGCTCCTATTCTGCTGCATAGCCTGTTTATTGTAACATGCTATTGTTACCTACCTGCTTATCCTAAACTGCTTAGTATAGGTTGGTTAGAGACCCATCAGTGACCCCCCCACTTGACCCGACTGCCCCGCTGGATTATCAGAAGACCCGTTCAACGGGATCGTAGACCAGGCACCGACAACTCACGTCACATCACGCCCCTTTGTTGCTCGACTCTGCAGAGTTACCATCGAGTGCCGAGGGTGGAACCTCATACATCACTCCTGATGAGATCTCTATAGAGTAGCTATTCGGTCGTGGTTATCGAGGGTGATTTCCTACTTAACCTCTTCCGATACGACTCTGTCGCGTAACCCCTCAAGTGTGAACCCCGAGGGTGCTTCCTCTTACGTTCACCTTGATGTTTACATCGAGTGGGAATCCGACAAGGGTGATTCCTCAGGTTTTCCCCCTTGGTGTTAGACACACGGTTACTATGGTTACTATGACTTTGCACTGAACCCTGTTACTAAAGACGGGTCGGCCCTGAGGGGTACCCGCGCGAGCTTAATTGCGAGTGATGTGGAGACGGGTTGACCTGGAGGATGCTCGCGAGATAATTACGAGGCGTGGCCGGGCATTCCTAGCCCTTGCCGCAAGTCCTCGAGACGGGGAAACGCGGTCACATCTTTCGTGAGTCTCTGCTTGTTACCGCGCGTTCCTAATCCACTACGATTTGGATATTTGATCCGAGGGGCCTCTGGCCTGATAGCACTAACCATCACATGGGCATAGTATGAGCGTTCTGCATCGTATGCATCAGCCAAAGCTTAATAGACGTCAGCGACTGAGCGGCGCGCGCCGGGTTGGACTGGTAAGCTCCTGCCATTTTAGGGAGGTAGCTAGGTCTACTCACCGGCCGCGTTCGCAACGTGCAGGAGTTCCCGAGGAGATGGCCCATGACCCCTGGGGGCATAGGTTTAGTCCGGTGTGCTGACCTCTGTATTAAGCCTAGGTCGGGTTGCGGCATATTGTTTGGCCGAGGCCGGGCATGACCCAGGAAAGTGTGTCCGGCCGGAGTTAATCGAGCGTGGTGGGTAAGTTGGTGAACCCCTGCAGGGAAGAAAACATCTATTGATAGCCTGTCCTACGGTAACGGACACTTGGAGTTGTATCCCGATCGATACAACTAGAACTGGATACTTGTGATGAGACTGGATGGTGATGAGTAATGGATTGTGATGATAACTGGATAGTATGGCTCTGGGATTGCTTTCTCGCAGGGAGTCGAGAAAGGATCTCTGGCCGAGGTTGATAACACTCCTACTACTTTACTGTATGCTACTCTACTCCCTCCTGTTTGCTGCAAGATGGTGGTTTCCAAAAGATACTAGTCTTCGGTAGGACTAGGCCTTCTCTCTATTCTGGCATTTCTGCAGCCCAGTCCACATATACAACCTTCCTTTGATAATGTTGCATATGTAGTGTAGATCCTTGCTTGCGAGTACTTTGGATGAGTACTCACGGTTGCTTTGCTCCCCCTTTTCCCCCTTTCTTCTTCTTTCCAGTTGGTGCAACCAGATGTCGGAGCCCAGGAGCCAGATGCCACCGCCGATGCATACTACTACGTGGAGACGACCGACGACCATGAGTAGTTAGGAGGCTCCTAGGCAGGAGGCCTTGCCTCTTCGATCGTGTTGCTTTTGGTGCTAGCCTTCTTAAGGCAAACTTGTCTAACTTATGTATGTACTCAGATATTGTTGCTTCCGCTGACTCTTGTAAAATCGAGCTTATGTATTCGAGCCCTCGAGGCCCCTAGCTTGTAATATAAAGCTTGTATTATTTTAATTTGTGTCTAGAGTTGTGTTGTGATATCTCCCCATGAGTCATTGATCTTGATCGTACACATTTGCGTGTATGATTAGTGTATGATTGAATCGAGGGCGTCACACCAGGCTTCAATGACGACGAGTCCGGCGCGCAGATTGTTTTCGGCATTGCAAGGCGGGTTCCTCCTCCGAATACTTCATAGAAGATTTTGAACACAAGGATCGTGTCCGCCTCTGCAAAAAAAGTTCCACATACCACCGTAGAGAGAGAATAACTTTTTCACAAATCTAATCTGCTAACGTATCCTGTAGCGTGACATCACACCACAGCCAAGCCTTTATTCGAATCATTTTTACTGTCCCACCTCAGCGTGTTTTGCGAGGCGGTTTCCTTGGTTCCAGCAGACGCCCGCTTGACAAAACTGCTGGTTCCGGCACCTTATGTGGTGCCGGAGAAGAAGGCCAAGAAGAAGGCCACGGAAACCCGGAAGAGTTCTCGGCGCCCGGTGGAGTCGGACTCATCGTCCTACGACTCCGAGGCGCACTCCTCCCATGAAGACGAGGAGGAGGAAAGAGAGGTTTCTTCCCCAGCAGGGGGAGAAAAGAAAAGGAAGGCCGCCCCAACTGGGGAGGCCGGAGGGTCCAAGAAGGGGAGGACCCTTCCTATGGACTACTCCACCATTGCTGCTGACAGCGAGGAGGAGTGGCCGCCCAGGGCCAAGCCCCTGGCGAAGTCGTAAGTATTCGGACACTAGAGTGACTCATAGTGTTCCTTTGTTGCACAGCTTTCCCTGACGCCGAATATAATCATGCAGTCTGCCCCGAGCCCGGATCGATGTGTCGTCGAGCGTCTCTTTGAATTCGTCGAATGTGAATAGCCTTTCACTTCCGGCCGCCTCCTCCCCTCGCCCTGCGGACAATGCCGAGGTATTGTCCCAAGAGGTTCCAAATCGAGGGGAGGCAGTCCTGAGGGCGCCTCAAGGCGACGTCCCAGACTCTAGGCGCAAGGGGGGCAAGACCCCCAGGGGCTCCAAGTCCGGCCCTGGGCCGAACACCGCACCGGAACCTTCATCAGTCCCGGAGTCCGGCAGGCGCCCCCCCCCCCCCCCCGCAAAGAAGGGCAAGCCTACCGCGCCGTTGACCTCCGTCCAACCGGAGGCACCGGATAATTTGCTTGAGGTGCATAACGGCGCCTCCATCGACGAGGAGCACCGCACTATTATGAGTGCGGTGATCCAGAAGGTTCAGTCCGCCAAGAGCGGGCTGACTGAAGCCTGTGCCAGCCTGTTGGCAGGCTTTGAGGTACATAGAAAATATATGAAAATATTACCGCATAGACAGTAGCCCCTGATGCTCTGTTTGGCGTTCACAAAGAAAAGTCGAATAGAGGATCTAATAATATTCGCAGGAGTCTAACATGATTATGTCGATATGCGTATGCAGGCCTCGCTGTTGGCCTCTGCCGCACTGAGTGCGGAGGTTGACGCGCTGAAGGTTCAGTCCGCCTCGAGCGGTCCGAACAAGAGCTCGGCGTTGCCAAGAAGAAGCTCGAGGAAAAAGAAGGTAAGTAGTACCTTGTGGAGTATATATTAAAAAGACTTAGTTGCAAAAAACGACAGGATCGTTATTGGTGTCCTAGGGGCCACGACTGAGGTGGCGACCCTGAAGCAAGCGCTTTCCGAGGCCGAAAAGAAGGCGACCATGGAGCGCACTGAGCGGGAGAAACATGAGGCGCGAGTTGGCGAGGTACAGCAAGAGCTGCAGGCACTCGTGAAAAAACACGAGAGTTTGGAGATTGACTCAAAGACGTGAGAGTCCGAGCTCGCAACGGCCCTCGAAAGCGCCAAGTCTGCTAAGGCCGAAGCCCAGAAAGCCCTCCAGGAAGTTGAGGCGATGAAGAAGATAGCGGCACGTAAGGCATTCTTTATGCAAAGCAAGCACATGAAAGTGAATTACTTGTTACTTACCCGAGTCCGGAGCTCGCCAGGAGCATTCGCAGATTTTCCCCATAGCGTGTCAGATGCCGCCGCCTTCTATCGGTCCAAAGAGGGGAGCTCGACGGAGAAGGTGTTCTGGTCTCAGTATGCTGAGGTCGGACACCCTGTGCCCTTGAGCGACTAGCTGAAGCAGCTGGTCGAGCTCCATAAGGTGGCCGAGCAGGCCATGAAGGGTCTCATAGTCCGGTTGTGGCCTGGAGAGGTCATGCCTGGGAGCTACTTCGGGCTGGTGAGGCGGCTGGTGGATGCCTGTCCACGGCTTGAAGTCATCAAGCGTTCCGTCTGCATCGAGGGTGCCCGTAGTGCGCTTGCCCGTGCTAAAGTGCACTGGGGCAAGATGGATGCGGAAAATCTTGTAAAGGACGGGCCACTGCAGGGCAAGGAGCATCGCCACCCGAGATGTACTATAAAGGCGTTCTGGAGGGTGCCCGCCTTGTGGCGGATGAATTTTCAAAAGATGTAATATTTGAATAAACTCGCTCGTGTGATCCTGTACGCTGAAAACTTGTTCATGTGCGCTATGCAACGCTTGTTTTAATTTAAAATATTACCTTCTATGCGGCCGTTTATTAAATATGAGAGATGGCGAGTCGTCGGCTTCTGCCCCCATGCCACGAGTGCTGGGGTGTTCGGGATTAAACCTGAGCACTCTTTTCCCATTCTTGGGTCCTTCGAGGGAGGTGCTCATCACGACGAACAAGGCAATCGGACTATAGTGCGTTATCACTCTAACTTAGCCAGAGAATTCTATAATTTTAAATTTCGGCGAAGCCCCTAGTGTTCGGAAGACCAAGTTCGGGCCGCTATACACGCCTTAGGCCGGACAAAGCCGACTCCTCGCTCTAAGCGGCATAAGTCTTTAAGGACTCGAAACCTCTCGAACAACGACGAGCTCTCGCCCTATCATGACAGTCAGTTTTAGCTTTCTCTATTGAGGTGCTTAGCCCAGCTGAACCGGGGCACAATCGCAGTAGTTCTGCCAGCGCTACCTTAGTCGATATAGCGGAACGTAAGGTACCAAAACATGGGAGCCGGGCAAACCCAACTATTGACCAAAGACATGATTCAGAGTTGATGCATATAATGCTATAAGTTCGGAGGGCCGCACTTGTGAAAGTGTTCGGACTTTTCACGTCGTATTATGGGGTGCTTGAGCCCCTGGCGTATTGACTGTACCAAGGCGTACGGGTGCTAAATGTCATAACTAAACATATATATGAAAAAAGGAATGAATAGAGAATGCAATAATAAGCTGAAGCTAAGCATTGTTTATTCCAAAAGGCTGCGCTAAAAGCAGAACGATACTAATGGTGCGATAGGCAAGATATGGGACTATCTGACATGTCCCATCTAGGGGCGAGCGGCGGAAAGGTATTTAAAGCAGGTATTTTGCTCGTTATAGAGACCACCTGGGAATTCCATAATGCGACATAGCTTTCTGCCTCCTTGGGCGTTGTATCGTTTGTTCGGCAATTGTACTGCTGAACAGGTCTTCCAGAGAGTAAGGTCCTGAAAGTAAGAAAAATGATAGAATCGTCAGCCCCTAGTGCGGTTGAGCCGTGTATTGGGGCGTGTCGTGGTCATGCCCCTCCCCGTGTGCCCATGGTATTTTCAGAGCGTAATTATGTACGCGTAGTACAGATTTCGCAGTTTCGCGATGGCTGGGGTTGGGGCCGCATTGCTACGCTTGCTTGGAACGTGCCAGGCGGTCTTGTTGTAAGTTACTCCGAGCGCGCTTGACGGTGTCCGGACATTTTATTGCCGGATTGGAGAATTGCCTTGAGAGGCTGCTTTTTACTTCTGCTGCGAGGGCCGCCGTATGCTCCTGTGTTCGGAGAGAGAGCGTTCGGTGTTTCCCTTGACCGTAATGACTCCTCGAGGTCCTGGAATCTTGAGCTTGAGGTATGCGTAGTGCGACACCGCATTGAACTTTGCAAATGCGGTTCACCCGAGCAGTGCGTGATAGCCACTGCGGAACGAGACTATATCGAAGATTAACTCCTTGCTTCAAAAATTATCCGGGGATCCGAAGACCACTTCAAGTGTGACTGAGCCCGTGCAATGGGCCTCTACACCTGGTATGCCACCTTTAAAGGTCGTCTTTGTGGGTTTGATCCTTGAGGGATCTATGCCCATTTTACGCACTGTGTCTTGATAAAGCAGGTCCAGGCTGCTGCCGCCGCCCATAAGAACTCGAGTGAGGTGAAATCCGTCAATGATTGGGTCGAGAACCAATGCAGCGAATCCGCCATGGCGGATGCTAGTGGGGTGGTCCCTTCGATCAAAAGTGATCTGGCAGGAGGACCACGGGTTGAACTTTGGGGCGACTGGCTCCAATGTGTATACGTCCCTTAGCGCACGCATCCGTTCCCTCTTGGGGATTAGGGTTGCGTATGTCATGTTCACCGTCCGCACTTGTGGGGGGAAGCCCTTCTGTCCACTATTGTTTGGCGGCCGGGGCTCCTTCTCGTCGTCGCTATGTAGCCCCTTGTCTCTGTTTTCGGCATTTAACTTGCCGGCCTGCTTGAACACCCAACAATCCCTGTTGGTGTGATTGGCTGGTCTTTCGGGGGTGCCATGTATCTGGCACGAGCGATCGAGTATACGGTCCAAACTGGACGGGCCCGGAGTGTTTCTTTTAAATGGCTTTTTCCGCTGACCGGGTTTGGAGCCTCTGAATCCGGCATTAACTGACGTATCTTCAGCATTTTCGCTGTTAATGCGGCGCTTGTGCTTGTTGCGACGCGACCTGCCATTGCTGTCCTTGGTATACGAATTACCCGGGCTCTTGGTCATGTTGTTGCTACGAGCAAGCCAGCTGTCTTCTCCCGCGCAAAAGCGGGTCATGAGTGTCGTGAGGGCTACCATAGATTTCGGCTTTTCCTGTCCAAGGTGTCGGGTGAGCCACTCATCACGGATGTTATGCTTGAAGGCTGCTAGGGCTTCTGCGTCCGGACAGTCGACGATTTGATTTTTCTTGGTTAGGAACCATGTCCAGAATTGTCTGGTAGATTCTTCTGGCTGCTGAATTATGTGGCTCAGTTCATCAGCGTCTGGTGGTCGCACATAGGTGCCCTGGAAATTGTCGAGGAATGCGGCTTCCTGGTCCTCCGAACAACCGATTGATTCTGCTGGCAAGCTGTTAAGCCAATGCCGACCTGGTCCTTTAAGCTTGAGTGGGAGGTATTTGATGGCGTGTAGATCATCGCCACGGGCCATGTGGATATGAAGGCGATAGTCCTCGATCCATACTGCAGGATCTGATGTGCCATCGTTTGATTCAATGTTTAGAGGTTAGAAACCCTCTGGGATTTGATGATCCATTACTTCATATGTGAAGCATAGTGGGTGTGCGGCACCTCTGTACTGGGCTTTATCACGACGTAGCTCAAATGAGCTTTGTCTGCTGTGTTCGGCCCGGCCGGATTTACTGTATCCGGCGTGACAGTTATCGTCTCGTGTCGTGGGGCGCCCGCGTGATCCTTAGATTGATCTTGTTTGGCTTGCCTTGTCCTCCAACATATCTCGCAGGTCTAGCGCATTTCCCCGTGCCTTGGTGTTTTTTGAGCTACGCCGGGGTGCGGCTTGAGTGGAGGGCCGAGAGGCCTCTCTGTCGCGGCCGCGAGGAGGCCGGTCAGCCGCATCATGCGCTGATGATGTATGTTTAGGGGCTTCCTCCTCTAATCGGGGTAGCAACCTGCGCTTTGGGTAGCTCTTGGAGGGGCGTTCGAGTTCGTACTCCTCGGCCGCAAGGACTTCAGTCCATCTGTCGGCTAGCAAGTTTTGATCAGCTCTAAGTTGTTGCTGCTTTTTTTAAGGCTACTTGTCGTGGCCATAAGCCTGCGCTTAAAGCGCTCTTGTTCGACGAGATCCTCAGGCATGACAAATTCATCATCGCGCGAGGCTTGCCTCGTCTTCGAAGGGAGGCATGTAATTATCATCCTCTTCCTCTCTGTCTGCCGCTCTCTCAGGGGGGCTGGCTTCTCCTTCCTCCTGCACTGAATCTTGCTGGAGGGAGTTTTCTTCGGCACTGTCCGGGGTGTTATTATCTCCCGTGCCGGAATCACCATTTTTGCTCTGGCGGGACTTAGAGCGGCTCCGCTGACGTCGACGGTTGGGTTGCTTCTTGGAGGGGTTATCCTCCGCTGATCCGTTGTCGTTGCCTTCTTTGGGTGTATCCACCATATATATGTCATATGACGAGGTGGCTTTCCAGTGCCCTATAGGCGCTGGTTCCTGTTCGTCTCCTACATCGTCGTCCATACTGTCGATGTCTTCGGACTCGAAGTCTAGCATGTCGGTTAAATCATCGACAGTGGCTACGAAGTGGGTGGTGGGTGGGCGTCGAATTTCTTCGTTGTCCACATCCCAATCCTGCCGGTCATAATCCGGCTAGGACTCTCCTGACAAAGAGAGAGACCTTAGTGAATTCAGAATGTCGCCGAAGGGCGAGTGCTGAAAGATATCTACGGCGGTGAATTCCATGATCGGCGCCCAATCGGATTCGATTGGCAGGGGCGCGGAGGGTTCAGAGTCCGGAGAAGAGTCCGGCACTTTGGAGTCACGGGCTTCGCAGAGGATAAGGCTGGTGTTCGGCTCGATATCCGTTCAGACTGCAGCCCCCGCTGCGGGGTCTAGCCACCCGTCCTCGATCGGCACAGTTGGCTCCGAGCTAAGGGTCAGAGCGGATGCGGGTGCGGCCTCCAGGGCACTGTTCGGCGGCAGAGCTAAATCATGCCCATTGTGACAGGGCGACACACTCGGCTGCGGCTCGAATCCGTCGAAGAACAAGTCTCGGCGAATGTCAGCCGTGTAGTTCAAACTTCCAAATCTGACCTGATGGCCAGGGGCGTAGCTTTCAATCTGCTCTAGATGGCCAAATGAATTGGCCCGCAGTGCAAAGCCGCCGAATACAAAGATCTGTCCGGGGAGAAAAGTCTCACCCTGGACTGCATCGCCAACGATGATCGAAGGAGCCATCAAGCCTGATGACGACGACACAGAGGAACTCTCAATGAAAGCACCAATGTCGGTGTCAAAACCGGCGGATCTCGGGTAGGGGGTCCCGAATTGTGCGTCTAGGCGGATGGTAACAGGAGACAAGGGACACGATGTTTTTACCCAGGTTCGGGCCCTCTCGATGGAGGTAAAACCCTACTCCTGCTTGATTAATATTGATGATATGGGTAGTACAAGAGTAGATCTACCACGAGATCGGAGAGGCTAAACCCTAGAAGCTAGCCTATGGTATGATTGTTGTTTTTTCTTGTCCTACGGACTAAACCCTCCGGTTTATATAGACACCGGAGGGGGCTAGGGTTACACAAAGTCGTTTACAATGGGAGGAGATCTGAATATTCGTATTGCCAAGCTTGCCTTCCAGGCCAAGGAAAGTCCCATCCGAATAAGGGACGAAGTCTTCAATCTTGTATCTTCATAGTCCTACAGTCCGGCCAAAGGTCATAGTCCGGCTGTCCGGGCACCCCCTAATCCAGGACTCCCTCACTTGTGCAACATGTTCATGATCAAGTTGCTTAAAATTCATAATATCGTTTCTAAGAGAGATGATCTTAGCGGGAGGAAAATACTTAGAGATAAAAGCATCTTTGCACTTGTTCCAAGAATCAATACTATTTTTAGGCAAAGACGGAAATCAAGCTTTAGCATGATCTCTAGGCGAAAAAGGAAATAGCTTCAATTTAACAATATCATTGTCAACATCTTTCTTCTTTTGCATATCACACAAATCCACAAAGCTATTTAGATGAGTAGCGACATCTTCACTAGGAAGGCCGGCAAATTGATCCTTCATAACAAGATTCAACAAAGCAGTATTGATTTCACAAGATTCAGTGTTGGTAAGAGGAGCAATCGGAGTGCTAAGGAAATCATTATTGTTGGTATTGGTAAAGTCACACAATTTGGTATTATCTTGAGCCATCGTGACAAACAAGCAATCCAACACACGAGCAAACAGAAGGCAAGCGAGAAAAAGGCAAACGGAAAAGATAGGGCGAATAAAACGGCAAGGGTGAAGTGGGGGAGAGGAAAACGAGAGGCAAATGTCAAATAATGTAATGCGGGAGATAAGGGATTGTGATGGGTACTTGGTATGTCGACGTCTGCGTAGACTCCCCGGCAACGGCGCCAGAAATTCTTCTTGCTACCTCTTGAGCACTGCGTTGGATTTCCTTGAAGAGGAAAGGATGATGCAGCAAAGTAGCGTAAGTATTTCCCTCAGTTTTTGAGAACCAAGGTATCAATCCAGTAGGAGGCTACGTGCGAGTCCCTCGTACCTGCACAAAGCAAATAACTCCTTGCAACCAACTCGATAAGGGGTTGTCAATCCCTTCACGGTTACTTACGAGAGTGAGATCTGATAGATATGATAGATAATATTTTTGGTATTTTTGTGATAAATATGCAAAGTAAAATAAAAGCAAAGTAAAAAGTAAGAGCCATAATAAAGTGATGGAAGATTAATATGATGAAGATAGACCCGGGCGCCATAGATTTCACTAGTGGCTTCTCTCAAGAGCATAAGTATTTTAAGGTGGGTGAATGAATTACTGTTGAGCAATTGACAGAATTGAGCATAGTTATGAGAATATCTAGGTATGATCCTGTATATAGGCATCACGTCCGAGACAAGTAGACCGACCCCTGCCTGCATCTACTACTATTACTCCACTCATTGACCCCTATCCAGCATGCATCTAGAGTATTAAGTTCAAGAAAACAGAGTAACGCCTTAAGCAAGATGACATGATGTAGAGGGATAAATTCATGCAATACGATAAAAACCCCATCTTGTTATCCTCGATGGCAACAATACAATACGTGCCTTCCTACTGTCACTGGGAAAGGACACCACAAGATTGAACCCAAAGCTAAGCACTTCTCCCATTGCAAGAAAAACCAATCTAGTAGGCCAAACCAAACTGATAATTCGAAGAGACTTGCGAAGATATCCAATCATACATAAAAGAATTCAGAGAAGATTCAAATATTATTCATAGATAATCTTGATCATAAACCCACAATTCATCGGTCTCAACAGACACACCGCAAAAAGAAGATTACATCGAATAGGTCTCCACGAGAGAGGGGGAGAACATTGTATTGAGATCCAAAAAGAGAGAAGAAGCCATCTAGCTACTAACTATGGACCCAAAGGTCTGAGGTAAACTACTCACACTTCATCGGAGGGGCTATGATGATGTAGAAGCCCTCCGTGGTGGATGCCCTCTCCGGCGGAACTTCGGAACAGGCCCCAAGATGGGATCTCATGGGTACAGAAGGTTGCGGCGGTGGAATTAGATTTTTGGCTCCGTATCTGATCGTTTGGGGGTACGTAGCTATATATAGGAGGAAGAAGTACGTCGGTGGAGCAAGGTGGGGCCCACGAGGGTGGAGGGCGCGCCTTGGGGGGTGGGCGCATTCTATCAGCAACAGGCTCGAAGGTACCAAAGCAGAGAAGTACGGGCCAAAACCTATAGCGTTGGCGAACTCGTTCTACGCCTACCGGAGAAGAAAAAGAACAAGCTCAAGCCCAAATGGGAAGGTCCCTTCATTATTGACCAAGTTCTGACCGGTGGAGCGTACCGTCTGCCGGATGCATCGGAAAATCGACTCGAGCCAAATCCATGGAACGCAGCCAGACTCCGAAGATTCTACGCCTAGTGCCGGACTCTGTGTTCGTCTCCCTACCTCTGTTAATTTTTTTATTCGTTATCTGTCTTTTCTTTCTTTCTTTTTTCTTGTTTGTCTTCAAGGCCTTAAGAGGCTAAAATGTGTCCTGATTACACAATCATGACGCGCTAGCCGCGCTCATGATACCTGGGGGCTTCTTATACAGAAGCTTAATATAGCTACGTTCCGGGCTCTAGGCCCCACACATGTGTTACTTTTCACATGTACCTTTTTCGCCATTATATGCATTGATATGACTTAAGTTTGGCTAAGCAGGGTTGCCTGGCTCTTGTGTTTATGCCCTACGTTCCCCTTAATTCGGCTAGGGCATAAGGGGAGCACCTCTGCGATTGTTACTGCCGGGTCAGCCGGATGTGTACCTCAGACCGGGTGAAGCCGAAAGCTAGCGTTCTTAAGGGAATACTCGGTCGGTGAACAAAAGACGATTTCTATTTATTCTACCACATGCCCCCAGATGTTTATATCCTACGTCTCTTTTCGTAGTCCGGACATGCACATTAATGCATGCATACCCAGGGAAAGGAACCCTTAACGGAACTATTCTCCCTGGAAGATGTTTCTTACTATCCATGTAGTATAACATAGCTAGTTGGGTAAT
Source organism: Aegilops umbellulata (assembly GCA_032464435.1). NCBI lineage: Eukaryota > Viridiplantae > Streptophyta > Magnoliopsida > Poales > Poaceae > Aegilops > Aegilops umbellulata. The sequence continues at coordinate 109,488,234 of CP136057.1, read as the reverse complement.
TGTCTGTTCAAGCACTTATGACCCCTACGCCTGGTTTCCACGCATATCCCGGTTTTTTACATAACTGAGCGGGTATTCGGATACACTCCGGGCTGTCGGGTCCGGAGGTTGAATCGAAAGGGTCCGCCATGACAAATGATTTACAATCCGGCTAGGGACAATATATGTCACTTGAAGTACACAGTCACTTAGACTGACTAAGCTCTTCTTATATACCATCCAATAGATTGTCTAGCCTACAGTCCTGTTGAGAATACTTTGCGGCTAATTCTACCTGGTAATAAACCAAACTGACGGGGATCTCTTTCCCATCAGGCCCCACAGATCCAACCTCGACATGTGGTTCGGGTTAGACTTAGTATATCGCGTCTTCACCATGGCCCAGGCTTCCCTTGCACCTTGTTGGCAGGATGATATCTTCCATAATCGGAAGCACCGCCGCGCTCCCTTGAGCTTTTCTGCAAGCTATCTCATGCCTCCGGGCAGGGAGGAGGATGGCCACAGGGCTTGTGCGATGCCCTGCATCACCTGTCGTACTTGTTCGTGCAGTTGTGAGAGCTCTGGCAGAAGATCGCCTGTAGACCCGGGCATCTCCTCCGCGGGACGACCCGTCAGCATACCGACAGATATAATTCTGTCAACAGGTTTCTTCGCCGAACTCTTTAAAAAGTTCGTTCAAGCACTTACTGAAAATGCCGCGTCGAAGCCTCTTATTCTCCTTTACGGAGTCGGCAAGCTGGGGTCGAACATCCTTAAGTTCAACGCCCAGCTGGGTATTGGCGTCTTGGAGATCGTTTTTCTCCTGCCTAACCCGCGTAAGCACGCGCTCGCCAGCATTTAGTTGTAGGTTAGTACGTTGCTCATCCCCTGTCACGTCCTCCGGATTCACTCCGGAGACATCTGCAGCATCTATTGTTAGATTTGCACGCATGCCGCATACTACCTGGTACGTGACATTCTTTGCCACGAAAGCAAGTGTTACCTGAGGGGGCCTTCTCAGACTCCTTCACTGGGGCAACTGCGGCCTGAAGCTAGGCTTTACATTCCTCCAGCTCTTGAGACAACTGGGCATTCTTCTCCGTAAGAACCTATGCAAACAATGATCCTTAAATCAGTTGTGCCAACTGTTTCAAGTCTCATGGGCTACTAATATACATAATTATTAGATTTTCCTACCTGTATATCCTTTACATACTTGTTCGTGGCTCTGGCAAGACCATTTTGAGCAGCTCAGATGTACGCGTCTCCTGAGTTGAAGGCGTCGAATGCCTCTTGGGGGAAACAAGCGTCACGAAGTACGGCCCGGCGACGCCTGTGATTCATGGCGCTCCTCACTTCAGAATTTGTAGCGGATAGCCTATCCGCATCCTCTATAGGAGGAACATCCGGCGTCAGCCCCATGTTAGCGTCCGCCTCTAAATCTGGCTCTCGAGCTCGACTGGTGGAGGCGTGACCGGCAACCTCTCCGGATATAGTCCGACGAGCGTTTTTCCTCCTAGGAAACATGGGCGTTATTATATTTTAAAAGATGACCACGATGGAGTGGGGTTCTCTTTCATACCTCTGCGACGACGTCTCAGTCCTGACCGCATTCCTTTTAAGCCTACCCGGCTTCGGAGCTCCTTGTTGGTGAGTCACTATGGGTTCGGCATGGCATCCCGAGGGTCTTCCCTATAAAACACCATATGTGTGCGGTAGCTGAGGTGCAGAAAAAGGGGTCCTTCTTGGAAGTTAGGACTCCGGTTTTACATACATGCGATGCAGGGAGTAGTCCCGGATAACCGGCTATGATGGCCACCTTGGCACCGTCGCAGCTTAATTGGTAGAACTTCCTGTCAATAAGCTCCACAAATGTGTCCGGATCTTCTTCATGTTCGGGGTCGAGGGCCCGGTCGGGGTCCTCCAGTTGTGGAGGCGGGCTGTGGACCTTCCTTACAGCTTTTCACAGTTCCTGCTATGCAATGGCAAGGTAAATACTTATGACGAAGAATGCGGGAAGGTTGGGAGTAAAAAGTAGCAGCTCACCCAGCTTGGAGGGTTGTACATGGAGAATCCATCCCATAGCTTGATGCGGATGAACTCCTCTTCCTCTCCTTTGTACAAATCGGACAAATTTTTTGCTAGAGCAGCGACTGAGTCCGGTCCCTTACGACCGCAGCGGGTGGCATCGTCTTCTCCGTTGAAGAGCCACATGGGTTTCCCCCGATATTGCAGTGGCTGCACCCCCCGCATTATACATATTGACATAACCTTGATTACTGTCAATCCTGACTGGGCCAGCGTCTGTATCCGACCCATCAGGTAAAGGACTTCCCCGTTATCTTCCTCCTGAGGGCTCCAAGGGTGCCAGCTGTGGCGCTTCTTCAAGGGAGCGTTGTCGAACTCAGGAAGGCCCACCCGAATAGGGTCTGGAAGGGGGACGTCCTCCATATAAAACCACTTTGAAGGCCAGTCTTCGAATGTCTTCTTCAGGGTAACAGACAGGTATCCGGTCCCGGCGATGCGCCATATTTCGGCTTCACCCACTTGATATATTGACCCCTCCTGTGTACAGGGTACGAGGCAGAATAACCTCTTCCATAGCTCGAAATGAGCTTCACAACCCAGAAATAGGTCGCAAAGGGCGACATAGCCAGTGATGTCTAACATGGAGGCGGGAGTAAAGTTATGCAGCTGGAGGCCATAGAGCTCCAGGAGCCCGTGGAGGAATGGATGAATTGGAAATCTGAGCCCTCTTAATAAGTAAGGGACAAGGCATACCCGCTCCCCCATGGATGGGTTGGGAAAGCTCTCCGCTTGCTCCCCGCCATTGTAGGTGGCGAGCCCGGCTCAAACGGGGACCATATACGCTAGAGGGAGAAATCCCTGGGTCTGCAACTCTACTAATTGGCTGTGAGGGACGGAACACTTCTTCCAATTGCCGGGCTTAGGGCTACGGGAGCGAGAGGAGGAGCTGCGATGGCCGGCCATGTTGGAATGGATTTTTCCGGGCGCGCTCCGATGGATACTCGCTGTGGGAGGAGGGTGTGATCTGGATTTGAGAATTCCCCGTCTCTTTAATAGACGATTTACTCACATGGCTAGGGTGGCAAATGAAAAAATACCCTGGCTTCTCGCATTTGCTCGACACGTGGAAGATAGCCATTATTAGGGGTGGAAGCCAAGGAGTGCAACATTTATGGGAAACCGGACACTACTCAACAGGTACTCAGGATTTGGAGAAGAACCCGCCTTGAAATGCCGAAGACAATCTGCGCGCCGGACCCATCATCATTGAAGCCTGGTTCGGGGGCTACTGAGGGAGTCCTGGATAAGGGGGTCCTCGGACAGCCGGACTATATACTTTAGCCAGACTGTTGGACTATGAAGATACAAGATCAAAGAATTCGTTCCGTGTCCAGATGGGACTCTCCTTGGCGTGGAAGGCAAGCTTGGCAATACGGATATGTAGATCTCCTCCCTTGTAACCGACTCTGTGTAACCCTAGCCCCCTCCGGTGTCTATATAAACCGGAGGGTTTAGTCCATAGAATAAGAACAATCATACCATAGACTCGCTTCTAGGGTTTAGCCTCTACGATCTCGTGGTAGATCAACTCTTGTAATACTCATATCATCAAGATCAATCAAGCAGGAAGTAGGGTATTACCTCCATCGAGAGGGCCCGAACCTGGGTAAACATCATGTCCCCCACCTCATGTTACCATCCGCCTTAGACGCACCGTTCGGGACCCCCTACCTGAGATCTGCCGGTTTTGACACCGACAGCAGTCGCTTGCATCGGGCTGCCGCGCGGGTAGTGCTCTCTCAGCCGTCGCGCTGCTGCAATGCCGACGCCAGTGAGAGGTCGCGTCGGGCGTGAATGTGGATGCTGCTTCAGTGACTTAACCGCAGGTGCGTTGTCTCACTGACATGTGGGCCCAACATGCATCGGGCCCGCATGTCAGTAACACACCAACTACGCCTGCAGTTAAGGCCGGTGAATGCGGCATTGACGTTCTGGAGAGACGGTGATCGTTTCAGGCGGGAAGCGCGCGCTAGCGATGGAAGGGGTTTTGGTAGGCCAGGGCGGTCAGACGCTGGCGTGGTGGTAAAATGTGAACTCATGGATGACGAGCCTTTGAAGCGTATGCGACACGTATTGACAACCAGGCGTCCATGCAACCGCTCTTGTCGCCAGCTAGCATTCGACGACCACCATTAGACACCACACAACCATACATAACTTACGAATAATGGACGAATCGATCAGACACACACTCGTGTGCAGTGGCACTATGATCGGTTGCTCACGATAGTACATACTCCACACCATAGTACCCTCTCTAGCTAGGCTGTTTTATAGATTGTCGTTGTGATGGACGATATACATGAGCAGGGCGCCAATTCACGAGTATGACCATTGGTGTTGAGCCAGGTGAATACATGCTCGGTGTTCGCGGAGGCCTCCAGCAAACGTCTAAACAGTAATGTCACATACGCATAATTTTGGTTTTTATTTCTTTCTCCACTGACAGGTAGGCCCGCATAGATAGATAGATAAAGAACACGAGCTGATGAGGCGCATGCAGACTGTTTGACTGGTCAACCAGACAAATACGGAGCTATACGCTGAGCCAGTGACCGTATAATCACCATATCTCATATACAATGATCAAAGTGAGGTATCAAGACAAGTTCAATGACCGCCAATGTATTTTGCTCGGTAATAAATGACCAGGATTGAAGGGGAATCCCAATTTCCTTTGTCTTCTATCCTTGAGCTCTTGACAAACCAATGCACTTTACGGTTGTCCAGCCACTCCACCCCAGAGCTATCACCAAGCGTCGTTCATGCCACCGCGCCGCACACTAACCGTTAAGGAAGCGATGGCATCCCGCCGCGCCGAGTTCCTCGCCGCCCACGACCGCACACAGAATGGTAGGCAAGCAGTGGCATCCCGCCGTGCCGAGTTCATCGCCGCTCGTGACCTCACACCTATGTGGGCAGAATTTGAAGCTGCCAAGGCCGAATGGGCGGTAGAGCAAGAGGCGGCCAAAGCCGCACAAAGGGAGCGGAAAAGTCAGAAAGCACTCAAGAAAAGAGAGGCCCGCCACCGCAAGAAAGAAGAGGACGCACGCGCTGCTGCCGAGAGGTCGGCGGAGATCCAAGCACGGTGGGGTGTCGCCGACAAAGCCGGGAAGGAGAACGACGGTGTCTGGACAACATGTGAGAAGTAGTAGTACTAGTAGTTAGTGTGTGTGTCTGTGTCGCCCGTACGTTTTTTTAATTAATTACGAGCATGTAACAGTACTACTAGTTACTACTGTAGTTTTTAGAGCAAATTACCAGTACAGTAGCCTAGACTCAATGGAAAAATACCTATCCTATGCATCAAATGGCATCTCTTTCACTATAGGAATTGATATGCATGTCATCTCACTTCCTATGATTTTCATATTCCTATAAAATTCCTATCCTATGAACCAAAGGAGGCCTCTGCTGGAGTAACTACTGTAGCTAGCAGTACTGCTGGTACAGTAGTTTTTTTAAGAAGCGGAATTCAACGAAGTCATGTTGGTTCCTTCATCCGAGCAACTTCACAGTGGGTAATGTTGGGTGTCGGTGTCAAAACCGGCGGATCTCGGGTAGGGGGTCCCAAACTATGCGTCTAGGCGGATGGTAAGAGGAGACAAGGGACACGATGTTTTTACCCAGGTTTGGGCCCTCTCGATGGAGGTAAAACCCTACTCCTGCTTGATTAATATTGATGATATGGGTAGTACAAGAGTAGATCCACCACGAGATCAGAGAGGCTAAACCCTAGAGCCTATGGTATGACTGTTGTTTTTCTTGTCCTACGGACTAAACCCTCCGGTTTATATAGACACCGGAGGGGGCTAGGGTTACAGAGAGTCGGTTACAATGGGAGGAGATCTGAGTATTCGTATTGCCAACTTGCCTTCCACGCCAAGGAAAGTCCCATCCGGATACGAGACGAAGTCTTCAATCTTGTATCTTCATAGTCCTACAGTCAGGCCAAAGGTCATAGTGCGGCTGTTCGAAAGCCCCTAATCCAGGACTCCCTCATTGGGCCTGTGATTTTGTCGGTGTACTAAAGTAGGGGTACCTTAGTACCCCGAACTTGTGCACGGGCAGTAGTAGCGTCCCGCGGCAAGGCTTGCCAGGGGAGCGACAAGAGTCTCCACGGCCCTTCCTGGGCCGGACGAAGGCCAAGTGATCGAGCCAAGAAGACCAAGCCCCGGCAAGAGGAGCTTGCCGGGCCAAGAAGGCGAGGTCCGGCAAGAGGAGCTTGCCGGGCCAAGGCGACAAGGCCCCGGCAAGAGGAGCTTGCCGGGACGACTAAGCCGAAGCACCAAGGCCCCGGCGGGAGGAGCTCGCCGGGACGGCCAAACCAAGGCACCCCAAGAGAAGCCCGCCACGGCGCGCCGCGCGCCCCGGCAAGGCCTGACGAGCGGCAAGCTCTTAGGTGCGGCAAGACAACCACCGCGGCAAGCCACTTGCCGCGGCGAACCACCACCTCAGGCGTGCGCTCCAGCTCACCTGCCCACGCGTCACTCTGGAGCTTCCCCAGAGACACGTGGCGGGGCGCCGCGCAACCTGGGGCGCGCGCGCGTGGCATGCGACGTTGGCAGAGTCGCCCCCGTGGCAAGCGGAGGCGCCCCTAATGGTCCGCCTCGGCACTGTTCAGGCGATCCAGACGGGCATTTAATGCCTTTGTCCCCCGCCGTCAGAGTTAGGTGCGATAGCACTGTACGGCCACTGTTCGCACAGTTCCTTGCCATTTTTTACCCTCACCTGCGTCGCTACCTGTGGGAAACCCCTTAGCATATAAAAGGAGGCCCATGCGCACGTATGGAGGAGGGGGGAAAGGGATCCAGACCGGAAGAAGGACACCCAGTAGACCCTCGTCTACGTCCAGCTCCAACTTACTGTAGCTTCTTGCGCTCCAGAGCAAGAACTCTAATCAGCCAGACAAGCAGCAGTAGGGTTTCACGCATCCATGCGGCCCGAAGCTGGGTAAAATTGTTGTGTGTGTGTGTCGCCTCGATCTGCTCTTTGTGCAACCTCCGCCCCCCGCCGAACCGACATGGGGCTCCGTCCCCATAGGTGCTCGTGGAGGCAGATATCCCCCGACATCTTTGGCGCGCCAGGTAGGGGGTGCGTCGAGGTTGTGCGAACCAGATTTGGCGACCACAGGTAAGCTCAGGTATGGCCAGGTACCTTTCCGCTCCGACCTGCGGAGCGGAGGCATTCCTCCTCACGGACTCGTGCACGGCCCTCCTCGAGTACCCACTCACGCAGAGTCCGGGCAAGAGCAGCTGCTCCTTGAGGAGGACCGCCTTCCGGCCGCTGAGCGAGTTTCTCGCCTCCAACAAACTCTGCGCCGCTCCCGTAGCCGCAGAAGTTAGCGCTGGAAGTTGCGGGAAAGGCGACCTCGTTCTTCGGCGAGCCCAGGCCGCCAAGATCCAAACGAGTCGACGCCGACCGTGGGAGGAACCTTGCCAGCGCGGCCGTCGGAACCCGTTCCGTCGGCCATCCTCTCTGTCCAAGTCTTGCCGCAGTTGCATGTAATCCTTGGTACAGAGACGGGCGCAGATCCCAAGCATAGCTTATGTGCCCCGCACATCTTGTCGATTTCGCGCCTCTCCGCTTTGCGCATGCATTATTTGACACGATTGTGCAGCACTCGACTCCGGCAAGCGCTGGCAGGTCGTGAAGCCCCGAGCCCTCGTTATTCCCATACCGCGAGAAGGGGGATGACAGGATAGGCTGGGCGTCGCCCGAGGAAGCTGCGCCTTGCCGGACTGCAAACAACAGAAAAGCTAAGTTGCCAAAGTTTGAGCAATTAAGCTCCTTTTTATCCTTAAGTTATCTTCCTCGAACGGCCGAGCTTCGTATGGGAAACATGTGCGCGGAGGGGCCGGCTCGTGGCTGGTTGCGCCCTTATTTCGTTTCGAGTCCGCTCAACGACTTAAGTGTGCTACATCCAGAGTGGCGTACTTACTTTGTTTCGAGCTTGCTCGGCAGCTTGAGTGTGTCGCGACTGCAGTCGCCACGCTCACCTCGCCCTGAGCCTGCTCAACATTTTAAGTGAGTTGCGCCAGCCGCGGCAAGGTTTCTTGCCGGTGGAGGCGCCGCCAGCGGGTTGCTGATGTCCCGCACTCGGCACCCGTGGCAAGGCGGAGGCTTGCGCCGACAAGTTCCCGGGAGCGTAGGGCGCGAACGTACGAAGCACAAAGTCGAACGAGGGAGATAACAGCGCAATGAACTGCCTAAGATAAAAGTTATATTCCAAAATGACTTGCCGCTGCTCTAATCAGTTGTTTCTATGGCGTGCTCAGCAGCGACAAGGGAAGAAAAGAAAGAGGTGGGCGGCCTAATCCGCGCGGTCGCCCTCGACCCTCCTGATCCCGGCCACCCTTTCCACAATGGGGGTGACGAGGGCCCTGATCTCCGTCAGGTCGGCGTCTTCCGGCAGGTGCCTGAGGACGTTGGTAAGCCTGATGGTGGGGTTGCGGAAGACGATCTTCACCAGCACCCTCTCGAGGGCCCCGGAGACGGCTTCCCGCGTCTCCTCGGCCAGCTGCTCTGGGATCATTTCCCGGAGATGCTGGAGCACCCCCACCAAGCCCTTGAAGAAGGAAGTGAGCTTGACGCTCGGCGGGACGTTCTCGCCGGAGGGGTACTCGTGGCCCTCCATCCACAACAGCTTCAGCTCCTTGTCGATGGTGGTGGCGATGTCGACGAGGCCTTCGGTCCACCGCTCCACCGTCTCCTGGAAGGCGTTATGGGTAACGGCGGCGTTATGACCACTAAAATTTCCAGATTAAAGAGCCGCTCCAACGGGGGTATGGCGTATGTTGTTACCTTTGGCCGGGCCATGGCTACCGGGCGGGACATGGATCCTCTGACGTGGCTATCACTGCCTTACCCTGCATTTCCTTCGCTGACTAGTGGGACCCACGCTTGGGGGTCCCACATGTCAGTGATAGAATGGTAGGATTGTTCACGTCAGCGGATCCTCATCCTACCGAGCGACGGCGACCAGAGAAGAGGCGGCGGGAGGGGAATGAATGCAGCTACTGTTTGGGTTCATCGTCCGGCTTAAATAAATGCGCAGCATCACGTGTACCCGTGGGTGCACAAATTGTAACATACGTGTCTGCTTAAGTGGGCGTCACGTAACTGGTGTGTGTGTGAGAGAGATTCTGAGAGGCAGAGTGCGTGTGTGCGACTCTACTCTTCGGACATGTACTCAACCTTTTGCATCGGGATATAAGTATAATGGTATTTACTTTAGCTAGTGATTTACGTGGCCATGTTAACGTGGTTGTGTAAACAATGTCACTTCCTTCTCGTGATTTGCGTTATATAATTACAAGCAAGATGCTCGTGCATTGCAAGGAACATTAGTATGCATTTTTTACAAAACACCTGTTGTGATTTACCCATGCATGAGTAATCCTATGTGTAAAAACTAATGATATTTCAAGAATTTTATCGAAAAACTGGTATCTCGAGAATGTCATCAAAAAAATGAAAGATGAGAGGTAAGGTGAGGAGGAGTGGAGCGTGGTGGTGACTGGTGGTCGGAATGGGCGGAGGCATGGGGATGGACGGTGCCGGCAGGCGGCAGCGGCCACCATGCTAGATTGTTCCGGAGACTTTCTTTTTTAATTGCTCAGCAATGAGGTTGTGGGAGATAAGGATGTGGAGAGAGGTGCGGCTATCTTTTGTAAAATTATCATAGTTTGCTTTCTATCCCTCAGATATAGATCAGATAGTCTATATTACAAGATGGCAGGCACACCATCATCGCCAACTCGGTTTTTTATAAGGGTACAGATGATAAGCTTGCTAACTACTAAAGTAAAGTGGAATTTGTCCATGTTATACAAGTAAATTAAGGTGCTTGTTTATCATACGGGTAAGGGTGGATGAAGGGTGGTAGGAACAAATGCTCTGCCTAGAGCATGTGTGTGTGAGATGGAGTCTCAGTGTGTGTGTATGTGTGTGTGGGGGGTGGGGGGGGGGGTTGTGTGTGTGTGTGTGAGAGAGAGATGGAGTCTTAGTGTGTGTGCGTGTGTAATAGAGTCTTAGTGTGTGTGTGTGTGTGTGTATGTGTGTGTGTGTGGGTGGGTGGGTGGGTGCGTGCATGCGTGCGTGTGTGTGTGTGTGTGTGTCGCGGGGTCCTCAGTGGCGGATGTAATTTAAGTGTGCATGGCTTCATCATAGAGAGGTGATGTGTATGGCAGAGGCCACCAACGATGGGGTGCGAGAGAGAAATGCCCGTAGAGAGGGAAGAGAAGGTGTGTACGCGTGAGAGTAGTCGACATCGAGAGAACGTGTTTGTTCGAGAGACACCGAGGAAGACTACTATATATCGATGGTGCATGTAGGCGGGAATTAAACAAAGGGATGGTCTTATTGGTTTCGGGGATATAGGGGAAGAGTGAGAGGGGGGTAGCTAGAAGGAGATTGTTAAGTGTGAGTGTGTGTTTTACCCATCCAGGCGGAAGTTATGTGCACACAAGAAGAGAACGATTCGATGTGGCGTTAGGTTGAGGGTAATTAACTACGTATGGAGACATAGAGATCTTCAACGTGCATGTGTGAGAGGTATACATGTATACGTGGGATGTGTGTGTGTGTGTGCGCACACATGATCGAGATAAAAGAAAGAAGACATAAGTCATAAGCTAAGATCAACGACATGGGAGAGATGGATCGGTATGACAATATGCATGCATGTGAGAATGCAGGGAAGAAGGCTCGACAATTGAGCATGTGTTTTTGTCTTTAAGAGATAGTGGCGTGGGCTGGAGCATGCATCTATGGCGAGCAGAGGGAGTGAGGCACAACGATTGTGCAAAAGAGATCAACCTATAAATGAAAGAAGGTTGATGGAGAAACAGATAAATAGAAAGATAAAGATTAGCTAGTGTGTGTTAGAGATAGGAGTCGAGTGGATCAGAAGGCTGAGTTATGGGTGTGGGTGTGAGAGAGATGAAGAAAGGGTGCATGTGACTCACATACAAACAAATATCAGAGAGAAATGAGATCCCGAGAGACGGAGTTTTGTGTCTGCGAGAAAGAAAGATATTTCAAAACGAGAGTGATAGCTAGAGAAACATATGAGGGAACGCAAGATATCTCTAGGGAGAGAGTGTGTGTGTGAGCAACATACAAGAGAACAATGGAGAAATATGAGGCCCTGGGAGACAGAGTTTGTGTTTGTGTGTGAGAAAGAGATATTTAAGAGGAAGAGTCGTAGGTTCTCATACCTAAGGAGCGAAAGACATCTCTGTATGAGAGGTGTGCGAGTGGCACACAGGGGAATAGTAGAGAGAGATGAGATCCCGAAAGACAAAGTTTTGTGTTTGTGTGAGAGAAAGAGATTCCACATGGAGAATCATAGTTAGAGACACAAAGCAGGGAGCGAGATATACTTAGAGAGAGATAGAGTGATGAAGGTTGAGGGAGAGAGTACCGTTAGTGTGTTACGAAGATAAAAGATCATTGTCGACATACAGGTAGCACGAGAGATACCCGAGAGACGATGAACGCATATAGGTCTAGAGAGATAGTCCTATATAAGCATGAGTGATAGTTATATGAGAAGAATATCTGGAGTAAATGGGATTCAAATATTTAAACTAGAGATCACGACATCGATAATATCATAACGCAAATTGGTGTATCAAACATGCATATTCATTTGAATTTGGGGACGCGTATAATGTTATATAGTTTAAAAATATTGGTGATCCATAGATTCTTTAATTAGAAACAATGCATGGTTTATATGCAATTAATGTCTAAATGGGATTACACTATATGTTGCGTGTGTGAAACACATTATACATGTTTGAGAAGTAAAAAAACCGCATGAAACACACATTAGTTGGAGACAGTTAGTGAGGAATGCATACATTGGATTTCAACATAAAGTGGTTTCAAATATTTGAAAATCCAAATTGATGGATACAACCTTATGAATCTGAGATCATACCATTTGTAAACCATATTTATGTATAAAGGGTGTTGTGCTTTTGAAAGTATATATAAAAAAATGATGTATATAGAATTTTATTCCAATCAAAAATGGATCCTGCCCGAAAAAAATAGAATACAAATGGGATTCGAATTGAGTTGGCACGGTAAACGTGCACTCTGCAAAATTTGAACGAAGGGGGAAAGTCGCAGTAACCGCCCGAAACCAAAATCTGCGAGATGGAAATTACTACTGCCTATCCCTGCCATGCAAAGCCTATCTGCTCGATTTCTATAGGTTTCGATAGGGGTAGGTTTGTAATTTCACTCAAACATGACATAACCGCCTCTCACCCGGATTCATACACGGTGGGCGCCAAAACACAGTGTATCCTCGGCCGAAATCGACTCCCTCCCCGATTCATACACGGTGGGCGCCAAAAACAAACCCTCGTCGGCAAATATTCGGTGTATGCGAGATTACCGTCCTATCCCCAACCAACTAATATTGTTGTGATGTAGGAAATTTGAAACAACGGCTAAGTTTGTAAATTTCCTCGCATTTGAGACAAGCGCACCCTGAAGACATGGTTCCCCCTTCCTCTCGACTTCCATTTCCCCATTCGTACTCCGTGGGCGCCAAAACACCCTCTCCACCCCAGCCTCCTCCGTCCGCCACCCCATCCACCACCGTCCTCCTCCACCATGCCGGAGCTGATACCCCGACGCCGCCGTCCATTAGAAGAGATTGACCTCTCTCATCCATGGCTTCAGACCGGGATCCTTGCATCCCGTCCTCTCGCTTCATCCGGCGCCGCTCCTACGACCGTCTCGTCCATCGCGCCCTGCCGCCACCGTCTACCCTCCTAGATCTGCTTCCATGCCGTCGACAGCCATCGCTACCGTAGCACCATCAAATTCTCAGCAGATGGATACATGCCGCCGCACCAGAGGCAGTACTCTTTCGTATCTGCTCAACTTATTTATCACAGCAAGAAAATATATCGCCACTGCTTTACTCTGATTTCTTGTCCATCACTTACTTGCTAGTTGAAAGCAAACATTGGTTGCGAAGTTGTCCTTGTCCGGTTTGCACCTTCAGATCCTCCATGGCATGCTCAACACTATACTCCCAATGCTTATGGTTTTCCCCTTTTATATTCCACACTAGTTAAATCACAGTAGACTAAATTTCAAAATCGGGTCAGTCGATTTTTCAGAGCTCGCCGGAGTTCGCCGGTGCGAACGAAGGGGCTCAGGTGGGGACTTTGGTTGTGGGGGTGGGCGGTGGTGGGGCCTCGCTGAACAAAGAAAACTCAAAGCGGGTGGGGGCGGGGGTGGGGGTGGGGGTGGCGGAGGATCACAGGTGGTGGGGGCTGGTGGTCCGATCGGCGGCCCGTGCGGTGTTCTGTATGGGAAGAAGAAGAAAGGTTAGGAGACGTAGGATCTTCATCCAACCGCCTGAAATGGTCGACTGACCCAAATGACAAAAGTCATGCGACTTGCATGCACACATGCCTTTATATTCAGTACCATCATCATACCTGCTTAGCACTGCTCCTGAATCCATCAAGCTAAACAACGTGCCACTCATAATTCCAAACTTGTTGCTCAAGTACGAATCTGATATGATACTGATATTACTAAAACAGATAACATTTAATTTGTCAGCTAATGTTCCTACTTTACTTTCGAAAAATCACGTGCACCACATATAGAGAGACAGCAGAGAGTTGCTTTCTTAATGCGCTCTGGTTCATCATGCGTGGGCACTGCGCAATGAACATTTTATTATCCAAAATCTGCTTGCTCTTCTTTAGCATGTTCCTCTTCTGTTCTTCTTTAATAAGTACTCTCTCTGTTCCTAAATACAAGTCTTTGTATAGATTCCACCATGGACTACATATGGAGCAAAATGAGTGAATCTACACTCTAAAATGTATCTGGATACATCTGTATGTGATCCATAGTGGAAATCTCTACCAAGACTTATATTTTGGAACGGAGGGAGTATGATAGTAGTACAGTATGTTCCTTGTAGTGAAGATGAGCAGGGACATTTGCAGTGTAGAGGTCTATACGATCGGTTGGTATGGACACTTTGAACTCTTCGGGCCTCTTTGATTCGTAGGATTTTGTAAACATGGAAATAGGATTTGTAGTGGTCTGCCCAGTTGAATCCTATAAGAATAGCAAGGAAATGCGGGGAGCTGTGTCGCCTTTGAGAGTTACACTGATATTAACAGTACCGCACCTTCAGTTGAAGAGAGTTGGTATCCGAAGCCTTTCCAGCCGTTCCGGCAATACTAGCACATATATTCCAGCAAGTTCCACTTTGCTGATTTTACTCTGATGCTTACAGTTTTCCCGTTATATCTACACTATGATCTGTGTAGCTACTTTATTTCGCACTAGCCGCAGTCCACTCTTGAAGCTAAACACTACAATGACTTACAAAATTGGCACCAAGGCATTGAGTGCCATTCTAGATGCAATGAAACTCATACGCTCCCCACCCGTTGACTCTTGTTCAGAATATGATCCTAATGACTCTTGTTCAAAATTGCCACATATAGAGAGACAACATGGAATTGCATTTCTTTGGGCGATGTGATTCATCATGAGTGGGCAACCAACATTGTATGCAATTAAGCGGAACCTCAAGAACATGCTTCCTCTTCTGTTCTTTAACATGTTCCTCTTTTGTTATTCTGTATTTAGTATGTACAGTATGTTCCTTGTCAGGAAGGGGAGAAGGGACATCTGCAGTCAACAGCTGATAGAGCTGGCATGTACTTTATTGATAGGCTTTCAATTACTAGCGGCAATACAACACCGTATTTTCAAGCCAGTTCCACTTTCCCGATTTATATATCGTGGTTATGGTGTACCCCTTTTATGTACACTATGATCTGCCTAGTTGTTGTGTGCTCTTGTTATCATGGTTTTGCAATGAACTCTCTATACAGTATATTTTGAACCTATTATCTGCTAACTATCCTTACTTCTGAGCCTAAAATTTTGTGTACTTGTGCCAGATTATATAAATGCACACACCATATTACAGTACACATGAGCTCTCTCATCAGAATCCAGTGATAGCACACAAGTGTTTACAGGGGCGCCCCTATATTAGAATATCCTCTGCATTACAAAGATAACCTCACAACTATTTATGTTTTCATGGTTCTCAGATATTATACGTAATTACAGTGAATATCAGAATCCACGCATCAGAAGAATATTGTGGAACACTGCAATGACTTACAAAATTGGCACCAAGGCATTGAGTGCCATTCTGGATGCAATGAAACTCATATGCTCCCCACCTATAGATTCTTGTTCAGAATATGATCCTAATGACTATTCTAACCTCGAGGAGTCAAAGGCAGATGGCTTGTCATGTTCACTCATCAAGGTGCCTGGTCTAATTTGGCAAGGTTTTATTGATTGCGCGTATCTTGCATATGTTGTCTTGCATTTCTTCTACTTTGTTGCACCGCCATCTGCTTAGTTTACTCATCATATATGTCGAGATGCCATGCCCATCCATTATCAAAACATATTCCATCTGTCATCATACCATGTTTTTCCACTCAAATGATGTTCTTGTGCATCAGACATCAAAAAGGAAGAGGGTGATTGCCTAACCTGAAGGAGCACCAGCAAAGTCCTTGAAAAACGTGGTTGTCCCAGAGAAATCAGACAACACCCCACTTATATTGGTTGTACAACTAGTGACACAAAACATAGGACCGACTCCAGCAGACTGTACCCATACTTCACTGGCCACACCACTAGCCCCACCACACAGGACCTACACTCCAGCAAAAGGTATGCCGATTTCAGTTTCCATAGCACCAGCCGTACCAAAGAAAAATCCCACTCCAGCAAAAAGTACAACAAGTCCACCGGCCAAAGACCTATCCCAACTGCAGAGACGGCCAATTCCTGCAGATTGGAACCCCATTCCAGTTATTCCCAGTTTAAAAGACAATGCTTTCAATGTTGTTAGGGACTACGTGCATATATTCCCATCATTAGAAGATTATAGTGAAGACACACACCATTTTCACATCTTCCTATCCCACTTACGTGTAAGTGTTATTATTCATGGTGATTATGTTCCTGTTTTCTGCTGATTGAACACATCAATGATTTACATTACATTGTTGTAAGTAGGCGAGGGTCAATCTGGATAGTCATGACGAGCAAAGCTTTCTTGCGCTTTTCAAGGAAGCATTGGAGCATAATTGGTGTTACCTGAAGAAATCACACTTTGATGGCAAGTCTATAAACGAATTTCTGGTGAAGTCTCATATGCTAAATTTAGAAGACATTGAATGGAAAAACCTTGTTATGCACTGGTCTCGTTCCGAGGATGAGGTACTGTTTATGATATCGCATGAAAATTTGAACTTCTACTCTTCCGCATGTGCCTTATGGATCTTTTTTGCAGGAAATCTGCTCGAAAAAGAATTCCGGTTTGAAAAGAATGACATGATATCACAAATATGCTGCCCGCTGCTTTGCTCTTGATAGTACCTGTTGTCCTGTATCACTGTACTTGCATACATACCTGGTTCATTATGTGACAGCAATATGCATGATAGCTTGCTTATGAATTGTTCGCTCCAAATTGTCTGATCCGTATGAACGGTTACATTAGTGTAGAATATATCCAATGCCAATGAAATTTTTTAGCTCTGCATTGTTCTTGTAAGTACCCGCTGTCCTTTATCAATGTACTTATATTGACAGGTAGTTGTTCATGTACCATCACTCTGCAACTTATTTTCCTTTGCCCTCCATTTTCTACACATAAGATCTATATTTACTCTTACCATAAGGTTGGATAACACTGATGGTACTGAAGAAGTTTAGCTCTGCATTGCTCTTGGTTGTACCTTTTGCCTGTATCGCTGTACTTACATTTATAGCTACTTGGTTATGTAGCATCACTCTTCATCTTATCTTAAATATTCTCCATTTTTTTCTTATATTGTCACATCTATATTTACTCTTAACAAAATGTAGAATAAAGGCAATGCTTATGAAGAAGATTCTGTGGTAAACTTCTTGAATTGCCCCCCCCCATCAGCATGGACAAGGGCTTTATAGAGCCTGCCTTCACCAATAATGTAAGTTTGTCCTTCTCAAGCCTTCAATCTTTGTTGTGTATATTTGGTTCGGCATGACTGCAATAGTTGTTTATTTTTGGTGTTTGCATCAAATTGCATGTTTAAAGTTTATTATGTACTCCAGTTCATAAACAAAAGTTTGTCCTTCTCAATTTAAGTTTTCAGTTGTACAACCAAGTTCGTTCTTCATACCATGTAAATTAAACTATACAGAGCAAGTGATCTTATTTTGCCAATCTGAACTGGGATAAATTGACAGCACACTAACCATTGATACTTATGAGTTCTTGATCTGTAATCCAGTGGTGTCGTGAAGCTGCCAACACCTTCACAATGTCATTTCCTGCCATGTCTTGACCTGAACAATACCATATTGTGTTAATGCTATTTTAAACTATGTCACTTTATTCGTCAGTAAGAAATGTGATGAATTGTCAGCACTGATACTTATATGTGCAAAACCTGTCCTCTGTCTGCTTGTTTATCTTTCAGAGTGAGGAGGATATAAGTGTCAAACAAGTGCAGCCTCACCAGCATGCTCAGCTGCCTGCACTACAGCTCCCGAGCAGGGATAACCTTTCTTGAACTCTATTCAAGTGTTGTCGGTTTTGTATATTATTTTGTGGGCGTGTTTAGTTGCACTGGTGGTGATCTTTGATGCCCAGTGTATGTAATTTGTTGTCTACTTGTGCTTTATTATCATAGTAGCGAACTTTGATGCCCAGTGGATGTAATATGTCGTAATTTCTTTATTGTATAGTCTAGTTTTTTTTTCTTATTCACGATGCTGCTGTTATTTTACTGTATATATATCCTGTCTTCGCAAACCGGCCAAACCATAAAATTACGGTACATAACCGGGCCGTCATTCAAATCACCATGTATGATCCGCATCATGGGCCCCGTCATCTTGTTCCGTTAATAGGCCTAAATGTAAACTGGCCCACTAGTAGATTCGGGCCTTTAATAGGCCGAGTAAATCGCCGACCCTATTTTACCAAGAAAACTCAATGGGCCTTTAGGAGGCTGAAAAGTAGGTTGGGCCTGAAACGTGCCGAACAGCTCACGGGCCGGCAGCAGGCCGAAATAGACCCCGGCCCATGAATGTGCCAATCAAATCATGGGCTTATAACAGGCCAAAATTGTCTCGGTCCTTGTTTGGCCCAATCAGATTATAGGTTGCGAGCAGGCCGGATGCAAAGTAGGCCGTAGTTAGGCCCAACTATATGACGGGATTTTAACAGGCCGAAATTAATATAGGGCCGAAATATTAAATGGGCCCTTAACAGGCCGAAACTAATATCAGGCCGAATTACTAAATGGGCCTTTAGCAAGTGGGCCCAAAAGCATAGCGTCCAGTTGACGGGCCGAATCTGATATGGGCCATAATTTAGCCCAAAGCCTCTTAAAGGGTCGGACCTGATCTGGCTGTAATTTGGCCCAGAACATGGTAGGCGTTTAACGGGCTGGATCTCATATTGGCCATTATTAGGCCCGGAACATGGCAGGCCAATAATGGACTAGATCAAATATGGGCCGGCATTTGGCCCAAAACATGGCAGCCAGTTAATGGGCCGGCCTACTAGGGTCCTCAAAATCTTGTGGGCCTATAGCTGGGCCGGCCCATTAATGTCGGCGAAATCTCGTGGGCCTTTAGCTGGGCCAGCCCATTATGGTCCACAAAAATCTTGTGGGCCTTCACCTGGGCCGGCCCATTATGGCCCGCAAAAATCTTGTGCGCCTTTACCTAGGCCGGCCCATTATGGCCCGCAAAATCTTGTGGGCCTTTAGCTAGGCTAGCCCATTATGGTTCGCAAAATCTTGTGGGCCTTTAGTTGGGCCGGTCCATTTAAACTTTATGGGCCACTTTTGGGCCGGTCCACGTGTTAACATATCATAGGCGCATCTCGCCCATTGGATGAGTGACACATGTGCCAACGCGGAGCTGACACGTGTTTCCTACAGCCAATGATGATTTTACACGTGGAAAATCCCCATTGGTCTGGGCTTTTAACGGGTTATCGGATCCAAAACCGGACCGGATAGCTTACCGGCGTTCCGTTACGGTGGATGCCACATGTCGGTCACCCTTGACGAAAGCAGTTCTGTGACGCGCGATTTATCGTCATGGAAGTGGACACTTCCGTGATGTTAATTTTGGTAATGTCATGGAACACTTCTACGACAGCACAGGTATGACTATCCTGATTCTGTCATAAATTTGTCATGGATGTACATGCATGACAAAAAACGTGACCTACTGTGACAAACATGTATCATCATGGAAGTGTATTTTTTTGTAGTGCTTCTTATGTGTTATGCCGTGCTAGTGATGGGCATGTTTATGCTACATTTGTTGGTTCTCCTTATGAGTACATTGAATGGTCTATTTGGGTTCGTAAGACCCTTGTTACTAACATCAAAGGACCCATTACAAAATGGGTACCTAAAACCAAGCATTGATCTCTTGTAGGTGTTTTCTTTCGGTGGGGGGTCATGGTTGCTCGATAGTGGAGCCACAAATCATATGACCGGAAGCAAGGACTTCGTGGTGGACGTGCGCACGATTTCATCTATGCCCACCAATGTCAAGTGGGGTGATGCCTTGTCTTCTAAGGTATTGGGTCTTGGCAAGGTTGTCATTTCTCATGATCTTACGATCGAGAAAGTCATGCTTGTTGAGTCCCTTGCATACAATTCACTTTCCGTTCGTCAACTTGCACTCATGGGCTTTGCCACTTTCTTTGATATTGATACCGTGGCCCTCTTGTGAAGCAAGACTCTTAAAGTAGCCTTTTTTGGGCATGTCAAGAACGGTCTTTATGTGGTTAACTTTTCGGAGCGACCCACTAAGACCGCGGCATTCCTAATGCCTAAAGTTGACGTGGGATCGCTTTGGCATCGCCGTTTAGCCCATGTTACTATGAGATCTTTGCAAACTCTTCTCAAGGGGGACCATGTCCGTGGACTAACAAATGTTAGATTTGCCAAAGATCGTGCTTGTAGTGCTTGTATAAAAGGAAAGCTACATGAGAAGGCTCGCCCTCCCACGACTATCATCTACTCGAAGAGGCCCTTGGAGCTCCTTCACTTGGATCTCTTTGGACCTCCATACTTTGATAATCTTGGGGGTAGAAAGTATTGCTTGGTGATTGTGGATGATTATTCAAGATACACTTGGGTATATTTCTTCAAGAGGAAGAATGAGACCCAACAAATCGTCATCGACTTTGCAAATGAAGCTCAACGCCAACACAATGCAAAGATCTAGACGATAAGAAGTGACAACGCCACCGAGTTCAAGAACTACACCTTGGATGAGTTTCTTAGTGATGAGGGGATCAAGCATCAATATTCCGCACCTTACACCCCTCAACAAAATGGTGTAGCAGAGAGGAAGAACCGGACGTTGATGGATGCGGCAAGGACCATGGTGGAAGAGTTCAAGTCTCCATGCAACTTTTGGGCCGAAGCCATCAACACCGCTTATCATGCATCAAATCGAATCTATCTCTGCAAGGGCTTGAACAAGACTCCATTTGAGATACTCGCCGGCAATAAGCCCAACCTCAAGTACTTCGAGGTGTTCGGGTGTAAGTGTTTCATTCTCAAGAAAGGTGTTCGTTTGTCTAAATTTGAGGCTAGAGCTCATGAGG
Organism: Aegilops umbellulata; assembly: GCA_032464435.1. NCBI lineage: Eukaryota > Viridiplantae > Streptophyta > Magnoliopsida > Poales > Poaceae > Aegilops > Aegilops umbellulata. The sequence continues at coordinate 109,467,440 of CP136057.1, read as the reverse complement.
GCATATTTGTTGGTTATGCTACAAACTCTCATGCTTACCGTGTACTCAACAAGTCCACCGGACTCATTGAGCATACGTGTAGCATGGAGCTTGATGAGAATAATGGCTCCCAAATGGAGCAAAGTGGTACTTGTGATGTGGGTGATGAAATTCCTCCCCAAGCCATAAGAAGAATGGGTGTTGGTCATATCCTACCCATTGAGGAACCCCTTGTGGCCGAAGAAGAAGGACAATGTTCCACTCATGTGGAACCATCACCAACCCAAGACCCACACGCTTCCGAAGAATATAGTGAAGGCCCTCAACCAAATGAACAAGATCAAGGGCAAGGTCAATCTCAAGATGGTGGTGAACCACCAAGTGATGCCCAAGGTCAAGTTCTCACCACCGAGCAAGTTCAAGATCAAGAGCAAGCTCAAGATCAAGAACAAGCTCACGACGACGCTCAAGATGATCAAGTTACCGCTCCTCAACTCTCTCTTGAGGAGGAATTGGAGCGTCGTGCCGCCAAGATTGCCTCCAAGCTCACTACCAAAGATCATCTCATGAAGAATGTGCTTGGAAGCTTAATAAAGGTGGTAAGCACTCGTAGACAATTAGCAAACTATTGTGAACATCACGCGTTTGTCTCTTGTGTTGAACCCCAAAAGGTCTATGAGGCGCTCGAGGATCCGGATTGGCTCAATGCCATGCATGAAGAACTCAACAACTTAGAGCACAACAAGGTGTGGAGATTGGTGCCAAGGCCAACAGGGAACCATAATGTCATTGGAACCAAGTGGATATTCAAGAACAAGCAAGATGCTCATGGAATTCTCATTCGCAGCAAGGCTCATTTGGTAGCACAAGGCTACTCCCAAGTCAAGGGTATTGACTACGGTGAAACCTTTGCTCCCGTTGCTCACCTTGAATCTATTCGTTTGTTGATTTCTTATGCTTCTCACCATAACTTCAAGTTGCAACAAATGGATGTGAAGAGTGCTTTTTTTAATGGTCCTACTAATGAGTTGGTATATGTCAAACAACCCCCGGGGTTTGAGGATCCTGAGTTCCCCGATCATGTGTACCAACTCGATAAGGCACTCTATGGCCTTAAACAAGCCCCACATGCGTGGTATGAGCACCTTACCGAGTTGTTGCAATATCGTGGGTTTGAAATTGGGAAAATCGACCCCACACTTTTTACTAAGAAGGTCAAAGGGGAGTTGTTTGTATGCCAAATATATGTTGATGATATTATCTTTGGTTCCCCTAACAAAGCTTTCAATGAGGAATTTGCCGCTCTCATGACCTCTAAGTTCTTTCTCGGGTTCGAAATCAAGCAAAGAAGAGAAGGAAACTTCATCAACCAAGCCAAATACACTCAAGACATGCCCAAGAGATTCAAGCTAAGTGATGTCAAGCCGTCTTCCACTCCAATGCCCGTCAAATGCCAACTCGACATAGATCCCAATGGTAAAGCGGTGGATCAAAAGGTATATCGCTCCATGATTGGCTCCTTGCTTTACCTTTGTACATCTAGACCGGATATCATGTTGAGTGTGGGAATTTGTGCATGGTTCCAAGCCGCACCTAAGGAAAGCCACTATGTGGCGGTCAAGCGAATCTTTCGATATTTGGCTCATACCCCAAACTTTGGCTTATGGTACCCAAGAGGAGCTAACTTCAACCTTGTGGGCTTTTCGGACTCGGATTGGGCGGGAGACAAAGTGAATAGAAAGTCAACTTCTGGAGGGTGCCAATTTCTTGGTTGCTCTTTGGTGAGTTGGTCTTCTAAGAAACGAAGTTGCGTGTCTCTCTCATCCACCGAAGCAGAGTATGTGGCCGCCGGTAGTTGTTGTGCTCAACTTCTTTGGATGAGGCAAACTTTAAAGGGTTACGGTGTCATTTGTGACAAAGTGCCTCTTTGGTGTGACAATGAAAGTGCCATCAAGATCTCTCTCAACCCGGTGCAACACTTCAAGAGGAAGCATATTGAGATTCAGTATCACTTCATCCGGGATCACATTAGGCGAGGGGAGATCGAGCTCAACTATGTCAACACTCATGATAACCTTGCAGATATCTTCATGAAGCCCTTGGATGAAGCAAGATTTCGCGAGTTAAGGCATGAGCTAAATATCATTGATTCGAGCAATGCGGCTTGAACCCCTACACACCCCACCATACTCATCTTGATGTCTTGTTTAGGTGTAGGCATGGACATATGGGGAGTGTTGTTCTCTCAGTGAACTCTCCCTCCCCCATTATGCATAAATTGATCAACTGTTTCACATTAGCCATTTTTTATGGCACTTGTGCTTCAAAGACGAGTTTTGGTCATGGGCCCAAGGATAATTCTTCGCGGTGCCATACCAATTGACTCAGACATAGGTGGCTCCGGCCACCGCTCTCTCTGTGGAGAGGTTGTGTTTAGTGTTTAGTCCTTGTTGTCTTTTGCCTTCCTTTGAGCCATGTTTGTGTTTGAGTTGCCTCGTGTGTGTGTGTGTGTGCTCTTTTTCCGTGTTCGGGTGCTTGAAGGTTGCTTTGCAAAGGCCATGTTCTTCTTTTCTTATCGAAACTTGCAGTTTCTTGGGGTTATGGTACTACCATGGCAAGCCACGGTACTACCCCAGGAGATGGGTTGCTCTGTGCATGCACAGCTGCATCCCAGGCACAGTACTATCGCTTCCATCACGACAGTAATTTTTTACTGTCGCTGGAAGAGCCGTACTACCGCCCTGTGATGTCTACTACGCAACCTTCTTCTTGTAGACGTTGTTGGGCCTCCAAGTGTAGAGGTTTGTAGGACAGTAGCAAATTTCCCTCAAGTGGATGACCTAAGCTTTATCAATCCGTGGGAGGCGTAGGATGAAGATGGTCTCTCTCAAGCAACCCTGCAACCAAATAACAAAGAGTCTCTTGTGTCTCCAACACACCCAATACAATGGTAAATTGTATAGGTGCACTAGTTCGGCGAAGAGATGGTGATACAAGTGCAATATGGATGGTAGATATAGGTTTTTGTAATATGAAAATATCAAAACAGCAAGGTAACTAATAATAAAAGTGAGCACAAACGGTATTGCGATGCTAGGAAACAAGGCCTAGGGTTCATAATTTCACTAGTGCAAGTTCTCTCAACAATAATAACATAATTGGATCATATAACTATCCCTAAACATGCAACAAAGAGTCAGTCCAAAGTCACTAATAGCGGAGAACAAACGAAGAGATTATTGTAGGGTACGAAACAACCTCAAAGTTATTCTTTCGGATCGATCTATCATAGAGTTCGTACTAGAATAACACCTTAAGACAGAAATCAACCAAAACCCTAATGTCACCTAGATACTCCAATGTCACCTCAAGTATCCGTGGGTATGATTATACGATATGCATCAAACAATCTCATATTCATCTATTCGACCAAGACATAGAACTTCAAAGAGTGCCCCAAAGTTTCTACCGGAGAATCAAGACGAAAACATGTGCCAACCCCTATGCATAAGTTCACGAGCAGAACCCGCAAGTTGATCACCAAAACATACATCAAGTGGATCACGTGAATATCCCATTGTCACCACAGATAAGTGTCGGTGTACAAAAACAGGGGTACACTTTTTGTACCCCTATAACTATACACGGGCAGTCAGAGTCGCGCCCACGACCACACCAAGCAAGGCAAGGGAGGTGAGCCAGGGTAAGACCGAAGCTCAAAGCAACTAGGACAACGCCAAGGCCAAGACCACGAAGAGCCAAGGGACGAGGCGGGCTCCCCCGGCAAGATCCTTGCCGGGGCCGGCTTTAGCAGCCCCGGCAAGACCCTTGCTGGGGCAACTCGCCCCACGCCTACGGAGCAAATCACCCTTGAGTCCACTGCCCCCATGGGGCAACGATTCGGGAGATATCCCCGTGGTGGCATGCAGATCTTTGTGAAGACATTCAAGATCAGATATAGAAGATGACGACCCTTGGCGGGATCCCAGCCGAGGAAGACCACAAGACCCCCAGCAAGCGCCTTGCCGGGGATAACAGCAAGCGCCTCGGCAAGACCCTTGCCGGGGCCCCTGCGAGGCCCTTGTTGAGGACATCCGCAGGGCCACCATCAGGCCCATGCCGACTAAACCTCCATCGCCGAACGCATGCAGCTGCCGACCCAATCAGCTGGGCAGGCACCTACGTGGCGGCATGCAGATCTTTGTGAAGACCCACCACTGCGCCACCTCAGCTGCCTGCCTACCTACATGGCATCACAGGCGTCGCTGGCCAGGGCGTGTGTCGACACAAGAAGGAGCGGCGACGGACGAGACGGATTTCTCCCCCGTCCCTGATAAAGCAAGGACACCTAAGCAGACGCATTAAAGGTGTTTTGTCATGTAATGCGAGGGATAACCTCGCATCACTGTACCCTTTCCACCTCCTGTGTGCCACTGTGGCAACCCCTTTTTCTATAAAAGGAGGCCCGAGGCGCCCAGGGGAAGGATTCGACTTTTTGGAGCTCCTAACGCCCCAGAGCTAGCTCAAGAACAAGAATATTCATCCACCAAAGCAGGAGTAGGGTTTTACGCATCCTCCCGGCCCGAACCTGGAAAAACAAACTGTGCGCTATATGTTTGATCCGCTCTTCTCACGACCCCGCGCCCCTCTAACCGTAGTAGGGATTCTTGTGATCCCATAAGTGTCGTTCCCACCGACAATAAGCACATGCAAGACATACATAAAGTGTTCTCAAATCCTTAAAGACTCAATCCGATAAGATAACTTCAAAGGGAAAACTCAATCCATTAGAAGAGAGTAGAGGGGGAGAAACATCATAAGATCCAACTATAATAGCAAAGCTCGCGGTACATCAAGATTGTATCACCTCAAGAACAAGAGAGAGAGAGAGATCAAACACATAGCTACTGGTACATACCCTCAGCCCTGAGGGTGAACTACTCCCACCTCGTCATGGAGAGCGCTGGGATGATGAAGATGGCCACCGGTGAGGGATCCCCCTCCGGCAGGGTGCCGGAACAGAGTCCCGATTGGTTTTTGGTGGCTATAGAGCCTTGCGTTGGTGGAACTCCCGATCTATCCTGCTCTCTGATGTTTTTACGGTATATGGACATATATAGGCGAAAGAAGTCGGTCAGGGGAGCCACAAGGGGCCCACAAGGGTGGGGGCGCGCCCAGGGGGTAGGGCGCGCCTCCCTGCCTCGTGGCTTCCTCGAAGCTTCCCTGACGTCTACTCCAAGTCTCCTGGATTGCTTCCGTTCCAAAAATAACTCTCCCGAAGGTTTCATTCCGTTTGGACTCCGTTTGATATTACTTTTCTTCGAAACACTGAAATAGGCAAGAAAACAACAATTTGGGCTGGGCCTCGGTTAATAGGTTAGTCCCAAAAATAATATAAAAGTGTTTAGTAAAGCCCATAAATATCCAAAACAGATAATATAATAGCATGAATACTTCATAAATTATAGATACGTTGGAGACGGATCAGCATCCCCAAGCTTAATTCCTGCTCGTCCTTGAGTAGGTAAATGATAAAAGAAATAATTTATGAAGTGTGAATGCTAGCAGGTGCACAAGTTTGATCAATGATAATTTCAATCACCTTTTCTAGCATCATCATATGTCATAACAGTAGCGCATCTCATAAAATGTTTCATGATCAAGTAACAAACTATTCACATGTTAAAGTAAAGATCATAAACTTTCTTGAAAACTAACAAACCGTGTTATTAGTCATCAAACAATTACAATTCATCTTATTTTCAGGAAGTTTCTATGTCAGAGCTTTGATTCAGCAAACTTCACATACTCAACTATCATTTAGTCTTTCACAATTGCTAACACTCACGCGCTATTTATGGGTTCAAAGTTTTAATCAGACACAGAGAAAGATAGGGGCTTATATATTCTCCTCCCAACCTTTTACCTCAAGGGTAATGTCAACAATAATAGCTCATGATGCCTTATATCCAATTGGATATATATATATCAGAATCTTTCCAACACACTATGCTTGCCAAAGGATAAAATGTAAAAAGGAAAGGTGAAGATCACCATGACTCTTGCATAAGGTATAAGACAAGAATAAAAGATAGACCCTTCGCAGAGGGAAGCAGAGGTTGTCATGCGCTTTTATAGTTGGATGCACAAAATCTTAATGCGAAAGAACATCACTTTATATTGCCACTTGTGATAGGGACCTTTATTATGCAGTCCGTCTCTTTTATTGCTTCCACATCACAAGATCGTATAAAGCTTATTTTCTCCACACTAATAGATCATACATATTTAGAGAGCAATTTTTATTGCATGCACCGATGACAACTTACTTGAAGGATCTTACTAAATCCATAGGTAGGTAAGGTGGACTCTCATGGCAATACTGGTTTAAGGGATGTTTGTAAGCACAAGTAGTATCTCTACTTGGTGCAAAGAGTTTGGCTAGCATGAGGGGGAAAGGCAAGCTGAGCATGTTGAATGATCCATGACAATATATTTTATTTCGGATATAAGAAAACATAACCCATTACGTTGTCTTCCTTGTCCAACATCAACCTTTTAGCATGTCATATTTTAATGAGTGCTCACAATTACAAAAGATGTCCAAGATAGTATATTTGTATGTGAAATCTCTCTTCCCTCAATATTCTTTCATGAATTTTTCAAGTGACCAAAACAATGTTTTCTAACCTTAAATAAATTTACCATCTCTACTTCTTATATGTGAAGTCATTACTCCCCATGGGGTAAGCATATAAAATATATAATTTCAGATTTATGATATTCAAATCATTCAACTATTTACTCATAGGATATAAGTGAAACACACGAGTAAATGACAAACTACTCCAAAAAGGTATAAGTGAAGATCAATGAGTAGTAAAATAATTATTTAGCTATGTGAAGACTCTCCCATTTAATGATTTAAGATCTTGATACTTTATTCAAACAGCAAGCAAAACAAAATAAAATGACATTCTAAGAATAGCAAACATCATGTGAAGAAGCAAAAACTTAGGGTCAACCGATACTAACCGATAGTTGTTGAAGAAGAAAGGTGGGATGCCAACCGGGGCATCCCCAAGCTTAGATGCTTGAGACTTCTTGAAATATTGTCTTGGGATTCCTTGGGCATCCCCAAGCTTGAGCTTTTGTGTCTCCTTAATTCCTCTCATATCACGGTCTCCCTAAATCTCAAAAGCTTCATCCACACAAAACTCAAGAAGGACTTGTGAGATAAGTTAGGATAAACCAATGCAAAAACCTTATCATACTCTACTGTAGCAAATCACAAAAATTATTATTCAATGTTGCATGCTAAATTCCTCTGCATATTTAATAGTCCTATCCTCAAATAGAATCATTAAAGAAGCAAACATATGCAAATAATGCAGACATAACAGCAATCTGCCTAAACAGGACAGTCTATAAAGAATGCAGCAAGATCCATACTTCCCTAGATCCAAAAATTATGAAAGAAAATTTATACTGTAGTAAATTTATCAGATATTATTATGCAAAAGGTTTCAACATTTTATCACATTCTGACTTTTCTAGGGAATTTTTGCAACAGCGGTAAACTTTCTGTTTTCAGACAGCAACATGAAGACTTGTAAAATAGGCATAGTAAAGGCTATCAACGACACTTTTATTGACATAAAAGATGCAAAACATTGTTATAAATAACATCAAGCAAATCCTAACAAAATAAATTGATGCTCCAAGCAAAACACATATCATGTGGTGAATAAAAATATAGCTCCAACTAAAGTAACCGATGAACGAAGATGAAAGAGGGGATGCCTTCCGGGGCATCCCCAAGCTTAGGCTCTTGGTTGTCCTTGAATATTACCTTGGGGTGCCTTGGGAATACCCAATCTTGGGATCTTTCCACTCCTTATTCCATAGTCCATTGAATCTTTACCCAAAACTTGAAAACTTCACAACACAAAACTTCACAGAAAACTCGTAAGCTCCGTTAGTATAAGAAAATAAATCACCACTTAGGTACTGTTGTGAACTCATTCTAAATTCATATTGGTGTAATATACACTATATTCCAACTTCTATATGGTTCATACCCTCCGATACTACTCATAGATTCATCAAAATAAGCAAACAACACATAGAAAATAGAATTTGTCAAAAACAGAACAGTCTGTAGTAATCTGTATCAAACGTATACTTATGTAACTCCACAAATTCTGAAATAAATTGTTGGATATGAGGAATTTGTCTATTAATCATCTCAAAAAAGAATCAACCTAAAGTCACTCTCCAGTAAAAAGTTATAGCTAATCTCGTGAGCGCTAAAGTTTCTGTTTTTTACAGCAAGATCAAAAAGACTTGACGCAAGTCTTCCCAAAGGTTCTACTTGGCACAAACACTAATTAAAACATAAAACCACATCTAAATAGAGGCTAGATGGAAGATTTATTACTAAACAGAACCAAAAAGCAAGAAACAAAAATAAAATTGGTTTGCCTCCCAACAAGCGCTATCGTTTAACGCCCCTAGCTAGGCATGATGATTTCAATGATGCTCACATAAAAGATAAGAATTGAAACATAAAGAGAGCATCATAAAGAATATGACTAGCACATTTAAGTCTAATCCACTTCCTATGCATAGGGATTTTTTGAGAAAATAACTTATGGGAACAATGATCAACTAGCCTAGGAAGGCAAAATAAGCATAACTTCACAACTTTAAGCACATAGAGAGGAAACTTGATATTATTGCAATTCCTAAAAGCATATATTCCTCCCTCATAATAATTTTCAGTAGCATCATGAATGAGTTCAACAATATAACCACCACCTAAAGCACTATATTCATGATGCACCAGCATAGAATTTTTACTACTCTCCACATAAACAAATTTCTTCTCATGAATAGTAGTGGGAGCAAACTCAAACAAAATAACTACCATGTGAGGCATAATCCAATTGAAAACTAAAATCATTATGACAATTTCATGGTTATCATTATTCTTAATAGCATACAAGTCATCACAATAATCATCATAGATATCAACTTTATTCTCATAATCAATTGGAACCTCTTCCAAGATAGTGGATTCATCACTAAATAAAGTCATGACCTCTCCAAATCCACTTTCATAGTTATCACAATAAGATTCAACATCCTCCAAAATAGTGGGATCATTAATTCCTAAAGTTGACACTCTTTCAAACCCACTTTCATCAATATAATCATCATAAATAGGAGGCATGCTATCATCATAATAAATTTGCTCATCAAAACTTGGGGGACAAAACATATCATCTTCATCAAACATAGCATCCCCAAGCTTGTGGCTTTGCATATCATTAGCATCATGGAAATTCATATAATTCATACTAACAACATTGCAATCATGCTCATCACTTAAATATTTTATGCCAAGCATTCTATGTAATTCTTCTTCTAGTACTTGAGCAAAATTTTCCTTCCCATCATACTCACGGAAGATATATAAAAGATGAAGCGTATGAGGCAAACTCGATTCCATTTTTTTGTAGTTTTCTTTTATAGACTAAACTAGTGATAAAACAAGAAACAAAAAGATTCGATTGCAAGATCTAAAGATATACCTTCAAGCACTCACCTCCTCGGCAACGGCGCCACAAACTGCTTGATGTCTCCAAGTGCAGAGGTTTGTAGGACGGTAGCAAATTTCCCTCAAGTGGATGACCTAAGGTTTATCAATCCGTGGGAGGCGTAGGATGAAGATGGTCTCTCTCAAGCAACCCTGCAACCAAATAACAAAGAGTCTCTTGTGTCCCCAAGACACCCAATACAATGGTAAATTGTATAGGTGCACTAGTTCGGCGAAGAGATGGTGATACAAGTGCAATATGGATGGTAAATATAGGTTTTTGTAAACTGATAATATAAAAACAGCAAGGTAACTAATGATAAAAGTGAGCACAAATGGTATTGCAATGCTAGGAAACAAGGCCTAGGGTTCATACTTTCACTAGTGCAATTTCTCTCAACAATAATAACATAATTGGATCATATAACTATCTCTCAACATGCAACAAAGAGTCACTCCAAAGTCACTAATAGAGGAGAACAAATGAAGAGATTATTGTAGGGTACGAAACCACCTCAAAGTTATTCTTTCAGATCGATCTATCATAGAGTTCGTACTAGAATAACACCTTAAGAGACAAATCAACCAAAACCCTAATGTCACCTAGATACTCCAATGTCACATCAAGTATCCGTGGGTATGATTATACGATATGCATCAAACAATCTCAGATTCATCTATTCAACCAACACATAGAACTTCAAAGAGTGCCCCAAAGTTTCTACCAGAGAATCAAGACGGAAAGTGTGCCAACCCCTATGCATAAGTTCACGAGCGGAACCCGCAAGTTGATCACCAAAACAGACATCAAGTGGATCACGTGAATATCCCATTGTCACCACAGATAAGCACATGCAAGACATACATAAAGTGTTCTCAAATCCTTAAAGACTCAATCTGATAAGATAACTTCAAAGGGAAAACACAATCCATTAGAAGAGAGTAGAGGGGGAGAAACATCATAAGATCCAACTATAATAGCAAAGCTCGCGATACATCAAGATTGTATCACCTCAAGAACACGAGAGAGAGAGATCGAACACATAGCTACTGGTACATACCCTCAGCCTCGAGGGTGAACTACTCCCTCCTTGTCATGGAGAGCGCCTGGATGATGAAGATGGCCACCGGTGAGGGATCCCCCCTCTGGCAGGGTGCCGGAACAGGGTCCCGATTGGTTTTTGGTGGCTACAGAGGCTTGCGGCGGCGGAACTCCCGATCTATTCTGCTCTCTGATGTTTTTAGGGTATATGGACATACATAGGTGAAAGAAGTCGGTCAGGGGAGCCACGAGGGGCCCACGAGGGTGGGGGGCGCGCCCAGGGGGTAGGGCGCGCCTCCCTGCCTCGTGGTTTCCTCGAAGCTTCCCTGACGTCTACTCCAATTCTCCTGGATTGCTTCCGTTCCAAAAAAATAACTCTCCTGAAGGTTTCATTCCGTTTGGACTCCGTTTGATATTCCTTTTCTTTGAAACACTGAAATAGGCAAGAAAACAACAATTTGGGTTGGGCCTCCGGTTAATAGGTTAGTCCCAAAAATAATATAAAAGTGTTTAGTAAAGCCCATAAACATCCAAAACAGATAATATAATATCATGAATACTTCAATTATAGATACGTTGGAGACGTATCACCCTACGAGCGGTACTTACGCTCAGGCGGTACTACCACGAGGACCTGCGATACTACCGCGCCATTGCGAGTGGGTGGGGGTTAAGAGCGGGGCAGGGGGAGTTCCAACTCCCCCATACCCATTCATCTCTTTTCCCCACTCCACCTCTCTCTCTCTCTCTCCTTCCCAAGAACAACGCCGGAGGACCTCGCCGGATCCCCGTCTCCGGCCGCTCTCCTCGCTTTCCAACCGGTGGGACCGTTCCCCACCTTGCCCTCTTGCCATGGACCCCGGTATCTCCCCTAGTCCCTCTCCTTTTGTTCCGTTCTTGTGCTTCTAGGTCTTGGGGAGATGCATGTGTAGTTCATGTGCTTTTTGGCTAAATTTTTGCAAAAGGAGATTGTAGGAGAGTGTTAGTGCAGTAGATATGTTATTTGGTGATACAACAGTGTAGTTTTGATCAACGGGAGTACCGATCTACTTTTGCGGATATTTTTTGATCCGGAGATGTTGTTCTTGAGGGATTTGAATTCGTGCGGTATTACCACTCCGACTGGAGCGGTACTACCACTCGTGGCGCGGAAGTAAAATTTTACTTCCGCTCCAGGCGCGGTACTACCGTGCCACCCTGGCACAGTACTACCGCGGCTCAAGCGGCTGTAAACTTTTACTTCTGCACGCTGGTCCGGTACTACCGTGGAGTTGAAAATTATGCTGTTTTATCCTCCCAATCCCATTTCTACTTGTTTCATTTGGTCTTTGCAATAATCCTTCTTGCTTGTCTCGTGTTTGTGTTGTGTCTCATGGGTGGTGGTTCCGGTTCCAATGTCCGACGCTCGAATCCCGGCCGTGACACGAGCTCGAATCGCCTTCGCAACCAAGAGGCTCCAGAGGGCTCCAGTGCCCCACAACGCAGAACCAAGTCCATAGCTACCAAGACCAAGGAGCCAACTCTTGGCATGGATGAGATGCCTCAAGGGGAGTTTCTGATTCAAAGGAAGATCAACCCCTACATCAACCCTAGGGAGATCTCAAGGGGCAATGATTTGTTTTGGACCAAGAAGTAGAATCTCATCTTTCTTGATGTGATTAAGGCCAAGCAGAGCACCTATGTGCCAGTGCATTGGATTGACATGCATCATATGAAGAAGGAGGGCAACCAGGAGTACTTTGGTGAGCCTCTGGACCTAGTGGAGCAGTTTGGCATTGAGGACTTACTCACGTTCCACATGGACTATGACCCGGAGCTTGTGCGTCAGTTCTTGATTCTGTCCACTTCCACACCGATGATGAGCGGACCATGACTTGGATGACCAATGGGAATAGGATGTCTACTAAGTGGAAGTAGTTCATGGAGTTGTTGCACGCTCATGATGAAGGGCTCAATGTCCAAGTTGGTGTCCGCCCACATGCCAACCCTGAGTCGGCCAACAGGAACAAGCTTCATCCCTACCTGGTTGAGAAGAAGCTTGCCAATGAAAAGAAGACTTGGGTGTTGAACCCATTCCTTGAAATCATGCACCGGATCTTCTGCAACACACTCTTTCCTCGCATAGGCAACAAGGGCAAGGTGCATGCCTATCTAGTGGATATGATGCTCATCTGTGAGAGGGCGCGTCTCCAACAGACGGAACCACTTGATGTCTCTCATATCATGTGGTGTGAGCTGCAGTTTGCTATGTTCAACCGTAAGGTGCCTATCTATGGACCTTACCTGTTTTGCCTGATCTTGAAGACTTGGGAGAAGCTCTTTCCAGATGAAGAGTTTGTTGCTCCCAACTGGATTCGCCATGAGCCTATAAAGCTACGCATCAAGAGCAAGTGGGCTAACACCACTACCCGGGTTGAGGCAGAGGCTGCTAGGATGGATGTGGATGAGGATGAGTTTGAGGAGGAGGAGGAAGCGGTTGGGGACAGTTCTGAGGGATACACTCCTCCCTCCACTAAGCCCACATGGGCTAAGAAGCTCAAGGCCAAGATGAAGGCTCTGTTCTGCATGCAGGCCAACGGATAGTACCGGGCTCATGTGAACTCCATGATGGCTCGTCATCGCGACAAGGCCATTATGAGGCAGGTTGGCCTTGAGGTCCAGGATGGCTCTGAGGAGAGAATCACAGATGAGGAGCAGTGGACCAGACAGCACTGCCGGTAGAGTGAGTAAGAGGAGGAGACTGTTATTCCATCTACATCCCGTGCTGTTGAGGAGTCTGAGGAGGAGGAACATGACTGGTGATGCCTTGGAGTTCTGCCACCACCTGTGTTGTAGGCTTCCTTTTTGGTGTCTCGATGCCAAAGGGGGAGAGAGTGTAGGATTTGCGAGTCTTGTGTTGAGTCTTGCTTCGCTTTCCTATCGTTCTGTTGAACCTTCGTTTGCTTTGGCTTGTTGGTTTGTGTTCGTGTGAGTCCAGGAGACGATCGTATGGTGTAAGACATATGTCCTCAGCTTATCTTATTGTCTTATCCTATTATCTAATATGTTTAGTAGATTGTGAGCTTATTATATGATGTCCCCTTTACTATATGCTCATTTCTATACCTTGCCTCCATGCTTAGTGTCATTCATATTGTTGCAAGGATTGCTTTGTTTATAAAATATAGGGGGAGTGTTGATCCTAGTATGTGTGCCGTGCAGTCCAAAGCATTTCTATACAGTGCACACATCTAGGGGGAGCCTGTCTATATTTTATAGATGTTGGGTTTGCCTATGTTTCATTTTATATCCCTTTGTGCAAATCCCATATTGTCATCAATCCACCAAAAGGGGGAAATTGTAATGGCATATTTCTCTCTAAGTGGTTTTGGTGATTGATGACAATGCATTTGCAGACTAATCATGTGCATTGAGCATTTCAGATATCTCATGTCTAGGCACAAGATGATTCAGTGCCCCTCGGAGCCTATCGAAGACGGTGTTTCTCTATGTTTCTTTTCAGTGGATTGGAGTCATAGGAAAGTCGTACTATTAAGAGGGGGTCCGCCTCGGAAAGGTTAGGGTGGAACCAACACGTACACATCTATTCCTTTGCACCACCTTTCCTTTCTTCTTTGGAGCACCGGTTGTTTCCCTTGTCGATTGCGAAGATGAAGGCTTCCTAGTGCTACTGTTCTGTGATGTGTGGTAGTACTGCTCAAGGGAGCACTCGTACCGCAGCTGCCCACGGTAGTACCGCCCATAGCAGTGAAGTACCACGAGTGCGGTAGTACTGCTCCTAGCACACGGTAGTACCGTGGCCTCTGGCCCAGAACGGTGGCGTGCACGGAACTAGGGCGGAAGTAATGTTTTACTTCCGCACCCTACGCGGTAGTACTGCTCCCTGTGAGCTGTAGTAACGTGCCGGATTTTTGCACAGACCGAAACTCAGCGGAAGTAGCCACGGATGTAATTTCATTAGTTTGTGCCTTTCCAGCCCAGAGTGAGCCCTGCCTTGTGGTAGTACCGCAGGTACGCGCGGTAGTACCGCTCCGGCGGTTCTACCGCTCGTTGCCATGTGCAACAGGGCCTCGTCTGGCCCCTGCCGCGCGAGCGGTAATACCGCACTTCCTAGCGGTAGTACCGTATGCCTGTGTGGTAGTATCATGGGTGTGTGCGGTAGTACCGCATGTCGCGGGCTGAGTAGGTGGGTAACGGTTGGATTTTTCCTCTCACTATATAAAGGGGGTCTTCTTCCCCAAGTTGACCACCTCTTCCCTCCCCAAGCTCCATTGTTGCTCAAAGCTCCATTTTCGCCTGATCTCTCTCCCTAGCCAATCAAACTTGTTGATTTTCTAGGGATTGGTTGAGAAGGCCCCGATCTACACTTCCACCAAGAGAAATTTGACTCCCCCCACTAATCCCTTGCGGATCTTGTTACTCTTGGGTGTTTGAGCACCCTAGATGATTGAGGTCACCGCGGATCCATATTCCATTGTGGTGAAGCTTCATGGTGTCGTTGGGAGCCTCCAATTAAGTTGTGGAGATTGCCCCAACCTTGTTTGTAAAGGTTTGGTCACCGCCTCCAAGGGCACCAATAGTGGAATCATGGCATCTTGCATTGTGTGAGGGCGTGAGGAGAATACAGTGGCCCTAGTGGCTTATTGGGGAGCATTGTGCCTCCACACCGCTCCAACGAAGACGTACTTCGTCTCAAAGGGAAGGAACTTAGGTAACACATCCTCGTCTCCACCGGCTCCACTCTTGGTTATCTCTTACCTTTACTTGTGCAAGCTTATATTGTGTTATATCCCTTGCTTGCTTGTGTGCTTGTTGTTGTTGCATCATATAGGTTGCTCACCTAGTTGCATATCTAGACAACCTACTTTGATGCAAAGTTTAAATTGGTAAAGAAAAGCTAAAAATGTTAGTTGCCTATTCACCCACCCCCCCCCCTCTAGTCAACTATATCGATCTTTTCATGCTAGATCATTACACATCCCGGTACACCGCCGGAGGCATTCATATAGAGTCAAATTTGTTGGGGAACATTGCATGCAATTTCAAAAAAATTCCTATGCTCATGCAAGATCTATCTAGGAGATGCATAGCAACGAGAAGGGGAGAGTGTGTCCATGTACCCTTGTAGACCGAAAGTGGAAGCATTTGACAACGCGATTGACGTAGTCGATTTTCTTCTCGTTCCGACCGATCAAGCACCGAACGTACGACACCTCCGAGTTATGCACATGTTCAGCTTGATGACGTCCCTCGAACTCTTGATCCAGCAAAGTGTCGAGGGGGAGTTCCGTCAGCACGACGGCGTGGTGACGGTGATGGTGAAGTGATCCGCGCAGGGCTTCGCCTAAGCACTACGTGAATATGACCGGAGGCGTAAACTGTGGAGGGGGGCGCCGCACACGGCTAACAATGTTTTTGTGTGTTCTAGGTGCCCCGTCCCCACATATATATAGGTGGGAGGGGGAGGGGGACAACCATTGGGCGCCCCAAGTAGGAGCAATCCTTCTTGGGGCCTTGTCCAATTTGGCCCCCCTTACCATCTTTTCCGGAGAGGGAAGGAAAGGGGAGAGAGGAGGGAAGGAAGGGGGAGGCCGAATTGCCTTCCCGTCCTTCTCTCTTCCCCCTTACTTTTCCCCTTCCTATTCGTCCAGCAAGGGGGGCGCAGCAGCCCATGCTGGCTGCTGCGTTTCCCCTCTTGGCCCAATAGGCTAATATAGTTTGCCGGGGGTAGCCCGGAACCCCTTCCGGTGACCCGATATGTACCCGGTACCCCCAGAACACTTTCCGTGTCCAAATACTATCGTCCTATATATGAATATTTACCTCTCAACCATTTCGAGACTCCTAGTCATGTCCATGATCTCATCCGGGACTCCGAACAACATTCGGTCACCAAATCACATAACTCATATAATACAAATCGTCATCGAACGTTAAGCGTGCGGACCCTACAGGTTAAAGAACTATGTAGACATGACCGAGACACCTCTATGGTCAATAAGCAACAGCGGAACCTGGATGCTCATATTGGTTCCTACATATTCTACGAAGATCTCTATTGATAAACCGTAATGACAACATACGTTATTCCCTTTGTCATCGGTATGTTACTTCCCGAGATTCGATCATTGGTATCTTCATACCTAGTTCAATCTCGTTATCTGCAAGTCTCTTTACTCGTTCTGTAATGCATCACCCCGCAACTAACTCATTAATCACGTTGCTTGCAAGGCTTATCATGATGTGCATTACTGATACGTCTCCAACGTATCTATAATTTTTATTGCTCCATGCTATATTATCTAGTTTTTTGGACAATACTGGGCTTTATTGTCCACTTTTATATTATTTTTGGGACTAACCTATTAACCGGAGGCCCAGCCCAGAATTGCTGTTTTTTCCTATTTCAGTGTTTCGAAGAAAAGGAATATCAAGCGGAGTCGAAACGGAATGAAATCAACTGGAGAAGTTATTTTTGGAAGGAAAGCTACCGGAAAAGCTTGGAGTGCATGTCAGGAAAGAAGGGAGGTAGCCACGAGGGTGGGGGGGCGCCCCCTAGGGTGTGCCCCCTGCCTCGTGGGCCCCCCGAAGCTCCACCGACGTACTCCTTTCACCCATATATACCCACGTATCCTAAAACTTCCCAAGAGGAGAATAGATCGGGAGTTTCGCCGTTGCCGCAAGCCTATGTAGCCACCAAAAACCAATCGGGACCCTGTTTTGGCATCCTGTCGGAGGGGGGAACCCTCACCGGTGGCCATCTTCATCATCCCGACGCTCTCCGTGACAAGGAGGGAGTAGTTCACCCTCGGGGCTGAGGGTATGTACCAGTAGCTATGTGTTTCACCTCTCTCTCGTGTTCTTGATTTGGCACGATCTTGATGTATCGCGAGCTTTGCTATTATAGTTGGATCTTATGTTTCTTCCCCCCTCTACTCTCTTGTAATGGATTGAGTTTTCCCTTTGAAGTTATCTTATTGGATTGAGTCTTTAAGGATTTGAGAACACTTGATGTATGTCTTGCATGTGCGTATCTGTGGTGACAATGGGATGTCACGTGATCCACTTGATGTATGTTTTGGTGATCAACTTGCGAGTTCCACTCGTGAACTTATGCGTAGGGGTTGGCACACATTTTCGTCTTGACTCTCCGGTAGATACTTTGGGGCACTCTTTGAAGTACTTTGTGTTGGTTTGAATAGATGAATCTGAGATCGTGTGATGCATATCGTATAATCATACCCATGGATACTTGAGGTGACATTGGAGTATCTAGGTGACATTAGGGTTTTGGTTGATTTGTATCTTAAGGTGTTATTCTAGTACGAACTCTTGAATAGGTCAATGCAAAAGAATAACTTTGAGGTGGTTTCATACCCTACCATAATCTCTTCGTTTGTTTTCCGCTATTAGTGTCTTTGGAGTGACTCTTTGTTTCCTGTTGAGGGATAGTTATATGATCCAATTATGTTATTATTGTTGAGAGAACTTGCACTAGTGAAAGTATGAACCCTAGGCCTTGTTTCCTAGCATTGCAATACCGTTTACGCTCACTTTTATCATTAGTTACCTTGCTGTTTTTATATTTTCAGATTACAAAAACCTATATCTACCATCCATATTGCACTTGGATCACCATCTCTTCGACGAACTAGTGCACCTATACAATTTACCATTGTATTGGGTGTGTTGGGGACACAAGAGACTCTTTGTTATTTGGTTGCAGGGTTGCTTGAGAGAGACCATCTTCATCCTACGCCTACCACGGATTGATAAACCTTAGGTCATCCACTTGAGGGAAATTTGCTACTGTCCTACAAACCTCTACACTTGGAGGCCCAACAACATCTACAAGAAGAAGGTTGCGTAGTAGACATCAATTACCGAGAGGGCCCAGAGATACCTCCCCGATACTCGGAGTGACAAATCCTAATCTCGATCTATGCCAACCCAACAAACACCTTTGGAGATACCTGTAGAGCATCTTTATAATCACCTAGTTACATTGTGACATTTGATAGCACACAAGGTATTCCTCCGGTATCCGGGAGTTGCATAATCTCATAGTCGAAGGAATATGTATTTGACATGAAGAAAGCAATAGCAATAAAATTGAACAATCAATATGCTATGCTAACGGATGGGTCTTGTCCATCGCAACATTCTGCTAATGATGTGATCCTGTTCATCAAATGACAACACATGTCTATGGTTAGGAAACTTAACCATCTTTGATTGACGAGCTAGTCTAGTAGAGGCTTACTAGGGACACGGTGTTTTGTCTATGTATCCACACATGTATCAAGTTTCTGGTTAATACAATTCTAGCATGAATAATAAACATTTATCATGATATAAGGAAATATAAAATAAAAACTTTATTATTGCCTCTAGGGCATATTTCCTTCAGTCTCCCACTTGCACTAGAGTCAATAATCTAGTTCACATCGCCATGTGAATAACATCCATAGTTCACATCTTTATGTGATTAACACCCATAGTTCACATCGCCATGTGACCAACACCCAAAGGGTTTACTGGAGTCAATAATCTAGTTCACATCGTCATGTGATTAACAGCCAAAGAGTACTAAGGTGTGATCATGTTTTGCTTGTGAGAGAAGTTTAGTCAACGGGTGTCTCACCATTCAGATCCGTATGTATTTTGCAAATTTCTATGTCTACAATGCTCTGCACGGAGCTACTCTAGCTAATTGCTCCCACTTTCAATATGTATCTAGATTGAGACTCAAAGTCATCTGGATCGGTGTAAAAGCTTGCATCGACATAACCCTTTACGACGAACTCTTTGTCACCTCCATAACCGAGAAACATTTCCTTAGTCCTCTTTAGGCATCTAAGGATAATTTTACCGCTCTCCAGTGATCTACTCCTGGATCACTATTGTACCCCTTGCCAAACTCATGGCAAGGCATACAACAGGTCTGGTACACAACATGACATACTTTATAGAACCTATGACTGAGGCATAGGGAATGACTTTCATTGTCTCTATATATACTGCCGTGGTCGGGTTTTGAGTCTTACTCAAGTTCACACCTTGTAACACAGGCAAGAATCCTTTCTTTGACTGATCCATTTTGAACTGCTTCAAAATTTTACCAAGGTATGTGCTTTGTGAAAGTCCTGCCAAGCGTCTTGATCAATCTCTATAGATCTTAATGCCCAATATATAAGCAGCTTCACCGAGGTCTTTCATTGAAAAATTCTTATTCAAGTATCCTTTTATGCTATCCAGAAATTCTATATCATTCCCGATCAACAATATGTCATCGACATATAATATCAGAAATGCTACAGAGCTCCCACTCACTTTCTTGTAAATACAGGCTTCACCATAAGTCTGTATAAAACCATATGCTTTGATCACCTCATCAAAGTGTATATTCCAACTCCGAGATGCTTGCACCAGTCCATAGATAGACCGCTGGAGTTTGCACACTTTGTTAGCACCTTTAGGATCGACAAAACCTTCTCGTTGCATCACATACAACTCTTCTTTAAGAAATCCATTAAGGAATGCATTTTTGACATCCGTTTGCCTGATTTCATAAAATGTAGCAATTGCTAACATGATTCGGACAGACTTAAGCACTGCTACGAGTAAGAAAGTCTCATCATAATCAACACCTTGAACTTGTCCAAAAACTTTTACCACAAGTCGAGCTTTGTAGATAGTAACACTACCATCAGCGTCTGTCTAACTCTTGAAGATCCATTTATTCTCACTGGCTTGCCGATCATTGGGCAAGTCCACCAAAGTCCACATTTTGTTCTCATACATGGATCCTATCTCAGATTTCATGGCCTCAAGCCATTTATTGGAATCTGGGCTCATCATCGCTTCCTCATAGTTCGTAGGTTCGTCATGGACTAGTAACATGACTTCCATAACAGGATTACCATACCACTCTAGTGTGGAACATGCTCTGTTCAACTTACGAGGTTTGGTAGTAACTTGATCTGAAGTTTCATGATTATTATCATTAGCTTCCTCTCTAGTTGGTGTAGGCATCACGAGAACGGTTTTCTGTGATGAGCTACTATCCAATTCGAGCGAAGGTACAATTACCTCATCAAGTTCTACTTTCCTCCCACTCACTTCTTTCAAGATAAACTCCTTCTCTAGAAAGGATCCATTCTTAGCAACAAAGATCTTGCCTTCGCATCTACGATAGAAAGTGTAACAAACAATTTCTTTTGGGTATCCTATGAAGACACATTTCTCCAATTTGGGTTCGAGCTTATCAGGCTAAAGCTTTTTCACATAAGCATCGCAACCCCAAACTTTAAGAAACGACAGCTTAGGTTTCTTGCCAAACAATAGTTCATACGGTGCCGTCTCAACGGATTTAGACGGTGCCCTATTTAACGTGAATGCAACTGTCTCTAATGCATAACCCCAAAACAATAGTGGTAAATCGGTAAGAGACATCATAGATCGCGCACCATATCTAATAAAGTACAGTTACGATGTTCGGACACACCATTACGCTGTGGTGTTCCAGGTGGCATGAGTTCTGAAACTATTCCACATTGTTTTAAATGAAGGCCAAACTCCTAACTCAAATATTCGCCTCTGCAATCATATCGTAGAAACTTTATTCTCTTGTTACGATGATTCTCCACATCACTCTGAAATTCTTTGAACTTTTCAAATGTTTCAGAGTTATGTTTCATTAAGTAGATATACCCATATCTAATCTAATCATCTGTGAAGGTTAGAAAAAAATGCTACCCACCGCGAGCCTCAACACTCATCGGACCGCATACACTAGTATGTATTATTTCCAATAAGTCAGTGGCTCGCTTCATTGTTCCGGAGAACGGAGTCTTAGTCATCTTGCCCATGATGCATGGTTCGCAAGCACCAAATGATTCATAATCAAGTAATTCCAAAAGTCCATCCGCATGGAGTTTCTTCATGCGCTTTACATCAATATGACCTAAACGACGGTGCCACTAATATGTTGCACTATCATTATCAAGTTTGCATCTTTTCGCATCAATATTATGAATATGTGTATCACCACGATCGAGATTCAACAAAAATAGACCACTCTTCAAGGGTGCATGACCATAAAAGATATTACTCATATAAATAGAACAACCATTATTCTCTGATTTAAATGAATAACCGTCTCGCATCAAACAAGATCTAGATATAATGTTCATGCTCAACGCTGGCACCAAATAACAATTATTCAGGTCTAAACTTAATCCCGAAGGTAGATGTAGAGGTAGCATGTGATAACCCACAAGTATAGGGGACCGCAACAGTTTTCGAGGGTAGAGTATTCAACCCAAATTTGTAGATTCGACACAAGGGGAGCCAAAGAATATTTGAAGGTATTAGCAGCTGAGTTGTCAATTCAATCACACTTGGAGATTAATTATCTGCAGCAAAGTGATCAGTAGCATAGTAATATGATAGTTTTGATAGTAGTGACAGCAGATAGCAGTATTTTTGTAGCAAGTGTAATAGTGATGATAGCAATAGTAACGCAGCAAGATCAATATAAATAAATTCGCAGGCATTGGATCGGTGACTTGTTGGATGATATTCATCATGTGACAGTTATAACCTAGGGCGATACAGCACTAGCTCCAGTTCATCGATATAATGTAGGCATGTATTCCGTAAATAGTCATACTTGCTTTATTAAAAGAACTTGCATGACATCTTTTGTCCTACCCTCCCATGGCAGCGGGGTCCATATTGCAAACTAAGGGATATTAAGGCCTCCTTTTAATAGAGAACCGGAACAAAGCATTAACACATAATGAATACATGAACTCCTCAAACTATGGTCATCACCGAGAGTGGGCCCGGTTGTTGTCACTCCGGGGTTGTCGGATCATAACACGTAGTAGGTGACTATAACTTGCAAGATCGGATCTAAAACATGGATATAATGATGAATTCATAAACGGTTCAGATCTGAGTTCATGGCACCCGGGCCCAAAGTGACAAGCATTAAGCATAGCAAAGTCATAGCAACATCAATCTAGGAACATAGTGGATACTAGGGATCAAGCCCTAACAAAACTAACTTGATTACATGATGAATCTCATCCAACTCCTCACCGACCAGTGAGCCTACGAAGGAATTACTCACTCCCGATGGGGAGCATCACAGAATTGGCAATGGAGAATGGTTGGTGATGACGAAGAACGAAGATCCCCCTCTCCGGAGCCCCAAACGGACTCCAGATCTGCCCTCCCGAGGAAGAACAGGGCTTGGCGGCGGCTCCATCTCGTGGATCGCAATCATTCTTTCTCCCTGATTTTTTTCTGGAATAATGTGATTTTGTAGTATCAGGGGGGTCGTCGGCGGGGCCACCAGGTGGGTAAAACCCACCTGGGCGCGCCAGGAGAGGGCGCGCGCCCTGGTGGTTGTGCCCACCCAGGGGCCCCTCTCTGGTGGGTCTTGGCTCCAAGAATTCTCATTATTGATATAAAAAATTCTCGCAAAGTTTCGTTCCATTCTGAGAACTTTCATTTCTGCACAAAAACAACACCATGGTAGTTTTGCTAAAAACAGCGTCAGTCCGGGGTTAGTTTCATCCAAATCATGCAAATTAGCGTCCAAAACAAGAGGAAAAGTGTGAGAAAAAGTGGATAGGTTGGAGACGTATCAGCGTGCCGACGGCGATCACATCGACTTTGGAACCACTTCCGACGCGCATCGTCACCTCGTCCTTAGCCAATCTTTGTTTAATCCGTAGCCCCTATTTCGAGTTGCAAATATGGGCAACATAACCAGTATCAAATACCCAGGTGCTACAACGAGCATTAGTAAGGTAGATGGGATAATTAATTTGGTGCCCTTAGTTGTGTCCCACTCGGCAGGTTTACCCCTAGTTTCCGAAAACACTTGTTCCTGCCCAAACTACTTTGCTCCTCTTATGCTTTTGCCCTTTGACTGTTTGACCATCACTTTGAAAACTTCATAAAATTCATACTAATTCAAAAAACTTCAAATAAGATATCAAAATGTTCAGAAAAGCATCACCTATATGTGCATGTCATTTGCATTCATGAACAAAGTGTTGGCCAGTCCCCATCTCAGTTTTAGCTCATAGGATCTTAGCATGAACAATAAAATCTAAAAAAATAAAATTCTAAAAAAAATTGGTGGCAAACTTTGACCAATGTATTGAGTGCTTCCCAAGTTCCATAAGGGAATGGCATTCGTGGAAGTCATGGTAAAAAATTTAAATTTTGGAGCATTGATTTTTGTTTTTTTTGCCACGACTTCCACGAATATCATTCCCTTATGAAACTTGGCAAGCTCTCAAAACATTGGTCAAAGTTTGCCACCAATTTTTTTAGAATTTTTAGATTTTACTGTTCATGCTAAGATCATATGAGCTAAAACTGAGATGGGGACTGGCCAACACTTTTTTCATGAATGCAAATGACATGCACATATAGGTGATGCTTTTCTGAACATTTTGATATCTTATTTGAATTTTTATGAGTTGGTATGAATTTTTTATGAACTTTTCAAAGTGATGGTCAAATGGTCAAAGGGCAAAAGCATAAGAGGAGCAAAGTGGTTTGGGAAGGAATAAGTGTTTTCAAAAACTAGGGGTAAACCTGCCGAGTGTAACCCAACTAGGGGCATAAAATCAATTATCCCCATCAATAACATGTATATCAAATATACCTTTGTCCACTTTGCCATCCTTGTTATCCGCCAAATACTTTGGGCAGTTCCGCTTCCAATGACTAGTCCCTTTGTAGTAGAAGCACTCAGTTTCAGGCTTGGGTCCAGACTTGGGCTTCTTCCCGGGAGTGACAACTTGCTTGCCATTCTTCTTGAAGTTCCCCTTCTTTCCTTGCCCATTTCTTGAAACTAGTGGTCTTGTTAACCATCAACACTTGATGCTCTTTCTTGATTTCTACCTCCGCAGCTTTGAGCATAGCGAAGAGCTCGGGAATTGTCTATCCATCCCTTGCATATTATAGTTCATCACGAAGCCTTTGTAGCTTGGTGGCAGTGATTGAAGAACCCTGTAAATAACACTATCATCTAGAAGATTAACTCCTAGTTGAGTCAAGTGGTTATGATACCCAGACATTCTGAGTATGTGTTCACTAACAAAACTGTTCTCCTCCATCTTGCATCTATAGAACTTGTTGGAGACTTCATATCTCTCAAATCGGGCATTTGCTTGAAATATTAACTTCAACTCCTGGAGCATCTCATATGGTCCATGACGTTCAAAGCATCTTTGAAGTCCTGATTCTAAACCATAGAGCATGTCACACTGAACTATAGAGTAGTCATCAGACCATGTCTGCCAGACGTTCAAAGCGTCTACATTAGCGGGAGGGGGCTTGTCACCTAGCATGCATCAAGGACATAATTCTTCTGTGTAGCAATGAGGGCAATCCTCAAGTTACGAGCCCAGTCCGTGTAGTTGCTACCATCATCTTTCAACTTAGCTTTCTCTAGGAACGCACTAAAATTCAAGGGAACAGTAGCACGGGCCATTGATCTACAACATAGATATGCAAAAAGTATCAGGACTAAGTTCATGATAAATTAAGTTCAATTAATCATATTACTTAAGAACTCCCACTTAGATAGACATCCCTCAAGTCATCTAAATGATCACATGATCCATATCAACTAAACATGTCCGATCATCACGTGAGATGCAGTAGTTTTCAATGGTGAACATCTCTATGTTGATCATATCTACTACATGATTCACGTTCGACCTTTCGGTCTCCAGTGTTCCGAGGCCATGTCTGTACATGCTAGGCTCGTCAAGTTTAACCCGAGTATTCCGCATGTGCAAAACTGTCTTGCACCCACTGTATGTGAACGTAGAGCCTATCACACCCGATCATCACATGTTGTCTCGGCACGTCAAACTGTCCCAACGGTGCATACTCAGGGAGAACACTTATACCTTGAAATTTTTAGTGAGGGATTATCTTATAATGCTACCGTTGTACTAAGCAAAATAAGATGCATAAAAAATAAACATCACATGCAATCAAAATATGTGACACGATATGGCCATCCATAATCTTGTGCCTTTGATCTCCATCCCCAAAGCATCGTCATGATCTCCATCGTCACCGGCTTGACACCTTGACCTCCATCGTAGCATCGTGGTCGTCTCACCAACTATTGCTTCTACAACTATCGCTAACGCATAGTGATAAAGTAAAGCAATTACATGTTGGGGAACGTAGTAATTTCAAAAAAATTCCTACGCACACGCAAGATCATGGTGATGCATAGCAATAAGAGGGGAGAGTGTTGTTCACGTACCCTTGTAGACCGAAAGCAGAAGCGTTATAACAACGTCGTTGATGTAGTCGTACGTCTTCACGACCCGACCAATCAAGCACCGAAACTACGGCACCTCCGAGTTCTAGCACACGTTCAGCTCGATGACGATCCCCGGACTCCGATCCAGCAAAGTGTCGGGGATGAGTTCCGTCAGCACGATGGCGTGGTGACGATCTTGATGTTCTACCATCGCAGGGCTTTGCCTAAGCACCGCTACGATATGACCGAGGTGGAATATGGTGGAAGGGGGCACCTCACACGGCTAAGGAACGATCACGAAGATCAACTTGTGTGTCATGGGGTGCCCCCTTGCCCCCGTATATAAAGGAGGGAGGGGGAGGTGCGGCCGGCCCCTAGGGGTGCGCCTGGAGGAGTCCTACTCCCACAGGGAGTAGGACTCCCCCCTCTTGCCTTGTTGGAGAAGGAAAGGGGAAGGGGAAAAGAGGAAAGGGGGGCGCCGCCCCCCCTTCCTTGTCCTATTCGGACTAGTGGGGAGGGGCGCGCGGCCTTCCCTGGCTGGCCCTCCTCTTCTCCCTTAGGGCCCATGTAGGCCCATTAACCCCCGGGGGGTTCCGGTAACCCCCCGGTACTCCGGTAAAATCCTGATTTCACCCAGAACGATTCCGATATCCAAATATAGTCTTTCAATATATCAATATTTATGTCTCAACCATTTAGAGACTCCTCGTCATGTCCGTGATCACATCTGGGACTCCGAACAACCTTTGGTACATCAAAACATATAAACTCATAATGAAACTGTCATCGTAACGTTAAGCGTGCGGACCCTACGGGTTCGAGAACAATGTAGACATGACCGAGACACGTCTCCGGTCAATAACCAATAGCGGAACCTGGATGCTCATATTGGCTCCCACATATTCTACGAAGATCTTTATCGGTCAGACTGCATAACAAAATACATTGTTCCCTTTGTCATCGGTATGTTACTTGCCCGAGATTCGATCGTCGATATCTCCATACCTAGTTCAATCTCGTTACCGTCAAGTCTCTTTACCCATTCCGTAATACATCATCTCACAACTAACTCATTAGTTGCAATGCTTGCAAGGCTTATGTGATGTGCATTACCGAGAGGGCCCAGAGATACCTCTCTGACAATCGGAGTGACAAATCCTAATCTCGAAATACGCCAACCCAACATGTACCTTCGGAGACACCTGGAAAGCTCCTTTATAATCACCCAGTTACGTTGTGATGTTTGGTAGCACACAAAGTGTTCCTCCGGCAAACGGGAGTTGCATAATCTCATAGTCATAGGAACATGTATAAGTCATGAAGAAAGCAATAGCAACATACTAAACGATCGGGTGCTAAGCTAATGGAATGGGTCACGTCAATCACATCATTCTCCTAATGATGTGATCACGTTAATCAAATGACAACACATGTCTATAGTTAGGAAACACAACCATCTTTGATCAACGAGCTAGTCAAGTAGAGGCATACTAGTGACACTCTGTTTGTCTATGTATTAACACAAGTATTATGTTTCCGGTTAATACAATTCTAGCATGAATAATAAACATTTATCATGATATAAGGAAATAAATAATAACTTTATTATTGCCTCTAGGGCATATTTCCTTCAGTCTCCCACTTGCACTAGAGTTAATAATCTAGATTATACAGTAATGATTCTAACTCCCATGGTGTTGATCATGTTTTGCTCGTGGAAGAGGCTTAGTCAACGGGTCTGCAACATTCAGATCCATATGTATTTTGCAAATCTCTATGTCTCCCACCTGGACTAGATCCCGGATGGAATTGAAGCGTCTCTTGATGTGCTTGGTTCTCTTGTGAAATCTGGATTCCTTCGCCAAGGCAATTGCACCAGTATTGTCACAAAAGATTTTGATTGGATCCGATGCACTAGGTATGACACCTAGATCGGATATGAACTCCTTCATCCAGACTCCTTCGTTTGCTGCTTCCGAAGCAGCTATGTACTCCGCTTCACATGTAGATCCCGCCACGACGCTTTGTTTAGAACTGCACCAACTGACAGCTCCACCGTTTAATGTAAACACGTATTCGGTTTGCGATTTAGAATCGTCCGGATCAGTGTCAAAGCTTGCATCAACGTAACCATTTACGATGAGCTCTTTGTCACGTCCATATACGAGAAACATATCCTTAGTCCTTTTTAGGTACTTCAGGATGTTCTTGACCGCTGTCCAGTGATCCACCTCTGAATTACTTTGGTACTTCCCAGCTAGACTTATAGCAAGGCACACATCGGGTCTGGTACACAACATTGCATACATGATAGAGCCTATGGCTGAAGCATAGGGAACATCTTTCATTTTCTCTCTATCTTCTGGAGTGACATGCAAGAATCCTTTCTTCGCCTGATCCATTTTGAACTTCTTCAAAACTTTGTCAAGATATGTGCTTTGTGAAAGTCCAATTAAGCGTCTTGATCTATCTCTATAGATCTTAATGCCCAATATGTAAGCAGCTTCACCGAGGTCTTTCATTGAAAAACTCTTATTCAAGTATCCCTTTATGCTATCCAGAAATTCTATATCATTTCCGATCAGTAATATATCATCCACATATAATACCAGAAATGCTACGGAGCTCCCACTCACTTTCTTGTAAATACAGGTTTCTCCAAAAGTCTGTATAAAACCAAATGCTTTGATCACACTATCAAAGCGTTTATTCCAACTCCAAGAGGCTTGCACCAGCCCATAAATGGATCGTTGGAGCCTGCACACTTTGTTAGCTCCCTTTGGATCGATAAAACCTTCCGGTTGCATCATATACAACTCTTCTTCCAGAAATCCATTCAGGAATGCAGTTTTGACATCCATCTGCCAAATTTCATAATCATAAAATGCGGCAATTGCTAACATGATTCGGACAGACTTAAGCATCGCTACGGTTGAGAAGGTCTCATCGTAGTCAGTCCCTTGAACTTGTCGAAAACCTTTTGCGACAAGTCGAGCTTCGTAGACAGTAACATTACCGTCAGCGTCAGTCTTCTTCTTAAAAATCCATTTATTCTCAATTGCTTGCCGATCATCGGGCAAGTCAACCAAAGTCCACACTTTGTTCTCATACATGGATCCCATCTCAGATTCATGGCTTCAAGCCATTTCGCGGAATCTGGGCTCACCATCGCTTCTTCATAGCTTGTAGGTTCATCATGATCTAGTAGCATGACTTCCAGAACAGGATTATCGTACCACTCTGGTGCGGATCTTACTCTGGTTGACCTATGAGGTTCAGTAACAACTTGATCTGAAGTTTCATGATCATCATCATTAATTTCCTCACTAATTGGTGTAGGTGTCACAGAAACCGGTTTCTGTGATGAACTACTTTCCAACAAGGGAGCAGGTACAATTACCTCATCAAGTTCTACTTTCCTCCCACTTACTTCTTTTGAGAGAAACTCCTTCTCTAAAAAGTTTCCGAATTTAGCAACAAAAATCTTGCCTTCGGATCTGTGATAGAAGGTGTATCCAATAGTCTCCTTTGGATATCCTATGAAGACACATTTCTCCGATTTGGGTTCGAGCTTATCAGGTTGAAGCTTTTTCACATAAGCATCGCATCCCCAAACTTTCAAAAATGACAACTTTGGTTTCTTGCCAAACCACAGTTCATAAGGCGTCGTCTCAACGGATTTCGATGGTGCCCTATTTAACGTGAATGCGGCCGTCTCTAAAGCATAACCCCAAAATGATAGCGGTAAATCAGTAAGAGACATCATAGATCGCACCATATCTAGTAAAGTACGATTACGATGTTCGGACACACCATTGCGTTGTGGTGTTCCGGGTGGCGTGAGTTGCGAAACTATTCCGCATTGTTTCAAATGTACACCAAACTCATAGCTCAAATATTCTCCTCCACGATCAGATCGTAGAAATTTTATTTTCTTGTTACGATGATTTTCAACTTCACTCTGAAATTCTTTGAACTTTTCAAATGTTTCAGACTTATGTTTCATTAAGTAGATATACCCATATCTGCTTAAGTCATCTATGAAGGTGAGAAAATAACGATATCCGCCACGAGCCTCAACATTCATCGGACCACATACATCTGTATGTATGATTTCCAACAAATCTGTTGCTCTCTCCATAGTACCGGAGAACGGCGTTTTAGTCATCTTGCCCATGAGGCACGGTTCGCAAGTACCAAGTGATTCATAATCAAGTGGTTCCAAAAGCCCATCAGTATGGAGTTTCTTCATGCGCTTTACACCGATATGACCTAAATGGCAGTGCCACAAATAAGTTGCACTATCATTATCAACTCTTCATCTTTTGGCTTCAACATTATGAATATGTGTATCACTACTATCGAGATTCAACAAAAATAGACCATTCTTCAAGGGTGCATGACCATAAAAGATATTACTCATATAAATAGAACAACCATTATTCTCTGATTTAAATGAATAACCATCTCGCATCAAACAAGATCCAGATATAATGTTCATGCTCAACGCTGGCACCAACTAGCCCCGAAAACCGGGTGGTGGAATCAACTAGCCCCGAAAAGGATGGCTCCCCTCCCACCCACCCACCCCTCCCACCTCCGGCCTAGGTTTTCCGGTGATCTCCTCTTCTAGCCAGTGATTTTGGTTTCTGATCCGCCCATCTACTCCAGCGGCATCTGATCTACACATCTATACCCATTTCATATGGGTCCTTCTGGTGGATCGATGTTGGATCTGGATTTCTCGGTGGGCGCCATCTTTGCGGACAAGGTCTTCAAGCATTGTGGGAGATCTATTCATTCCACGGATGACACGGGCCATTTCATTATGGTCGTGTCTTTCAGCAGACATATATTCCATCTTAATGATGATTATGTGGCGGCTGCTTTGGAATCAGTGATTGGGGGTTCGGCAATTGAATTCTTGGTTCATCTCATCTGAGACAAGGTATTCTCCTTTTTTCTCTCATGCAAGCAAGTTTGCCTATGCATTCTCCAGTTGAGATCGTTTGCGTGTCCACAATTCAAATGCTATTTTCATCGTTGGGGGAATGGTGGCCCTAATTGGACTCGTGAATTTAAGATATGGAAAAAGGAGTGTGACGCTGAGTGGATTATTGTGAGTCCCTCTAAGAAGCATGCCACTTTGGGGTTGCTAGCTATGCATAAACCACCGGCTAAATCTTCTTTAAAATCGAGCTTGTCAATCAGGAAGAATCTTTCTTTTGCCACGTTTCAGCAGTATTCTGCTTGCAAGGGATATATGTACCCTGCCTCCCAGCCTCTGGTGGATGTGATCTCTGAGGCCGGCTACGTTGTGAACCCCCAAGAGAAAGTCATCTTGCCTCCGCCGCCGGTGACCAACCTCCAGTGGACGGTGGCGATGTCGTCCATCTCTTTCGGGACGATCAACGTCCCTGCCACGAACACTGCCATCATATCCTGATCTGCTCCTGCCTAGTTAACTCAAATTGAGCATGTTCCACAAGACCCAGCTCCACGTGACCAGATTGCATCGGATTCAGCCCAACATGGCTGCATGGCCCAGCATGGGTCCCCAGTCCAACATGGTTCAATAGCCCACAATGGCTCTACAGCTCTGGGTGGGGATGTCACGGCCCAATCTGTTACGGCCCAGCCGTCGCAGGATATTTTAGATTTTTCTGTTGCCACAGTTGGATTATCTGCTCAGGCTGTTATGGATGACCAACCACCGGATCTTTCAGATGGCGCTGCTCAACTTAATGATCTCATTGATGATATTGTTTTCAAGGTTTGGAAATGCCATAATTGTTTATCTATGCTGCATTACTCCAATTCGTGCACCAGTCCTATTCGCTACCGCAGATGCTTTCGGCTGGGCCACCGAGCCAAATGATGCTCCGACGCTGCGAATTCCCCAACTTACAAGTGGGTCCCGCGGGTCAATCCTACTTCCCCGGGCCGGTCAGCTGAGATTTTCTCGCCCGACGCCTCGGTTTCCCATGCAGCCAGCCAAGTTGGGTCTTTGCCCAGTCCCATCGAGCCTGCAACACCATCACTTCCGCCATTGCCTGCCGAGCCACCGCCCATCACACCAGCGCCACCAACCTCGCCAACATTGCCCATCCTAGCCGCGCCACTTTCCGCCACGGCTCCTACGCTGTCATCAGCCTCTCATCGGAATCCAGCAATGGCGACCTTCGCCCTTGACCCCGTGCCTTTTGTCCCGCCGGGCTTCGAAATCATCGACGGTGGACCACGGCGGCTTCCGCGAACCTTCTACTCTCCGGCAGTGGCTCCTGACCGTCAGCATGAGGAGTACGCCGTTGCCATCGTCGAGCCCGCACCTCTGCCTGAAGAAACTGCTATCTTCAGAAATATGGTCAGTGATTTCATTGTCAACAATCTTGGTCGCGCTGTTCTTGATGCTCAGCCTTGGATCCAAGGAGTTGGTATTTTCCACTTTCGTAGTGCGGTCGCTAGGCAGGCGCTGGTAGATCATCCTCCATTTCAGCTGGACATTGATCACTTTGTTAGATTTGTGCCACATGATGAGGGTATCAACTTCAGAGCTATTCAGGGTTTTTGTAGGGGTTGGGTTATGATAGTTGGAATACCCCTGGACTATAGGCGAACACAGTATATTGCAGATGCAATCAGTACCTTTGGCCGCTTCCACCACTAGCACCAGGATGATCCGCTGCTCGTGCGTACATTGGCATATGTTTCTTTTCCGGCAACCACTCTTGTGCCGTGTGATATGGTTTATCGTGAGTTTGCGGATTTTGGTGGTTCACGCATTTCTTGGTCTGCTCCTATCTACATTTTCTCTGTGGATTTTGCTGATATAATGCCACCTGATGAGGATCCGATGCCCTTCGACGGCAATCCTCACCCACTCCCTGGACATTTGTAGTTTAATAACCACAATTGGGTTATGCCTGAGTTTCCTGAAATTGGTTGAGACGAGCTGCCTCCTCCAGCGCAGGAGAATGGTCCAAATTTCTAGGAGGCTCCTCAGGATGATCTGAATATCCAGTAGGAGATTGTGGAACAAAACCAAGTTAATGTGAACCAGTCACAGGAATCTATCATCCTACAGGTTTCGGATGACTCTGTTAATGCTTAGCCAGCTGAAGACTTAGCGATCTTGCAGCAACCAGCAGTCCAGCTACAGCCTCCTCTTCATGTTGGCAGAGTTCTTACTGTTTTTGGCCCTGTCTTGCCACCTGTGATGCAATGGGAGAGAGCATTCTAGAAGTTGATGCCGACTATTTTCTCTGCTGACATCCCAAAATGTGTGTTTAGGATTGATTTTGGTAATCTTCTACTGTCTAAGAACTCTTGGGATTTTTGTTTTAAGGGGGCAGATGTTAATCTCTCTTGGCAACCTGTGACAGAGCCCACACCCTGCATTCCACACCAGGTTTCTCCAGTTAAGAGGCCAGTTCGTACGGCACTCTGCTTTGAGGATGTCTCTGAACCTGTCAGGGAGTCATTTGAGTTCTCTGCTTTACCTGAGGTGGCTGCCAAGCGTAGCCGGAAACCTAGAGCTATTAAGGTCTTGGTTGATACAGAGGTGCGCCGCAGCACACGACTAAGTGCGTTACACGATGGCTATCATATATCTCCAAGCAGAGCTTCCCAACAGGCCAAAACTCAGAGCTCTTTCAAGAGGCGCCGAACCAGATCATCTCAGCCGGAGGAGAATCAGCCAGTGCCTCGACCAACACCTGTTTCTGAACTTCAGCGTATTGGGGCACGTTTGCGCATTGCTCCCGAGAAGATCTCCAAGGAAAGCTTGAGGCCGATCCTTCTACCTCCACCAGCAGCAAGGGTTCTGATGATTAGTTGCACCGGACGGCTTTATGGTCCATGGCGTACCAAATTAAACGTCATTTATCTGCTCTTATGTTTTCTGTTGGGGGTCTATCCAAACTGCTTAGTTCGTCAGTGTAGGTCATTACATGATCTACTTTTGTTGCTTTCTGTTATGGTTTGTAATGAATCAGTCCGGGTTTAGAGACTGGAAGGTATTATGTTGGAACGTGCGTGGCCTTAATTCTGAAGCGCGTCAGTTAGCGGTTAAAGAAAAGATTGATGAAAGTGGTTGTTTGGTCGTTTGTTTGCAAGAAACGAGATGCATGCATATTGATCATAGGTTTATTAGGAAATTCTGTCCTCGCCGCTTTGATAATTTCTCCTATGTACCTTCGGTAGGGGCCTCGGCTGGTATGATCATCATTTGGAATTCTTCTTTCTTTGAAGGGAAATTAATTGAGGCAAGACACTATGGGATAATTATGGAATTCCATTCTAAACATACTTCTGAAGTTTGGAACCTAGTGTCAGTATATGGTCTGTGCCAGGGTCCGGCCAGGGATGATTTTGTTCAATGGTTATATAACCTAAATATCAACTCTGATGATAATTGGCTGCTTTTAGGGGACTTCAATTTTATGCGATCGTTGGAAAATCGAAACCCACCCGGGGGTAATGTTAACGATATCTTTCTGTTTAATGAAGCAATTGACCATCTGGGCCGCGTTGAGTTACCAATTAAAGGACGGCAATTTACCTGGTCGAATATGCAAACCGAACCTTTACTTGAACAGATAGATTGGTTCTTTACTTCAGTTGCATGGACCGCGGACCATCTAAACACGCTGGTATTACCCCTTGCACGCACGACTTCGGATCATGTCCCGTGTGTGGTCTCAATTGCAACTACTATCCCAAAGGCTAATATCTTCCGTTTTGAGAACTATTGGATTGACTTGCCTGGCTTTTATGACTGTGTGTCTCAGGTTTGGAATAAATTAGTGGATAGACCCTCGGCCGCCCTAACCATTTCCTCTAAATTCAAGCCTCTACGGTATGCACTCAAGAAATGGCATATGAATTTGTCCACAATTAAAGCGCTCATTTCTGATTGCAACAAAGTAATTCTCTTCTTCGATGGTTTGGAAGAGATTAGACCTTTGTCAAGGCCGGAGTTTAATTTCAGGCGAATTGTGAAATTGCATCTGGAGGATATTTTGCACTGGCAATTCGTATATTGGAAGCAGCGTTGTACTATACGCAGCATTAAAGTTGGTGAGGAAAATTCGAAGTTTTTCCATGCAATGGCCACGGAGAGGTATAGGCGAAACACAATTTCCTCAATTAAGAATGCTGATGGTGAAGTTGTATCGGATCATCAACAACTTGCGGGCATGTTTTGGTCTGATTTTAATCAACAAATGGGCAATGCAAAAGGAATTCGCATGGGTTTTGACTTGGACACATTAGTTCCGAGAGTTGATGGCCTTGAGGATCTGTCCCAGCCTTTTACTGATTCCGAGGTTGATGCGGTCAATAAACACATGCCGCCGGATCGGGCCCCTGGTCCCGATGGTTTCTCTGGTCTATTCTTAAAGAGGTGCTGGCCAATCCTAAAAGAGGATTTCATGCAACTGGTGAAGGAGTTTTATGAGGGAAGGTGCAGCCTGGAATGTCTTAATACTTCCTTAATTACTCTTATACCGAAAAAGTTGAGCCCTGAAGTGGTTGGAGATTTTCGGCCAATCTCCCTGACCAACACGTGCTTGAAATTTTTAACCAAGCTGCTCGCTAATCGACTCCAAAAGGTGATCCTAAGGTGCATCCACCGTAATCAGTATGGTTTTCTTCGATCTCGTTCGATCCAGGATTGCCTAGCATGGTGTTTTGAATATATACACCAATGTAAGGCCTCGAAGCGGCCCATTGTCCTCTTAAAGCTGGATTTCACTAAAGCATTCGACACAATTGAACATGACCTAATCCTCAGAATTCTGTAATGCAAGGGTTTTGATTCCTGATGGACTGGTTGGATCAACACTATCTTGTCTACTAGATCTTCTTCTGTGCTTCTCAACGGTGTTCCTGGGAAACACTTTGTCTGCAGAACGGGCGTGCGTCAGGGGGATCCTCTCTCACCGTTGCTTTTTGTGATTGCGGTGGATTTATTACAATCTGTTGTTAATGAGATGTGCTCCAGGAATATTCTATCTCTGCCAATCCCAACCAACTCCAATGATTATCCGATAGTTCAATATGCCGACGACACTTCAATTGGTCTGCCTGCGATCGATGAGCAACTCATCGCCTTCAAGGAAATGCTGGTTACATTTGCTGAGTCCACTGGTCTGCGGGTTAACTTCAGTAAGTCCTCTCTCATTCCTATAAACATGTCTGATGAGGATGGTGCTAGAGTGGCCGCTCTGCTTGGATGTGATGTTGGGACGATGCCTTTCACGTACCTAGGTCTGGCAATGGGAACTTCTAGGCCTACAATCTATGACCTGCTTCCTCTGGTCGATCGAGTTGAGCGTCGTTTATCTGCCTCATCATGATTACTTAACCGAGGGAGCCGACTACAGCTTCTTCAGTCCATGTTGTGCTCCATGCCAATTTATTTTTTGTGCACACTATCTCTCCCAAAGGGCATTTTGCAGTAGTTAGAATGAATCATGAGACAATGTCTGTGGAGAGGCAAGACGGATAATCCACGTCTGTCACTCGCTGCTTGGGATTTAGTCTGTCGCCCTAAGAATTCGGGGGGTTTGGGTGTTCTTAATTTGGCCATCCAAAATGAGGTTCTTCTACTAAAGCATCTATTCAAGTTCTTCAATAAAGTAGACATGCCTTGGGTATCTATAATTTGGGACACTTATTACGCAGCATCACCACCACAAAGCACGCAAAGCTGTGGTTCATTTTGGTGGTGTGATATCATGTGTTTATTTCCCAAGTTCTGCAAGCTTGCTGTTCCACAAGTTCTTGCTGGTGACACGGTGCTTTTTTGGCTTGACCGTTGGCAGCTGGGAAATCGTGTTGTTCTCTTGCAGGATCATTTCCCGAGGCTACATTCATTTGTTGTGGATGATGCAATCACAGTGAAGGACTTTATGGAGCAGCCCGATCTTTTGGATCATTTCCATTTGCCTCTTTCGCAGGAGGCCTTTTCTGAACTCACACAATTACAGGACCTACTGCCATTGATCAATCTGCATGGTG
Organism: Aegilops umbellulata; assembly: GCA_032464435.1. Classification (NCBI taxonomy): domain Eukaryota; kingdom Viridiplantae; phylum Streptophyta; class Magnoliopsida; order Poales; family Poaceae; genus Aegilops; species Aegilops umbellulata. The sequence goes on along the minus strand of CP136057.1, from coordinate 109,430,480 downwards.
AGAGCAAGGATATTTGGAAGTGGCCATCAAAGTCTGGAGTCTTTCTGTCAAAGATATATTATGACTCTTGCTTCTCACACCTAGTGGTTGATCCAATTCTACGGTGGATTTGGAAGTGTGCATGCACGTTAAAGGTAAAAGTTTTCGGTTGGCTTCTGTTGATGGATCGCCTAAATACTAGGGATATGATGCAACGTCGACATTGGATCATCCAGGATAACACATGTGTGCTATGCAACCTTGCACAACATGAGGATCGGGCTCATCTTTTCTTTGCTTGCAACTTTAGCCAAAGGGTTTGGAACTAACTTGGAATTTCTTGGACGGTTCAACCGAACCAAACCACATATGAAATGGCACAAGCAGTTAGGAAAGATTTTGGTCTCCCTTTTTTCTCTGAGGTTGTATTCATTGCTACCTGGAATATTTGGATCCAACGGAATGGGAAGATTTTCAGAAGTGAGCAGCCATCATTTGGAGCTTGGAGAAGAAATTTTATTCATGACATCTCTCTTCTATCTCATAGGATTAAATGTAAATATAGAGATAGCCTTCTGTCTCGGATAGCTAACCTTTCTTAGCTTTCTTGTAAGTATCCTTTCTTTCATCTGTAAATTCTTAAATTTGTAAATTTTCCTCTTTTATTTTTAATAAAGACCTGTGAGGTTGTTGCCTTGCAGTACATAGTCAAAAAAACGCTGGCACCAAATAACAATTATTTAGGTCTAAAACTAATCCCGAAGGTAGATGTAGAGGTAGCGTGCCGACCGCGATCACATCGACTTTGGAACCATTTCCTACGCGCATCGTCACCTCGTCCTTTGCCAATCATCACTTAATCTGTAGTCCCTGTTAAGAGTTGCAAATATTAGAAACAGAACCAGTATCAAATACCCAGGTGCTACTGCGAGCATTAGTAAGGTACACATCAATAACATGTATATCACATATACCTTTGTTCACCTTGCCATCCTTCTTATCTGCCAAATACTTGGGGCAGTTCCGCTTCCAGTGACCAGTCTGCTTGCAGTAGAAGCACTCAGTTTCAGGCTTAGGTCTAGACTTGGGTTTCTTCTCCTGAGCAGCAACTTGCTTGTTGTTCTTCTTGAAGTTCCCCTTCTTCTTTACCTTGCCCTTTTTTTTAAACTAGTGGTCTTGTTAACCATCAAAACTTGATGCTCCTTCTTGATTTCTACCTCCGCACCTTTAAGCATCGCGAAGAGCTCGGGAATAGTCTTTTCCATCCCTTGCATATTATATTTCATCACAAAGCTCTTGTAGGTTGGTGGCAGTGATTGGAGAATTCTGTCAATGACGCTATCATCCGGAAGATTAACTCCCAGCTGAATCAAGTGATTATTATACCCGGACATTTTGAGTATATGCTCACTGACAGAACTATTCTCCTCCATCTTGCAGCTGTAGAATTTATTGGAGACTTCATATCTCTCAATCCGGGCATTTGCTTGAAATATTAACTTCAACTCCTGGAACATCTCATATGCTCCATGACGTTCAAAACGTCGTTGAAGACCCGGTTCTAAGTCGTAAAGCATGGCACACTGAACTATCAAGTAGTCATCAGCTTTGCTCTGCCAGACGTTCATAACATCTGGTGTTGCTCCAGCAGCAGGCCTGGCACCCAACGGTGCTTCCAGGATGTAATTCTTCTGTGCAGCAATGAGGATAATCCTCAAGTTACGGACCCAGTCCATGTAATTGCTACCATCATCTTTCAACTTTGCTTTCTCAAGGAACGCATTAAAATTCAACGGAACAACAGCACGGGCCATCTATCTACAATCAAACATAGACAAGCAAGATACTATCAGGTACAAAGTTCATGATAAATTTAAGTTCAATTAATCATATTACTAAAGAACTCCCACTTAGATAGACATCCCTCTAATCCTTCTAAGTGATCACGTGATCCATATCAACTACACCATGTCCGATCATCACGTGAGATGGAGTAGTTTCAACGGTGAACATCAATATGTTGATCATATCTACTATATGATTCACGCTCGACCTTTCGGTCTCCGTATTCCGAGGCCATATCTGTTATATGCTAGGCTCGTCAAGTTTAACCTGAGTGTTCCGCGTGTGCAACTGTTTTGCACCCGTTGTATTTGAACGTAGAGCCTATCACACCCGATCATCACGTGGTGTCTCAGCACGAAGAACTTTCGCAATGGTGCATACTCAGGGAGAACACTTATACTTTGATAATTTAGTGAGGGATCATCTTATAATGCTATCGTCAATCAAAGCAATATAAGATGCATAAAAGATAAACATCACATGCAATCAATATAAGTGATATGATATGGCCATCATCATCTTGTGCTTGTGATTTCTATCTCTGAAGCAACGTCATGATCACCATCGTCACTGGCGCAACACCTTGATCTCCATCGTAGCATCGTTGTCGTCTCGCCAATCTTATGCTTCTACGACTATCGCTACCGCTTAGTGATAAAGGAAAGCATTACAGGGCGATTGCATTGCATACAATAAAGCGACAACCATATGGCTCCTGCCAGTTGCCGATAACTCGGTTACAAAACATGATCATCTCATACAATAAAATTTAGCATCATGTCTTGACCATATCACATCACGACATGCCCTGCAAAAACAAGTTAGACGTCCTCTACTTTGTTGTTGCAAGTTTTACGTGGCTGCTACGGGCTTAGCAAGAACCGTTCTTACCTACGCATCAAAACCACAACGATAGTTTGTCAAGTTAGTGTTGTTTTAACCTTCGCAAGGACCGGGCGTAGCCACACTCGGTTCAACTAAAGTTGGAGAAACTGACACCCGCTAGCCACCTGTGTGCAAAGCACGTCGGTAGAACCAGTCTCGCGTAAGCGTACGCGTAATGTCGGTCCGGGCCGCTTCATCCAACAATACCGCCGAACCAAAGTATGACATGTTGGTAAGCAGTATGACATGCTAGTAAGCAGTATGACTTATATCGCCCACAACTCACTTGTGTTCTACTCGTGCATATGACATCTACGCATAAAACCTGGCTCGGATGCCACTGTTGGGGAACGTAGTAATTTCAAAAACTTTCCTACGCACACGCAAGATCATGGTGATGCATAGCAACAAGAGGGGAGAGTGTTGTCCATGTACCCTCGTAGACCGAAAGCGGAAGCATTATAACAACGCGGTTGATGTAGTCGTACGTCTTCACGACCCGACCGATCAAGCACCGAAACTACGGCACCTCCGAGTTCTAGCACATGTTCAGCTCGATGACGATCCCCGGACTCCGATCCAGCAAAGTGTTGGGGATGAGTTCCATCAGCACGACGGCGTGGTGACGATCTTCATGTTCTACCGTCGCAGGGCTTTGCCTAAGCACCGCTATGATATGACCGAGGTGGAATATGGTGGAAGGGGGCACCGCACACGGCTAAGGAACGATCACGAAGATCAACTTGTGTGCCATGGGGTGCCCCCATGCCCCCGTATATAAAGGAGGGAGGGGGAGGTGCGGCCGGCCCCTACGGGTGCGCCTGCAGGAGTCCTACTCCCACCGGGAGTAGGACTCCCCCCTCTTGCCTTGTTGGAGAAGGAAAGGGGAAGGGGAAAAGAGGAAAGGGGGGCGCCACCCCCCTTCCTTGTCCTATTCGGACTAGGGGGGAGGGGCGCGCGACCTTCCCTGGCCGTCCCTCCTCTTCTCCCTTAGGGCCCATGTAGGCCCATTAACCCCCGTGGGGTTCCGGTAACCCCCCGGTACTCCGGTAAAATCCTGATTTCACCCAGAACGATTCCAATATCCAAATATAGGCTTTCAATATATCAATCTTTATGTCTCGACCATTTCGAGACTCCTCGTCATGTCCGTGATCACATCTGGGACTCCAAACAACCTTCGATGCATCAAAACATATAAACTCATAATGAAACTGTCATCGTAATGTTAAGCGTGCGGACCCTACGGGTTCGAGAACAATGTAGACATGACCGAGACACGTCTCCGGTCAATAACCAATAGCGGAACCTGGATGCTCATATTGGCTCCCACATATTCTACGAAGATCTTTATCGGTCAGACCGCATAACAAAATACGTTGTTCCCTTTGTCATCGGTATGTTACTTGCCCGAGATTCGATCGTTGGTATCTCAATACCTAGTTCAATCTCGTTACCGACATGTCTCTTTACTCGTTCCGTAATACATCATCTCACAACTAACTCATTAGTTGCAATGCTTGCAAGGCTTATGTGATGTGCATTACCGAGAGGGCCCAGAGATACCTCTCCGACAATCGGAGTGACAAATCTTAATCTCGAAATATGCCAACCCAACATGTACCTTCGGAGACACCTGTAGAGCTCCTTTATAATCACCCAGTTACGTTGTGACGTTTGGTAGCACACAAAGTGTTCCTCCGGCAAACGGATGTTGCATAATCTCATAGTCAAAGGAACATGTATAAGTCATGAAGAAAGCAATAGCAACATACTAAATGATCGGGTGCTAAGCTAATGGAATGGGTCATGTCAATCACATCATTCTCCTAATGATGTGATCCCGTTAATCAAATGACAACACATGTCTATAGTTAGGAAACACAACCATCTTTGATCAACGAGCTAGTCAAGTAGAGGCATACTAGTGACACTCCGTTTGTCTATGTATTCACACAAGTATTATGTTTCTGGTTAATACAATTCTAGCATGAGTAATAAACATTTATCATGATATAAGGAAATAAATAATAACTTTATTATTGCCTCTAGGGCATATTTCCTTCATTACATGGTGTTTGCATTTCATACAATAAAGCGACATCTATAAAGCTCCTGCCAGTTGCCGATAACTTTTACAAAACATGATCATCTCATACAATAACGTATATCACATCATATCTTGACCATATCACATCACAACATGCCCTGCAAAAACAAGTTAGACGTCCTCTACTTTGTTGTTGCAAGTTTTACGTGGCTGCTACGGGCTTCTAGTAAGAACCGTTCTTACCTACGCATCAAAACCACAACGGTGATTTATCAAGTTTTCTATTTAAACCTTCAACATGGACCGGCCGCAGTAAAATTTGATTCAACTAAAGTTGGAGAAACAGACACCCGCCAGCCACCTTTATGCAAAACTAGTTGCATGTCTGCCGGTGGAACCGGTCTCATGAACGTGGTCATGTAAGGTTGGTCCAGGCCGCTACATCCAACAATACCTCCAAGTCAAAATAAGACATTGGTGGTAAGAAGTATGACGATCACCGCCCACAACTCTTTGTGTTCTACTCGTGCATATCATCTACGCATAAACCTGGCTCTAACACCACTGTTGGGGAACGTAGCATGCAATTTCAAAAAACAATCCTACGCTCGCGCAAGATCTATCTAGGAGATGCATACCAATGAGAGGGGGAGAGGGTGTCCACGTACCGAAAGCGGAAGCGTTTGACAACGCGGTTGATGTAGTCGAACTTCTTCTCGTTCCGACCTATCAAGCACCGAACGTATGGCACCTCCGAGTTCTGCACATGTTCAACTTGATAACGTCCCTCGAACTCTTGATCCAGCAAAGTGTCGAGGGAGAGTTCCGTCAACACGAAGGCATGGTGACGGTGATGGTGAAGTGATCCGCGCAGAGCTTCGCCTAAGCACTACGTGAATATGACCGGAGGCGTAAACTGTGGAGGGGGCGCGGCACATGACTAACAATGTTTGTTGTGTGTTGCAGGCACCCCCTCCCCACATATATATAGGTGGGAGGGGGAGGGGGACATGCATGGGGCACCCCAAGTAGGAGGAATCCTACTTGGGGCCTTGTCCAATTCGCCCCCCTGCCATCTTTTCCAGAAAGGGAAGGAAAGGGGAGATAAGAGGGAAGGAAGGGGCAGCCGAATTGCCTCCCCTTCCTTCTCTCTTCCCCCTTCCTTTTACCCTTCCTATTCGGCAAACAAGGGGGCACAACAGCCCATGCTGGCCGCTGCAATTCCCCTCTTGGCCCAATAGGCCCATATAGTTTGCCGGGGGTAGCCCGGAACCCCTTCCGGTGACCCGATATGTACCCGGTACCCCCATAACACTTCCGGTGTCCAAATACTATAGTCCTACATATGAATCTTTACCTCTCGACCATTTCGAGACTCCTCGTCATGTCCATGATCTCATACGGGACTCCGAACAACATTCGGTCACCAAATCACATAACTCATATAATACAAATCGTCATTGAACGTTAAGCGTGCGGACCCTACGGGTTCGAGAAGTATGTAGACATGACCGAGACACCTCTCCGGTCAATAACCAACATCGGAACCTGGATGCTCATATTGGTTCCTACATATTCTACGAACATGTTTATCAATCAAACCATAATAACAACATACGTTATTCCCTTTGTCATCGGTATGTTACTTGCCCGAGATTCGATCGTCGGTATCTTCATACCTAGTTCAATTTCGTTACCAGCAAGTCTCTTTACTCACACCGTAATGCATCATACCGCAACTAACTCATTAGTCACATTGCTTGCAAGGCTTATCATGATGTGCATCATCGAGAGGGCCTAGAGATACCTCTCCGATACTCGGAGTGACAAATCCTAATCTCGATCTATGCCAACCCAACAAACACCTTCAGAGATACCTGTAAAGCATCTTTATAATCACCCAGTTACGTTGTGACGTTTGATAGCACACAAGGTATTCCTCCTGTATCTGGGAGTTGCATAATCTCATAGTCGAAGGAATATGTATTTGACATGAAGAAAGGAATAGCAATAAAACTGAATGATCAATATGTTATGCTAACAGATGGGTCTTGTCCATCACATCATTCTACTAATGATGTGATCCCGTTCATAAAATGACAACACATGTCTATGGATAGCAAACTTAACCATCTTTGATTAACGAGCTAGTCTAGTAGAGACTTACTAGGGACACAGTGTTTTTTCTATGTATCCACACATGTATCAAGTTTTCCGGTTAATACAATTCTAGCATGAATAATAAACATTTATCATGATATAAGGAAATATAAAATAACATCTTTATTATTGCCTCTAGGGCATATTTCCTTCAATATATTTGTTCTAGTATCGAGTTGTAATTCTTGAGTTGTAAGTAAATAAAAATGTGATGATCATCATTATTAGAGCATTGTCCCATGTGAGGAAAGGACGATGGAGACTATGATTCCTCCACAAGTCGGGATGAGACTCCGGACTTAAAAATAAAAGGTGGCCAAAGAGCCCAAAATAAAAAAATGAGAGAAAAAGAGAGAACGGACAATGTTACTATCCCTTTTCCACACTTGTGCTTCAAAATAGTACTATGTTCTTCATGATAGAGAGTCTCCTATGTTGTCAGTTTTTACTAGTGGGAATTTTTCATTATAGAACTTGGCTTGTATATTCCAATGATGGGCTTCCTCAAATTGCCCTAGGTCTTCATGAGCAAGCGAGTGGATGCACACCCACTTAGTTTTCTTTCAAGCTTTCATACACTTATAGCTCTAGTGCTTCGTTGCATGGCAATCCCTACTCACTTGCACCAATATCAATTGATGGGCATCTCCATAGCCTATTAATTTGCCTAGTTGGTGTGACAATTTATTTCTCCTTTTTTGTCTACCACCACCTTCTATTCCACTCATAGTGTTATATCCATGGCTCACGCCCATGTATTGCGTGAAAGTTTAAAAAGCTTTAGAACGTCGAAAGTATGAAACAATTGCTTGGCTTGCCATAGGGGTTGTGCATGATAAATATTTTGTGTGATGAAGATAGAGCATGACAAGCTTATATGATTTTGTAGGGATAACTTTCTTTAGCCATGATATTTTGAAAAGCCATGATTTATTTACTAGTATGCTTGAAGTATTATAGTTTTTATGTCAATATTAAACTTTTGTTTTGAATCTTATGGATCTGAATATTCATACCACAATATGAAAGATTACTTGATAAACATGTTAGGTAGCATGCCACATCAAAAATTCTGTTTTTATCATTTACCTACTCGAGGACGAGCAGGAATTAAGCTTGGGGATGCTTGATGCGTCTCCAATGTATCTATAATTTTTTATTGTTCCACGCTATTATATTATTCATCTTGGATGTTTTATATGCATTAATATGCTATTTTACATCATTTTTGGGACTAACCTATTAACCTAGTGCCCAGTGCTAGTTGTTGTTTTTCCTTATTTTTGTCTTCTACAGAAAATCTATACCAAACAGAGTCCAAATGGAACGAAAACTTTTGAGGATTTTTCTTGGACCAGAAGACAACCACGAAGCTTTGGGAGGAGGCCAGAGGAGTCACAAGAGGGCCACAAGCCCTAGGAGGGACGCGCGCCCAGGCTTGTGTGCCCCTCGGGACTCCCCTAATCCTAATTCTAGCTCTATAAATACCCAAATATTCCCCGTACCCAAATTTTCCACCGCCGCAAGCTTCTGTTCTCATGAGATCCCATCTTGGGGCCTTTTCCGGCACACTGCCGGAGGGGGATTCGGTCACGGAGGGCCTCTACACCAACCTTGCTGCCCTTCCGATGATGTGTGAGTAGTTTACCACCTACCTATGGGTCCATAGCTAGTAGCTAGATGACTTCTTCTCTCTCTGTAATCTTCAATACAATGTTATCCTCGATGTTCTTGGAGATCTATTCGATGTAATCTTGTTTTGCGGTGTGTTTGTTGAGATCCGATGAATTGTGGGTTTATGATCAGGTTACCTATGAATATTATTTGAATCTTCTCTGAACTCTTTATGCATGATTAAGATAGCTTTGTATTTATCTTTGATCTATTGATTTGGTTTGCCCAACTAGATTGATCTATCTTGCAATGGGAGAGGTGCTTTGTGATGGGTTCAATCTTGCGGTGTCCTCACCCAGTGACAGTAGGGGTAGCGAGGCACGTATTTGTATTCTTACTATTAAGGATAAAAAGATGTTTTTACCATATTGTTTGGATCTTTCATTCTACATCATGTCATCTTGCTTAAGGCGTTACTCCGTTCTTGTTAACTTAATACACTAGATGCATGATGGATAGCGGTCGATGTGTGGAGTAATAGTAGTAGATGCAGGCAGGAGTCGGTCTACTTGTCACGGACGTGATCCCTATATTCATGATCATTGCCTTAGATATTGTCATAACTATGCGCTTTTCTATCAATCGCTCAACAGTAATACCCACCGTATGCTTTCTTCAAGAGAGAAGCCTCTAGCAAAATCTATGGCCACCGGGTCTATTTCTATCATATTATTTTTAGATCTATAAAACCAAAAACCCAAAAATACCTTGCTGAAATTTATTTATCTTTACTTTATTTTACACTTTTACTTATCTTTTATACCTATCTCTATTAGATCTCACTCTTGCTAGTGACCGTGATGGGATTGGCAACCCCTTTTTCGCGTCGGGTGCCAGTGTTTGTTAGTTTGTGCAGCTGCATCTATTGGGGACTTGTGTTTTTCTCATACTGGATTGATACCTTGGCTCTTAAATGAGGGAAATACTTATCTCTACTTTGATGCATCACCCTTTCCTCTTCAAGGGAAAAATCAACGCAAGCTCAAGAAGTAGCAGGCAAGCGCTTAAAGTCTGAATTTTAATAAGTGTTTGATTCTCTTTGGGAGTTCCTGTCCTACTGCTATTCAAGAGCAAGTTAGAGGGGCCTTAAATGTGACGAAATTGGTGTTTCAAGTGAAATATTTGGGACTTCCAACTCCATAAGGCTGTGTGTCTAAACTCTAAAGGGCGTTTCCAAAATCTTCGAACGAGTTTGACAGATGACTTATTCAATGTGGTGATGGTCATCTTGCACAACCAGGTAGAGAAATTCTTATTGAAACGATAGATCAAGCATTGCCAGGTAAATTATGGGTGTTTTAAGCTTCTTTTTCTATCTACGACAATCTCACTAGGTGGGCGAGGAACTTCTATTGGGGATCATCTAAGGGCAAAAGGAAAGTTCATTGGGATGCTTGGGATGATTTACTATAGCCGAAAGACAAGTAGGGATGCTATTTTTCGTGATTTTCGCCTTCTCAACCAAGCTTTGTTGGCTTTACAAGCTTGAATACTTATTACAAAACCTGACAACCTTCGTGCACATGTTCTAAAGGGTGGGTATCACCCCTGAAGGAAAGATTGATGACAATGTTTTAACCACGACTTGATTTACTGAATAAAGGTTTGGTGTGAACAGTGGGAAATGGTAGAAGCATTCATGTTTGGCGTGATAACTAGATCCCTCAACCTTTTGCTTATAAGCCCATTATACTTCATGGGAGATGTCGAATTTGGTATGTGTCTAAATTGTTGAATGAGAATGGATCATGGAACCTTGATTTTCTACGGAGTTATTTTATGGCGGCGGATGTCTCAGAGATCCTAAAAATCCGAGCATCGCTGAGGCAGGAGGATGGCCCGCTGGCTTGGGGACAAGGCAAGTTTGGGATCTTTGTTTGTTAAAAGTGCATATCAGCTTGTGTTTGAAGAAGCTCATAGAGGAAGAAGGACATGCTCTAGCTTAGTGCCTAATGGACGTAGGACTTGCTGGAAACTTATATAGTCATGCAGTGTCCCGCCCACTATCCATAACTTTGCTTGGAGGGTGGCAACAAACTCGCTTCCAACATGGCAGAATAAACACAGAAGCGGTCTTAAACTAGACGACATGTGCCCTATTTGTTCTACCGAGAAAGAAGATAACTTCCATCCGCTATGTTGATGCCCTCTTGCTCATGATCTTTGGAAAACTATGGTGAAACTATGGAATTTACCTGACCTTGCCTCTATTTAAAACACTACAATGGAATCGCTATTGCATGTCGTTGATCTACTGCCCGATATCGAGCGATGTAGGATGTTAATGACACTTTGGCGCTGCTGGCATGTTTACAACGAGTTGTGTATCAAAAGTCTCCACCCCCGATGGATGCTTACAGAAGGTTCCTTATTAGCTACCTTGATTCTCTATTGGCTTGCAAGTGGATCTTTCTTCTGATTCTAGCAAAGGGAAAGATAATCCGGTTATACCCTCGCATGTGATACTAGTTGGGGTGGTGCCGCTCACATGGCGTACCCCTAACGATGTTTTTGTTAAATTAAACATTGTGGCTCTTATACTAAGGGTGGTACAACTGGTGCAAGTATGCTGTTGAGAGAAGACAAGGGAGGGATAATTTTTTTCATCATGCAGGGAGTTTTTCTCTTGTCGTGAAGCTTTGGAAGCTAAATTTTGCGTTTGTATGGAAGGTCTTTCCTTTAGAATCTAGAGAAGTGACTTGCCAGTCATCATTGAGATGGTCTCCATCATTGCAGTGACGTTGATCACTTGATCAGCCACAAGAACTAGATAGACCGGTTTACTCCTATCTTGTCAAAGAGATCAGACGTCGTATCTGTCTTCATGAAATTTTTATTGCCCATATTAATCGTATTCAAAATAAAGTTAGCGATAACTTAGCTGAATTTGCTGGTAAGTCAATGTGACCTGAGTGATACAATATTTACCCCCCAAAAAAAGTTGGGTCCCAATAACTGCCACACGTGTGGTGTATCGGATAGTTGTGCCACACGCCTCGTGTGGCATGGACAGGAACCAGCCCGCACGACCGCGTCCGGGCGCGCAAAGGCACGGCCCACACACCTCTTTTTTTTTCCTCCTGGTCCCTCTCACACGCGTGCGTGTGGGCGAAGTTGATAATGCCCACATGCCCGTATGTCAGGCCTCGTACCTCCTGGTCCCGCACGCCACGCGTGACGGTGTAGGATCGGAAGTATGTCTATAGGGGGGTGATTAGACTACTTGACCAAATAAAAATCTATCATTTTCCCAATTTTAGTTCTTGGCAGATTTTAGCTCTATTAGCACAAGTCAAGCAATCTTCACACAATTCAAGCAAGCATGCAAAGAGTCTATGAGCAGCGGAAAGTAAAGCATGCAACTTGCAAGAATGTAAAGGGAAGGGTTTGGAGGATTCAAACGCAATTGGAGACACGGATGTTTTTGTCGTGGTTCCGATAGGTGGTGCTATCATACATCCATGTTGATGGAGACTCCAACCCACGAAGGGTAACGGTCACGCGAGTCCACGGAGGGCTCCACCCACGAAGGGTCCACGAAGAAGCAACCTTGTCTATTCCATCATGGTCGTCGCACACGAAGGACTTGCCTCACTAGCGGTAGATCTTCACGAAGTAGGCGATCTCCTTGCCCTTACAAACTCCTTGGTTCAACTCCACAATCTTGTCGGAGGCTCCCAAATGACACCTAGCCAATCTAGGAGACACCACTCTCCAAGAAGTAACAAATGGTGTGTTGATGATGAACTCCTTGCTCTTGTGCTTCAAATGATAGTCTCCCCAACACTCAACTCTCTCTCACAGGATTTGAATTTGGTGGAAAGAAGATTTGAGTGGAAAGCAACTTGGGGAAGGCTAGAGATCAAGATTCATATGGTAGGAATGGAATATCTTGAGCTCAACACAAGGGTAGGTGGTTCTCTCTCAGAAAATGTGTACTGGAAGTGAAGATCTGTTCTGATGGCTCTATCTTCAAATGAAGAGTGGGTGGAAGGGTATATATAGCCTCCACACAAAATCTAACCGTTACACACAATCTGCCAAACTCGATGGGACTGAATCGTTAAACTCGGTCGGACCGATTCAGCAAACCTAGTGACCGTTAGGATTTTCGGTGGGACTGAGATGCAACTCGGTAGGACCGATATGGTTAGGGTTAGGGCATAACGTAATCTGGTGTGACCGATTACACAAACTCGGTGGGACCGATTTTGGTAATAAGCTAACCAGAGAGTTGGTCAGGTAAACTCGGTGGGACCGATCCGCTCTTTTCGGTGAGACCGAAATGTTACGAAAGGGAAACAGTGAGTTTACATTGCAATCTCGGTGGTACCGATCGCTCACTTCGGTTGGACCGAAATGTTACGAAGGGAAATAGAGAAATTGCAATCCCATCTCGGTGAGACCGAGATCCCTATCGGTGAGACCGATTTGCTAGGGTTTGTGGCAGTGGCTAAGACAAGTGAAACTCAGTGGCTTCGGATACGGTGGGGCCGAGTTTGACTTTAGGTTTGGGTCATATGTGGATATGGAAAGGTAGTTGAGGATTTTGGAGCATATCACTAAGCACATGAAGCAAGAGGCTCATTAAGCAACACCTCATCCCTCCTTAATAGTATTGGCTTTTCCTATGGACTCAATGTGATCTTGGATCACTAAAAATATAAAATGTAGAGTCTTGTTCTTGAAGCTTGAGCCAATCCTTTGTCCTTGTAATTTTGAGGGATCCACTTTCCTCATCCATGCCATGCCATCCATTGAGCTTTTCTGAAATATTCATCTTGGAATGATGTTAGCTCAATGAGCTATATGTTGCTAGGAATTACCAAAAGCACCCAGGGATAGTTGCACTTTCAATCTCCCCCTTTTTGGTAATTGATGACAACATATAGATCAAAGCTTCGACAAATGATAATAAGAATGGAATATATCGTCGCTTTGAGAAGTATGTGATAAGTAAGAGCTCCCCCTAAATTTGTGCATATTTAAGATTTGCTTTGGACTACAAATGCACAATGAGTTAGGATCATGGGTTACTCTTCCATGTCACATACATCCTGGTGGAGCGCTCAAAATGATAAGAGTTAAATGCATGCACTCATCACCAAGCAAAGTGAATGATCAACATAAGGATAAATTAATAGTAACATCCAACAAGTATTAAGTGTAGCTTATGATCAAACACATGATCATCAATGTCTCACAGATAAAAGCATAGTATATCAAGCACTCAAAAGCAACAAAAAGTTCAACCAAGAAGACAAGAGAGAACAAATGCAAACTCTCTCTCTCGAAGCCTATGATCTATACATTTTTCTCCCCCTTTGGCAACAAGTTACCAAAAAGTTCATAGAAAATGCATAGCACTAAAACGACTCTCAGGCTTGGTCTTCAGGTGGTGAAGTCCGGATGACGCCAAGGACGAAGGCTTCGGTTGAAGTAGTTGGAGCTGCTGGGGTAGGAGCTGGAGCTGGTGGAACAGAAGCTGTAGCTGGTGCAGAAGTGGTGGCTCTGGTGTCAGGAACTGGTACTGCAGATGATCTCTGAGCTCTGGGCACCCTGGCAAATGCATCAGGTGTGGTCTGCCCTTCCTCTCCTGCATATCTTCTTGTAGTTGTTCCGCAGCAGACTGGACCTTTGTCACCTTCAGATCTAGGTCATAGAACTTTTGTTCCATGATTCTTTCCAAACTCTCTTGGTTTTGAGTTAGGGTGGCCAGTCCTTTCTCAATCCTCAGAGTGGATGCTATCAGGTAACTTAGCTGCTCCTGCTTGTTCTTCAAGAAATACTCAGATGCCTCCTCTTGAGTTGGCATCCTGGCAGCTTTCTCCATCTTTGCCTTCTCCTTCTGTGCTTGAGCATGTGCAGATGATGGTTCATCCTTGTTCATGACAACCTGATTGTCTTCAAAGTCTGGATGGATGGGCAGGTGTTCCTTGTCCAGCAAGTATGTGCATGTGCCCATCTTTGAGTTTATCAGCTCTTGAATTTGTGGGGCATATCCACAGCTCCTCTTCTGATCAGCTGTTGTTCTTTTAATGGTCTCTACCATGAGGCTCATCACCTTGAACTTCTGTGGCACATCAAAGACATGGAGCATGTTTATTGCATGGCCTTGGATCATCTTGTGATCACCTGACTTGGGCAATAAAGTGTGCCTCAGAATCCAATTAATAGTGGGCAGCCCTAACAGAAGATAATGCACTGAGCCAAACTTGAAAGTATCGAGTGCCTTGTTCGGAATCTCCTTGTACATGTTGGACATGGAATTGTGATCCATCTTCTTCTTGGCATATATGTCCAAGTCATCTTCCTGCTCTTCTGGGGCATTAATGAGCTGTGCCCACTCAGCAACTGTTGACTGATATCTGCTTCCTTCTGACATCCATACAATCCTGCCATCTGGATAGAAGTGTGTTGTGGAGTAGAATTGCATGATCAGCTCTTCATTCCACTTTGTGAGCTTCTGCCCAACAAAGTCTGCAACTCCACAACCCTCGAAGCTGTCATATACTCCAGGATAGTGCTCTTCATTCTCCTTGATGTACTCCCAATCAGCCCATCTCATGTCACAAACTATGGGCTTCTTATCAAGCAGCATTGTCTCATAGAAATCCTGCTGTTCCTTGGTATGAAACCTGTAATCCACATCAGTTCTTCTCCTTGAAGCATATGGATCTGCTTCTCTCCACTTCTTCAGCCCTGAATCTCTTCTAATCTTCATGTCCTCAGCCACAGGATGAGCATCATTGTGGTCTGGGATATTGGGCTTAAGCTTCCTGAGCACTTGACCTTCTTCTTCTTCAGCAATGTCAGGCACTGGGGCCTTGTTCTTTTCAGCAGCAGATATGTTCCTGGTATTTCTCTTTGGTGCATTCTTGGGCTTGGATGCAGTAGCCCCTGACCCTATGGCATCACCCATGAGTTTCTGTGCCTTAGGTGCTGGAGCAGTAACCTCTTCTTCCTCTTCTTCATCTGTGTCTCTCCTCATGGAGGGTTTGCCAATAACTCTGGCAGTGGTAGTTTTGACTCTCTTCTTCTTCTTATCTTGGCCACTTGCTTCCTCTTCTGATTCCATGGTGAGCTTCATGGTTTCTTCAGGTACAGCCTTCCTAGGCTTAGAGGTAGGAACTCTTCTTGCAGGTGCCTTTTTCTGCATTCCAGGTTTGATGGCTGCAGCTGAGCCATACTCTTTCTTGAGTACCTTCTTCTTGGATGTGGCTTCCTCTTCTGCCACATAGTCCTCATCTTCTGACTCAGAAGTTCTTTTCTTGTTTGCTCTAGTGGCAGCTTTGGGCAGATTGCTTGGGGTGCTCCTGCTACCCTCATCAGAACTGATAGAGGGACTAGTGCCCTCACTCAAATGAGCCTGCTCCTCAGATCTGTTCTGACTATCACTCTGATCAGACATGTTGAAGTTCAGACTGCTAACCCTGTGAATAGTTTATAGAAGAGATAGAGTGGATGAGCATCACAAAATGCACAGGTTTTTTGCAAAAGAATGAGTCAAAAAGTTAGTTTTAGTTTTTCACAGAAAGCATTTCGGATCGATCAATCTGCAAACTCGGTGATACCGAAGCAGCTTTTGGAACCAAAACTAGTGAACTCGGTCAGACCGAGTCACAGTTTGGTGGCACCGAGACTGCTAGGGTTTCACAAAGTCCTGAACTCGGTCTCACCGATTTGTAATTCTCGGTCAGACCGAGAACCACATGTGCAATGGCCGTGGCCGAATCGGTGGAACCGAGTTCCGCAACCCGGTGGGTTCGAGATGATTTCGGCGGAAACCTAAACCTAAATTTTCGAAACTCAACTATTCTAAGGATTGTTTTGACTGGGTAGGAGTGTTTCAATCGTAGCAAGATTCATTAAGAACACAATGTGCTAGGATTTGGACGGGGAATAGCACTGTGATCGAGTCCATACCCTAGTTTGGCGGCCGACTCGCTACGGCGGCAACGGCGGAGACGAATTCCGTTGACGGCGGCGGAGACCAGCGACTGGAGGCGGCTGGCGACGAGGAGGACGATCCGGAGACCTAGGAGGCAGAGCGAGCTATGCGCGGGCGAAGAGGTTTTGGAGAAATTTCCAAAATTTTGCCCGTGAGTATATATAGCCCGACCCTGTCGGTGTGACCGAGTGGAACAACTCGGTGGCACCGAGATGCATAACTGTTGACAGTTACAGCAACTTGGTGTGACCGAAAAGTTCAAATCGGTTGCACCGAGATGAAAACCTAGATCGACTTAGTGGCCTCGGTATGACCGAAATGGAGGAATCGGTCAGACCGAAAAGCACAAAGAAGTTTTGGAAGTTTAAGTCTATGACAAATCGGGACTCCGAGTGCTCCTCACACAGAGTGGTTTGAATCTGACTTGATCAAATATTGTGATGTAGCATGAATAGAGTTTGAGACGAGAAAAGCATAGATAGCTAGAGAAGGTTCTTAGGCATTCTTGTCCATCCACTTGGCAAAAAAGAAAAACCAATCAATCAAAACAACAAGTGGATGTCCTCGAATGAGTAAAATATGCTCTCAACATGCTCACACAATAAAATGGCAATTGAAATATGTGGCAAAGCATGCACAACAGATTCTAGCATCTATCAAGCAATTGGCGATGACTAGGTCATCTATATATGAGTATATTGACTTAGGAGTCAAATGAGAACATTTGATCATAGGTCATACTCATCGTTTAAGCACAAGTGGGGTTACCACTTTTACATAAAGCATTGTTGTGTTCACATCATTAGAGTTGCTTTAGCTCAATACTTATAGTAAAGCTCCCCCTAGATGTGATATCCCCCCTAAGAGGGATGAACTAACCTTGGGTTTTGTCGATGATGACTTCATGTAGATGTTGAAGATGTGGATGCTCAATGTTGATGTAGATCACTTGGAGCTATCCAATGGAGTGAATTGCACTTTAAATACCTACATGGATTAGTCCCACAAGGAACAAACAAGAATATCCATAGACATAGAGTGATGCACACACAAGAAGATGTCTATGAAAGCTTTTAGGTTACCTTGTTCCTTGACTTACCAACAAGAGGGTTTGTGACTCCTTGAACTAGTGCAAGATGTGGAAGTTGATTTCACTTGTTCTTGCCAAAATGATAAGAGTGAAGTATGTTGGCGAAGTCACCCTCAAGAACTCTCTAGTTCTTCTTCTTTTGGATCCACACCATCTTGATGGGAATCCTTGGAGTTGTAGTCGTACTTGATGAAGTGGAACTTGAAGTAGTCTTGGGAATCCACTTGACTAAGGTCTTAGGAGCTTCTTCAAATGCATCAATTTCCTCTTGAAGCTTGTCCTTGCCTTTTTGCTTGTAGTCTTGTGGTGGAAGATCATCTTGAGCTTGTGTCCCTTTGAAAGAGGTAGGATCATACTTCTCTTGTTGAGGAACAAACTTTGTCTTGGGGTATTGATCTTCTTCCCACTCAACTCCATTGGCATTGAACTTTCGTTCAAAACCAACACCTTGATTCTTCCGGTGCCTTCCTTGCTTGCGTACAATTTCCTCGAATTGCTTACTCCCGGCAAGGCTCTTGTACACTCCTTTCTCTATAATTCCCTTCAATAGGCTATTTTCTTGCTCAAGTGTAACTTGGCTAAGAGAATCATTAGTGGAATCAAGAGAACTACTAAAAGCAACAATATTGGGTATAACATGATCATTGTTACTACTAGAGGAAGAATCTTTCTTGTTCCTGTTACTAGACTTAACTTGAGGCATGTAAGTGTTGGGGAACATAGTAATTTCAAAAAAATTCCTACGCACACGCAAGATCATGGTGATGCATAGCAACGAGAGGGGAGAGTGTTGTCTACGTACCCTCGTAGACCGTAAGCGGAAGCGTTATATGAACGCGGTTGATGTAGTTGTACGTCTTCATGATCCGACCGATCCAAGCACCGAAAGCACGGCACCTCCGAGTTCTGCACACGTTCGGCTCGGTGGCGTCCTCGCCTTCTCGATCCAGCAAGAGGGGCGAAGTAGTATATGTGTTCCGGCAGCACGACGGCGTGGTGACGGTGTTGGTGAAGAACAATCTTCGCAGGGCTTCGCCTAAGCACTATGAAAACTATGACGGAGGATAAACTAGAGGAAACGGGGTTGCCGGCACACGGCTTGGTGTTTCTTGATGTCTTGGGTGCTAGCCCTACCCCTCTATTTATATGTTGAGCCTTGGGGTCGAAACTTGGAGTAAAAGCCTCCACAAAGTCGGTTTTACCCGAAAGGCAAGAGTCCTTCTCGGACTCCAGGGCCAGACGCCAGGGTTCCCGGCGTCTGGGCCCAGACGCCAGGGACTCTGGACTCCGCAAAACTTCCTTTTGCACTTTCCAAAAACCTCGTGGGCTTTCCCCTTTGGCCCAGATAAAGTGTTCTCGTGCCCAAACATTTCGGGAAACATTCGGAACCCCTTCCGATGGATTCCAGAACCTTTCCGGAGATCAAACACTACTATCCACATATCAATCTTTACTTCCGGACCATTCCGGAGTTCCTCATCATATCCGTGATCTCATCCAAAACTCCGAACAACATTCGGTCACCAACATACATAACTCATAGTATTATATCGTCAACGAACGTTAAGCGTGCGGACCCTACGGGTTCGAGAACTATGTAGACATGACCGAGACACCTCTCTTGTCAATAACCAAAAGCGGGACCTGGATGCCCATATTGGCTCCTACATATTCTACGAAGATCTTTATCGGTCAGACCGCATAACAACATACGTTGTTCCCTTTGTCATCGGTATGTTACTTGCCCGAGATTCGATCGTCGGTATCCCAATACCTAGTTCAATCTCGTTACCGGCAAGTCTCTTTACTCGTTCTGTAATACATCATCCCGCAACTAACTCATTAGCTGCAATGCTTGCAAGGCTTAAGTGATGTGCATTACCGAGAGGGCCCAGAGATACCTCTCCGACATTCGGAGTGACAAATCCTAATCTCGAAATACGCCAACACAACAAGTACCTTCGGAGACACCTGTAGAGCACCTTTATAATCACCCAGTTACGTTGTGACGTTTGGTAGCACACAAAGTGTTCCTCCGGTAAACGGGAGTTGCATAATCTCATAGTCATAGGAACATGTATAAGTCATGAAGAAAGCAATAGCAACATACTTAAACGATAGAGTGCTAAGCTAACGGAATGGGTCATGTCAATCACATCATTCTCCTAATGACGTGATCCCATTAATCAAATGACAACTCATGTCTATGGCTAGGAAACTTAACCATCTTTGATCAACGAGCTAGTCAAGTAGAGGCATACTAGTGACACTCTGTTTGTCTATGTATTCACACATGTATTATGTTTCCGATTAATACAATTCTAGCATGAATAATAAACATTTATCATGAAATAAGGAAATAAATAATAACTTTATTATTGCCTCTAGGGCATATTTCCTTCAGTCTCCCACTTGCACTAGAGTCAATAATCTAGTTCACATCGCCATGTGATTTAACACCAATAGTTCACATCACCATGTGACCAACACCCAAAAGGATCTACTAGAGTCAATAATCTAGTTCACATCACTATGTGATTAATACCCAAAGAGTACTAAGGTGTGATCATGTTTTGTTTGTGAGAGAAGTTTAGTCAACGGGTCTGCCACATTCAGATCCGTGTGTATTTTGCAAATTTCTATGTCAACAATGCTCTGCACGGAGCTACTCTAGCTAATTGCTCCCACTTTCAATATGTATCCAGATTGAGACTTAGAGTCATCTAGATCAGTGTCAAAACTTGCATCGACGTAACCCTTTACGACGAACCTTTTGTCACCTCCATTATCGAGAAACACATCCTTATTCCACTAAGGATAATTTTGACCGTTGTCCAGTGATCTACTCCTAGATCACTATTGTACTCCCTTGCCAAAATTAGTGTAGGGTATACAATAGATCTGGTACACAACATGGCATACTTTATAGAACCTATGGTCAAGGCATAGGGAATGACTTTCATTCTCTTTCTATCTTCTGCCGTGGTCGAGTTTTATGTCTTACTCAATTTCACACCTTGTAACACAGGCAAGAACTCTTTCTTTGACTGTTCCATTTTGAACTACTTCAAAATCTTGTCAAGGTATGTATTCATTGAAAAAACTTATCAAGCGTCTTGATCTATCTCTATAGATCTTGATGCTCAATATGTAAGCAGCTTCATCGAGGTTTTTCTTTGAAAAACTCCTTTCAAACACTCCTTTATGCTTTGCAGAATAGTTCTACATTATTTCCAATCAACAATATGTCATTCACATATACTTATCAGAAATGCTGTAGTGCTCCCGCTCACTTTCTTGTAAATACAGGCTTCACCGCAAGTCTGTATAAAACTATATGCTTTGATCAACTTATCAAAGCGTATATTCCAACTCCGAGATGCTTGCACCAGTCCATAGATGGATCGCTGGAGCTTTCATATTTTGTTAGCACCTTTAGGATTGACAAAACCTTCTGCTTACATCATATACAACTCTTCTTTTAATAAATCCATTAAGGAATGCAGTTTTGTTTATCCATTTGCCAGATTTCATAAAATGCAGAAATTGCTAACATGATTCGGACAGACTTAAGCATAGATACGAGTGAGAAACTCTCATCGTAGTCAACACCTTGAACTTGTCGAAAAACTTTTGCGACAATTCTAGCTTTGTAGATAGTAACACTACTATCAGTGTCCGTCTTCCTCTTGAAGATCCATTTAATCTCAATGGCTCGCCGATCATTGGACAAGTCAATCAAAGTCCATACTTTGTTCTCATACATGGATCTCATCTCAGATTTCATGGCCTCAAACCATTTCGCGGAATCTGGGCTCATCATCGCTTCCTCATAGTTCGTAGGTTCGTCATGGTCAAGTAACATGACCTCCAGAATAGGATTACCGTACCACTCTGGTGCGGATCTCACTCTGGTTGACCTACGAGGTTCGGTAGTAACTTGATCCGAAGTTACATGATCATCATCATTATCTTCCTCACTAATTGGTGTAGTAGTCACAAGAACAGATTTCTGTGATGAACTACTTTCCAATAAGGGAGATGGTACAATTACCTTATCAAGTTTTCTACTTTCCTCCCACTCACTTCTTTTGAGAGAAACTCCCTTCTCTAGAAAGGATCCATTCTTGGCAACGAATGTCTTGCCTTTGGATCTGTGATAGAAGGTGTACCCAACATTTTGGGTATCCTATGAAGACGCACTTCTCCGATTTGGGTTTGAGCTTATCAGGATGAAACTTTTTCACATAAGCATCGCAACCCCAAACTTTAAGAAACGACAACTTTGGTTTCTTGCCAAACCACAGTTCAGATTGTGTCGTCTCAACGGACTTAGATGGTGCCCTTTTTTTAACGTGAATGCAGCTGTCTTTAATGCATAACCCCAAAACGATAGTGGTAAATCGGTAAGAAACATCATAGATTGCACCATATCTAATAAAGTACGGTTACGATGTTCGAACACACCATTACACTGTGGTGTTCCTGGTGGCGTGAGTAGTGAAACTATTTCACATTGTTTTAATTGAAGACCAAACTTGTAACTCAAATATTCGTCTCCACGATCAGATCATAGAAACTTTATTTTCTTGTCCCGATGGTTTTCCACTTCACTCTGAAATTCTTTGAACTTTTCAAATGTTTCAGACTTATGTTTCATCAAGTACATATACCCATATATGCTCAAATCATCTCTGAAGTTAGAAAATAATGATACCCGCCGCGAGCCTTAACACTCATCGGACCGCATACATCAGTATGTATTATTTCCAATAAGTCAGTTGCTCACTCCATTGTTCCGGAGAACAGAGTTTTAGTCATCTTGCCCATAAGGCATGGTTCGCAAGCATCAAGTGATTCATAATCAAGTGATTCCAAAATCCCATCAGCATGGAGTTTCTTTATGCGCTTTACACCAATATGACCTAAACGGCAGTGCCACAAATGAGTTGCACTATCATTATTAACTTTGCATCTTTTGGTTTCAATATTATGAATATGTGTCACTACGATCGAGATCCAATGAACCATTTTCATTGGGTGAGTAACCATAAAAGGTTTTATTCATGTAAACAGAACAACAATTTATTATCTTACTTAAATGAATAGCCGTATTACAATAAACATGATAAAATCATATTCATGCTCTACGCAAACACCAAATAACACTTATTTAGGTTCAACACTAATCCCGAAAGTATAGGGAGTGTGCGATGATGATCATATCAATCTTGGAACCATTTCCAACACACATCGTCACTTCACCCTTAACTAGTCTCTGTTCATTCTGCAACTCCCGATTCAAGTTACTAATCTTAGCAACTGAACTAGTACCAAATACTGAGGGGTTGCTATGAACACTAGTAAACTACACATCAATAACATGTATATCAAATATACCTTTGTTTACTTTGCCATCCTTCCTTATCCGCCAAATACTTGGGTAGTTCCGCTTCCAGTGACTAGTCCCTTTGCAGTAGAAGCACTTAGTCTCAGGCTTAGGACCAGACTTGAGCTTCTTCACTTGAGCAGCAACTCACTTGTCGTTCTTCTTGAAGTTCCTCTTCTTCCCTTTGCCCTTTTCTTGAAACTAGTGGTCTCGTCAACCATCAACACTTGATTTTTTTTCTTGATTTCTACCTTCGTCGATTTCAGCATCACGAAGAGCTTGGGAATTGTTTCCGTTATCCCTTGCATATTATAGTTCATCACGAAGTTCTACTAACTTGGTGATGGTGACTAGAGAATTCTGTCAATCACTATTTTATCTGGAAGATTAACTCCCACTTGATTCAAGCGATTGTAGTACCTAGATAATCTGAGCACATGCTCACTAGTTGAGCGATTCTCCTCCATCTTTTAGCTATAGAACTTGTTGGAGACTTCATATCTCTCAACTCGGGTATTTGCTTAAATATTAACTTCAACTCCTGGAACATCTCATATGGTCCATGACGTTCAAAACGTCTTTGAAGTCCCGATTCTAAGTTGTTAAGCATGGTGCACTTAAACTATCAAGTAGTCATCATATTGAGCTAGACAAACATTCATAACGTCTGCATCTGCTCCTGCAATAGGTCTATCACCTAGCGGTGCATCAAGGACATAATTCTTCTGTGCAACAATGAGGATAAACCTCAGATCACGGATCCAATCCGCATCATTGCTACTAACATCTTTCAACACAATTTTCTCTAGGAACATATCAAAATAAACATATGAAAGCAACAATGCGAGCTATTGATCTACAACATAGATATGCTAATACTACCAGGACTAAGTTCATGATAAATTAAAGTTCAATTAATCATATTACTTAAGAACTCCCACTTAGAAAGACATCCCTCTAATCCTCTAAGTGATCACGTGATCCAAATCAACTAAACCATGTCCGATCATCACGTGAGATGGAGTAGTTTCATTGGTGAACATCAGTATGTTGATCATATCTACTATATGATTCACGCTCGACCTTTCGGTCTCCGTGTTCCGAGGACATATCTGTTATATGCTAGGCTCGTCAAGTTAAACCTGAGTATTCCGCGTGTGCAACTGTTTTGCACCCGTTGTATTTGAACGTAGAGCCTATCACACCCGATCATCACGTGGTGTCTCAGCACGAAGAACTTTCGCAACGGTGCATACTCAGGGAGAACACTTTTACTGTGATAATTAAGTGAGAGATCATCTTATAAAGCTACCGTCGAACCAAGCAAAATAAGATGTATAAAAGATAAACATCACATGCAATCATAATAAGTGACATGATATGGCCATCATCATCTTGTGCCTTTGATCACCATCTCCAAAGCATCATCATGATCTCTATCGTCACCGGCATGACACCATGATCTCCATCATCTTGATCTATATCAATATGTCGTCACATGGTTGTCTCGCCAACTATTGCTCTTGCAACTATTGCTATCGCATAGCAATAAAGTAAAGCAATTATTTGGCGCTTGCATCTTATGCAATAGAGAGACGACCATAAGGCTTTTGCCAGTTGCCGATAACTTCAACAAAACATGATCATCTTATACAACAACTTATAGCTCATCACGTCTTGACCATATCACATCACAACATGCCCCTGCAAAAACAAGTTAGACGTCCTCTACTTTGTTGTTGCAAGTTTTTACGTGGCTGCTACTGGGCTTAGCAAGAACCGTTCTTACCTACGCATCAAAACCACAACGATAGTTTGTCAAGTTGGTGTTGTTTTAACCTTCGCAAGGACCGGGCGTAGCCACACTTGGTTCAACTAAAGTTGGAGAAACTGACACCCGCCAGCCACCTGTGTGCAAAGCACGTCGGTAGAACCAGTCTCGCGTAAGCGTACGCGTAATGTCGGTCCGGGCCGCTTCATCCAACAATACCGCCGAACCAAAGTATGACATGCTGGTAAGCAGTATGACTTATATCGCCCACAACTCACTTGTGTTCTACTCGTGCATATAACATCAAACCATAAAAACCTAGGCTCGGATGCCACTGTTGGGGAACGTAGTAATTTCAAAAAAATTCCTACGCACACGCAAGATCATGGTGATGCATAGCAACGAGAGGGGAGAGTGTTGTCTACGTACCCTCGTAGACCGTAAGCGGAAGCGTTATACCAACGCGGTTGATGTAGTCATACGTCTTCACGATCCGACCGATCCAAGCACCGAAAGCACGGCACCTCCGAGTTCTGCACACGTTCAGCTCGGTGACGTCCTCGCCTTCTCGATCCAGCAAGAGGGGCGAAGTAGTATATGTGTTCCGGCAGCACGACGGCGTGGTGACGGTGTTGGTGAAGAACAATCTTCGCAGGGCTTCGCCTAAGCACTACGAAAACTATGACGGAGGATAAACTAGAGGAAACGGGGTTGCCGGCACACGGCTTGGTGTTTCTTGATGTCTTGGGTGCTAGCCCTACCCCTCTATTTATATGTTGAGCCTTGGGGTCGAAACTTGGAGTAAAAGCCTCCACAAAGTCGGTTTTACCCGAAAGGCAAGAGTCCTTCTCGGACTCCAGGGCCAGACGCCAGGGTTCCCGGCGTCTGGGCCCAGACGCCAGGGACCCTGGCGTCTGGCCTCTGGACTCCGCAAAACTTCCTTTTGCACTTTCCAAAAACCTCGTGGGCTTTCCCCTTTGGCCCAGATAAAGTGTTCTCGTGCCCAAACATTTCGGGAAACATTCGGAACCCCTTCCGATGGATTCCAGAACCTTTCCGGAGATCAAACACTACTATCCACATATCAATCTTTACTTCCGGACCATTCCGTAGTTCCTCGTCATATCCGTGATCTCATCCAAAACTCCGAACAACATTCGGTCACCAACATACATAACTCATAGTACTATATCGTCAACGAACGTTAAGCGTGCGGACCCTACGGGTTCGAGAACTATGTAGACATGACCGAGACACCTCCCTTGTCAATAACCAATAGCGGGACCTGGATGCCCATATTGGCTCCTACATATTCTACGAAGATCTTTATCGGTCAGACCGCATAACAACATACGTTGTTCCCTTTGTCATCGGTATGTTACTTGCCCGAGATTCGATCGTCGGTATCCCAATACCTAGTTCAATCTCGTTACCGGCAAGTCTCTTTACTCGTTCTGTAATACATCATCCCGCAACTAACTCATTAGCTGCAATGCTTGCAAGGCTTAAGTGATGTGCATTACCGAGAGGGCCCAGAGATACCTCTCCGACATTCGGAGTGACAAATCCTAATCTCGAAATACGCCAACCCAACAAGTACCTTCGGAGACACCTGTAGAGCACCTTTATAATCACCCAGTTACGTTGTGACGTTTGGTAGCACACAAAGTGTTCCTCCGGTAAACGGGAGTTGCATAATCTCATAGTCATAGGAACATGTATAAGTCATGAAGAAAGCAATAGCAACATACTTAAACGATCGAGTGCTAAGCTAACGGAATGGGTCATGTCAATCACATCATTCTCCTAATGATGTGATCCCGTTAATCAAATGACAACTCATGTCTTTGGCTAGGAAACTTAACCATCTTTGATCAATGAGCTAGTCAAGTAGAGGCATACTAGTGACACTCTGTTTGTCTATGTATTCACACATGTATTATGTTTCCGATTAATACAATTTTAGCATGAATAATAAACATTTATCATGAAATAAGGAAATAAATAATAACTTTATTATTGCCTCTAGGGCATATTTCCTTCAGTAAGTGGATAAAAGTAAACGCTTGGCAAC
This sequence comes from Aegilops umbellulata, assembly GCA_032464435.1. Classification (NCBI taxonomy): domain Eukaryota; kingdom Viridiplantae; phylum Streptophyta; class Magnoliopsida; order Poales; family Poaceae; genus Aegilops; species Aegilops umbellulata. The sequence continues at coordinate 109,403,612 of CP136057.1, read as the reverse complement.
GTAAGAAGAACTTTTCTTACGAAGATCATCCTTGATTGCTTTTAAGAACTCATGCTCTTGCTCAAGGTTGAGCTTTTGAAAGCGTAATTTCTCATGTGTCCTTAAAAGTTCTCGATGATCTCCTAAGATAGTTTCATGAGCTAACTTAAGAGTGTTTAGTTCTTTAGTTAGAGACTCAATTTTCTCCTTATCATTATCATTCGTTTTATCTTGATTAGCATGATTAATTGACGTTTCATCATAGTATTCATCACTAGTGTTGTCAACAAGTAAATCATCATCACCTAACAAGTCATCTTCATCACTATTGAAATCAACATACTCGGGGTGTGATACCTTTGGGCCTTTAGCCATGAAGCATGTTCCAACTCCTTCATTTGGTCAGTCAAATATGTCGTAGGAGTTGGTTGACACAAGTGCTAGACCGGCAACACCTTCATCTTGAGTATATTCGGAATCGGAGTGATAACTTCTCTCGAAGTGGTTGTCGGAGTCGGAGCCGGATACCCATTCACCAACATGAGCTTGATGTCTTCGTTTTGTGTAGCTCCTTGATGACTTGTCCTTTCTTTCCGAATCCTTGCTTCTCCGTGAGTATCATCGTTCATAACGATCATCTCTACTCCTTCTTTCTCTAGATGGTGATTCCTCTCTTCGGCTTCTTCTTTTGGGAGAGTCTTCTCTTTTCTTGTAGGGAGCCGTACACTCATTGGAATAGTGTCCGGGTCTTCCACAATTGTAGCAGTTTCGCTCTCGACTAGAAGATCTTTTGTCATTGTAGGACCTTGACTTGGAGCTTCTATCTTTGCTTCTACTCTTGTAGAACTTGTTGAAGTTCTTCACCATTAAGCTCAATTCTTCATTGAAGATTTGCTTCTCGCTTGATGATGTGGGAGCTTCACATGAGGCTTTGTAAGCACCACTTGATTTGTTGTGAAGTTCCTCTTTATCCTTGAGTGACATCTCATGAGCAACAATTCTTCCAATGACTTCCGTTGGCTTGAGATCTTTGTAATTGGGCATCATTTGGATCAATGTGCACACAGTATCGTATTTTCCATCCAAGGCTCTTAGGATCTTCTTGATGATGAATCTATCGGTCACCTCTTCACTCCCTAAGCCGGCAATCTCATTTGTGATAAGAGCAAGCCTAGAGTACATTTCAGCGACACCTTCACCATCCTTCATTTTGAACTTGTCAAGTTGACTTTGAAGCACATCCAATTTGGATTCCTTGACGGAGTCGGTACCTTCGTGCATATCAATCAAAGTATCCCAAATTTCCTTTGCATTCTCAAGACGGATGATTGAATTCTTCGGGGCACAATCCGTTGAAGAGAATATCACAAGCTTGAGCGTTGTATTGCGGCATTTTTAACTCTTCCATGGTAGCTTCACGGTTTGGTTCTTTCCCATCGAAGAAGCCACCTTGCAAACCAACACACACAATAGCCCCAACGGCGGGGTTATGTCCAAGAATATGCATTTTCATTTTATGCTTCCAACTAGCAAAATTAGTACCATCAAAGTAAGGACCTCTACGGTGATAATTTCCCTTGCTAGACGCCATACTCTTCTAGGTTGTGAAACCAAGGCTATGACCACCAAAAGCAATGGAAATCAAAGCAAATGGAAACCTGGCTCTGATACCACTTGTAGGATCGGAAGTATGTCTAGAGGGGGGGTGATTAGACTACTTGACCAAATAAAAATCTATCATTTTCCCAATTTTAGTTCTTGGCAGATTTTAGCTATCTTAGCACAAGTCAAGCAATCTTCACACAATTCAAGCAAGCATGCAAAGAGTCTATGAGCAGCGGAAAGTAAAGCATGCAACTTGCAAGAATGTAAAGGGAAGGGTTTGGAGGATTCAAACGCAATTGGAGACACGGATGTTTTTGTCGTGGTTCCGATAGGTGGTGTTATCGTACATCCACGTTGATGGAGACTTTAACCCACGGAGGGTAACGGTCGCGCGAGTCCACGGAGGGCTCCACCCACGAAGGGTCCACGAAGAAGCAACCTTGTCTATTCCATCATGGTCGTCGCCCACGAAGGACTTGCCTCACTAGCGGTAGATCTTCACGAAGTAGGCGATCTCCTTGCCCTTACAAACTCCTTGGTTTAACTCCACAATCTTGTCGGAGGCTCCCAAGTGACACCTAGCCAATCTAGGAGACACCACTCTCCAAGAAGTAACAAATGGTGTGTTGATGATGAACTCCTTGCTCTTGTGCTTCAAATGGTAGTCTCCCCAACACTCAACTCTCTCTCACGGGATTTGAATTTGGTGGAAAGAAGATTTGAGTGGAAAGCAACTTGGGGAAGGCTAGAGATCAAGATTCATATGGTAGGAATGGAATATCTTGAGCTCAACACAAGGGTAGGTGGTTCTCTCTCAGAAAATGTGTATTGGAAGTGAAGATCTGTTCTGATGGCTCTCTCTTCAAATGAAGAGTGGGTGGAGGGGTATATATAGCCTCCACACAAAATCTAACCGTTACACACAATCTGCCAAACTCGGTGGGACCGAATCGTTAAACTCGGTCGGACCGATTCAGCAAACCTAGTGACCGTTAGGATTTTCGGTGGGACTGAGATGCAACTCGGTAGGACCGATATGGTTAGGGTTAGGGCATAACGTAATCTGGTGTGACCGATTACGCAAACTCGGTGGGACTGATTTTGGTAATAAGCTAACTAGAGAGTTGGTCAGGTAAACTCGGTGGGACCGATTCGCTCTTTTCGATGAGACCTAAATGTTACGAAAGGAAAACAGTGAGTTTACATTGCAATCTCGGTGGTACCGTCGCTCACTTCGGTTGGACCGAAATGTTACGAAGGGAAACAGAGAAATTGCAATCCCATCTCGGTGAGACCGAGATCCCTATCGGTGAGACCGATTTGCTAGGGTTTGTGGCAGTGGCTAAGACAAGTGAAACTCAGTGGCTCCGGATACGGTGGGGCCGAGTTTGACTTTAGGTTTGGGTCATATGTGGATATGGAAAGGTAGTTGAGGATTTTGGAGCATATCGCTAAGCACATGAAGCAAGAGGCTCATTAAGCAACACCTCATCCATCCTTAATAGTATTGGCTTTTCCTATGGACTCAATGCGATCTTGGATCACTAAAAATATAAAATGTAGAGTCTTGTTCTTGAAGCTTGAGCCAATCCTTTGTCCTTGTAATTTTGAGGGGTCCACTTCCCTCATCCATGCCATGCCATCCATTGAGCTTTTCTGAAATATTCATCTTGGAATGATGTTAGCTCAATGAGCTATATGTTGTTAGGAATTACCAAAACCACCCAGGGATAGTTGCACTTTCAGACGGTCACCGCGCGCCCGCAGTTGCCATGGTCCAGACCCTCGTCCATGTTCGTTTAACTGCAGTTGCCATGTCGCTGAACTACGGTTGCCATGTCGGACAACTGCAGTTGCCATGGTTGCTCAACTGCAGTTGCCATGTATGGTCTGATGTAATGTAGTTGCCATGATTTCATAACTTTAGGAGTTGCCACATACTAACACTAGGCAGTTGAGAGAGTTGCCATGTGCTCACAAGCATGCTAGGGCAGTTGCCATGTAAAAAGGAAGAGTTGACATCTGCTTACGTGCATGTTAAGGCAGTTGTCATGTACGTGCACGTTAGAGCAGTTGCCATGTACCATGCAAAAACATATGGTAACTCGGTAAAAAGAGAGTCGCCATCTGCTTACGTGCACACTAGGCAGTTGCCGTGTACCCTGCAAAACACATGGCAACTCGGGTAAAAAAGAGAGTTGTCACCTGCTTATAAAGCACACTAGGGGCAGTTGTCATGTGCACTGCAAAACACATGGCAACTAGCAGCTTGGGTGTGGGAGAGAAGACGGGCGTGTGGGCGAGATGACAAATGCCCTCACACTAGCCCTTGTGTGTGCGTGTAAAGTGGCGTGTGGGCGAACTGTTGAACGCCCACACACCAGCCCCTCCTGTGTGGTGAAACGGCCGTGTGGGCGACCGGGTTAACGCCCATACATCAGGCCAGTCCTACGTGGCACTAGAAACATAACAAGATTCGTGCGCTAACGAACGGACGCGGATCCACGCATGTGGGCGAGATGCAAACGCCCATACGTGTGGGCGTTAACATCTCCGAAAAAGTTTAGGTTGATGCGAGCAGCAGGCTAGAAGCGACCGAGCCGGAAACACCCGCTGTCGCTTCCTCGGTTTCATCGTCGGCCGCGGCACGGGACCCTAGCCTAACCGTCCAACCTGCCTCGCCGGGAAAGATCCATTCCGCGCAGCGCCGGCCACCCGGCGTCCCCGTCGCGGCGAACGCACGAAGCCAAAGCAGTCGAGTGCAAAGTCGCGCGGCACGACAACGAAGGCAGAGGATTACCATGGATCCTGTCCTCCCGTGCCGGGCGTCTTTCTCTAGATTTTCGCCTTTTGGATCCTTCCCACGCACAAGCAGCACCGGTCATAATAAATAGCTCGTGTTAATTTTACCCGGCCATTTGGGTGGCGTGATCACGACACGACTGGTTATCACGCATGCATGTAAACAACCGCAAGTGGGCTGCGGGCGTAGGCCGACTAGGACAAGCCACTATGGTGCGTGCGTGTGCGTATGATTCGTTCCGTGCAGCCTTTCGGCTTTCCTAGCTCGCACCTCCCCCAAGCAAGCAAGCAAGCAACCCCCTTATCCGGTTTTGACCAAACCGTTCGCCGCCGGGTCAGTTCGTCCGCCCATCAACATGGGACCCGAGCCTCCTCTCCTGCCAATTCCTTCCTAGCCAGCCAGCCAGCACGCGGCCACAAAGCTTTACCTAGGCAGCGGTCCATCCGGGTGGAATCCATGCGTTTTTCAACGGTTTGTTTAGCGGAGCACCCGGTCTCCCTCCTCCGCCTCTGCCTGCTTCCGTCGTCTCCCGCCGCCACCAACCATGACTGATTGGTCGTTGGTCGCATAATTCGCCAGTATATATGTTGCGAATCATTGTGGCTGAATTCCCGGAAGGGAAAGCGAGGTAGCCGTGAATTGGGTACGCAGCAGCTCGGGTTTCAGCTCCAGCTCGAGCTCGTCCCATGATGATGGAGAAGGGGCGCAGAGGGCTGTCCTGCCGGGCCGCGGTCTGCGGCATCGTCGTCCTGCTCTGCGCCACCGCCTTCTCCTGCTCCCTCGCCGCCGAGTTCCGCAGAGTCAAGGTCAGGCCTCTGCTCCTGCTCTCTTTGTCGCGCTCGTCGTGTTGCGATTGCAATTGGCGAGAGGCTCCGGTTCCCGGATTGAATCTGAATCGCGTGCCTGTTGGTCGCTCGATCAGGACGAGGACATGAAGCTGGACGGCAGCCTCTGCTCCCTGCCCAAGAGCTCCGCCTTCGAATTGGGCGTCGCGGCCATCGCCTTCCTCTCCGTCGCGCAGCTCGTCGGCACCACCGCGGCGGCGACCACCATGTTCGCCTCCGGCTCCAAGCCCAGCAAGCCCGTCGCCACCGGAGGCCGCGTCGCGCCCGTCGCGCTCCTGGCCCTCTCATGGTACGTGCGGTTTACGGTGTAACATGACCATGGTGGCATCATAAATACGAGCCAAAGCACCACATGATAAACCACATGAAATTCAGTGTGACTGAACCAAATCGCTGACGAGACGGTGGCGTGCGTGCAGGGTGTGCTTCGCGCTGGCCGTGATCCTGCTGGCGACCGCGGCGAGCATGAACAGCGGGCAGCGCTACGGCCGCGGGTGGATGGACGGCGACTGCTACGTCGCCAGGAACGGCGTGTTCGGCGGCGCCGCCGCGCTGGTCGTCGTCACGGCGCTCCTCATCCTCGGCCTCACCTTCGCCACCAAAACCGCGGGGGGCGGCTCGAGCACGACGGCGTGCGCCAGAGGAGACGCCGCCTGCACAACTACCATCCGTGTCGACGCGGCAAGGGGCGCGGGCGCGGAACAGCCGGGCGGGCGATCCAAGCAATGATCGGTGCTGGCATCGGCAGATCGATCGGACACGAGGGCGGGGCGGGCCAACCGGTGGAGAGGTCGATGACACGCTTCGCTGTTCGTCCCGCAAAGGCCAAGCCGAGTGGGGGCATCTTCTTCTCCTTTTTGGTCTCGGGTGGGGCATCTTGGTAGGCTGGCAAAGCTGAGAAAGGAGATCTCGGGAGTACTGCCGATGGGTTGGATGGGAGGGACACAGTACATAGAATTACTGACACATTTACTGACGTCGCCGTGCAAATTGTAAATGACATTACCGAACTGGTAAGAAGGAAAGATCATCAAGGATCGTACAGAACAGAAATTAAACGGGTTTGTGCTCTACTCCCATTTTGGGCACTAGGAGCATCTACCGCCGGACTTGTCAAATCTGACCCCTCAAACGCGCGCGGACGCGTCCGTGGACAGTGACCGGTCACCCTTTAAAAAAGGCATTCTAATATCCGGATATCTCAAATTAGAAACCCCAAATCCATATTATTACATACAACGTGGCGATCTTTGAGCGGAGCTCGTCCGGTTCCGCTCGCCCGGCTCCGCACTGGCCATGTCCGGCGGCAAGCTGCGCTCCTCAGAGTGTTGGGCCGGTCGCCGGCAAGGTAGGATAGGGCATGGGACACGAGCTGGCTCACGGGACTCAAGGCCCCGCCTCTCCCATGCCCTACTCTTCCTCGTTGGAGACCGAAACCCGAACGGTGTCGGTGGACGTCAAATCGATGATGGATCCGTTCGGTGACGAGCCGCCAACGTCCACCATGATGCAGTTGAGGCGCCCGGACTGATGCGCCATACGAGGCGCCGGAGAACGCGACTCCGCCTCATTGACGTCCATCGCCGCGAGGGCTGCCGCCGCCTCCTGCGCCCGGTGCCTTGCACGACGTGCACGCCACGCCATGGCCTCATGGGGCGATGGTGCGTCCCCAATATCGACGCGCCACCGGAGGGGTTGCGCGTCCGCCAGTGCGTTCGGACGCCAGATGGACCGCACGGCCTCCGGCGAGGCAATTATGGCCGGCCTAGCGCCGGATCCATGCCCCATTTGGGCGGACGCAATGGATACCCGACGGATGGAGTCCGAGCGTAGCTATCCACGGGCCTCCTCCCGGGCGCGGCCGAGCGCAAGCCGGATGGCCATCTCCTCCTCGGGGCCGCGCTGGATGAGCTCAGGGTCGACGGATCTGGAGGTGAAGGACTCGGATCCGCTGCCCGCCATGCCGGAGAGGACCAGAAGGAGCCGGAGACGAGCTTGGGTGGCGGAGCAGCGTGAAGGGAGGGGAGTGAAGTGGCCAGGGTTTGGTCCGGCGAGCGAATGGGGAGGATTTTATGTGGGGTCGGGTGGGCCAGCATGGGCCGGTTCCGACGTGGCGGGCATGCCCAGGCGCCCCCATATCCGCCCCATATTTGGGCTAGATTTGGGGGGTGCCGGTCAGCCCGGGTGTTTGAGGGTCGTTTGAGGGGTCCGTCTGGATCAAAAAATCATGACCGGGCAGTGATCGGGCGGCCCGCCCCGGCGTATGAGGCGGGTTTGAGGGGTCCGGTTGTACATGCTCCAAGGGAATCTCCAACGGCAACCGTAAATTTACTCCCGCATTCATCCGTGGACACAGGTGCGAAAGAACAATATCCAACGCTAGTCGCATACAATTTGACAACAACTCAAACAAACTGGACAAAATTCGATTAAACATTACCAGATTTCATATAAACATAACCGAATTTATATAAACATGACAGATTTCATTTAAACATGATGAATTTCATCTAAACATGACGGATTTTATTACATTTACATCAACTAAGTGCGGCTCGTCCGGCTAGGTCTAAATGGTTGCCGGCGCCCGTTCCCTGTGCCCGGACATGAACCAAGAGAACTGAAACTTCACCGTCTCCAGTTCCGCCCCGGCGCTCTCCAACTCCACCTCTGTAACCTCCTCCTCCATAGACCCGGGAAGTGAAGCTTTCCACCTCCACATCGCTGCCAAGCGACTAATCCGCCGACGATGTTGAGCCCACCAAGCTTTGCGTCAACGGGAGGGGAGGAGCGGTGACCTTCCCAGGACTAGAGCAGCAATGACCTATCGTGCACTACTCTTCCTCACTGTCGGCGGCGCTGGCAGATGTGCCGACTTCGTGTTCGTCGCAGAGGGGCGCAGACTCGGCGATGTCCTCCTCCTCCTCGTCGGTCTCGCTAAACACCGCCTCATCGACGCACCCCTTGCCGGTGGCCGCCACCTCTGCCGCCCGCTGCCGGTACCGTCAGCGGGCGAGGCAGATCTCATGGGCGGAGTGGTAGGACTCGAGCAGCAGCACCTCCTGCTCCGCCATGTCCACGTCTGACGCGACCGCTCTATGTTGGAAATATGCCCTAGAGGCAATAATAAAATGGTTATTATTATATTTCCTTGTTCATGATAATTGTCTATTGTTCATGCTATAATTGTATTAACCGGAAACCGTAATACATGTGTGAATAGATAGATCGTAATATGTCCCTAGTAAGCCTCTAGTTGACTAGCTCGTTGATCAATGGATGGTCGTGGTTTCCTGACCATGGACATTGGATGTCGTTGATAACAGGATCACATCATTAGGAGAATAATGTGATGGACAAGACCCAATCGTAAGCATAGCACAAGATCGTGTAATTCGTTTGCTAGGGCTTTTCTAATGTCAAGTATCATTTCCTTAGACCATGAGATTGTGCAACTCCCGGATACCGTAGGAGTGCTTTGGGTGTATCAAACATCACAACGTAACTGGGTGGATATAAAGGTGCACTACAGGTATCTCCGAAAGTGTCTGTTGGGTTGGCATGAATCGAGACTGGGATTTGTCACTCCGTATGACGGAGAGGTATCTCTGGGCCCACTCGGTAATGCATCATCATAATGAGCTCAATGTGACTAAGGAGTTAGCCACGGGATCATGCATTACGGAACGAGTAAAGAGACTTGTTGGTAACGAGATTGAACAAGGTATGGGGATACCGACGATCAAATCTCGGGCAAGTAACATACCGATGGACAAAGGGAATTGTATACGGGATTGATTGAATCCTCGACATCGTGGTTCATCCAATGAGATCATCGTGGAACATGTGGGAGCCAATATCGGTATCCAGATCCCACTATTGGTTATTGGCCAGAGAGGTGTCTCGGTCATGTCTGCATGGTTCCCGAACCCGTAGGGTCTACACACTTAAGGTTCGATGACGCTAGAGTTGTGATGGGAAACAGTATGTGGTTACCGAAGGTTGTTCGGATTCCCGGATGAGATCCCGGACGTGACGAGAAACTCCGGAGTGCTCCGGAGGTGAAGATTGATATATTGGACGAACGGTATTGGAGTCCGGAATTGTTCTGGGAGTACCGGGTGACGACCAGCGTGACCGAAAGGTGTTTCGGAGGCCCTGTCAAGCGTCGGGGGGGCTTATGGGCCAAGGGTAGGGGCACACCAGCCCACTAAGGGGCTGTGCTCCCCTCCCACCCCCTCTCACGTAACCTGGAGAGGTGGGGGCACCTCCCCTAGGGCAGCCGCCCCTCCCGGCTTGGGGGGCAAGTTTCTTAGGGGTGGGGGCGCCCAAACCCATCTAGGGTTTCCCCTGTGGCCGCCACCCCTCCCCTAGGGAACCCTAGGGCGCCTCCTCCACCCCTTCCCCCTATATATAGTGAGGGAGAGAGAGGGAAGCCGCACCCTTCCCCGGGCGCAGCCCTCTCCTCCTCCGTAGTGCTTAGCGAAGCTCTGCCGGAGAACCACAAGCTCCATCGCCACCACGCCGTTGTGCTGCTGGAGTTCTCCCTCAACTTCTCCTCTCCCCTTGCTGGATCAAGAAGGAGGAGACGTCCCCGGGCTGTACGTGTGTTGAACACGAAGGCACCGTCCGTTCGGCGCTTGATCGGATCTCCGTGATTTGAATCGCCGCGAGTACGACTCCATCAACCGCGTTCTTGTAACGCTTCCTCTCAGCGATCTTCAAGGGTATGAAGATGCACTCCCTCTCTCTCATTGCTAGCATCTCCTAGATTGATCTTGGTGACACGTAGGAAAATTTTGAATTATTACTACGTTCCCCTACAGTGGCATCATGAGCTAGGTCTATACGTAGATTTTATGCACGAGTAGAACACAAAGTAGTTGTGGGCGATGGTTTGTTCAATTTGCTTACCGTTACTAGTCTTATCTTGATTCGGCGGCATTGTGGGATGAAGCGGCTCAGACCGACCTTACACATACACTTACGTGAGACAGGTTCCACCGACTGACATGCACTTGATGCATAAGGTGGCTAGCGGGTGTCTGTCTCTCCCACTTTAGTCGGATCGGATTCGATGAAGAGGGTCCTTATGAAGGGTAAATATCAATTGGCGTATCACCGTTGTGGCTTTTGTGTAGGTAAGAAACGTTCTTGCTAGAAACCCATAGCAGTCACGTAAAACATGCAACAACAATTAGAGGACGTCTAACTTGTTTTTGCGGGGTATGCTATGTGATGTGATATGGCCAAAAGGATGTGATGGATGATATATATATATATATATATGTGTGTGTGTGTGTGTGTGTGTGTGTGTGTGTGTGTGTGTGTGTGTGTGTGTGTGTGTGGTGTATGAGATTTATCATGTTCTTGTAATAGGAATCACGACTTTCATGTCGATGAGTATGACAACCGGTAGGAGCCATAGGAGTTGTCTTAATTTATTGTATGACCTATGTGTCAATGAAAAACGCCATGTAATTACTTTACTTTATTGCTAACTGTTAGCCATAGTAGTAGAAGTAATAGTTGGCGAGACAACTTCATGAAGACACGATGATGGAGATCATGGTGTCATGCCGGTGACGAAGGTGATCATGCCGTGCCTCAAAGATGGAGATCAAAGGCGCAAAATGATATTGGCCATATCATGTCACTTTTATGATTTGTATGTGATGTTTGTCATGTTTACATCTTATTGTTGGAAATATGCCCTAGAGGCAATAATAAAAGCATTATTATTATATTTCCTTATTCATGATAATTGTCTTTATTCGTGCTATAATTGTGTTATCCGGAAATCGTAATACATGTGTGAATAACAGACAACAACGTGTCCCTAGTAAGCCTCTAGTTGACTAGCTCGTTGATCAATAGATAGTCATGGTTTCCTGACTATGGGCATTGGATGTCAATGATAACGAGATCACATCATTAGGAGAATGATGTGATGGACGAGACCCAATCCTAAACATAGCATAAGATCGCATAGTTCGTTTGCTAGAGTTTTCCAATGTCAACTATCATTTCCTTAGACCATGAGATCGTGTAACTCCCGGATACCGTAGGAGTGCTTTGGGTGTGCCAAACATCACAACATAACTGGGTGACTATAAAGGTATACAACGGGTATCTCTGAAAGTGTCTGTTGGGTTGACACGGATCGAGACTGGGATTTGTCACTCCGCTTGACGGAGAGGTATCACCGGGCCCTCTCGGTAATGCATCATCATAATGAGCTCAATGTGATCAAAGTGTTTGATCACGGGATCATGCATTACGGTACGAGAAAAGTGACTTGCCGGTAACGAGATTGAACGAGGTATTGGGATACCGACGATCGAATCTCGGGCAAGTAAAATACCGATTGACAAAGGGAATCGTATACGGGATTAATTGAATCCTCGACATCGTGGTTCATCCGATGAGATCATCGTGGAGCATGTGGGAGCCAACATGGGTATCCAGATCCCGCTGTTGGTTATTGCCCGAGAGCCGTCTCGGTCATGTCTGTTTGTCTCCCGAACCCGTAGGGTCTACACACTTAAGGTTCGGTGACGCTACGGTTGTGAAGATATGTATATGCAGTAACCCGAATGTTGTTCGGAGTCCCGGATGAGATCCCGGACGTCACGAGGAGTTTCGGAATGGTCCGGAGGTAAATAATTATATATAGAAAGTGCTGTTTTGGCCATCGGGACAAGTTTTGGGGTTATCAGTATTGTACCGGGACCACCGGAGGGTCCCGGGGGGTCCACCGGGTGGGGCCACCTGACTCGGGGGGCCACATGGGCTCTAGGGGTGCGCCTTGGCCTACATGGGCCAAGGGGAACCAGCCCCTAGAGGCCCATGCGCCTAGAGGGGGGAAACCCTAAAGAGGGGGGCGCCCCCTTGCTTGGGGGGCAAGCCCCACCCCTTGGCCGCCGCCCCCCTAGGAGATTGCATCTCCTAGGGCCGGCGCCCCCCTAGGGGTCTATATAAAGGGGGGAGGGGGCAGCGCACCCTTGCTCCTGGCGCCTCCCTCTCCCTCTCCAACATCACCTCCTCCTCCGTAGGGCTCGGCGAAGCCCTGCCGGAGTACTGCAGCTCCACCATCACCACGCCGTCGTGCTGCTGCTGGAGCCATCTTCCACAACCTCTCCTTTGCCTTGCTGGATCAAGAAGAAGGAGACGTTATGCTGACCGTACGTGTGTTGAACGCGGAGGTGCCGTCCTTTCGGTGCTAGGATCTCCGGTGATTTGGATCACGTCGTGTACGACTACCTCCACGCCGTCGTGCTGCTGCTGGAGCCTGTTGGAAATATGCCCTAGAGGCAATAATAAAAGCATTATTATTATATTTCCTTATTCATGATAATTGTCTTTATTCGTGCTATAATTGTGTTAACCGGAAATCGTAATACATGTGTGAATAACAGACAACAATATGTCCCTAGTGAGCCTCTAGTTGACTAGCTCGTTGATCGACAGATAGTTATGGTTTCCTGACTATGGACATTGGATGTCATTGATAACGGGATCACATCATTAGGAGAATGATGTGATGGACAAGACCCAATCCTAAACATAGCATAAGATCGTATAGTTCGTTTGCTAGAGTTATCCAATGTCAAGTATCCTTTCCTTAGACCATGAGATCGTGTAACTCCCGGATACCGTAGGAGTGCTTTGGGTGTGCCAAACGTCACAACGTAACTGGGTGACTATAAAGGTATACTACGGGTATCTCTAAAAGTGTCTGTTGGGTTGACATGGATCGAGACTGGGATTTGTCACTCCGCTTGACGAAGAGGTATCACCGGGCCCTCTCGGTAATGCATCATCATAATGAGCTCAATGTGATCAAAGTGTTTGATCACGGGATCATGCATTACGGAACGAGAAAAGTGACTTGCCAATAACGAGATTGAACGAGGTATTGGGATACCGACGATCGAATCTCGGGCAAATAAAATACCGATTGACAAAGGGAATCGTATACGGGATTAATTGAATCCTTGACATCGTGGTTCATCCGATGAGATCATCGTGGAGCATGTGGGAGCCAACATGGGTATCCAGATCCCGCTGTTGGTTAATGCCCGAGAGCCGTCTCGGTCATGTCTGCATGTCTCCCGAACCCGTAGGGTCTACACACTTAAGGTTCGGTGACGCTAGGGTTGTGAAGATATGTATGTGCAGTAACCTGAATGTTGTTCGGAGTCCCGGATGAGATCCCGGACGTCACGAGGAGTTCCGGAATGGTCCGGAGGTAAAGAATTACATATAGGAAGTGCTATTTTGGCCATCGGGACAAGTTTCGGTGTTATCGGTATTGTACCGGGACCACCGGAGGGGTCCCGGGGGTCCACCGGGGGGTCCACCTGCCCCGGGGGGCCACATGGGCTGTAGGGGGTGCGCCTTGGCCTATATGGGCCAAGGGCACCAGCCCCAAGAGGCCCATGCGCCAAGAGAGAAAAAAAGGGAAGAGTCCTACAAGGGGAAGGCACCTCCGAGGTGCCTTGGGGAGGATGGACTCCTCCCCACCCTTGGCCGCACCCTTCCTTGGAGGAAGGGGCAAGGGCTGCGCCTCCCCTTCTCCCTTGGCCCTATATATAGTGGGGAAAAGGAGGAGCAAACCAACCCTAATGCCCTGGCGCCCCCTCCTCCCTGCAACACCTCCTCCTCCTCCCGTAGTTGCTTAGCGAAGCCCTGCCGGAGTTCTGCTGCATCCACCACCACACCGTCGTGCTGGATCTTCCTCAACCTCTCCTTCCCCCTTGCTGGATCAAGAAGGAGGAGACGTCTCCCGTCCCGTACGTGTGTTGAACGCGGAGGTGCCGTCCGTTCGGTACTAGATCATCGGTGAATTGGATCACGGCAAGTACGACTACCTCATCCACGTTCACTCGAACGCTTCCGTTGCGATCTACAAAGTGGTATGTAGATGCTATCTAATCTGAATACTCGTTGCTAGATGAACTCATAGATGGATCTTGGTGAAACCGTAGGAAAAATTTTAATTTTCTGCAACGTTCCCCAACAGTGGCATCATGAGCTAGGTCTATGCGTAGTTCTTCTTGCGCGAGTAGAACACAATTTTTTGTGGGCGTAGATGTTGTCAATTCTTCTTGCCGTTACTAGTCAATCTTGATTCAGCGGTATTGTGGGATGAAGCGGCCCGGACCAACCTTACACGTACGCTTACGTGAGACCGGTTCCACCGACTAACATGCACTAGTTGCATAAGGTGGCTGGCGGGTGTCTGTCTCTCCTACTTTAGTTGGATCGGATTCGATGAACAGGGTCCTTATGAAGGGTAAATAGAGATTGACAAATCACGTTGTGGTTTGAACGTAGGTAAGAAAACGTTCTTGCTAGAACCCTAATTCAGCCACGTAAAACTTGCAACAACAATTAGAGGACGTCTAACTTGTTTTTGCAGCAAGTGCTTTGTGATATGATATGGCCAAAGTTGTGATGTATGATGAATGATCTATATGTGATGTATGAGATGTTCATGCTATTGTAATAGGAATCACGACTTGCATGTCGATGAGTATGACAACCGGCAGGAGCCATAGGAGTTGTCTTTATTTTTTTGTATGACCTGCGTGTCATTGAGAATCGCCATGTAAATTACTTTACTTTATTGCTAAACGCGTTAGCCATAGTAGTAGAAGTAATAGTTGGCGAGCAACTTCATGGAGACACGATGATGAAGATCATGATGATGAAGATCATGGTGTCAAGCCGGTGACAAGATGATCATGGAGCCCCAAGATGAAGATCGAAGGAGCTATGTGATATTGGCCATATCATGTCACGTTTATTATTTGATTGCATGTGATGTTTATCATGTTTTGCATCTTGTTTACTTAGGACGACGGTAGTAAATAAGATGATCCCTCATAATAATTTCAAGAAAGTGTTCTCCCTAACTGTGCACCGTTGCTAAGGTTCGTCGTTCCGAAGCACCACATGATGATCGGGTGTGATAGGTCCTTACGTTCGCATACAACAGGTGTAAGACAGATTTACACACGCAAAACACTTAGGTTGACTTGACGAGCCTAGCATGTACAGACATGGCCTCGGAACACAGAAGACCGAAAGGTCAAGCATGAGTCGTATAGAAGATACGATCAGCATGAAGATGTTCACCGATGTTGGCTAGTCCGTCTCACGTGATGATCGGACACGGCCTAGTTGACTCGGATCATGTAATACTTAGATGACTGGAAGAGGGATGTCTATCTAAGTGGGAGTTCATTAAATAATTTGATTAAATGAACTTTATTATCATGAACTTAGTCTAAATATTTACAATATGTCTTGTAGATCAAATGGCCAACGTAGTCCTCAACTTCAACGCGTTCCTAGAGAAAACCAAGCTGAAAGACGATGGTAGCAACTATACGGACTGGGTCCGGAACCTGAGGATTATCCTCATAGCTGCCAAGAAAGATTATGTCCTAAGAGCACCGCTGGGTGACGCACCTATTCTCCCTGCAGAACAAGACGTTATGAACGCTTGGCAGTCACGCTGCGATGACTACTCCCTCGTTCAGTGCGGCATGCTTTACAGCTTAGAGCCGGGACTCCAAAAGCGTTTTGAGAGACATGGAGCATATGAGATGTTCGAAGAGCTGAAAATGGTTTTCCAAGCTCATGCCCGGGTCGAGAGATATGAAGTCTCCGATAAATTCTTTAGCTGTAAGATGGAGGAAAATGGCTCTGTCAGTGAGCACATACTCAAAATGTCTGGGTTGCACAACCGCTTGACTCAACTGGAAATTAATCTCCTGGATGAAGCGGTCATTGACAGAATCCTCCAGTCGCTTCCACCTAGCTACAAGAGCTTTGTGATGAACTACAATATGCAGGGGATGGTAAAGACCATTCCTGAAGTATATGCTATGCTGAAATCAGCAGAGGTAGAAATCAAGAAGGAGCATCAAGTGTTGATGGTGAATAAAACCACTAAGTTCAAGAAGGGCAAGGGTAAAAAGAACTTCAAGAAGGACGGCAAGGAAGTTGCCGCGCTCGGTAAGCAAGTTGCCGGGAAGAAGCCAAAGAATGGACCCAAGCCCGAAACTGAGTGCTTTTATTGCAAGGGAAGTGGTCACTGGAAGCGGAACTGCCCCAAATACTTAGCGGACAAGAAGGCCGGCAAAACCAAAGGTATATGTGATATACATGTAATTGATGTGTACCTTACCAGTACTCGTAGTAGCTCTTGGGTATTTGATACCGGTGCAGTTGCTCACATTTGTAACTCAAAGCAGGAGCTGCGGAATAAACGGAGACTGGCGAAGGACGAGGTGACGATGCGCGTCGGGAATGGTTCCAAGGTCGATGTGATCGCCGTCGGCACGCTGCCTCTACATTTGCCTACGGGATTAGTTTTAAACCTCAATAATTGTTATTTAGTGCCAAGTTTGAGCATGAACATTGTATCTGGATCTCTCTTAATTCGAGATGGCTACTCATTTAAATCCGAGAATAATGGTTGTTCTATTTATATGAGAGATATGTTTTATGGTCATGCTCCAATGGTTAATGGTTTATTCTTAATGAATCTCAAACGTGATGATACACATATTCATAGTGTGAATACCAAAAGAGTTAAAGTTGATAACAATAGTCCCACATATTTGTGGCACTGCCGCCTTGGTCACATAGGTGTCAAACGCATGAAGAAGCTCCATGCAGATGGACTTTTAGAGTCTCTTGATTATGAATCATTTGACACGTGTGAACCATGCCTCATGGGTAAAATGACCAAGACTCCGTTCTCAGGAACAATGGAGCGAGCAACCAACTTATTGGAAATCATACATACCGACGTGTGCGGTCCAATGAGTGTTGAGGCTCGCGGTGGCTATCGTTATGTTCTCACCCTCACTGATGACTTGAGTAGATATGGGTATATCTACTTAATGAAACACAAGTCTGAAACCTTTGAAAAGTTCAAGGAATTTCAGAGTGAGGTTGAAAATCAACGTGATAAAAAGATCAAGTTTCTACGATCAGATCGTGGAGGAGAATACTTGAGTCACGAATTTGGCACACACTTAAGAAAATGTGGAATAGTTTCACAACTCACGCCGCCTGGAACACCTCAGCGTAATGGTGTGTCCGAACGTCGTAATCGCACTCTATTAGATATGGTGAGATCTATGATGTCTCTTACCGACTTACCGCTATCTTTTTGGGGCTATGCTTTAGAGACTACCGCATTCACTTTAAATAGGGCTCCGTCGAAATCCGTTGAGACGACACCGTATGAATTATGGTTTGGGAAGAAACCCAAGCTGTCGTTTCTAAAAGTTTGGGGATGCGATGCTTATGTCAAGAAACTTCAACCTGAAAAGCTCGAACCCAAATCGGAAAAATGCGTCTTCATAGGATACCCTAAAGAAACTGTTGGGTATACCTTCTACCTCAGATCCGAAGGCAAGATCTTTGTTGCCAAGAATGGATCCTTTCTAGAGAAGGAGTTTCTCTCGAAAGAAGTAAGTGGGAGGAAAGTAGAACTTGATGAAGTGTTACCTCTTGAACCGGAAAATGGCGAAACTCAAGAAAACGTTTCTGAGGTGCCTGCACCAACTAGAGAGGAAATTAATGATGATGATCAAGATGCTTCTGATCAAGCTGCTACTGAAATTCGAAGGTCCACAAGGACACGTTCCGCACTAGAGTGGTACGGCAACCCTGTCTTGGAAATCATGTTGTTAGACAACGGTGAACCTTCGAACTATGAGGAAGCAATGGCGGGCCCGGATTCCGACAAATGGCTGGAAGCCATGAAATCCGAGATAGGATCCATGTATGAAAACGAAGTATGGACTTTGACTGACTTGCCCGTTGAACGGCGAGCCATAGAAAATAAATGGATCTTTAAGAAGAAGACAGACGCGGATGGTAATGTGACCATCTATAAAGCTCGGCTTGTCGCTAAGGGTTATCGACAAGTTCAAGGAATTGACTACGATAAGACTTTCTCACCGGTAGCGAAGCTGAAGTCCGTCCGAATCATGTTAGCAATTGCCGCATACTATGATTATGAGATATGGCAAATGGACGTCAAAACGGCATTCCTTAATGGTTTCCTTAAGGAAGAATTGTATATGATGCAGCCGGAAGGTTTTGTCGATCCTAAGAATGCTGACAAGGTGTGCAAGCTCCAACGCTCGATTTATGGGCTGGTGCAAGCATCTCGGAGTTGGAACATTCGCTTTGATGAGATGATCAAAGCGTTTGGGTTTACACAGACTTATGGAGAAGCCTGTGTTTACAAGAAAGTGAGTGGGAGCTCTGTAGCATTTCTCATATTATATGTAGACGACATACTTTTGATGGGAAATGATATAGAACTCTTGGACAGCATTAAGGCCTACTTGAATAAGAGTTTTTCAATGAAGGACCTTGGAGAAGCTGCTTGTATATTAGGCATCAAGATCTATAGAGATAGATCGAGACGCCTCATAGGTCTTTCACAAAGCACATACCTTGATAAGATATTGAAGAAATTCAATATGGATCAATCCAAGAAAGGGTTCTTACCTGTGTTACAAGGTGTGAAATTGAGCTCAGCTCAATGTCCGACCACGGCAGAAGATATAGAAGAGATGAGCGTCATCCCCTATGCCTCAGCCATAGGTTCTATTATGTATGCCATGCTGTGTACCAGACCTGATGTAAACCTTGCCGTAAGTTTGGTAGGAAGGTACCAAAGTAATCCCGGCAAGGAACACTGGACAGCGGTCAAGAATATCCTGAAGTACCTGAAAAGGACCAAGGAAATGTTTCTCGTTTATGGAGGTGACGAAGAGCTCGTCGTAAAAGGTTACGTCGACGCTAGCTTCAACACAGATCTGGATGACTCTAAGTCACAAACCGGATACGTGTATATTTTGAATGGTGGGGCAGTAAGCTGGTGCAGTTGCAAGCAAAGCGTCGTGGCGGGATCTACATGTGAAGCGGAGTACATGGCAGCCTCGGAGGCAGCACATGAAGCAATTTGGGTGAAGGAGTTCATCACCGACCTCGGAGTCATACCCAATGCGTCGGGGCCAATCAAGCTCTTCTGTGACAACACTGGAGCTATTGCACTTGCAAAGGAGCCCAGGTTTCACAAGAAGACCAGGCACATCAAGCGTCGCTTCAACTCCATTCGTGAAAATGTTCAAGATGGAGACATAGAAATTTGTAAAGTGCACACGGATCTGAATGTCGCAGATCCGTTGACTAAACCTCTCCCTAAGGCAAAACATGATCAGCACCAGAACTCTATGGGTGTTCGATTCATCACAATGTAACTAGATTATTGACTCTAGTGCAAGTGGGAGACTGTTGGAAATATGCCCTAGAGGCAATAATAAAAGCATTATTATTATATTTCCTTATTCATGATAATTGTCTTTATTCGTGCTATAATTGTGTTAACCGGAAATCGTAATACATGTGTGAATAACAGACAACAATATGTCCCTAGTGAGCCTCTAGTTGACTAGCTCGTTGATCGACAGATAGTTATGGTTTCCTGACTATGGACATTGGATGTCATTGATAACGGGATCACATCATTAGGAGAATGATGTGATGGACAAGACCCAATCCTAAACATAGCATAAGATCGCATAGTTCGTTTGCTAGAGTTATCCAATGTCAAGTATCCTTTCCTTAGACCATGAGATCGTGTAACTCCCGGATACCGTAGGAGTGCTTTGGGTGTGCCAAACGTCACAACGTAACTGGGTGACTATAAAGGTA
This sequence comes from Aegilops umbellulata, assembly GCA_032464435.1. NCBI lineage: Eukaryota > Viridiplantae > Streptophyta > Magnoliopsida > Poales > Poaceae > Aegilops > Aegilops umbellulata. The sequence goes on along the minus strand of CP136057.1, from coordinate 109,383,623 downwards.
TACTACGGGTATCTCTGAAAGTGTCTGTTGGGTTGACATGGATCTAGACTGGGATTTGTCACTCCGCTTGACGGAGAGGTATCACCGGGCCCTCTCGGTAATGCATCATCATAATGAGCTCAATGTGATCAAAGTGTTTGATCACGGGATCATGCATTACGGAACGAGAAAAGTGACTTGCCGATAACGAGATTGAACGAGGTATTGGGATACCGACGATCGAATCTCGGGCAAGTAAAATACCGATTGACAAAGGGAATCGTATACGGGATTAATTGAATCCTTGACATCGTGGTTCATCCGATGAGATCATCGTGGAGCATGTGGGAGCCAACATGGGTATCCAGATCCCGCTATTGGTTAATGCCCGAGAGCCGTCTCGGTCATGTCTGCATGTCTCCCGAACCCGTAGGGTCTACACACTTAAGGTTCGGTGACGCTAGGGTTGTGAAGATATGTATGTGCAGTAACCTGAATGTTGTTCGGAGTCCCGGATGAGATCCCGGACGTCACGAGGAGTTCCGGAATGGTCCGGAGGTAAAGAATTACATATAGGAAGTGCTATTTTGGCCATCGGGACAAGTTTCGGTGTTATCGGTATTGTACCGGGACCACCGGAGGGGTCCCGGGGGTCCACCGGGGGGGTCCACCTGCCCCGGGGGGCCACATGGGCTGTAGGGGGTGCGCCTTGGCCTATATGGGCCAAGGGCACCAGCCCCAATAGGCCCATGCGCCAAGAGAGAAAAAAAGGGAAGAGTCCTACAAGGGGAAGGCACCTCCGAGGTGCCTTGGGGAGGATGGACTCCTCCCCACCCTTGGCCGCACCCTTCCTTGGAGGAAGGGGCAAGGGCTGCGCCTCCCCCTCTCCCTTGGCCCTATATATAGTGGGGAAAAGGAGGAGCAAACCAACCCTAATGCCCTGGCGCCCCCTCCTCCCTGCAACACCTCCTCCTCCTCCCGTAGTTGCTTAGCGAAGCCCTGCCGGAGTTCTGCTGCATCCACCACCACACCGTCGTGCTGGATCTTCCTCAACCTCTCCTTCCCCCTTGCTGGATCAAGAAGGAGGAGACGTCTCCCGTCCCGTACGTGTGTTGAACGCGGAGGTGCCGTCCGTTCGGTACTAGATCATCGGTGAATTGGATCACGGCAAGTACGACTACCTCATCCACGTTCACTCGAACGCTTCCGTTGCGATCTACAAAGTGGTATGTAGATGCTATCTAATCTGAATACTCGTTGCTAGATGAACTCATAGATGGATCTTGGTGAAACCGTAGGAAAAATTTTAATTTTCTGCAACGTTCCCCAACAGTGGCATCATGAGCTAGGTCTATGCGTAGTTCTTCTTGCGCGAGTAGAACACAATTTTTTGTGGGCGTAGATGTTGTCAATTCTTCTTGCCGTTACTAGTCAATCTTGATTCAGCGGTATTGTGGGATGAAGCGGCCCGGACCAACCTTACACGTACGCTTACGTGAGACCGGTTCCACCGACTAACATGCACTAGTTGCATAAGGTGGCTGGCGGGTGTCTGTCTCTCCTACTTTAGTTGGATCGGATTCGATGAACAGGGTCCTTATGAAGGGTAAATAGAGATTGACAAATCACGTTGTGGTTTGAACGTAGGTAAGAAAACGTTCTTGCTAGAACCCTAATTCAGCCACGTAAAACTTGCAACAACAATTAGAGGACGTCTAACTTGTTTTTGCAGCAAGTGCTTTGTGATATGATATGGCCAAAGTTGTGATGTATGATGAATGATCTATATGTGATGTATGAGATGTTCATGCTATTGTAATAGGAATCACGACTTGCATGTCGATGAGTATGACAACCGGCAGGAGCCATAGGAGTTGTCTTTATTTTTTTGTATGACCTGCGTGTCATTGAGAATCGCCATGTAAATTACTTTACTTTATTGCTAAACGCGTTAGCCATAGTAGTAGAAGTAATAGTTGGCGAGCAACTTCATGGAGACACGATGATGAAGATCATGATGATGAAGATCATGGTGTCAAGCCGGTGACAAGATGATCATGGAGCCCCAAGATGAAGATCGAAGGAGCTATGTGATATTGGCCATATCATGTCACGTTTATTATTTGATTGCATGTGATGTTTATCATGTTTTGCATCTTGTTTACTTAGGACGACGGTAGTAAATAAGATGATCCCTCATAATAATTTCAAGAAAGTGTTCTCCCTAACTGTGCACCGTTGCTAAGGTTCGTCGTTCCGAAGCACCACATGATGATCGGGTGTGATAGGTCCTTACGTTCGCATACAACGGGTGTAAGACAGATTTACACACGCAAAACACTTAGGTTGACTTGACGAGCCTAGCATGTACAGACATGGCCTCGGAACACAGAAGACCGAAAGGTCAAGCATGAGTCGTATAGAAGATACGATCAGCATGAAGATGTTCACCGATGTTGGCTAGTCCGTCTCACGTGATGATCGGACACGGCCTAGTTGACTCGGATCATGTAATACTTAGATGACTGGAAGAGGGATGTCTATCTAAGTGGGAGTTCATTAAATAATTTGATTAAATGAACTTTATTATCATGAACTTAGTCTAAATATTTACAATATGTCTTGTAGATCAAATGGCCAACGTAGTCCTCAACTTCAACGCGTTCCTAGAGAAAACCAAGCTGAAAGACGATGGTAGCAACTATACGGACTGGGTCCGGAACCTGAGGATTATCCTCATAGCTGCCAAGAAAGATTATGTCCTAAGAGCACCGCTGGGTGACGCACCTATTCTCCCTGCAGAACAAGACGTTATGAACGCTTGGCAGTCACGCTGCGATGACTACTCCCTCGTTCAGTGCGGCATGCTTTACAGCTTAGAGCCGGGACTCCAAAAGCGTTTTGAGAGACATGGAGCATATGAGATGTTCGAAGAGCTGAAAATGGTTTTCCAAGCTCATGCCCGGGTCGAGAGATATGAAGTCTCCGATAAATTCTTTAGCTGTAAGATGGAGGAAAATGGCTCTGTCAGTGAGCACATACTCAAAATGTCTGGGTTGCACAACCGCTTGACTCAACTGGAAATTAATCTCCTGGATGAAGCGGTCATTGACAGAATCCTCCAGCCGCTTCCACCTAGCTACAAGAGCTTTGTGATGAACTACAATATGCAGGGGATGGTAAAGACCATTCCTGAAGTATATGCTATGCTGAAATCAGCAGAGGTAGAAATCAAGAAGGAGCATCAAGTGTTGATGGTGAATAAAACCACTAAGTTCAAGAAGGGCAAGGGTAAAAAGAACTTCAAGAAGGACGGCAAGGAAGTTGCCGCGCTCGGTAAGCAAGTTGCCGGGAAGAAGCCAAAGAATGGACCCAAGCCCGAAACTGAGTGCTTTTATTGCAAGGGAAGTGGTCACTGGAAGCGGAACTGCCCCAAATACTTAGCGGACAAGAAGGCCGGCAAAACCAAAGGTATATGTGATATACATGTAATTGATGTGTACCTTACCAGTACTCGTAGTAGCTCTTGGGTATTTGATACCGGTGCAGTTGCTCACATTTGTAACTCAAAGCAGGAGCTGCGGAATAAACGGAGACTGGCGAAGGACGAGGTGACGGTGCGCGTCGGGAATGGTTCCAAGGTCGATGTGATCGCCGTCGGCACGCTGCCTCTACATTTGCCTACGGGATTAGTTTTAAACCTCAATAATTGTTATTTAGTGCCAAGTTTGAGCATGAACATTGTATCTGGATCTCGCTTAATTCGAGATGGCTACTCATTTAAATCCGAGAATAATGGTTGTTCTATTTATATGAGAGATATGTTTTATGGTCATGCTCCAATGGTTAATGGTTTATTCTTAATGAATCTCAAACGTGATGATACACATATTCATAGTGTGAATACCAAAAGAGTTAAAGTTGATAACAATAGTCCCACATATTTGTGGCACTGCCGCCTTGGTCACATAGGTGTCAAACGCATGAAGAAGCTCCATGCAGATGGACTTTTAGAGTCTCTTGATTATGAATCATTTGACACGTGCGAACCATGCCTCATGGGTAAAATGACCAAGACTCCGTTCTCAGGAACAATGGAGCGAGCAACCAACTTATTGGAAATCATACATACCGATGTGTGCGGTCCAATGAGTGTTGAGGCTCGCGGTGGCTATCGTTATGTTCTCACCCTCACTGATGACTTTTGTAGATATGGGTATATCTACTTAATGAAACACAAGTCTGAGACCTTTGAAAAGTTCAAGGAATTTCAGAGTGAGGTTGAAAATCAACGTGATAGAAAGATCAAGTTTCTACGATCAGATCGTGGAGGAGAATACTTGAGTCACGAATTTGGCACACACTTCAGAAAATGTGGAATAGTTTCACAACTCACGCCGCCTGGAACACCTCAGCGTAATGGTGTGTCCGAACGTCGTAATCGCACTCTATTAGATATGGTGCGATCTATGATGTCTCTTACCGATTTACCGCTATCTTTTTGGGGCTATGCTTTAGAGACTGCCGCATTCACTTTAAATAGGGCTCCGTCGAAATCCGTTGAGACGACACCGTATGAATTATGGTTTGGGAAGAAACCTAAGCTGTCGTTTCTAAAAGTTTGGGGATGCGATGCTTATGTCAAGAAACTTCAACCTGAGAAGCTCGAACCCAAGTCGGAAAAATGTGTCTTCATAGGATACCCTAAAGAAACTATTGGGTATACCTTCTACCTCAGATCCGAAGGCAAGATCTTTGTTGCCAAGAATGGATCCTTTCTAGAGAAAGAGTTTCTGTCGAAAGAAGTAAGTGGGAGGAAAGTAGAACTTGATGAAGTGTTGCCTCTTGAACCGGAAAATGGCGAAACTCAAGAAAACGTTTCTGAGGTGCCTGCACCGACTAGAGAGGAAATTAATGATGATGATCAAGATACTTCTAATCAAGCTCCTACTGAAATTCGAAGGTCCACAAGGACACGTTCCGCACCAGAGTGGTACGGCAACCCTGTCTTGGAAATCATGTTGTTAGACAACGGTGAACCTTCGAACTATGAGGAAGCAATGGCGGGCCCGGATTCCGACAAATGGCTAGAAGCCATGAAATCCGAGATAGGATCCATGTATGAAAACAAAGTATGCACTTTGACAGACTTGCCCGATGATCGGCGAGCGATAGAAAATAAATGGATCTTTAAGAAGAAGACGGACGCGGATGGTAATGTGACCATCTATAAAGCTCGGCTTGTCGCTAAGGGTTATCGACAAGTTCAAGGGGTTGACTACGATGAGACTTTCTCTCCCGTAGCAAAGCTGAAGTCCGTCCGAATCATGTTAGCAATTTCCGCATACTATGATTATGAGATATGGCAAATGGACGTCAAAACGGCATTCCTTAATGGTTTCCTTAAGGAAGAATTGTATATGATGCAGCCGGAAGGTTTTGTCGATCCTAAGAATGCTGACAAGGTGTGCAAGCTCCAACGCTCGATTTATGGGCTGGTGTAAGCATCTCGGAGTTGGAACATTCGCTTTGATGAGATGATCAAAGCGTTTGGGTTTACGCAGACTTATGGAGAAGCCTGCGTTTACAAGAAAGTGAGTGGGAGCTCTGTAGCATTTCTCATATTATATGTAGACGACATACTTTTGATGGGAAATGATATAGAACTCTTGGACAGCATTAAGGCCTACTTGAATAAAAGTTTTTCAATGAAGGACCTTGGAGAAGCTGCTTATATATTAGGCATCAAGATCTATAGAGATAGATCAAGACGCCTCATAGGTCTTTCACAAAGCACATACCTTGATAAGATATTGAAGAAGTTCAATATGGATCAATCTAAGAAAGGGTTCTTACCTGTGTTACAAGGTGTGAAATTGAGCTCAGCTCAATGTCCGACCACGGCAGAAGATATAGAAGAGATGAGTGTCATCCCCTATGCCTCAGCCATAGGTTCTATTATGTATGCCATGCTGTGTACCAGACCTGATGTAAACCTTGCCGTAAGTTTGGTAGGAAGGTACCAAAGTATTCCCGGCAAGGAACACTGGACAGCGGTCAAGAATATCCTGAAGTACCTGAAAAGGACTAAGGAAATGTTTCTCGTTTATGGAGGTGACGAAGAACTCGTCGTAAAGGGTTACGTCGATGCTAGCTTCGACACAGATCTGGATGACTCTAAGTCACAAACCGGATACGTGTATATTTTGAATGGTGGGGCAGTAAGCTGGTGCAGTTGCAAGCAGAGCGTTGTGGCGGGATCTACATGTGAAGCGGAGTACATGGCAGCCTCGGAGGCAACACATGAAGCAATTTGGGTGAAGGAGTTCTTCACCGACCTCGGAGTCATACCCAATGCGTCGGGGCCAATCAAACTCTTCTGTGACAACACTGGAGCTATTGCACTTGCCAAGGAGCCCAGGTTTCACAAGAAGACCAGGCACATCAAGCGTCGCTTCAACTCCATTCGTGAAAATGTTCAAGATGGAGACATAGGAATTTGTAAAGTGCACACGGATCTGAATGTCGCAGATCCGTTGACTAAACCTCTTCCTAAGGCAAAACATGATCAGCACCAGAACTCTATGGGTGTTCGATTCATCACAATATAACTAGATTATTGACTCTAGTGCAAGTGGGAGACTGTTGGAAATATGCCCTAGAGGCAATAATAAAAGCATTATTATTATATTTCCTTATTCATGATAATTGTCTTTATTCGTGCTATAATTGTGTTATCCGGAAATCGTAATACATGTGTGAATAACAGACAACAACGTGTCCCTAGTAAGCCTCTAGTTGACTAGCTCGTTGATCAATAGATAGTCATGGTTTCCTGACTATGGGCATTGGATGTCAATGATAACGAGATCACATCATTAGGAGAATGATGTGATGGACGAGACCCAATCCTAAACATAGCATAAGATCGCATAGTTCGTTTGCTAGAGTTTTCCAATGTCAAGTATCCTTTCCTTAGACCATGAGATCGTGTAATTCCCGGATACCGTAGGAGTGCTTTGGGTGTGCCAAACGTCACAACGTAACTGGGTGACTATAAAGGTATACTACGGGTATCTCTGAAAGTGTCTGTTGGGTTGACACGGATCGAGACTGGGATTTGTCACTTCGCTTGACGGAGAGGTATCACCGGGCCCTCTCGGTAATGCATCATCATAATGAGCTCAATGTGATCAAAGTGTTTGATCACGGGATCATGCATTACGGTACGAGAAAAGTGACTTGCCGATAACGAGATTGAACGAGGTATTGGGATACCGACGATCGAATCTCGGGAAAGTAAAATACCGATTAACAAAGGGAATCGTATACGGGATTAATTGAATCCTCGACATCGTGGTTCATCCGATGAGATCATCATGGAGCATGTGGGATCCAACATGGGTATCCAGATCCCGCTGTTGGTTATTGCCCGAGAGCCGTCTCGGTCATGCCTGTATGTTTCCCGAACCCGTAGGGTCTACACACTTAAGGTTCGGTGACGCTAGGGTTGTGAAGATATGTATATGCAGTAACCCGAATGTTGTTCGGAGTCCCGGATGAGATCCCGGACGTCACGAGGAGTTTCGGAATGGTCCGGAGGTAAAGAATTATATATAGAAAGTGCTGTTTTGGCCATCGGGACAAGTTTCGGGGTTATCAGTATTGTAGCGGGACCACCGGAGGGTCCCGGGGGGTCCACCGGGTGGGGCCACCTGACTCGGGGGGCCACATGGGCTCTAGGGGTGCGCATTGGCCTACATGGGCCAAGGGAACCAGCCCCTAGAGGCCCATGCGCCTAGAGGGGGGAAACCCTAAAGAGGGGGGGCGCCCCCTTGCTTGGGGGGCAAGCCCCACCCCTTGGCCGCCGCCCCCCTAGGAGATTGCATATCCTAGGGCCGGCGCCCCCCCTAGGGGTCTATACAAAGGGGGGAGGGGGGCAGCTCACCCTTGCTCCTGGCGCCTCCCTCTCCCTCTCCAACATCTCCTCCTCCTCCGTAGGGCTCGGCGAAGCCCTGCCGGAGTACTGCAGCTCCACCATCACCACGCCGTCGTGCTGCTGCTGGAGCCATCTTCCCCAACCTATCCTTTGCCTTGCTGGATCAAGAAGAAGGAGACGTTACGCTGACCGTACGTGTGTTGAACGCGGAGGTGCCGTCCTTTCGGTGCTAGGATCTCCGGTGATTTGGATCACGTCGTGTACGACTACCTCATCCCCGTTCGTTGAACGCTTCCGCTCGCGATCTACAAAGTGGTATGTAGATGCAATCTCTCTCTCCCATGACTCGTTGCTAGATGAACTCATAGATGGATCTTGCTGAAACCGTAGGAAAATTTTTGTTTTCTGCAACGTTCCCCAACACTTATTTGCTTAGAACGACGGTAGCATAAATAAGATGATCCCTCACTAAAATTTCAAGAGATGTGTTCCCCCTAACCGTGTACCGTTGCGAAGGTTCGTTGTTTCGAAGCACCACGTGATGATCGGGTGTGATAGATTCTAACGTTCGAATACAACGGGTGTAAGCCAGATTTACACATGCAAAACACTTAGGTTGACTTGACGAGCCTAGCATGTACAGACATGGACTCGGAACACGAGAGACCGAAAGGTCGAATATGAGTCGTATAGTAGATACGATCAACATCACCGTTGATGACTAGTCCGTCTCACGTGATGATCGGACATGGCCTAGTCGATTCGGATCATGTATCACTTAGATGACTAGAGGGATGTCTATCTGAATGGGAGTTCATTAAATAATTTAATTAGGTGAACTTAATTATCATGAACATAGTCTAAATTGTCTTTGCAAACTATGTTGTAGATTAATTGCTCGCGCTTTAGCTCCCTGATTTAATACGTTCCTAGAGAAAGACTAAGTTGAAAGATATTGTAAGCAATTGTGCGGACTAGGGCCATAGTCTGAGGATTGCCCTCACTGCTACACAGAAGGCTTATGTCCTTGACGCACCGCTCGGTGTGCCAACCCCTCTGGCGTCGTCTGTGGATGTTGTGAACATCTGGCAGACACGTTCTGATGACTACCTGATAGTTTAGTGCGCCATTCTTTATGGCTTAGAGTCGGGGCTCCAAAAGCGTTTTGAACGACATGGAACATATGAGATGTTCCAAGAGCTGAAATTGGTATTTTAGGCTCATGCCCATGTTGAGAGGTTTGAGACCTCTGACAACATCTTTGCCTACAAGATGGGGAGAATAGCTCAGCCAGTGAGCATGTGCTTAGAATGTCTGGGTACTTCAATCGCTTGAATCAAGTGGGAGTTAATCTTCCAGATAAGAGAGTGATTGACAAAGTTCTCCAGTCACTATCACCAAGCTACTAGAGTTTCGTGATGAACTATAACATGCAAGGGAAGATGATCCTGGAGTTGTTCGTCGTGCTTAAGGCCGTAAAGGTAGAAATCAAGAAGGAGCATCAAAGTGTTGATGGTTAACAAGACCACTGGTTTCAAAGAAGGGCAAGGGCAAGAAGGGAAACTTCATGAATGGCAAGCCAGTTGCCGCTCCAGTGAAGAAACCCAAGAACCCAAACCTAAGACGAAGTCCTTCTATTAGGGGAACGGTCACTCGTAGCGGAACTGCCTCAAATACTTGGTAGATAAGAAGGCTGACAACTTCAAGAAAAGTATATTTGATATATGTGTTATTGATGTGTACCTTACTAGTACTCCTAGTAGCACATGTTATTGATGTGTACCTTATGGTAACTGGTAGCGGAACTGCCTCAAATACTTGTTATTGATGTATATTTGATATATGTGTTATTTGATATATATATATATATATATATATATATATATATATATATATATATATCAAATAACACATATATCAAATAACACATATATATAGCTTGCCGCCCCTCCCCTAGGAACCCTAGGGCGCCTCCTCCACCCCCTTCCCCCTATATATAGTGAGGGAGAGAGAGGGAAGCCGCACCCTTCCCCGGGCGCAGCCCTCTCCTCCTCCAACTCCTCCTCCTTCGTAGTGCTTAGCGAAGCTCTGCCTGAGAACCACGAGCTCCATCGCCACCACGCCGTCGTGCTGCTGGAGTTCTCCCTCAACTTCTCCTCTTCCCTTGCTGGATCAAGAAGGATGAGACGTCCCCGGGCTGTACGTGTGTTGAACGCGAAGGCGCCATCCGTTCGGCGCTTGATCGGATCTTCCGCGATTTGAATCGCCGCGAGTACGACTCTATCAACCGCGTTCTTGAAACGCTTCCACTTAGCTATCTTCAAGGTATGAAGATGCACTCCCTCTCTCTCGTTGCTAGCATCTCCTAGATTGTTCTTGGTGACACGTAGGAAAATTTTGAATTATTACTACGTTCCCCAACACTCTATAGGCGGCAAGCTACTCCTCCACCTACAGATGCTCCTGGAGGAGGTGGTGGTTGTAGGCTCGGCCTGCGCCTCCCGGAGCTGCTCTTCCCGCTCCTCCCGCACCATGTGCATGTAATGGGCACGGGCCTTTCCGATGTTATGGTGCAATGCACCAGTGAGGGTTGCGTGGAGGAGGAGGGTGGCGCCGGTTCGTCGTTGGCAGCGGCCTCCATTGGGACGTCCTCCTCCTCCTTCTGCCTGCCGGCCAGCCAGCCCGCAGCAATGGCGACCATCTCCTTCTTCTAGTGCGACATCAGCCCATCCCGGAGAGCTTTGGCGGGGAGGGATCCATGGTGGGAGTGGTGCGGAGAGGTATGAGAGGTGGATGACAGCGGCTATGGTTGGGGCACTGATTTTTATAGCAATGGTGGGCGACACAGGGACGGACGGGTGGCACCAGAGGAAACGCCTCGGCAACCGCGTGCCATCAATGTGGGCGGAAAGCGGACGAACGGGCTGTTGCTGTTTCAACGCACGGTAGTTGCTTGCACCGGGATGCGGCGTGGGAGGCGCTCTCTTGGCCAGCATGTCGCTTCAGTGCCGGCGCCAGTGAGCGGTCACGTCCGCTCTGGCTGCGCATGAATGCGGATGCTGACCGTAAACGCACGAGAGGGGGAGGGGCTTTGGTAGGCTACGACGGTCAGAAGCGGGCTTGAGATCGGTCTGAACTCCCGCAAAGCCCCCCCCCCATATTTGACTCCTGTTTGCGGGAGGAATCGCGTCTGGACCACTCCGCGGACCGATACAGGCCCGCGTTGGATGACTTCCGATGTCTGAACAGTGCGGCCCGGACGCATGCCGGAGGTTTGTGGGTTGGTGTTGGAGATGACCTAAGAGCATCTACAACCGCAGGTTGCAGGACCTTAAACGTTTGTGGACGCGCCTGCGGACAGTGACCGGACAGACCTTAAATTTTACCATTTACAACCCGAAAGTGCAACTAATCCTTAGGTGGTTTTGGTAATTAATAACAGCATATAAGTCATTGATCTAATGCTCATTGATAATAGATTTCAGAGAATACCAATGATTGGCATGACAAAGACTAGTGATTGTGGACCCCTCAAAATGCTAAGGACAAAGATTGGTAAAGCTCCAAGACTCTACATTTTTGGTTAAGTAATCCAAGATTACATTGAGTCCATAGGAAATCCATTACTATTAAAAGGGGATGAGGTTTTGATCATGACTCAATTGCTCAAGTGCTTAGTGGTATTGCTCCAAAACCCTCAACTACTTCTCCACTTCACTTTCATCCAAAACCCTAAAGTCCATCTCGGTTCCACCGGAAAGTTCCGATCCGGACTCACTGAGATGACCCATACACTGCCACATGCCAAACCCTAACGCTTCGGTGCATCTGAAATGGATCTCGGTCCCACAGAGATGGTCTGACCAAGTTTCTGTAGCGAAGTTGTTTCACTTCGGAATTATCGAATTGAAACGGTTAGAACTACCAAAATGAAGTCTTGCCCTAGCCATTGCACTTCGGTAACACCGAGTCGTTCTGTTCGGTCTCGCTAAAAAGCCTAAAGGTCAAGTATTTTGCATTAGTCGGTCTCACCGAGTTGGGACAAAGACTTGTAAAGGTTGGATATTTTGTGTTGCCTATTTATACCCCCTCCACCACCACCTACTCTCTAAACTCATTTTCTAAGAAAGAACCACCTACTCATGTGTTGAGATCAAGAGATTCCAATCCAACCATTTGAACCTTGATTTTTAGCCTTTCCCAAGTTGCTTTACATTCAATCCTCTCTTCTACCAAAGCCAAAACTATGAGAGAGTGTTTGAGTGTTGTGGAGACTATCATTTGAAGCACAAGAGAAAGAAGTTCATGATCAACAACATCGTCTATTACCTTTTGGAGAGTGGTGTCTCCTAGATTGGTTAGGTGCCACTTGGGAGCCTCCAAGAGATTGTGGAGTTGAACCGAGGAGTTTGTAAGGGCAAGGAGATAGCCTACTTCGTGAACATCTACCCGAGTGAGGCTAGTCCTTCGTGGGCGTAAGCCATGATGGAATAGAGACGGTTGCTTTTTCGTGGACCCTTCATGGGTGGAGCCCTCCGTGGACTCGCGAAACCATTACCCTCTGTGGGCTGAAGTCTCCATCAACGTGGATGTACGATAGCACCGCCTACTGGAACCTCGACAAAAATCATCGTGTCTTCATTGCATTTGATTTCTCCGATCCCTCCTTTACATTCATATGTAAAGTCTTTACTTTCCGCTGCTCAACTCTTAGACATGCATGTGTAGGGTGTACTTGACTTGATTGAATTGCTAAAACTTTCATACAACTAAAATCGGGAAAAGGATAAATTTTTATTTGGTCAAGTAGTCTAATCACCCCCCTAGACATACTTTTTGATCCTACACAACCATATACCCTATTTTTAAAACATCTATCAGGACATGCACGATGATCATCCTATCCATCTTGGGCCGGTAGGGCTGTCAAAAGACATAGAAAAATGCTCATACTTAAGATTTTTCACATCTGTATTAGTCCCACCTCGCCGTGTGATGAGCTAGTCGACCCGTTTAAATAACTGTGTCTTCTCTTCATACATCATTGCATCCTTTGTTAAGAAGATGGACTGTCACTATGAATCTTCTATACTTATCACATAGAAGATTCATAGTCACGTTCCATCTCCTTGACGAGGGAAACATTCATGACAATACTGCTTTTTATGAATCACAATGTGTCGATAAAAATCAATGAACAAAATAAAAATCTACTGTCATTGTAGTAGGGGTATCAATGTATATGAACGAGACGAACTTGACACTAGATGAACAATCATCAGTGGATGAAATGCAATCTAGTGCCAAGTTATCTCATTCACACAGCGAGAATTGATAGACCGATACAACAACAGAGAAGCTTGCCGCCATCCACCAGCGTGGCTATTTAAGCCGGTCAACGTCTGCCTCACGCGGCGATGTGGGTCTAAAATTTGGGTGCACCGATGAGAAAGGAAGGAGTTTTTGTCGTTGTAGGTGGAACACTACGACCTGTAGCGGGGTCGGAGGATGCGACCGAGCGCGCTTAGGCACCCCATATTTGGGCTGCATATGAGGGGTGCAGGTCAGCCCGGGCGTTTGAGGCCCGTTTGAGGAGTCTGTCTGGGTCAATTTTTCGTGACCAGTCAGTGACAGAGCCGTCCGCTCGGGCATTTGAGGTGGGTTTGGGGCGTCCGGCTGCAGATGCTCTAAGGGCATCTCCGACGTTGACCCATAAATACGGACAGGAAGACCAGTCCGCGGACACAGATGCAAGGGTCGATCATCCAAAGCTAGCTAATATATGTCCGAGGAGGGTAGGGTGATGGCCGCTCACACCTTCAACTCACTCCAGTGCTTTTAGTCATCACTAGGTGGTCTACGGACCTAGATGTATTTTTTACTTCTGGTGTTCTTTGTACTACCTTGATAATTGATGAATAGATTGAAAGGTTTCCTCGCAATTTTCTTAAATATGTCTGATATATAGCATGCGCCGAATCACACCAGCGTCGGACACATCATGGGCTGATCACAACGAAAAAGAGGTAAGTATGCTTAATTTTTACATGCCCGATCACAAAAGAATATAAATCCGGCAGTCAGTCAATCTGAGCGTCCACGATCAATCTATTGTCACCGCCGTGTAGCCCGCCTCCGCCTCTGTGTCGGCCTCCGCCGCCGCCGCCATCTCCTCCTGCTCCGTCCTCTCCAACTCATCCTTCTTCTGCTGCAACATTTAGAAACGGACGGCTTTCACGATCATTCTTGCGTCGTCATTCAAATTCACCACCTTCAAGGTCAAAATCTTCGCATCCTCTGCAGCGGCTGCGATCTTCACCTTCTACTCTTCAAGCATGGCCTTCTTCACTTCGATCATGGCCCTCTTCTCTTTGAGTTTGAGCTTCTTCTCGGTCACCTTCTCAACAAATCAAACATCTCCGCCTTTTTCCTCCTTTGGCGTCGGAGCGCTTAACGTATGCCTCCTCCTTCTTCATCAAGATGTCTTCGAACCTCTCCGTCATCTTGGCCGTTGCACCTTCTCGCTTCATCCTCTCCTCCTCCCACTTGTTTCCCCTTAACCCTCTTCTAGCCTTCTTGTGTGGTTTCTTTTGTTGGGTTGGTTGGGTCACCATTTTCTTCCTCGATGCCTTGGTTGGCGGTCTTGGCAATGTATAGGTTCCACTTGGATTTTCCATTCAACTTCAACCAACAATGCATGACGGTGAAGTTTTCTTCTCCAACTTCTTGAACACACTACACCCAGCGTCGTGTCCGCCCCCAGTACCCCCTCTGCTAGTATTCTGCTTCTTGAGTGTTTCCGCCTTTGCGGCCTTGCTTTGGTGCGGCATTTTTTGCCTTTATCGCCAAGTTGATCTTCCGGGCAAGCGTGGTGCTCGGATCCTCCACCACCACCATCTCCGACATTGTCTCCTCCGGGTCCATGCATCGGTGGCGGGAGGGAAGAAGAGACGGGGAAAAGGGGCGGGAACTGGGTGGAGAGCAGCAGGATGGAAGAAGAGAGTGGGGAATTTTTACCACGGAAACAGTGCGACCAGCTACAAAAGCGTGGGCTCCACCCTAGTTTTGGGTGGGCCTGGGTGTCGGAGTCCTACGTGGCTCCTGTCTGGACTGTTGTAAAGCCCTCCAGGTTTGGTTCCGTTTTGCGGGAAAATTATGGTCCGGACTACTCTGCCGACCGATGGGGATTGGCGTTGGATGGCTCGCAGGGTCCGGGACAGTTCCGCCCGGACGGGTACGGGCGGTTTGAGGGTCGGTGTTCTTTGCTTTTTTTTCGCAAGTGTGTTCTCTGCTTGCTAGACCATCTACAGACGGACTTTGCAAAACCACCCTAACTCCGTGCATCAGGCGCGTCCGTGGACAAGGATGGATGACCTCTTAAATGTGTTGCTAGACAACTGCACTTCTCAAATTCAAATCCTCAAATCCATGCAATCCATGCACGCCGATCATATAGCATAAATTCATCACAATTCAACAATTCAAGAATGCAGCAAAGAAAAATAAATCACATTTTAACAATTTGGGCATGACAGAATAACATTCAAATTCGGACCACAACTGGCCAACGTGATGGATCACTCGCCAGATGCCAACCAGATCGCCCGCTCTGCCGTGGCCGCCATCAAGATCTCGTGCTCTGCCATGCCCACCATCTGGGTCGCGTACGTTGTTACCTTCATCGCTCTCACCGGCTCATACTCCGTATGATTATTGATGTTCTTTTTCTTCCCACAAGCCACGTCTTTGTTTGCTCATCCAAGAGGGTTGCGTCCGTCAATATTATCCTCGAATCCTCTGTATCTCGATCCAATGTCATAGCAAAATGGAGCAAAATTTATACAGACTCCTACTGGAGCATTGCGTTGGACATGACGGGGGACAGCCCGGATGCCGGCACTGGCCCTGCTTGTCTGCGCCCGTTGGAGTTGTGGCGAGTTGCACACAACGTCATCTACCGCTGTGTTTCCGTAAATCCGTCTGAGAAATCGCCCAATCAACCGTGGATCAAGGTCGGTCACGGGCAGAGTGGACAACGGCTGCATTGTCGGCTGCAAGACGCACGGGAGCGCGACGACTGGGAGCAGCAGAGGGGATACATCATCCTCGAAGTCCAATACATCCTTGGCCGGAATTCCCTTCGCCGCCACTTCCCTCTCGCGTTGCTTCCTTCGCCGCTCCCTATAGGCGTTTTAAACCCGTAAGAACAAGTTTTTAGGGTTTTTTCTCACCTTTTCCCTTTCTTGTTTTATTAGTTTTGTTTAAATTTCTGAAATGGGGAAAATATTATATTCAAATTTAAAATACGTTCATTAGGTGTTCACAAAATGTCCATGTAGTGTTACAAAACTATTCACATAACTTTTAAAAAATGATTGTGACAATTAAAAAATTCATGTGTTTCAATAAAATAGACTTGAGATTTTTAAAAAAAATTATACAATGTAAAACAAATCATCCAATTTTAAAAAAACATTTCATACCATTCAAAAAAGTGTATGTTGCAATTAAAAAGATGTTCATGAATTTTACAAATATGTTCATGGCATTTTTAAAAATGTTTATACAACGTAAAAAAATGTTTGCACAGTCAAAAAAAATATTTTGTATTACTCACGTTTTCATCCAGCCCATCCAGCCTATGTCATGTAGATAGTCCTCTTGTGTGTGGGCCTCAATGGGCCGTTTTCAAGTACCAGGGCCATGCCATAGGGCTTGGGCTGTTGGTCAGTTACCACAGAAATTTTACGGTTTCTCATATCTAAAAGTACTTGCAAAGCACATTGATAACTTACATTTCGGACGGTCCAGTCATCTCCGAAATTTCAACAAACTTGAGTCTACAAATATTTTAGGACTGCCCAAACCAAGGGGTCTCAAAGGTGAGGTCAGGAACCGAGAAATCTCTCAAGGTTCCTACCTCAGCACAAACTCTCCAATAAGACAGTCTGACATAACTGCTAGGTGATCAACGCTCTTGAATCAAATCAATACAAGAATGTACAAAATTTACAGGTTAAGGACCTCCACTGCTTTACATGAAGATTTTTTCTTGAACTTTTACATAAATAATTGCTATGATCAATCTCACTATGACGTCTGAAGTGAAATGTACGCTTTCACTATTCACATCACACATACCTTGAGCAAAACTATCAGTGCTGACAGAAAGGGTGCCTCACGAGGAACCTGCAACAAAAAACTACATTTAGAATGAGAGAGGGAAGATAAACTGATGTACATTCATTTAAGTCGATTATCAAACGGTGTATTCACGACTTACAATGCATAATCAAGGAGCTATGCGATAATGTTTCAGGTGACTCTGTAGTTATTTAACTAGCTTGCTTTAGTAGCAGAGAACATTATATAGAATCCATTTCTGACAAATGTAAAATTAACCAGACCACATGCTCTACAAAGATCTTCAAGCTCCAGCTCTGATAAGAAGGTATTATTGCCCGTGATTTGATCAATGTACTGCAAGATTGTTCAAAGAGATAAGTTTGTGACGGAACATAGTTGAGCAAAGTGAATCTGTAAATAGCAGCATCAGATTCTCTGAAGCTTAATCTTCCTTCTGCCAATATGGAAGTATCAGACCATTAAACAATCAATTCTAAATATCTACCATGGTTCATGGTTGTGAAAATAATAAGCTGTAATGTCCCTATAAAGAAAACTACTCCCTCTGTTAACTAATATAAGAGCGTTTAGATCACTATTTTAGTATTCTAAACGCTCTTATATTAGTTTACGGAGGGAGTATAAACTAATTGTGGGTTACTAGGGAGTCGCGAACTCAGGATTACCGGGCGTCCAATCCTCAGTAATGGGATGACTGGTGGAAGAACATCTGCTATGAAAGTAGAACCGACAAAAATACCCCCAGGGCGAAGGACTCGACTGATTTCTGCAACCTACAAAAATACCATAATATTTTAGGACTTTTATCCTTTTGGCCTACGTAGAGCGGTAGCGACTAGCATAAAGTTTATGCTGCAAAATTTTGGATACAGATAAAGAAGCTTGTTGATGCAAACTTACTTACATATACACAGAAAGGCAATAACATAAGGTACAAATTTTTAGGAAAGTGAAACATTGTTCTCCATTAAGTTCATGAGGCAAAGCTTAATTCTTTTCCAGAAAGCACCTTAAAGGATGTCTTGCATCTTGCTTCTTACTTATATCGTTTCCCTGTGTGTGTGATAGCGGACATGTGCATATCCCCATCGTGATCATAGTGCTATGCTCATTTCCAATGATCTTTATAACTGAAGCACGCAAACTAGAATATGTTCATGTGTATTTTGATTCCACAGTAGAATGTGGAGCAACCAAGATGGTAGGGCACTATAAAAAAAATACATAATCAAGGAATAACTGAGGCACAAAAGCATGTTGACTTCTTTGAATATTAACAGACACTTAAGGAGGAATCGTATTTTACAGAAATAAATTTTACTATCCAGTAGGACCCTTACAGCACAAGCTGGGGATGGCCAACAATGAATTGCAGCACCTGCATGCAGAGCATCAATTGAGCCACTCACAAAAGGGAGTCTGGATATATCAGCTCTCACCAATGCTAATCGCCTGAAACAACAGGAAAAAAAAACAATGGAGTGCTGCATTCAACATTAGAAAAAAAATCACAGGAAAAAGCTATAAAGGAGACGAATGACAGCTCAGATCATTAATCGTGTGTGACAAAGGAGTTACAGAAAGAAAGAAAACTTGAACATCAGGAGAACTGTAAACCATACTCATCTGAAATGTTTTCCTGCTTGATGAATTCTTTGCATTGCTTCAACATATTCTCTGAGAAATCTAGTGCCACAACAAGGCAATATAGTTCGCTTTTAACAAATAATCTTGAAAATAACCCACTTCCACAGCTTGCATCAATTATAATCCCTCCACTTGTTGGCTTCAAATAATCTTTAGCCATCTCAAACTGTATTTGTATTGTAATGTTTTTAGAAAATTGAGTAAAAATAATTGTAAGCACAAATGATACATGATGCTTAAATATGTGCATAAGCAAATTGGATCTGAGTAGAGCTCAGACTTAGGCTAATAAACTAGTCTGCAACTTGTTTGTAAGGGTCTATGACCATATTTCACACAAAATTTATTTGGTTGGAGCTTGCTAACATGTAACCACACAAGAGTATCTATTAACAGATTGCTCTGTAGGTACCAATTTTCTCTCTCATAGAGTAAGAAAAGGAGTCAGTTAGATAATTTGTACAGTATATAATGATGATTGTGAACGATTATTTCATCAAATGATAGTCAGGCGACGTGACCTCTTTCTCTAAGCCTGGGAAACCACCCCATATGAAATTTTGGCGCCATCCTCTCTCATAAAGAAATGATACCAGTGGAGTCCTGTTCAAATAATCATTCATAAGGAATAGTCTGAATAAAACTAATTAACAAATACACTGCTGTATTCTTCGTCCCAGCTCCCCAGCATTACTAACAACTTGCATTTGCAACCCCATATTGAATCATTCCCAATGGTCCAAGAAAGACACCTTTCATCACATAAGGTCCAGCTGGTCCAACATGTTCAATGTTTCATGGTCACTGAGTTTCCTTGCAGTGCATGTTATACAGTCCTAAATTCTAAGACGTGCTTTCTGAGGTTAATTGGTCTATAATCGTTAATTCGTTGTTACTCTAAAAGAACTGAGACAGAATGCTTAACAACATTATGCCCATGGCATAATTTAAAAAAATGACCATATCTGCCAGCCTCTTTTTATTTATTTAAGCAATGTTTTCCAAGCAACGTGCCAGCCTTTTATATTGCCCTGTGTCCATCTACCATCATACTTGCCTAATTTTGAAAGAATAAAACATTGTACCTGAAAAGCTCAGTTGCAGCAGGCATGGTCTCGGAGTACTCAGTAGAACCAACTGCCACAGTCAGATCCCAGTAATCATCCTTAGAGTACAATTTCTTGCAAGTAGAACATTCAAGGCTAGAATCGGATTTGGATGGCCTGAAAAGGAACCGACGAACAATCGCTCAGTAGCACCCTGGAATGCCGCTAGCACGCAAATGGAAAGACCACTTACGCTGACTGGTGATCTATCGAGCTTACGAGCGGGTAATAGCAGATTGGGCAGGCGAGTTTGCTCAGCTCCGCTTCCACCAAAGATTCCTGCACGAGGAACTAAGAAAGGCCGGCCTGCAACTTGCTCGATGGAATGCGCCAACGGGGCGAATACTCACCGCAGCGGCCTCGTCGGAGTCGGGCGCCCCGGTGGTGGAGGCGCTGGCATGTAGGGCAGAGCGCGGGAGCATCTTCCCGGAAGCGGAGGCGGTGACTCCTGATGCGCCTCGTGCAGGCGCCGCGAGGCAGGGGACAAGACGACGGCGCCTGCCAAAGCCGCGCGGCGCAACGATTGCGGCAGCGGAGATGGCTGCGCTGCGGATTGCCGCCATCGTCGAGTCCAGGCGCGGATGCGTGGGAGAGGAGGAGGTAAAAATTGAAATAAAATCGAAAACAGCAGGAGTGTGCGGCGTGCCGTGCTCTCACGAAGGCAACTGTGCATTATCAGTGTGTGTCCGTGATTCGTAAGCATATCGAGTGAATCTGGGCGGTTGGCCGGGTGGGCGCCCAATGACCACCGGAAGAGGCAACCAATTTTTAAAAGAAAAGGTCCAAAATAAACGCTGGACTGGTAGACGCTAGCTAAATTGAACCCCCAACTCATAATCCTTGAAATTGGCACTCTGAACTCGGTGATCCCGGTCTAAAATGAACCCTGATAGCCGTTGCCAAACAGGGATTGCTGACGTGGCAAGTCGCAGCCGGGATTGCTCTTTTTTTTTCGAGAGACACAAGGAGATGGTCGGTCCGGTGTGTAGAAGGTGGCCCGGCCCACTGCGACATCCCATCCAACGAAGCAGTCGAGGAGGCGTCACCCTTGTATTCTTCTTTACTCCCACGACAGCAATGGCAGCAGGCGGGTGATCGACGGCAGCGGCGACGATCTAGCCGGCGCGCGAGGGGCTAAGGTATGTCCCCGACGTCCTCCTCCTCTAGGCACCGATTTTTGACCTTTCTGCACAACATTAGGGTTAGGATTTTAGGCGCGGGATTTGCAGTATTTTTGTGGAGGGAAAGTAAGGATTTTGATACTATTAGGGTTTGTTTTTTGCATTCGAATTGTTCGTAGTAGTACAGGCAAGTGATATTGTTCTGTTTATTTCAGTTTCATCATGGATCCGACCGAGATACTCAACGTGAGATTCCATTTTGGTGGCGAGTTCATCGACAATGGTCCGAATTTGCAATATGTGTGTTTGTGGGGGTGGGGTGGGGATGAGATATCAGAGATTGAGAGGGATAAGTTGTCACTGCGGGAGGTCAAGCGGTTTTTGAAAATCATATGCAGTTGAAGGAATCAATGAAATTTTATTTTCAGATACCTGGGAAATCAACGGCAGATGGCTTGATGTTTCTGAATGACGACAATAAATGTGTGCAGATGGGAGAGTACACTAATGTGGGAGGAGTAGCAGACATATATGTTGACTACCATGGAGAGGAGGACAGTGAGCATAGCAGCAGTGGGAGTGATTTTGAAAATGATAAGATAACGGAGCTAACTGATGATGATGATGAACCTGTCATTGTCATCGGTGCAGAGCCATCTAGAGGTTCAGATGATGAGGTTGAATTTGTGCAGCATGTTATGGTTCCTGATGACAGTGGTGTGATTACTCGAGTAATTAGCAGTCCAGTTAAGCAAGTTCATGGAAGAAGAAGGCAAGTGCCAGCAGAGCAAGTGTCAGCAGGCTCTCAGCTTCCAATTTTTCAGGTGTTTAATCCAAGTCAGGCACCAGATGCTGCAATAGGACATGGTCCAAGTCAAGCACCAAATGTTGCAACAGGACATGGTCCAAGTCAAGCACCAGATGCAAATTCGGTTAGTGAGTCTGATCGGACCCTGAATATGAGCCACGGTGAGGATAGTGGGGAAATTCAGAAGTTATGGAGCTAAGAAGGCATGCTAGAAAATTAAAGAAGAAGATGAGAGGCACCAAGAGTTGAATTCAGAAAGATTCCACGGCTCCAGTTCCAGTTGAGTTGATTACAAATATGGAGGAACAACAAGAAGCAGAGGAGAAGGACTGGGGCTATGATTCATCTAATGAGGATTACTCATATGATGAATATTCTGATGGACATGTAGCGTGGAGGAAGAGCCAGTTTCCTAGATACAATAATGACACAAAGATTGGTCTGGTTGCCCTTGGCTGATTTATGTTGCCAAAACCTCAAGAACCAGTAGGTTCCAAATAAATGATGAGCACCATTATGCACAGAACAGAGAAAATAGACTAGTGACTAGAAAAGCAATTGCCCATAGATATGAGCATTTTATTTTAGCAAAACCAATGTGGAAGATTGAGTGCATGAAGGCAGCAGTGCTTCAGGACATGTTTGCATATGTATCCACTTCTAAGTGCAAGCATGCAAAGAAGATGTTATGTACTCATTTTCCATGCCTGCCTTTAAGTTGGAATTGGTTCATTGGCTTTCTTATCAAGGATCTTGACATTAGCAATAATGGAGTTGGCTGGGTCTTCATTTCTGATCAGCAAAAGGGTTTGATTAATGCCATGAGGATTATCTGCCAAATGCAGAGCACAAGCTGTCGGATCACGGGTTTCGGCAGACCCTTAAGGTTCGAACTCTGGGGTGCGCGCGGAGATCGTGCCCACTACCTCTCCGTCTCGTAAGGATCTAACTACTGCAAGAGCAACACAAGAGACGCAAGGTTTATACTAGTTCGGGCCACCATTGCGGTGTAATACCCTACTCTAGTTTGTGGCGGGTGGATTGCCTCTTGGGCTGATGAGAAAGGACAGTACAAGGGGGAACGGCCTCGCGAGGGCCTGTTCTTGGCTAGGGGATGAACTGCTAGGGGGAGTTCGATCGCCCTTCTCTCTCTCTAGATGCTGGATTCCGTCCCTCTACCCTGTGGGTGGCTAGTCCTATTTATAGGCAAAGGCCCTGGGCCTCTTCCCAAATATTGAGCGGGAAGGCGCCAACAATTGGCCAATTCGAAGGGGAACATCTGGTACACTTATCCTGACTAAAGTTGATCTTCGCCTGCCAAAGGCCCTGTGGTGACGCCGTCCTGGGCTCCATGGTGACCTCCTTCCCTTCGCTAGACTGGTCTTGGTCTCGTTGCACCGAAATGGGTGCCTTTGCTTGATCCTCTCGCCTGCGCTTGCCCCCCTTTGCACCAAAGAGGAAAGGGAGACGCTGCGCGGGCTGGCGCCCGCCTGGCATCCTTGGTCGTCATGGCTTGCGTCATGGGCACCTCGTGAGGTACCTGCCTTGATCTCTCCGCCTCCTCGCGAGCCAGCCTGAGGAGGCCGTGCTTGAGGAAGCGCCATGTCGTCCGCCTCGCGAGGCTTGGCCCCTCGCGAGGGTCTCGAGCCTTGTGTTGACGAAGATGGGCCATGCTGGGCCCCCATTTGAGCCGCGCCGCAGGCCGCAGGCAGGCAAGTCTGGGGACCCCCGTTCCCAGAACGCCGACAATAGCCCCCGGGCCCAAGGCGCGTACGGACTTGGCCGTGCCGAGAGGCGAAAGGGCAAGGGCGAAGCGCCGCGGGCCCTAACAGCATGCGGCCTTGGGCGCCGCGTGGCGGTTTGACAGGACGTGGGCGTCTCCACTTCCCCACGACGCCTTGGCAACTGCGTGATTTGACTAGTCCCTGGATGCATGGATACGGGTCATTATTACCCACGATCGTGGTGCTCGACGGTTGGCCTCTTCCGGCTATAAGTGCGAGGCCGCACAAGCTCCGCCAGCCCACCCCTTCCCGCTTTCTCTTCTTCTTCCTCTCCTTTGCCGCCGCCGCTCGCATGGCTCCGAAGAGGTTCTCAGCCGCAGAGAAGGGGAAGGCTAGTCGGGCGGGGCCCGACTCCCCTCCGGCCAAGCGCGGCCGCGTCCCCGCAAGCATCCCGCGGTCCCCGCTGTGGCTGCCCGCGGGCACAGGGGTGGTTCTTCGCGTGGTGGTGAGCGCTCGGCTGCCATGGGGAGGCAGGCTGTGGTTGCGCGGCCTCCCAGGCCGCGCTTTCGCTCGGCGGAGGTGCTGCCGGAGTTCGTCGTGTGGTCGGCGGACCCGACCAGCACCTGGCTCCAGCTCCCTCGCTTCTTCATCAGCGAGCTGCCGGCCGGCGCCCGGTGCGGCTTCTGGCTCCAGGCTGACGGCTGCTGCAGTAGGGCCTCTTGGGTTTCGCTCGAGGTCTCCCCTTCTGGGAATGGGGCCCTGACCCGCGGCTGGCAAACGTTTGCCCGTGCGCGCGGCCTGGGCCAGCGGTGCACCCTGCACTTCAAGTTCGACGGCGACGACACCCTCTACGTGAGGGTGTTTGGGGAAGATGGTCGCCGCGCAGGATGCTGCCCTGAGGACGACGATGGAGGAGACCGCGCCCACTCTGCTGGCGACGCCCGAGGCTCCCCAAGCTTCGCCAACTCCTCTTCAGGCGGCTCCTCCAGCGGTGGCCGCAGCCAGCCCCCTCGCCTCCGCGCTTGCTTGGGGGGTGGCTGTTCATCCGCCCGTCGTCGCGCTCCGGTGAAGCGCGAGAAGGAGTCCGCCTGAGCTCCGGAGGCATCCAGTGTCGCCTCAGCAGGCCGATGTGGGGCGGGCCGCACCGGGCTCGCCCTTTCCTTTTCCTTTTGCTCCCTGTGTAAGATAAGACAGCTGCATGGAGCCCCGTGGGGGCTTGTTGAGAATCATTGCCGTTGTAGCCATTACCTTGATTTTGTTGTTGCGCTTCTCAACTATTTGCCCTCGCGTAGGTAGTTTGCGGCCCCAGCCGGGGGGCGACCGACCCAGGCCCTGTGTGCATGTCGCGGTGCCCGAGGGGCACGGACCAGAGGGGTGCTCCTGTAGAGAGCCCGGGCCATGAAACCTTTAAACGGCTAGAGCAGAAACGCCCGCGAGGGCGTTCGAGCCCCATCCCTTGCGATGCCTTCATGAGAGAAAATCAAAACAAGGAGCGAAAATCGATAAACCACAAATCAACAACGGCGATAGCTTCGATAAGACTTCAAATGCAAGTAAAACACGTCAAATGCGGAAAGCAAATGAAAAAGCCGCGTCCGGCACCTAGTCTAGTCTTCGACGTCTTCTCACCAGCGCGGAGCTAAGTGCTGCCACTGGGCGTGGGAGGGAGCCCCAGGGCCTGAGGCCGGCGCTCCTGAGACTCCGGGGCGTGTACAACCCCACTCATTATTACGTGAGAGTGACACGGGGCGGCGAGCTTCACAGGCATTGGCCTTCTTCACAGGCTCCGGGCCTTTCTTCACAGGCTCTGGGCCTTCTCCCTTAGAGGTAATAAGCTTCACAGGCATTCGCCTTCTTCACAGGCTCTGGGCCTTTTCCAAAAAGAGACGATCTTCACAGGCTCAGGGCCTTTTCCAAAAAGAGATGATCTTCACAGGCGTTCGCCTTCTTCACAGGCTCAGGGCCTTTTCCAAAAAGAGAAGATCTTCACAGGCGTTCGCCTTCTTCACAGGCTCAGGGCCTTTTCCAAAAAGGGATGATCTTCATAGGCGTTCGCCTTCTTCACAGGCTCAGGGCCTTTTTAGGGGTAGAACCTCCGGAGGTGCTGGATGTTCCACGCGCTCTAGATCGGCTCCCCCTCTTGAGTCTCCAAGCGCACGGAGCCAGGCCTGGAAACATGAACAACCTTGAACGGGCCCTCCCACATGGGAGAGAGCTTGTGCAGCCCTTCCCTGGAGAGGACCCGCCTGAGTACGAGGTCTCCTACCTCGAGGGTCACGGGGCGGATGTTGCGGCAGTGATATCGTCGTAGCGCGTGCTAGTACCTTGCCGCTTGCAGCGCGGCTTCCCGGCGGCGTTCCTCCCCCAGCACGAGGTCCATCCCCCGCATGGCGTCCTGCTGCGCCTCGTCGAACGCCAGGACCCGCGCGGAGCGACGCCTGACCTCGTGAGGAAGGACTGCTTCGGCTCCATGACCAGGAAGAACGGGGTTTCCCCGGTTGGTTTGGTCGCGGTTGTGTGGATGGACCATAGCACGGATTGGAGCTCGTCGTACCAACCCCTGCCGCAGGCCTCCAGCTTCTTCTTGAACGTCCTGGTCTTGAGGCCCCTCAAGACCTCCGCGTTGGCTCGTTCGGCTTGCCCATTACTTCGCGGGTGTGCCACCGAAGCGTAGCATATCTGCGTTCCAAGGTTAGCACAGTATGTTTTGAAGAGATTACTGGTGAACTGCGAACCGTTGTCTGTGATGATGCGGTTCGGCACCCCGAACCGGCTCACGATGCCCCTGATGAACTTGACCGCGGAGCCTGCGGGGATGGTACGAACAACCTCCACCTGTGCCCACTTGGTGAACTTGTCAATGGCGACGTAGAGGTAACGGTAGCCCCCTGGCGCCCGAGGGAACGGGCCCAGAATATCCAACCCCCAAACTGCGAATGGCCACGAGAGGGGTATAGTCTGCAGGCTCCCCGCTGGTTGATGGATCTGCTTGGAATGGAACTGGCAGGCCTCACAAGCCTTTACCAATTCGATCGCGTCGTTGAGCGCGGTGGGCCAATAGAACCCACTACGGAATGCTTTGCCAACGAGGGTTCATGATGATGAGTGGTGTACGCAGTCTCCGCCGTGTATGTCCCCCAGTAGTTCCCTTCCTTGCTCCCTGGAGATGCAGCGCAGAGATACGTCGTTGGGTCGCTTCCGGTAGAGTTCTCCGTCTCTGATGCAGTATGTCGTGGCCTGCCGCGCCACACGTTCTGCTTCCTCCTCCTTCTCTGGTAGGGCCCCATGTGTCAGGTAATTCCGGAGCTCTGTGATCCAGCGTTCCTCCTGAGGTTCCATCGTCAGGAGCAAATGTGCTCCTGAGGGCGGTCCGCAGGCCGGGGCTCCCGAGGCCGGCGGCTGAGGGAGCTCCTCTCGAGGCTGAGCCGTGCTTGATAGTGTTGGCTGCGCTAAAGGTTTGAAGAGCCACTCTTCGAAGACGCCGGGCTTTTGCGGCAGCCGCCTGGACGCCCGTCCGGCTATGTCGTCGGCTTCCTGGTTGGTGCCACGGGGCACGTGCTTCAGCTCCAGCCCCCAGAACTGCTTTTCCATCCTGCGGACCTCTGCTAGGTAGGCCTCCATATGCTCGTCCTTCGGCTCGTACACCTTATTGGAGAAGTTGACTAGGAGCTGCGAGTCGCCTTTGACGGTGAGGCGCTTCACTCCCAGGGCCGCTGCGGCCTTCAACCCGGCTATCAGTCCCTCATATTATGCTATGTTGTTGGAGACCTTTTCTCCTTGCTGGAAACAGAGTTGTACTGCATAGCAAAGCTTATCCTGAGTGGGTGATATCAGCACAGGACCAGCCCCCGCACCGTGCCTGGAGAATGCCCCGTCGAAGTACATGACCCAGCCTTCTGGCGCCTCGCTCCCTGGGGAGAGGGAGCGATCCTCGTCATCCTTGAGGCCTGGTGCCTCTGTCCATTCTGCCACGAAATCCGCCAATGCGGCTCCTTTGATGACCCTAGTTGTGCTGAACTCGAGCTGAAACGCTTGCAACTCTATGTTCCACTCAGCGACCCTTCCGGCTGAGTTAGGGCTCCTGAGCACCCTCTCCAGGGGGTACGATGAGACGACCTTGATCGGGTGAGCTTGGAAGTAGTGACGCAGTTTGCGCGAGGCCACCAGCAGCGCAAGGAGGAGCTTCTAGGGCATCGGGTACCGTGCCCTCGCATCCCGTGGCACCGTGCTAACGAAGTAGACCGGGTGCTCAACAAGGCTGAGAGCATCTCGGGTCGCGGCGCCCTCGGGAGGTGATGGCCCCTCACGAGATGCTGTGGCCTTGGGAGGCGGACCATCCGAGCATGTTGCCTCTCCTGTCTCTGGCGTGTCCCTCGGCAGCTGACTCTCTTCATCTGTAGTTTCGGCTTCCTCGAGCTTTCCTTGTTCCTTTTTTGCCTTGCCTCGGGTTGCCGCTGCGGTCTTGACCTGGCGCTCTTCCCTAACCGCCACCAAGGCCGCGCTGGCGGAGTAGGGAGTGGCGGCAAGGTAAAGCAGCAGAGGCTCCTGAGGGCGCGGAGCCACCATGACTGGGAGACTGGTTAGGTACCTCTTGAGATCTTGAAATGCCTTATCCGCCTCTTCAGTCCATTCAAAGGGCCCCTTTTTCTTTATCAGCTGAAAGAAAGGCAGCGCTCGTTCCCTCAACTTGGAGATGAAGCGCCCTAGTGCGGTCACACGCCCAGTGAGCTTCTGCATTTCCCTGGGGGTCTTTGGCGGACTCATGTCCTCGACCGCCTTGACCTTCTCGGGGTTGGCCTCGATGCCACGGTGAGATACGAGGAATCCCAAAAGCTTGCCCGAGGGAACGCCAAACACACATTTCTCCGGGTTGAGCCGCAGGTTCACTGCGTCGAGGCTCGCGAAGGTCTCCTCCAGGTCTTGTATCAGGGTCCTGGACTCTCGAGATTTCACCACAATGTCATCGTCGTATGCTTCAACATTCTTCCCGAGCTGTGGGCCCAAGGTAATGTGCATCAGCCGCTGAAAGGTTGCCCCTGTGTTGCCTAGTCCAAATGGCATGCATGCATAGCAGTATACCCCGCATGGGGTCAAGAAGGCGGTCTTCTCTACGTCTTCTATCGCCATCTTGATCTGGTGATATCCGGAGAAGGCGTCCAAAAAGCACAACAGCTTGCACTCGGCGGTGGAATTGACGATCTGGTCAATGCGAGGGAGCGGGAACGGATCTTGCGGGCATGCCTTGTTGAGGTTGGTGAAGTCGACACACATGCGTTCCTTCCCCCCTTTCTTGGGCACAACGACAGGGTTGGCCAACCAATCTGGGTACCGGACCTCGCGAATGACTCCAGCGGCTTCTAACTTGCGGGTCTCTTGGACGATGAAGGCCTGCTTCTCTGCGGACTGTCGCCTGGCTTTCTGCTTCACGGGGCGCACATTTGGGCACACGTTGAGGTGGTGCTCGATGACGTCCCTGGGGATGCCAACTGATCGGGCTCCCAAGCAAACACTTTCTTGTTTGCACGCAGGAACTTGACCAGGGCCTCCTCCTGCTCAGGCCCCAGGTTGGCGCCAATGGTGAAAGTGGCGCTGGAGGACCCGTCCTCGTCAACGGGTATCTGCTTGGTTTCTGCCTTGTCCTGGGTGAATAACTGCTTCTTCTTGGTAGGCGCAGCCCCCTTGGGCTTAGGGGTCCTCGCGTCGGCGGGCTGTGCCGATGCCGCCGTCTTGAAGGCGAGCTTGAGTACTCTCAGGGCATCCCCGGTGTCTTCGCGCACGGTGAGGGTACCGTTGCTCCCGGGCATCTTCATGAGGTTGTACGCCGGGTGCGTGGCGGCCATGAACTGAGCCAGCGCCGGGTAGCCGAGGATGGCATTGTAAGGGAGGCCGATGGGGGTGATGTCGAAGTCGACCATCTCTGTGCGGAAGTTGTCGTAGGTGCCAAAGGTTACCGGGAGCCGGATCTGTCCCAAGGAGTCGGACGACCCGCCCCCGACGCCTGAGAAGGATCGGCTGGGTCGCAGCCGCTCCCGGGGTATGCAGAGGAGGTTGAAGGTCTCGACCGAAAGCACGCTGAGGCCCGCGCCGCCATCGACGAGGGTTCTGGTGACGGCCACCTGGCAGATGGTGGGGGTGCACAATAGGGGGAGCGCGCCCGAGCCGGCCAAGTTAGCGGGGTGGTCCTCCGAGCTGAAGGTCAGGCCAACCTCGCGCGCCGCCCGGTCCGTGGGAGCCCCCTGCCATGCGGAAACGACGCCGATCTGGCGGGCAAACGACTTGACATGGCGGCTCGTTGGTGGCGCCTGCGAGCCGCCCAGGAGGGCTGCAACGACCGGGAGTGCCGATGTTGTGGTGCAGCCGCCCGGTCGCGTAGACAGGCGCCGGGGTGGTGCTTGCTGCTCGCCTCCCGTCGGGCCGGTGGCGGTGTTGACGGCGGACAACGGGGAATGGCAAGGACGTCCACCAGCGAGGGCCGCTGGCGTGGCGCGAGCTCGACGCGCGCCGTACATGGATGCGGCAGCCGGGGGAGGACGGAGCGGTGGACGGCAGATTCCAGCGCACCCCTACCTGGCGCGCCAAATGTCGGATCACGGGTTCCGGCAGACCCTTAAGGTTCGAACTCTGGGGTGCGCGCGGAGATCGTGCCCACTACCTCTCCGTCCCGTAAGGATCTAACTACTGCAAGAGCAACACAAGAGACGCAAGGTTTATACTAGTTCGGGCCACCATTGCGGTGTAATACCCTACTCTAGTTTGTGGCGGGTGGATTGCCTCTTGGGCTGATGAGGAAGGACAGTACAAGGGGGAACAGCCTCGCGAGGGCCTGTTCTTGGCTAGGGGATGAACTGCTAGGGGGAGTTCGGTCGCCCTTCTCTCTCTCTAGATGCTGGATTCCGTCCCTCTACCCTGTGGGTGGCTAGTCCTATTTATTGGCAAAGGCCCTGGGCCTCTTCCCAAATATCAAGCGGGAAGGGCGCCAACAATTGGCCAATTCGAAGGGGAACATCTGGTACACTTATCCTGACTAAAGTTGGTCTTCGCCTGCCAAAGGCCCTGTGGTGACGCCGTCCTGGGCTCCATGGTGACCTCCTTCCCTTCGCTAGACTGGTCTTGGTCTCGTTGCACCGAAATGGGTGCCTTTTCTTGATCCTCTCGCCTGCGCTAGCCCCCCTTTGCACCAAAGAGGAAAGGGAGACGCTGCGCGGGCTGGCGCCCGCCTGGCATCCTTGGTCGTCATGGCTTGCGTCATGGGCACCTCGTGAGGTACCCGCCTTGATCTCTCCGCCTCCTCGCGAGCCAGCCTGAGGAGGCCGTGCTTGAGGAAGCGTCATGTCGTCCGCCTCGCGAGGCTTGGCCCCTCGCGAGGGTCTCGAGCCTTGTGTTGACGAAGATGGGCCACGCTGGGGCCCCATTTGAGCCACGCCGCAGGCCGCAGGCAGGCAAGTCTGGGGACCCCCGTTCCCAGAACGCCGACACAAGCAGTGTGCTAGACATATCTATGCAAATTGGAGGAAGAAGCGCAGGGCACATGAATGGCAAAAAAATCAAATCAAAATGATAGAAATAATAGGTACTGCATGTTGGGGAACGTTGCATGGAAAATAAAAAATTCTACGCACACGCAATGATCTATCCATGGAGATGCATAGCAACGAGGGGGAGAGTATGTCTACGTACCCTCGTAGACCATAAGCGGAAGCGTTTCACAACGCGGTTGATGTGGTCGAACTTCTTCGCGCTTCAACCGATCAAGTACCGAACACACGGCACCTCCGCGTTCTGCACATGTTCAGCTCGGTGACGTCCCTCGCCTTCTTCGTCCAGCAAGACGTCGAGGTAGTAGATGAGTTCCGTCAGCACAATGGCGTGGTGACGATGATGGTGAAGTGATCTCCGCAGGGCTTCGCCTAAGCACTAGGAAAATATGACCGGGGTTGAAAACAGTGGAGGGGCCGCCACACACGGCTAACAATTGATCTGGGGTGTGCTAGGCGCCCCCTCCCACATATATATAGGTGGGAGGGGGAGGTGAGGCAACCTAGCGCACCACATAGGTGGTCGGCTGGCCCTAGGGCTCCTGCCCTGGCCGCCGCCCCCCCTCCTGCCATGTATTCCCAAGGGGGGAGGAAAGAGGGGGCGGAGAGGGAAGGAAGTGGGAATCCTAATCCACACTTTCCTTTCCCTTACCCCTTTCCTTCTCCTCCTTAGGCCGGCCTGCTATGTCTTGGCCCATAAGGCCCATATATTTGCCGAGGGTGCCCGAAACTCCTTTCTGGCGACCCGATAAATACACGGCACTCTCCGAAACACTTCCGATGTCCGAATACTATCGTCCTATATATATCAATCTTTACCTCTCGACTATTTCGAGACTCCTCGTCATGTTTGTGATCTCATCTGGGACTCCGAAAAACATTCGGTCACCAAATCACATAACTCATATAATACTATATCATCAACGAACGTTAAGCATGCGGACCCTACGGGTTTGAGAACTATGTAGACATGACCGAGACACCTCTCCAGTCAATAACCAATAGCCGAACCTGGATGCCCATATTGGCTCCTACATATTCTACAAAGATCTTTATCGGTCGAACCGTTATGACAGCATACGTAATTCCCTTTGTCCATCAGTATGTTACTTGCCCAAGATTCGATCGTCGGTATCTTCATACCTAGTTCAATCTCGTTACCGGCAAGTCTCTGTACTCATTCCATTATACATTACCTCGTGACTAACTCCTTAGTTGTTTGCTTGCAATCTTATGATGTGTATTACCTAGAGGGCCCAGAGATACCTCTCTGATACTCGGAGTGACAAATCCTAATCTCGATCTAGGCCAACTCAACAAACACCTTTGGAGATACCTGTAGAGCATCTTCATGACCACCCAGTTACGTTGTGACATTTGATAGCACACAAGGTATTCCTCTGGTATCCAGGAGTTGCATAATCTCATAGTCAAAGGAATATGTATTTGACATGAAGAAAGCAATAGCAATAAATTGAACGATCATTATGCTAAGCTAATGGATGGGTCTTGTCCATCACATCATTCTCCTAATGATGTGATCCCATTATCAAATGACAACTCATGTATATGGTTGGGAAACCTTAACCATCTTTGATCAACGAGCTAGTCGAGTAGAGGCTCACTAGGGACACGGTATTTGTTTATGTATCCACACATGTATTTAAGTTTCTGATCAATACAATTATAACATGAATAATAAACCTTTATCATGAATAAGGAAATATAAAATAACAACTTTATTATTGCCTCTAGGGCATATTTCCTTTAGTCTCCCACTTGCACTAGAGTCAATAATCTAGTTCACATCGCCATGTGATTAGCACCCATAGTTCACATCGTCATGTGACTAATACCGAAAGAGTTTACTAGAGTCAGTAATCTAGTTCACATCGCCATGTGATTAATACCCAAGAGTACTAACGTGTGATCATGTTTTGCTTGTGAGATAAGTATAGTCAACGGGTCTGCAATATTCATATCCGTATGTATTTTGCAAATTTCTATGTCTACAATGCTCTGCATGGAGCTACTCTAGCTAATTGCTCCCACTTTCAATACGTATCTAGATTGAGAGTTAGAGTCATCTGGATCGGTGTCAAAGCTTGCATTGACGTAACCCTTTACGACGAACTCTTTATCACCTCCATAACCGAGAAATATTTCCTTAGTTCTCTTAGGTAACTAAGGATAATTTTTGACCGCTGTCCAGTGATCTACTCCTGGATCACTATTGTACCCCCTTGCCAAACTCATTGACGTAACCCTTTTCTTTGACTGATCCATTTTGAACTTCTTCAAAATCTTATCAAGGTATGTACTCATTGAAAATCTTATTAAGCATCTTGATCTATCTCTGTAGATCTTGATGCCTAATATGTAAGCAGCTTCACCGAGGTTTTTCATTGAAAAATTCTTATTCAAGTATTCTTTTATGCTATCCAGAAATTATATATCATTTTCGGTCAACAATATGTCATCCACATATAATATCAGAAATGCTATAGAGCTCCCACTCACTTTCTTGTAAATACAGGTTTCACCATAAGTCTGTATAAAATCATATGCTTTGATCACCTCATCAAAGCGTATATTCCAACTCCGAGATGCTTGCACTAGTCCACAGATGGATCGCTGGAGCTTGCAGACTTTGTTAGCACCTTTAGGATCGACAAAACCTTCTGGTTGCATCATATACAACGCTTCTTTAAGAAATCCATTAAGGAATGCAGTTTTGACATCCATTTGCCAGATTTTGTAATCATAAAATGCGACAATTGCTAACATGATTCGGACGGACTTAAGCATCGCTACGGGTGAGAAGGTCTCATCGTAGTCAACTCCTTGAACTTGTCGAAAACCTTTCGCGACAAGTCGAGCTTTGTAGATAGTAACATTACCATCAGCGTCAGTCTTCTTCTTGAAGATACATTTATTCTCAATGGCTTGCCGATCATCGGGCAAGTCCACCAAAGTCCCCACTATGTTCTCATACATGGATCCTATCTCAGATTTCATGGCCTCAAGCCATCTGCCAGAATCTGGGCTAATCATAGCTTCTTCATAGTTCGTAGGTTCGCCTTGGTCTAATGACATGACTTCCAGAATAGAATTACCGTACCACTCTGGTGCAGATCGTGCTCTGGTCGACCTACGAGGTTCAGTAGCAACTTGATCTGAAGTTTCATGATCATTATCATTTGCTTCCTCTCTAGTTGGTGTAGGCATCACGGGAACGGATTTCTCTAATGTGCCACTTTCCAATTCGAGAGAAGGTACTATTACCTCATCAAATTCTACTTTCCTCCCACTCACTTCTTTCGAGAGAAACTCCTTCTCTAGAAAGGTTCCATTCTTGGCAACAAAGATCTTGCCTTCGGATCTGTGGTAGAAGGTGTACCCAATTGTTTCCTTAGGGTATCCTATGAAGACGCACTTCTCCGATTTGGCTTCGAGCTTATTAGGCTGAAGCCTTTTGACATAAGTGTCGCAACCCCAAACATTAAGAAACGATAGCTTAGGTTTCTTGTCAAACCATAGTTCATACGGTGTCGTTTCAACGGATTTGGACGGTGCCCTATTTAATGTGAATGTAGTTGTCTCTAATGCATAACCCCAAAACGATAGTGGTAAATCGGTAAGAGACATCATAGAACGCACCATATCTAATAAAGTACGGTTACTACATTCGGACACACCATTAGGTTGTGGTGTTCCAGGTGGCGCGAGTTGTGAAACAATTCCACATTGTTTTAAATGAAGGCCAAACTCATAACTCAAATATTCGCCTCTGCGATTGGATCGTAGAAACTTTTTTTTCTTGTTAGATGATTCTCAACTTCACTCTAAAATTCAATGAACTTTTCAAATGTTTCAGACTTGTGTTTCATCAAGTAGATATACCGATATCTACTCAAATCATTAGTTAAGGTGAGAAATAATGATACCCGCCGCGTGCTTCAACACTCATCAGACCGCGTACACTGGTATGTATTATTTTCAATAAGTCATTAGCTCGCTCCATTGTTCTGGAGAACGGACTTTTAGTCATCTTGCCCATGAGGCATGGTTATCAAGTATCAAATGATTCATAATCAAGTGATTCCAAAAGTCCATCTGTATGGAGTTTCTTCATGCGTTTTACACCAATATGACCTAAGCGGCAGTGCCACAAATATGTTGCACTATCATTATAAACTTTGCACCTTTTGGCATCAATATTATGAATATATGTATCACTACGATCGAGATTCAATAAACCATTTACATTGGGTGTATGACCATAGAAGGTTTTATTCATGTAAACAGAACAACAATTATTCTCTGACTTAAATGAATAATTGTATCGCAATAAACATGATCTAATCATATTCATGCTCAATGCAAACACCAAATAACATTTATTTAGGTCCAACACTAATCCCGAAGATAGAGGGAGTGTGGGATGGTGATCTTATCAAGCTTGGAGTCACTTCCAACACACATCGCCGCCTCGCCCTTAACTAGTCTCTGCTCATTTTGCAACTCCTGTTTCGAGTTACTAATCATAGCAACTGAACCGGTATCAAATACCCAGGGGCTATTATGAACACTAGTAAAGTACTCATCAATAACATGTATATCTAATATATCTTTGTTCACTTTGCAATCCTTCTTATCCGCCAAGTATTTGGGGCAGTTCTGCTTTCAGTGACCATTTCCTTTGTAGTAGAAGCACTCAGTTTCAGACTTGGGTCTAGCTTTGGGTTTCTTCATGGGAGCGACAACTTGTTTGCCATTCAACTTGAAGTTCCCTATCTTTCCCTTTTGCCCTTTTTCTTGAAACTAGCGATCTTGTTAACCATCAACATACGATGCTCTTTCTTCATTTCTACCTTCACCGATTTCAGCATCGCGAAGAGCTCAGGAATCATTTTTGTCATCCCTTGCATATTGAAAGATCGTGGATGTCGCCTAGAGGGGGGTGAATAGGCGCTTTAAAATAATTACGGTTGAGGCTTGAACAAATGCGGAATAAACCTAGCGGTTAATTTGTCAAGCACAAAACCTATAACAACTAGGCTCACCTATGTGCACCAACAACTTATGCTAAGCAAGAAAAACTACTTAGGTGATAGCAAGATATATGACAAGAAACAATATGGCTAACACAAAGTAAAGTGCATAAGTAAATGGCTCGGGTAAGAGATAACCGAGGCACGCGGAGACAACGATGTATCCCGAAGTTCACACCCTTGCGGATGCTAATCTCCATTTGGAGCGGTGTGGAGGCACAATGCTCCCCAAGAAGCCACTAGGGTCACCGTAATCTCCTCACGCCCTCGCACAATGCAAGATGCCGTGATTCCACTAAGGGACCCTTGAGGGCGGTCACCGAACCCGTACAAATGGCAACCCTTGGGGGCGGTCACCGAACCCGTACACTTTGGCAACCCTTGGGGGTGGTCACCGGTACCCGTCAAATTGCTCGGGGCGATCTCCACAACCTAATTGGAGACCCCGACGCTTGCCCGGAGCTTTACACCACAATGATTGAGCTCCGAACACCACCAACCGTCTAGGGCACCCAAGCACCCAAGAGGAACAAGCTCAAGGGTACCAAGCACCCAAGAGTAATAAGCTTCTCAAGTTGTAACTTCCACGTATCACCGTGGAGAACTCAAACCGATGCACCAAATGCAATTGCAAGGGCACACGGAGTGCCCAAGTACTTCTCTCTCAAATCCCACCAAAGCAACTAATGCTAGGGAGGAAAATGAGAGGAAGAACAAGAAGGAGAACACCAAGAACTCCAAGATCTAGATCCAAGGGGTTCCCCTCACACAGAGGAGAAAGTGATTGGTGGAAATATGGATCTAGATCTCCTCTCTCTTTTCCATAAAAAACTAGCAAGAATCCATGGAGGGATTGAGATTTAGCAAGCTCGAAGAAGGTCAACAGTGGGGGAAGAACACGAGCTCAAAGGATAGGGTTCATTGGGGAAGAAGACCCCCTTTTATAGGTGGGGAAAATCCCAACCGTTATGCTCACAGCCCGCACCGAGCGGTACTACCGCAAGGACGGTAGTAGCCCTTTGAAACACAACAGCGAGGAGGCATAAAGGCTAGAAGAACCGTTGGAGCGGTAGTACCGCTTGACCTCACGGTACTACCGCTAGGGGTAGCTGTACTACTGCTAAGGGTAGCAGTACTACTGCTTGCGAGCGGTACTAAAAAATACATCCGTGCTTACTTCCACTGAGCAAAACATGAGATTTTGTTTCGGAGCGGTACTACCGCTCAGGAGCTGCGGTAGTACCGCTCCAAGCTGTAGTACCGCTCCCAAGGGTGGTACTAAAAAATTACATCCGCAGCAGCCCCTTTTAAGGACACCAAAACTGACACAACTTCTGCAAACGAACTCCGAATTCGACGAAACCAAGTTTGTTGGAAAGCTAGCGACAAGGGCTAACACAATATTGATAGAAATACCAATAAGAAGCAAATGAGAAAAGGCCCAAAAGAAAATGGTGAGAACCCTTCCTCGGAAAAGACCGGTAAAACCTCCAACACCGGAAACATCATAGAAGACGCATGCACACTCCGTTTTCGATGAACTCAAGCTTGTCATCAAGATGACCATAAGCTCTAAGACGCACAAAGAGAACCAAACAAGAACCAAGAACATGATGCAAGGATGCAATGGTTTGAGCTCTCGACAAACGATACGATCAAGCTACTCATTTGAGAGCCCCCCCCCCCTTGATAGTACGGCTATCGATCCTATAACCTAGTCTCCAAACTATCACCATGGGACCAGTAAAATATAAAACCTACCAAGGGCAAACCTTTGCCTTGCACTAAGTCCACTTGAGCTAGATGATGATGATCTTGACTCCCTCAAGTTGGACCACCTTTCTTGATTGCATTCGCTCGATGAAGACTAGTTGATTGCTCCCCCATACTCCACTATGGGTGAGCCACTCTTTGGCACATCTTCACAAGTCCATTGACACCATAATGGACGGAAAGCTACAAGCACTTGATCTCTTCGTCATGCTCCACTTGAACTTGCACACAGCAATCTTGATGACGATCACCACTTAATGTCATCCTCTCCATGGGTTGGTGATATCTTCCTCCTGACGCAAACCCATGGACATGTACCTAACCCCACATAGAACTCTCACGCAGACCATGGGTTAGTACACAATGTGCAATGGACAATGCTTACCATACCATGGGATCACTTGATCCCTCTTGATATATCTTCTACACTTTGTGAGTTGATCAACTTGATTCACTCTTGACTTAGTCTTGATCAACCTTGAATCTTTCCAACTCTCTTCATTTGGATGATGTCTTGAAGATAAGCATGAATGATCACACAATCTTCTTTTTCAAGACATGCTTGCAATAAGCTCAACTCTCACATGATGAATCTTTGGATAATTCCTTAATAGCACCTTGGTCAACACAAACTCTCCTTGAAACCAACACATGTACTCCAAGAAAAACCTATGGACAAAACCTTCAAATATGACTCAAGGCAACCATTAGTCCATAGAGATTGTCATCAATTACCAAAACCAAACATGGGGGCACCGCATGTTCTTTCAATCTCCCCCATTTTGGTAATTGATGATAATGACTTTCAAGAGTGTTTATATAAGGAATTATGCATCACCATACCATGCAACAATAATGTATGCATATGAGATGCAAAACAAAACCAAAGCAAGAAGAGATGACTCTCTAAACTTCTC
The DNA here is from genome assembly GCA_032464435.1 of Aegilops umbellulata. Lineage (NCBI taxonomy): Eukaryota > Viridiplantae > Streptophyta > Magnoliopsida > Poales > Poaceae > Aegilops > Aegilops umbellulata. The sequence goes on along the minus strand of CP136057.1, from coordinate 109,344,873 downwards.
CACAAAACTCTCTGAAACTTCTCCCCCATTGGCATCGGTTGCCAAAATGGGCGAAAGGCTTAGAAGGCCAATATAACTTGTGTTCCTCCATAAATTGTGTATTTCTCAACCTAAGAGTGGAATGCAATACACATTTCCAACGGTAAATAGTTGGAGGAAGATAAACTATATTGAGGCCCAAAGATTGCCAAAAGAATGATATGCCACAAAGGCATAACAAAGAGAGAAACAAGCACTCAAGCAATCAAACGATACCAATTGAAGCAAGCTATCAAAAGATACCAATTGAAACAACTAGACTAAAGATCCTACATGTCACATGAATAAAAGATATTATGATATGAGCAAAGGAGTGTTCTATAGAAACTAGAGAAGCTCCCCTTGTTTTGTGCACAATTTAGTTTCGCAATTGCATACAACGAGCATAAAATAGGATAATAACTCCCCCAAAATCAATAGAAACTCACAACAAGTGCAAGTGAGCATGTAGGAAACAAAGCCTAGCACTTCCAGAAAAACAAATAGTTGAGCAACATATAAAAGAGGCAACTTGGAAATAGGTTCAACCAAAAAGATGTGTGTGAGTCATGGCAAAGCACTTGAGAAGACTAATATAAGGATGAGCATTAAGCCTCAATATAGTCTTTAATAGTGAGATACAAGGTGCATGACATGTCCTTATCACACACACCAAGCAAATTGATTCACAAGCTCACTAAAAAGAGAAATATTAACCAAGCTTGTGACAACCCATGGTGAAGATAGAAAATGAAAGCCTCATCAAGATGAGGGATACCAATTAAATGGCAAGCTTTGTCAAGACAAGCATGAGGGATATGATCTTCACCACAAAAGAGTGCATCAAGATGTAACGATATAAGATCCGCACTCAAGACACACACCTTCAAGGAGCCACCAAAGAAATAATACAAGAAAGAAAAGGTGGACGCGAAAGAAGGGGATATCAATTAGATATGCAACTTCTCTCAAGTGTATAAGGTTCTAGGTAGACGAAATCATGATGATATATATATCTACAAAGAAGGATGTGCACCCGAAATAGTTACAACACGAAGGAACAAGATATCCAAAAGGAAGTCATGCATATACCAATAAGATATTTGCTTGGAAGCATAGCACATGGCTAGATATGGTCTTATAGTATATAAATGATTTCCTACCACACACCCATCAAAGACATCACAACTAGCAACATGAGATCATCGTTGAGATGCTTTGAGAAAGGAAGCAAGTATCACAAGATGGAATGAAAATCATGCTAAGATGCAACCTACACAAGGTTGAATGCTAGAAAAGAATGCATGAAGAGATACTTGTTACCGAGATATCATTGGAAGGATGTAGTGGATACCAATTAAAGGTAGGTAGTAGTTCATTGATCATCCTAGCTTGACTCCTATTAGCACATGATGACACCACCTTCCTTGTGAGTGAGCCGAGCATCCAATGCATCTCCAATTGTTCTTAGAACAACAACACAAGCAGAATGGTACCCAAACTCATTGGGACCAAAGAGTTAGAGAACCAACAATACATAGGACAACCTCCACATAAATATGCGCATATAGATATGAAAATGAATTTCATGCACATCTCATCCAATTTGAGACTTGGTGAAGTTTCCCCTATATATTGGGTCCAAGAAAGAAAGCATGCTAAAAACACTACATCAAATTAATATGCATGCTCAAGACTTTCAAGAACCGAGACCAAAAGACAAAGAAATACCAAGCGAAGAAAAGATACCAAATGAATAAATCATCACTTGGAGGATATCCATAAAAGATACATCAAGGAATGAGATATCCATTGATGCACTCAAAAAAATCAAACTCCCAAAAGAGAGGATGGTTCCAAACAAACCAAGCTCCCTACAAAGTTTCATGATGGCACAAAGTACCAAAACGAAAACGGCTTGCCTTCCACCAACACACACTTGATAAGGATTGCAAGATGAGTGTTTTATAGAAAATAGGATAGCTCCCCCAAGAGTAGATCTACCACGAGATCAAGGAGGCTAAACCCTAGAAGCTAGCCTATGGTATGATTGTTGTATGTTGGATTCTGTCCTACGGACTAAAACCCTCCGGTTTATATAGACACCGGATAGGGTTAGGGTTACACAAAGTCGGTTACAATGGTAGGAGATCTGAATATCCGCATTGCCAAGCTTGCCTTCCACGCCAAGGAAAGTCCCCTCCGGACACGGGACGAAGTCTTTAATCTTGTATCTTCATAGTCCAGGAGTCCGGCTGAAGGTATAGTCCGGCTATCCGAACACCCCCTAATCCAGGACTCCCTCAGTAGCCCCTGAACCAGGCTTCAATGACGACGAGTCCGGCGCGCAGATTGTCTTCGGCATTGCAAGGCGGGTTCCTCCTCCAAGTTCTTCATAAAAGTTTGTAAACACTAAGGGTAGTGTCCGGCTCTGCAAAATAAGTTTCCACATATTGCCATAGAGAGAATAATATTAACACAAATCTAATCTGCTGACGTATTCCGTAGTGTGACATCACACTATGGCCAAGCCTTTATTCGAATTGTTTTTACCCCCACCTCAGCGTATTTTGCGAGGCGGTTTCCTTGGCATGTCTTGTCAAAGCAGAGATCGTGTCCCCCATTTACGGGATTCTCATCAATACGGACATGGGTAACCCAACCGCGCCATTTATCACGACGCTTGGGAGATAAGCGAGTTTTATCAGGCTGGTGGGGACGCATAGCCGCATCCGCCCATATAAGGGGATAAGGATCCACCTTTTTACCTACACCTTCTTCCTCCTCAGCTCATCCATCTCCTGCGCACCCGAGCTCCAGCGCCCAAGTCCGCACTTCCCACCTCAACCTTCTCCAGCCATGTCCGGAGCGGGAGGCAAGTGGATGGTCTCCTCCGTTGCGGAGGGCCATGTCAAAAAGCTAAGGAAGGCCGGATACTTGTCCAATGACATTGCGCATCGGCTTCCCAAAAAGGGGCAGCTTCTCCCCACCCCAAGGCCCCATGAGAGGGTTGTATTCCTCCCCCATTTCCTCCACGGACTGGGTTTTCCTCTCCACCCATTTGTCCGGGGGCTCATGTTCTACTATGGCCTAGATTTCCACGATTTGGCCCCGAACTTTGTCCTCAACATCTCGGCGTTTATCGTCGTATGTGAGGCTTTCCTCCGCATCCGCCCCCATTTCGGCCTTTGGCTCAAGACTTTCAACGTCAAGCCGAAGGTGGTGCGCGGCAGCCAGGCGGAGTGCGGAGGCGCCATGGCGGGCAAGATGGCCAACGTCCTCTCGCTCGAGGGCTCTTTTGTGGAAACCCTGAAGGGGTGGCAGTCGGGGTGGTTTTACATCACCGAGTCACGCGACCCTGAATGGGTCGCAGCCCCCGAGTTCCGATCCGGACCCCCTACGCGGCTCACGTCCTGGAAAGAGACGGGCCTGTCATGGGGCAACGAGGAAGAGGTGACCGGACTGCAAACATGCATCCAATCCCTGGTGAACAAGCGGCTCAAGCTTGTCAATATAGTCCAGGTCATGCTCGTCCGCCGGATCCTCCCGTGTCAACAACAGGCTTTCACTCTGTGGGAGTTCGATCCGACGCAGCACCAAACCTTGAGCAGGCTCTTCGACACGACGTACGAAGATGCCTGGAAGGTGCTATTCAAGGGCGTTGAAGCTCCCGCATCCGCATCCGAGGACCGCGGATTCAGCACGCAGCGTCCAGCTAGTGCGGTGAGTTATCTTTACCTTTTACAGGAAATTTGTTTCTCATAGTTTGACTCTATGCGGGATCTAAACTCCCTTACCTTTGACAGGAGTGGCAGGCGAAGTCCGGACAGGTCAACTGTCCGGCCCCTTTGCCCGAAGACCCAGCAAATGCTCGTTTATCGAAGCTGCTGGCTCCGGCACCTTATGTGGTGCCGAAGAAGAAGGCCAAGAAGAAGGCCACGGGGACTCGAAAGAGTTCCCGGCGCCAGGAGGTGTCGGATTCTTCATCCGACGAATCCGAGGCGCGCTCCTCCCGTGAAAACGAGGAGGAGGCAGAAGAAACCTCTCCTCCTCCAGCGGGGGGAGGAAAGAAGAGGAAGGCCGCCCCAACAGGGGAGGCCGAAGGGTCCAAGAAGGGGAAAACCCTTCCTCCGGACTACTCCACCGACGCCAACGAGGGCGAAGAGGAGTGGCCGCAAAGGGCCAGGCGCCCGACGGGATCGTAAGTATTCTCATACCAGAGTGACTCATAGCATTCCCTTGTTGCACAGCCTTTCCTTATGTCGAATGTAATTATGCAGTCCGCCCAAGGCCGGGCTCGACGAATCGTCGAGCGGCTCCCTGGATTCATCGGACGTGAACTCAGTTCCGCCCGCTGCCTCCCCCCGCGCTGCGGACGACGCCGAAGTGACGTCGCGACAAGCTCCGGGCCAAGAGGAGGTGGTCCTGGAGGAGCCGCGAGGCGACCTCCCGGACTCCAGGAGTAAAGGGGACAAGACCCCCCAGGGCTCCAAGTCCGGCTTTGAGCTGGACACTGCGCCGGAATCCTCAACGGTTCCGGACCGCGGTAGGCGAACTCCTTCTAAGAGGGGCAAGCCTTCTGAGCCGGCGGCCTCCGTCCAACCGGAGGTGCCGGACAATCTGCTGGCGGTGTTTAACGGCACCTCCATCAACGAGGAGCACCATACTATTATGAGTACGGTGATCCAGAAGGTTCAGTCCGCCAAGAGCGGACTGACTGAAGCTCATGACACCCTTCTAATAGGCTTCGAGGTAAGTGAAAAATATGTAAAAGTATTACCGCATAGACAGTAGCCCCTGATGCTCTGTTTGGCGTTCGGAAAGAAAAGCCGAATAGAGGATCAAATAAATTTCGCAGGAGTCTAACAAAAAAGAGTCAATATGCGTATGCAGGCTTCGCTGCTTGCGACCGCCGCACTAACTGCGGAAGTAGGCACCCTGAAGCAGGGTCTCGAGCGGTCCGAGCAAGAGCTCGGCCTGGCCAAGCGGCAGCTCGAGGAGAAAGAAGGTAAGAGATACGTTATAAAAATATATAAAAAGATGCAATTGCAAAAAATGACAGGATTGTGCTACTTGTTGTAGGGGCCACAAGTGAGGTGGTGACCCTCAAGCAGGCGCTGTCCGAGGCCGAGAAGAGAGCGGCTTCAGAGCACACCGAGTGGGAGAAATTAGAGGCGCAGGCCGGAGAGGCGCAGCAAGAGCTTCAGGCTCTCATGAAAGAACATGAGAGTTTGGAGCTTGACTCGAAGACGCGAGCGTCTGAGCTCGCCGCGGCCATCGAGACTGCCAAGTCTGCCAAGGCCGAAGCCTAGAAGGCCCTCCAGGAATTGGATGCAGTGAAAAAGATAGCGGCAGGTAAGGCATTCTTTATACAAAGCAGACTTATAAAAGTAAGCTACTTGTTATCTACCCAAATCCGAAGCTCTCTAGGGGCGTTCGCAGATCTTCCCCGTAGCGTATCCGATGCCGCTGCATTCTATCGAGCTGAAGAAGGCAGCTCAACGGAGAAGGTGTTCTGGTCTCACTATGCTGAGGCCGGACACCCTGTGCCCTTGAGCGACCAGCTAAAGCAGCTGATCGAGCTCCACAAGGCGGCCGAACAGGCCATGAAGGGTTTCATAGTTCGGCTGTGGCCTGGAGAGGCCCTGCCTGGGAGCTACTTCGGACTGGTGCGGCGGCTGGTGGAGGCCTGTCCAAGGCTCGAGGTCTTCAAGCGCTCCGTCTGCATCGAAGGAGCCCGGAGGGCCCTTGCCCGCGCTAAGGTGTACTGGGGCAAGCTGGACGGCGAAAAGCTTGTGAAGGACGGGCCTCCGCCGGGGAAGGAGCATCGCAAACCCGAGAACTATTATAAGGATGTTCTGAAGGGTGCCCGCCTTGTGGCGGATGAATGTACCAAGGATGTAATTTTTGAATGAACTCGCTCGTATTATCCTGTGCGCTGAAAACTTGTTCATTTGCGCTAAGCAATGCTTGTTGAATTTAAAATATTACTTTCTGTGCGGCTGTTTATCGAAAATTGAGAGATGGCCAGTCGTCAGCTTCTGCCCCCATGCCACTAGTGCTGGGATGTTCGGGATAAACCTGAGCGCTCTTTTTCCCATGTTTGAGTCCTTCGAGGGAGGCGCTCAGCACAACAAACAAGGCAATTGGACTATAATGCTTGAACACTCTCACTTAGCCATAGAACTCTAAAATTTTAAATTTTGGCGAAGCCCCTAGTATTCGGAAGACCGAGTTCGGGGTGCTATCCATGCCTTGGCCGGACAGAATCCGGTTCCTCGCTCTAAGCGGCATAAGTCTTTAAGGACCCGAAAAACCTCTCGAATAGTGACCAGTCTCGCGCCTTATCATGACAATCAGTTTTAGCTTTCTCTACTGAGGTGCTCAGCCTAGCTCAACTGGGGCACAATTGCAGTAGTTCTCCTAGTGCTACCTTAGCCGATATAGCGAAACGTAAGACACCAAAACATAGGAGCCGGGCAAACCCAACTATTGACCCAAATCATGATTCGGAGCCGATGCATATAATGCTATAAGTTCGGGGTGCCACACTTGTGAAAGTGTTCGGACTTCTCACACCATATTAAGGGGTACTGGAGCCCCTGACGTATTTGTCGTACCACAGTGTACGGGTGCAACATGGCATTAATGAACATATATATATATATATATATATATATATATATATATATATATATATATATATATATATAAAGAGAGTAATGCAAAAGATAGACAAAAAGCTATGCATTGTTTATAAGAAGGCTGCTATCCAAGCAGGACGATACAAGTAGTGCGATAAGCAAAAGAAATTGTACTATTTAACATGTCCTGCCCAGGGGCAGGCCTGCGGAATTGTATTTAAAAACAGGCATACTGCTCGTAATAGAGACCACCTGGGAGTTCCATAATGCGGCATGGCTTGTCTGCTTCCCTGGTTCTTGCATCGTTTGTGCCGCAGTTGAATTGCCGAACAGGTCGTCCGAAGTATGGAGTCCTGAAAGTAAAAGAAAATAAAGAAAGAATTCGGCAGCCCCTAGTATGGTTTAAGCCATGTTCTGGGCGTGCCGTGATGGTGCCCCTTCCCCTGCGCCCATGGTACTTTGAGAGCGTAGTTATGTACGTGAAGCACTAGTTTTGCTATTTCGCGAGGGCTGGGGTTGGGGTCGCATTGCTACGCCAGCTCAGAACGTGCCAGGCGGTCCTGTTGTAGGTTACTCCGGGCGCGCTTGACAGTGTCCGGCTTTTTGAAGGCCGGACTAGAGAATTGCCTGGAGAGGCTGCTTTGTCCTTCTGCTGCGAGCGCTGCCGTATGCTCCTCCGTTCGGAGAGTGCGTTCGGTGTTTCCGTTGACCGTGATTACTCCTCGAGGGCCTGGCATCCTGAGCTTGAGGTATGCATAATGCGGTACCGCATTGAACTTTATGAATGCGGTTCGTCCGAGCAGTGTGTGATAGCCACTGCGGAACGGGACTATGTCGAAGATTAACTCCTCGCTTCGGAAGTTATCCGGAGATCCGAAGACCACTTCAAGTGTGACTGAGCCTGTACAGTTGGCCTCTACACCTGGTATGACGCCTTTAAAGGTCATTTTGGTGGGTTTAATCCTCGAGGGATCTATGCCCATTTTTAGCACTGTGTCCTGGTAAAGCAGGTTCAGGCTGCTGCCGCCGTCCATAAGGACTCTTGTGAGATGAAATCCGTCAATAATTGGGTCTAAAGCCAATGCGGCGAACCCGCCATGACGGATGCTAGTAGGGTGGTCCCTTCAATCAAAAGTGATCGGGCAAGAGGACCATGGGTTGAACTTTGGGGCGACTGGCTCCAGCGCATATACGTCCCGTAACGCACGCTTCTGTTCCCTCTTGGGGATGTGGGTTGCGTATATCATGTTCACCGTCCGCACTTGTGGGGAAAAACCCTTCTGTCCACTGTTGTTCAGCGGCCTGGGCTCCTCCTCGTCGTCGCTACGCAGCCCCTTGTCTCTATTTTCGGCATTTAACTTGCCTACCTACTTAAACACCCAACAATCCCTGTTGGTGTGATTGGCTGGCTTTTCGGGGGTGCTATGTATCTGGCACGAGCGGTCGAGTATTCGGTCCAAACTGGACGGGCCCTGAGTATTTCTTTTGAATGGCTTTTTCCCTTGACCGGATTTGTAGCCTCGGAATCCGGCAATGACTGCCGTATCCTCGTTGATGTCGCTGTTAATGCGGCGTTTTTGCTTGTTCCGGCGCGACCTGCCACTTTTGTCCTTGGTATCCGAATTACCAAGGTTTTTAGTTAAGTTGTTGCTGCGAGCTAGCCAGCTGTCTTCTCCCGTGCAAAAGCGGGTCATGAGTGTCATGAGGGCTGCCATAGATTTCGGCTTTTCCTGTCCTAGGTGCCGGGCAAGCCACTCGTCGCGGATATTATGCTTGAAGGCTGCTAGGGCCTCTGCGTCCGGACAGTCGACTATTTGGTTTTTCTTTGTTAGGAACCGTGTCCAGAATTGCCTGGCCGATTCCTCTGGCTGCTAAATTATGTGGCTTAGGTCATCGGCGTCCGGTGGTCGCACATAGGTACCCTGGAAATTGTCGAGGAATGCGGCTTCCAGGTCCTCCCAAGAACCGATCGAATCTGCCGGCAAGCTGTTAAGCCAATGCCGGGCTGGTCCCTTAAGTTTGAGTGGGAGGTACTTGATGGCGTGTAGATCATCGCCGCGGGCCATGTGGATATGAAGGAGATAATCCTCGATCCATACCGCAGGATCTGTTGTGCCATCATATGATTCGATGTTGACGGGTTTAAAACCCTGAGGGATTTTATGATCCATTACTTCATCTGTGAAGCATAGTGGGTGTGCGGCGCCTCTGTATTGGGTTATATCACGACGCAGCTCGAATGAGCTTTGTCTGCTGTGTCCGGCCCGGCCGGATTTATTATGTCCGGAGTGACGATCCCCGTCACGTGCCGTAGGGCGCCCACGCGATCCGTAGATCGATCTTGTTTGTCTTGCCTTGTCCTCCAGTATCTCTCACAGGTCTGGCGCATTTTCCCGTGCCTTAGCATGTTTTGAGCGGCGCCGGGGCACGGCTTGAGTGGAGGGTCAAGAGGCCTCTCTGTCACGGCCACGAGGTGGCCGGTCGGCCATGTCATGCGCTGGTGATGTAGGTGCTTCCTCCTCTAATCGGGGTAGCAGTCTGCGCTTTGGGTAACTCTTGGAGGGGCGTTCGAGTTCATACTCTTCGGCCGCAAGGACTTCAGTCCATCTGTCAGCTAGCACATCTTGATCAGCTCTAAGTTGTTGCTGCTTTTTCTTGAGGCTGCTTGCCATGGCTATAAGCCTGCGTTTAAAACGCTCTTGTTCGGCGGGATCCTCTGGCACGACGAATTCGTCATCGTCGAGGCCTGCCTCGTCTTCAGAGGGAGGCATGTAATTATCATCCTCAACCTCTCTGTCTGCCGCTCTCTCGTGAGGGCTGGCTTCTCCATCCTCTTGCTGGAGGGGGTGTTCTTCGGCGCTATCCGGAGTATTATTATCTCCTGTGCCGGAATCACCGTTTTTGCTTTGGCGGGATTTGGAGCGGCGCCGCTGACGCCGGCGCTTGGGTTGTTTCTTAAATGTGTCATCCCCCGCTGTTCCATCGCCATCTCCATCTTTTGGAGTGTCCACCTTATATATGTCGTATGACGAGGTGGCCTTCCAGCGCCCTATAGGTGCTGGTTCTTGGTCGTCTCCTGCATCGTCGTCCATACCGTCGATGTCTTCGGAGTCGAAATCGAGCATGTCGGTTAAGTCATCAACAGTGGCTACGAAGTGGGTGGTGGGTGGGCTTTGAATTTCTTCATTGTTCGTATCCCAACCTTGCTGACCGTAGTCCGGCCAGGGCTCTCCTGATAAAGAGAGAGACTTTAACGATTTCAGAATGTCGCCGAAGGGCGAGTGCTGAAAGATGTCCGCGGCGGTGAACTCCATGATCGATGCCCAATCGGATTCGATCGGCAGGCGCGCGGAGGGCTCGGAGTCCGGAGAGGAATCCGGCCCCTCGGAGTCACAGGCCTTGCGGAGTGCGGGGCTGGTGTTCGGCTCGATCGCCTTTGAGATTGCAGCCCCCGAGGCGGCGTCCAACCACTCATCCTCGATTGGTGCAGTAGGCTCCGAATCGAGGTTCGGAGCCGAAGCGTGTGCGGCCCCCATGGCACTGTTCGGCTGCAGAGCTAGATCATGCCCATCGAGACGGTGCGGTGCGCTTGGCTGTGGCTCGAATCTGTCGAAGATCAAGTCCCCGCGGATGTCAGCCGTGTAGTTTAAACTTCCAAATCTGACCTGATGGCCAGGGGCGTAGCTTTCGATCTGCTCCAGGTGGCCAAGCGAATTGGCCCGCAGTGCGAAGCCGCCGAAGACGAAGATCTGTCCGGGGAGAAAAGTCTCACCCTGGACCGCATCGTTGTTGATGATCAAAGGAGCCATCAGGCCTAAAAGCGACGTCACAGAGGAACTCTCAATGAAAGCACCAATGTCGGTGTCAAAACCGGCGGATCTCGGGTAGGGGGTCCCGAACTGTGCGTCTAGGCGAATGGTAACAGGAGACGAGGGACACAATGTTTTACCCAGGTTCGGGCCCTCTTGATGGAGGTAAAACCCTATGTCCTGCTTGATTAATATTGAAGATATGGGTAGTACAAGAGTAGATCTACCACGAGATCAAGGAGGCTAAACCCTAGAAGCTAGCCTATGGTATGATTGTTCTATGTTGGATTCTGTCCTACGGACTAAAACCCTCCGGTTTATATAGACACCGGATAGGGTTAGGGTTACACAAAGTCGGTTACAATGGTAGGAGATCTGAATATCCGCATTGCCAAGCTTGCCTTCCACGCCAAGGAAAGTCCCCTCCGGACACGGGAAGAAGTCTTTAATCTTGTATCTTCATAGTCCAGGAGTCTGGCTGAAGGTATAGTCCGGCTATCCGAACACCCCCTAATCCAGGACTCCCTCACTTGCCTTAGTGCAGAGGAGGTTCACACTCCTCCTGGTTATCTTCAAGACAAGCGCCACCCTCTAAAAATATTTCAAAATAGCAAAAGAAAATATCAAGAATCATTCTGAAAATCACCAGAAATTCTAGACAGCAGAGAAAAATCTCCATTTTGGTGTGCAGCTAGAACTTTTCAGTACAAACACAATGCAAAAAAGAATCAATTCATTTGGACTTATGGTTTAAAAGTTATGGCTGGTCAAAGTTTCTGGTCCAAATATTTGAATTAAATTCAAATAAAAGAATTCCAGGGGGTGACGTCGAAAGCGTATTCTGCGAATACGCCTCCACTCGTACCGCTTCGGCGCGAGTGGGGAGGCTGATAGTGGGCTCCGCTGTCGGGTGTGGGGAGAGAGAGAAACAGAGGGGTGGCGGCGCTCTGCCGGAGCTCACAACAACGAGGAAGGCTCGTCGGCCCATTTGAGAGGGATATATGGCTAGAGGGGGTCACGGTGGACCTGCCTGTACCCGTGGCACGTCGAGAGGTGGCCGGAGTAGCTCGGAATCTTCGTCTCCAGCGGCGGCTGCGGACGGGTCTTGCCAGAGTTGAAGAAGATGGTGGAGGGAGGCGGTTCAAGGGGCTCCAATAGGGTCAGCAGGCACCAGTGAAGCACCAGGGAGTCGCCGGAGAAGGAGCTGGAGCTCGAGGTGTTGGGGAACGCAATAATTTCAAAAAAAATCCTACGCACACACAGGATCATGGTGATGCAAGCAACGAGAGGGGAGAGTTTTGTCCACGTACCCTCATAGACTGAAAGCGGAAGCGTTAGCACAACGCGGTTGATGTAGTCGTATGTCTTCATGATCCGACCGATCAAGTACCGAACGCAAGACACCTCCGAGTTCAGCACACGTTCAGCCCGATGACGTCCCTCGAACTTCGATCCAGCCGTGTGTTGAGGAAGAGTTTCGTCAGCACGACGGCGTGCTGACGATGATGATGTTCTACCGACGCAGGGCTTCGCCTAAGCACCGCTACAGTATTATCGAGGTGGACTATAGTGGAGGGGGGCACCGCACACGACTAAAAGATCAAACGATCAATTGTTTTCTCTCCAAGGGGTGCCCCCTCCCCGTATATAAAGGAGTGGAGGAGGGGGAGGGCCGGCCCTCTCTATGGCGCGCCCTAGGAGGAGTCCTACTCCCACCGGGAGTAGGATCCCCCCCTCCAAGTAGTAGGAGTAGGAGTCAAGGAAAGGGGAGAGAGAAGAGAAGGAAGGAGGGGGTGCAGCCCCTCCCCCTAGTCCAATTCGGACTAGGCCTTGGGGGGCGCCCAACCTCTCCTCTCTCTTTCCCCTAAAGCCCAATAAGGCCCATATACGCCCCGGCGAATTCCCGTAACTCTCCAGTACTCCAAAAAACACCTGAATCACTCGAAACCTTTCCGATGTCCAAATATAGTCGTCCAATGTATCGATCTTTACGTCTCGACCATTTCGAGACTCCTCGTCATGTCCCGGATCTCATCCGGAACTCCAAACTACCTTCGATACATCAAAACTCATAAACTCATAATATAACCGTCATCGAAACTTTAAGCGTGCGGACCCTACGGGTTCGAGAACTATGTAGACATGACCGAGACACGTCTCCGATCAATAACCAATAGCGGAACCTGGATGCTCATATTGTCTCCCACATATTCTACGAAGATCTTTATCGGTCAGACCACATAACAACATACGTTGTTTCCTTTGTCATCGGTATGTTACTTGCCCGAGATTCGATCGTTGGTATCTCAATACCTAGTTCAATCTCGTTACCGGTAAGTCTCTTTACTCGTTCCGTAATACATCATCTCGCAACTAACCCATTAGTCACAATGCTTGCAAGGCTTATAGTGATGTGCATTACCGAGAGGGCCCAGAGATACCTCTCCGACAATCGGAGTGACTAATCCTGATCTCGAAATACGCCAACCCAACAAGTACCTTCGGAGACACCTGTAGAGCACCTTTATAATCACCCAGTTACTTGTGACGTTTGGTAGCACACAAAGTGTTCCTCCGGTAAACGAGAGTTGCATAATCTCATAGTCATAGGAACATGTATAAGCCATGAAGAAAGCAATATCAACATACTAAACGATCAAGTGCTAAGCTAACGGAATGGGTCAAGTCAATCACATCATTCTCCTAATGATGTGACCCCGTTAATCAAATGACAACTCATGTATATGGCTAGGAAACATAACCATCTTTGATCAACGAGCTAGTCAAGTAGAGGCATACTAGTGACACTCTGTTTGTCTATGTACTCACACATGTATTATGTTTCTGGTTAATACAATTCTAGCATGAATAATAAACATTTATCATGAAATAAGGAAATAAATAATAACTTTATTATTGCCTCTAGGGCATATTTCCTTCAGTCTCCCACTTGCACTAGAGTCAATAATCTAGTTCACATCGCCATGTGATTTAACACCAATAATTCACATCACCATGTGATTAACACCCATAGTTCACATCGTCATGTGACCAACACCCAAAGGGTTTACTAGAGTCAATAATGTAGTTCACATTGCTATGTGATTAACACCCAAAGAGTACTAAGGTGTGATCATGTTTTGCTTGTGATATAATTTTAGTCAACGGGTCTGTCACATTCAGATCCGTAAGTATTTCGCAAATTCTATGTCTACAATGCTCTGCATGGAGCTACTCTAGATAATAGCTCCCACTTTCAATATGTATCCAGATTGAGACTTAGAATCATCTGGATCAGTGTCAAAAACTTGCATCGATGTAACCCTTTACGATGAACCTTTTGTCACCTCCATAATCGAGAAACATATCCTTATTCCACTAAGGATAATTTTGACCGCTGTCCAGTGATCTACTCCTAGATCACTATTGTACTCCCTTGCCAAACTCTATAGTAGGGTATAAAATAGATCTGGTACACAGCATGGCATACTTTGTAGAACCTATGGCTGAGGCATAGGGAATGACATTCATTCTCTTTCTATCTTCTGTCGTGGTCGGGCTTTCAGTCTTACTCAGTTTCACACCTTGTAACACAGGCAAGAACTCTTTCTTTGACTGTTCCATTTTGAACTACTTCAAAATCTTGTCAAGGTATGCACTCATTGAAAAAACTTATCAAGCGTCTTGATGTATCTCTATAGATCTCGATGCTCGATATGTAAGCAGCTTCACCGAGGTCTTTCTTTGAAAAACTCCTTTTCAAACACTCCTTTATGCTTTACAGAATAATTCTACATTATTTCCGATCAACAATATGTCATTCACATATACTTATCAGAAATGTTGTAGTGCTCCCACTCACTTTTTTTGTAAATACAGGCTTCACCGCAAGTTTGTATAAAACTATATGCTTTGATCAACTCATCAAAGCGTATATTCCAACTCCGAGATGCTTGCACCAATCCATAGATGGATCGCTGGAGCTTGCACATTTTGTTAACACCTTTAGGATCGACAAAACCTTCTGGTTGCATCATATACAACTCTTCTTTAATAACTCCCTTAAGGAATGCAGTTTTGTTTATCCATTTGCCAGATTTCATAAAATGCGGCAATTGCTAACATGATTCGGACAGACTTAAGCATAGATATGAGTGAGAAACTCTCATCGTCGTCAACACCTTGAACTTGTCAAAAACCTTTTGCGACAATTCTAGCTTTGTAGATAGTAACACTACTATTAGCGTCCGTCTTCCTCTTGAATATACATTTAATCTCAATGGCTCGCCGATCATCTGGGCAAGTCAATCAAAGTCCATACTTTGTTCTCATACATGGATCCCATCTCAGATTTCATGGCCTCAAACCATTTCGCGGAATCTGGGCTTCATCATCGCTTCCTCATAGTTCGTAGGTTCGTCATGGTCAAGTAACATGACCTCCAGAATAGGATTACCGTACCACTCTGGTGCGGATCTCACTCTGGTTGACCTACGAGGTTCGGTAGTAGCTTGATCTGAAGTTACATGATCATCATCATTAGCTTCCTCACTAATTGGTGTAGGAGTCACAGGAACAGATTTCTGTGATGAACTACTTTCCAATAAGGGAGCGGGTACAGTTACCTCATAAAGTTCTACTTTCCTCCCACTCACTTCTTTCGAGAGAAACTCCTTCTCTAGAAAGGATCCATTCTTAGCAACGAATATCTTGCCTTCGGATATGTGATAGAAGGTGTACCCAACAGTAACTTTTGGGTATCCTATGAAGACACATTTCTCCGATTTGGGTTCAAGCTTATCATGTTGAAACTTTTTGACATAAGCATCGCAACCCCAAACTTTAAGAAATGATAACTTTGGTTTCTTGCCAAACCACAGTTCATAAGGTGTCGTCTCAACGGATTTTGATGGTGCCCTTTTTAACGTGAATGCAGCTGTCTCTAATGCATAACCCCAAAACGATAGTGGTAGATTGGTAAGAAACATCATAGATCGCATCATATCTAATAAAGTACGGTTATGGCGTCTGGACACACCATTACGCTGTGGTGTTCCAGGTGGCGTGAGTTGCGAAACTATTCCGCATTGTTTCAAATGAAGACCAAACTCGTAACTCTAATATTCTCCTCCACGATCAGATCATAGAAACTTTATTTTCTTGTTACAATGATTTTCCACTTCACTCTGAAATTATATGAACTTTTCAAATGTTTCAAACTTATGTTTCATCAAGTAGATATAGCCATATCTCCTCAAATCATCTATGAAGGTCAGAAAATAACGATACCCGCCGCGAGCCTCAATATTCATCGGACCATATACATCAGTATGTATGATTTCCAACAAATCTGTTGCTCGCTCCATTGTTCTGGAGAACGGCGTTTTAGTCATCTTGCCCAAGAGGAATGATTCGCAAGCATCAAGTGATTCGTAATCAAGTGATTCCAAAAGCCCATCAGCATGGAGTTTCTTCATGCGCTTTACACCAATATGACCTAAACGGCAGTGCCACAAATAAGTTGCACTATCATTATTAACTTTGCATCTTTTGGCTTCAATATTATGAATATGTGTATCACTACGATCGAGATCCAATGAACCATTTTCATTGGGTATGTAACCATATAAGGTTTTATTCATGTAAACAGAACAACAATTATTCTCTAACTTAAATGAATAACTGTATTGCAATAAACATGATCAAATCATATTCATGCTCAACGCAAACACCAAATGACACTTATTTAGGTTCAACACTAATCCCGAAAGTATAGGGAGTGTGTGATGATGATCATATCAATCTTGGAACTATTTCCAACACACATCGTCACTTCACCCTTAACTAGTTTCTGTTCATTCTGCAACTCCCGTTTCGAGTTACTACTCTTAGCAACTGAACCTGTATCAAATACCAAGGGGTTGCTA
The DNA here is from genome assembly GCA_032464435.1 of Aegilops umbellulata. NCBI lineage: Eukaryota > Viridiplantae > Streptophyta > Magnoliopsida > Poales > Poaceae > Aegilops > Aegilops umbellulata. Next base: position 109,328,475 of record CP136057.1, on the reverse strand, counting down.
CAAACACTAGTAAAATACACATCAATAATCTGTATATCAAATATACCTTTGTTCACTTTGCCATCCTTCTTATCCGCCAAATACTTGGGGTAGTTCCGCTTCCAGTGACCAGTTCCATTGCAGCAGAAGCACTTAGTCTCAGGCTTTGGTCCAGACTTGGGCTTCTTTACTTGAGCAGCAACTTGCTTGCCGTTCTTCATGAAGTCCCCCTTCTTCCCTTTGCCCCTTTTCTTGAACCACTAGTGGTCTTGTCAACCATCAACACTTGATGTTTTTCTTGATTTCTACCTTCGATGATTTTAGCATTGCGAAGAGCTTGGGAATTGTTTTCGTCATCCCTTGCATACTATAGTTCATCACGAAGTTCTACTAACTTGGTGATGGTGACTAGAGAATTCTGTCAATCACTATTTTATCTGGAAGATTAATTCCCACTTGATTCAAGCGATTGTAGTACCCAGACAATCTGAGCATATGCTCACCGCTTAAGCTATTCTCCTCCATCTTTTAGCTATAGAACTTGTTGGAGACTTCATATCTCTCAACTCGGGTATTTGCTTGAAATATTAACTTCAACTCCTGGAACATCTCATATGGTCCATGACGTTCAAAACGTCTTTGAAGTCCCGATTCTAAACCGTTAAGCATGGTGCACTAAACAATCAAGTAGTCATCATATTGAGCTAACCAAACGTTCATAACGTCTGCATTTGCTCCTGCAATAGGTCTGTCACCTAGCAGTGCATCAAGGACATAATTCTTCTGTGCAGCAATGAGGATAATTCTCAGATCACGGATCCAATCCGCATCATTGCTACTAACATCTTTCAACATAGTTTTTCTCTAGGAACATATCAAAATAAAGATATGGAAGCAACAACGCGAGCTATTGATCTGCAACATAGATATGCTAATACTACCAGGACTAAGTTGATGATAAATTTAAGTTCAATTAATCATATTACTTAAGAACTCCCACTTAGATAGACATCTCTCTAATCCTCTAAGTGATCACGTGATCCAAATCAACTAAACCATAACCGATCATCACGTGAAATGGAGTAGTTTTCAATGGTGAACATCACTATGTTGATCATATCTACTATATGATTCACGCTCGACCTTTCGGTCTTAGTGTTCCGATGCCATATCTGCATATGCTAGGCTCGTCAAGTTTAACCTGAGTATTCTGCGTGTGCAAAACTGGCTTGCACCCGTTGTAGATGGACGTAGAGCTTATCACACCCGATCATCACGTGGTGTCTGGGCACGACGAGCTTTGGCAATGGTGCATACTCAGGGAGAACACTTTTATCTTGAAATTTAGTGAGAAATCATCTTATAATGCTACCGTCAATCAAAGCAAGATAAGATGCATAAAAGATAAACATCACACAAAATAAGTGATATGATATGGCCATCATCATCTCGTGCTTGTGATCTCTATCTCTGAAGCACCGTCATGATCACCATCGTCACCGGCGCGACACCTTGATCTCCATCGTAGCATCATTGTCGTCTCGCCAATCTTATGCTTCTATGACTATCGTTACCGCTTAGTGATAAAGTAAAGCATTACATGGGCGATTGCATTGCATACAATAAAGCGACAACCATATGGCTCCTGCCAGTTGCCGATAACTCGGTTACAAAACATGATCATCTCATACAATAAAATTTAGCATCATGTCTTGACCATATCACATCACAACATGCCCTGCAAAAACAAGTTAGACGTCCTCTACTTTGTTGTTGCAAGTTTAACATGGCTGCTACGGGCTTAGCAAGAACCGTTCTTACCTACGCATCAAAACCACAACGACAGTTTGACAAGTTGGTGTTGTTTTAACCTTCGCAAGGACCGGGCGTAGCCACACTCAGTTCAACTAAAGTTGGAGAAACTGACACCCGCCAGCCACCTGTGTGCAAAGCACGTCAGTAGAACCAGTCTCGCGTAAGCGTACGCGTAATGTCGGTCCGGGCCGCTTCATCCAACAATACCGGCGAACCAAAGTATGACATGTTGGTAAGCAGTATGACTTATATCGCCCACAACTCACTTGTGTTCTACTCGTGCATATAAGATCTACGCATAAAACCTGACTCGGATGCCACTGTTGGGGAACGTAGTAATTTCAAAAAAATTCCTACGCACACACAGAATCATGGTGATGCATAGCAACAAGAGGGGAGAGTGTTGTCCACGTACCCTCGTAGACCGAAAGCGGAAGTGTTAGCACAACACGGTTGATGTAGTCGTATGTCTTCACGATCCGACCGATCAAGTACCGAATGCACGGCACCTCCGAGTTCAGCACACGTTCAGCCCGATGACGTCCCTCGAACTCCGATCCAGCCGAGTGTTGAGGGAGAGTTTTGTCAGCACGACGGCGTGTTGACGACGATGATGTTCTACCGATGCAAGGCTTCGCCTAAGCACAGCTATAGT